>CM061550.1:216168391-217413935 GCA_030864225.1 Capsicum baccatum var. pendulum
GCTTAATTCTACGTAGATAGTTATAGAATTGTAAGAGAGCTACAAAAGTATCCTATCAGTACTTTTGAGTTTCGAAAACTAAAGTGCTTTATTAGAACTGTAGAAATCGTGCACTAAGCCCGAGTCAGATAATGCTCTTATATTGCTGGCAGAAGTTTAAAAAGTTTCATAAAGTGGCTTGAGAAGATCCTTATAGTGTGTTATAAGTCCTTTAAATTTAAGTTATGCCCTCATTCTTATGAGTTATTTAATTAAGACAGAGTAAGGTGTATTTTTAGATCGTTGAATGTTGTGTGTCAAGTTTCTATCTCTTGTGTTATGTAATCTTGTTATCATTATGTTTGTGAAAAATCAAAGTCTAGTGAAGCCGTGTGAGGCCTATTTAGATTCATTAGCATAGTTGCTTTGTTATTCATATAATTTTCTTAATCAAAACACAAAACCAAAGTCTAGTAAAGCCATGTGAGGCCTATTTCGATTCACTAGCAACTTGTTGTTTATCTTGTTGTTCTGGTGTTAGTTGAAAGTGTGGGTTTCTATGTAGTGATAGAAGTAGTAACGTTTGGTTGAAAGTCTTGTTTTTGTTGAACTTGTGGGTGTAGAAGTGTAGTGGCAAGAATAGTGGTAAGGGCAATTTATTGAATATGTATAGCTGAATTTTTGCTTATGATTGAATTAGTAAGGAAGTGATATACCCTTGATTATTAGTTTAGTGAAGTTAGAGAAGGAGATTGTTAGTTAAGGTGGATTTTTGTGTGCTTGAAGTATGAAAAGAGTTATTGATGGTATTTGTTGTGCTAGGAAAGTATAGGTTTTAATGGAAGTACTTGGTGGTTGATTATTGTTAATTTAGGCTTTCCTGAGATTGCAAGAGAAAGTTTAGTTGAAATTTATAGAGCTATGAAAGTAATTTAGGTATGAAGATGGGTAAATAGTAATGATGTGAAGAAGGAGGATGTGTTAATAGATTATAAATAAGATAGGCCATTGTCATTGTGTACTAGTTTTTCTTAGTGCTATGTTCTATAGTTTTGAAGTAAAAATTGTGTGTGAGATTGGGTTGTAAATCATGTTTAGCACTAGATATTAAATTTTTTACAGTTGATGGTTCGGTTGTTGATGCTAGTTATATGGAGGTGATCTAGTAGGCCTAAACAGTTTATGCAAGAGTATAAGATCATGTGTTCGTAATTAAGTATGGTGTAGAGGTGTGCCCAAGGTTCTATGGGGCTGCATTATTTTTTCAGGATTATTGAATATTATGTGGTTAGTAGTAACGTTGAGTTTCTAGGTGGAGAAAGGCTAGTTAGATAATTTATGTTGTTCTTGATAGCTAAGTTAAGGAGTTATGATTGAAGATGTTGAGTCTTTTTAGTATGATTTTATTCTCATTGTTTGGGGAAAATATAAGTATAGAAATGTGATCTTTGTAGGTTATGATTATGTGATTAGAGATGTTGATATGGTTTCAAATGAGAGTGTATGTCTTCGATGATGATTATCGAAGCTAGGAATTAAGGATGGCATATGGATGGGTTGTTCAAGAATGAAATCGGTAAGTTCGAAATTAGTTTATTTTTGTGACTTTAGCATTTATGTGTAGATAATAGAATGATGAAATTATGGCTTAATCTCGAGGATATGGAGCAGGCCATCATACTTAGAATACCAGCTTTGACCTAAGGAGGAGATGGTTAGTGAAGAACAAAATCGAGTTTTGAGAATTAGATTGTGATACATGTCAATAATGAGTTCTGATGAGATAGTGATCCCTTCTTACTCTACAGAATTCCTTGGATTTCAGTCATTACAACCCAAAATGCATCACTTGCTTGACAAATCCATGCCACAGGCCTATGCTTATACCTATTATGTGTGCTCAAGCCCATTCTCAGCTTCTAGCAAGCATGTAAGAGCTTCACTCTGTGATTTGAGTTATCTCTCATGAATCGATGAAATCCAATCTTATGTTGAATAGCTCCTGATAAGTATAAAATCATGTTTTAGAGTATGACCAGTTTTTAAACCCATGATATTAGTAAAGTTCGCATTATATCATACATGTCCTCATCTTAGATTTCTTTAATGAATCCATGCCTTTGATATTTTATTCCTCAGGCCTAAGATAAGTGTTAATGTTATATAGTGCAGTTTCTGTGCTTCAAGTTCTTATGTGTTAGCCCTTCGGTGACCTATTCCTATGTTCAGATAGTGGTGATGATAGTGGATAAGCAATGGTTTAGATGTGAGAGAGTTGATGACCCTCATTAAGAAAGATTATTTATGCTTTTCTATCTAAGGCTAAAGTGTGAAGTAAGATTGAGGCCAAGTCTTTGATACATGTCATGGTTAGTTAGAAATTGTGTGTATATTTTTAAGAATAGTGCAAGAAAATTGTTGTTGATAAAGGTTTAGAGAATATGCGAAGTATACCTTTAGGGGTATTTGCCTTAAAGTTATATGTGATTTTTAATGATAGGCTTGAATGTCATGTTGGGTGTAAGATGATGAATGCAATATGCACTAGTGAATCCATATCAAGAGTTTTAAATTAGTCATTGATGTGGTAAGGCATGTTATGCTTAGGGTGTGAGCTCTAAGAAGATATAGAATATTAAACCTTGGGGTTTAGACTAGTATTGTCGTTTGGCATGTTGTATCTTGTGATTTAGTGTTAGGCTTGATCATGGTGAGAGAACTTAGTTTAGTTTAGACCTTAGTAGAAAGATTTCGCAGTGCCAATATGAGAATTAAAAGTTGAATTGAATGAGTATGGTATTTAAGGGGAATAGTATAGTTGAGAGAGCATTTGAGAAGTGATGCTAAGCTTGAAAGTAAGAAGTTGCGTTGCCTACGGCCTAGCAATCCTATCCTAGTTTATGAGTTATATAATTATATACCATGCTATAGAGTTATATCAATGTTGTAATTCCTTAGTCAAATTTCTTGTTCAGAGCATGCCCAAAATTCTTTGCTCCCCAATGTCAATAGAATTTCGTAGAAAAGTGCTGAAGAAATACTCTATTTGAGTATGGGTAGTCAGTATGATCTAGTCCATATAGCCTGTAATCTAGTTTAGGAAGCAAGGAGATAAGCTCCTATAGATTCTTAATTTTCTAGCTAGTCTTACTATCCGCAGTCTTATACGTATGTACATTCCAAGAGGCAATATGTTTGTGTCCAATTAAATTATGAATTCTGCCCAGTTCATGCATCAATTTCAGTTTCAAATATTAAGTCATGATTCAGTTCGTAAGTATCCTGTGTAGTATCACAGTCTCCTCCTAGTATTTTCATCAAATTATTATCATTCGGGGACGAACGATCCCAAGAAGGGGATATTGTAATACCCCAAGTTTTCATGTCATAAACCTCTCATCCTTTCTCTCGAGATTAGATCCATTGCAAAGTAATGGTTACTCATAAGTTGACACTCTCGTTTCTATCTTAGCCATATAGTTAGTTTTCTTGAGGATTCATGCACTTGCAGACCAGTTCAGTAGCTCATTATTCTTGAGATCCAGTGATTCATTTCTATCAGTTACACATGATATCTTGAAGACTAACATTCCTTTGTGTTTCAGGTTAATTATCCACATTCGAGGACGAATGTTCCCAAGGGGGAGATAATGTAATACCCTGTATTTTTGTGATAGAATTCTAACCGTCCTTCCTGCGCGTCTAAGCTCTAATACAAGTGATTGTCATGTGAATACAAGTTATGGAGTACTTTAGAGGTGGAAAATGTTTATACCAATGACATAGAACAAAGTTGAGCTAAAACCAATTGATTCATCCAAAGTTTGACATTCAATTCTATAAGGGTTAACTTCAAACGTGTATATATCTTAATATACATTGAATTTTTCATCCCAATACCTATCAAATTGTAGATATTGAATTATCTTTACAACGATACCAATTTTGCAAAAATTCTATACCCAAGCGAAGAGTTATGCCTATTTTTGTGAGAGGCAGTAAGGGTGTACGGTGGCCAATGCGCCGCCCAATCAAATGTGTGAGATCGGGAGTGCGAGGCATACTTAAATGTCTGCCATAAGGTGTGCGACGCACACCTTAAGGTCTTCCATGGATTGTGCACTGCATACCTCACTTCCAAGTTCCAAAACACCCCTATATATGTTTATAACACGGGATTAAACTCCCATAACCCGGGATTAAACCCTCTTTGAGATTATGATCCTTGATGAAGTAATGTGTTATACACACCTTGATATTTTAATGATTTGACCTTTTGGTCTTGAAAGAGTTATTTTTGAACTCAAATGAGAAAACAAATCCACATGTTTATTTATTATGAAAAAAGGGTAGCATGATGGCTCCCGATAATGAATTGTTGAATTGCGTTGTTGTGGATTTTCTTTTGAAATGATCTGAGCTAAGTCCAGGAGTAGTCTTTAGCACCGAGTGGAAGGTATAGCTGCGATTGGTACTTCCTTATAACCACGTACCACCATAGGATGTTAGCCTAAGGCTGATTGATATAGTGATCACTAGTGAACAACAGATTAAGGTCCTACTCAGATGGCAAGGATAGGACAGCTCTCCCCAACGTGGGTTGGACGTTGGACTCCATGTAGCTCACATGGTTTATGTCTGTTGTAAGAGACTCCCAATGTGTTTGTGTGTATTCTCCTATCTAATATGGAAAGTCTTATTCTTCTATCTGAGATGAAAACATATTTGTTTGAAAGAGTGAGTTTGAGAAAGTCATTGTTTTTGAAAGATTTAATAAACATATATTCCAAAGAGAATTGTTATGAGATTTGATTGCATTGATGATTTGGAATCGAGATGGAAGTGAATTGAGATTTATTATGATGACTCATATGTTTCACCCGATATATTTTACTCTTATATGATTATGATGATTTTAATTCGAGCTAACTGAGTCATTTATATCAGTATGCATAATTTTATAAACTGTGATGATATTAAGATATTATTTTATATATGCATTGCAACCCCATATGCTCGGTACGTTTCCATGGTACAGACCCACATATTCATATGTGGGTTACATTTTCTCGGAATGTTGGTACAAGGTATAGTGTATATCTTCATATCCAGTCAGTTTGTGGTATCCAGTCAGCAGGTGATGAGTCCTTTTGATTCAAGGAATTGAGTTAGTTATACAGTACGAGAAGTGTTGTATTTTCTTTATTCAGTCGTATTGAGTTGGGTTAGTTGGGAGTCATGACCCGGCTACCTACAGTCAGTACTAGTAGAGGCTTCATAGAGAATCAGTAGAAGTTAATGTATTCCATTTCAGTTTTGGTAGTAAAAACAGAGTTGTAATCTTGTAAATTTAGTTTTGTATCTATCAAATTCATAAAAAAGTTATTTTCCGCAGATTTGTATAGATTTATACTTTTTGTTCAGTTGCTTATGAGTTATGCCAGTAGAAGGGTTAGCTTGGGGTCACTTGTGATCCTAAGCACCATGTGACGTCTCGGGACCCGATTTCAGGGCGTTATAATGATTCTTCTTGCAATGCTTATTACATATAAAATTACTCCAAAGGGATCCAGAATAAACTCTAAAGTTTCACAAAAGTTAGCAAATAAAGTATCTGCTATAGTATGTAGTGATCTGAAACTAGCTCAACCTTCCTCTTTAGGTCTACATAGTTCCTCCCAGGCTACCAAGTTTTTTCTTTTAAGACCAACAGTCTCACCCCAAAAAAATCTTGCCATAATTTTGTGTATTTGATTTATTATTCCTTTAGGGGGATTCATTCCAGACAAATAGATAATTTGACAAGGAATGTAAGATATTTTAAATTAAAACATACCTTCCTCCATAAGATAAGAGTTTACTATACCAATTCAGACTCTCTTGCTAACTTTTTGCACTAATTCCTTAAAATGATATTTTTTCTTTCTCCCATAGAATATAGAACATCCTAGATATGAGAAAAGAAAAGTTCCAGAAGAATTACTTGGAATTTTACCGATTCTGCTTCTGACTACTACAGGAACCATTTCATGCAAGCATAGAAGACTTTTGAACAAGTTGATAAGTTGACCTGATACCTTTCATACCTTCCAAGGACCTTCATAATCTTCTTAATTGAACCCTTTTGACTAGAAAAGGATTGTATCATTCACATAAGACAAATGATTGATTTTTTTACTCCATTTTGGTGCCATAAGCTATATAACCTTTTCCACCATTGAGTTTATTCAACTCCTTGATAGAACTTCAATAGTTATAACGAGAAGAGTAGGGGATATGGGATCCACTTGCTTAAGCCATCAGGACAAATGATATAATCCATATGAATTTTCATTAACCAATACTGAGTACCAGTTATTGGACACTAATCTCCATACCATATCAATGATTCTTTCTATATATTAGAATTTTCTCAAAACCTTTGTTAAGAATATCTGTGACACTCTATCATATGCTTTGTCATGTCTTATTTAACAACAATGTTTTGGAATTTGTTCCTCCTATTTATGTCTTTGATAATCTCTTGAGCCAATAAGACATTTTTAGTTATGCTCCTTCCTTTCATGAATCCTGTCTGATTCTTGGACATAACATCAGATAGAACACTCACCAGCCTTCCTTATATCACTTTAGAAATCACCTTATTGACATATGTGCTTAAACTTATAGGCTTGAGATCTGTGAATTTACTGATCTTTTTTTTTAAGAAGGACCAGATTGGTATGAGTTATAATCTTAGGTAGTTCATATCCACAAAAAAAGCAATAACCACTTTAACGATGTCATATTTGATAATTTCCCAATAGTATTGAAAAAACATCCCTAAGAAACCATCTGGTCCACAAACATTTTTATTGTTTAGTGAGAAAACAACCTCTTTCACCTTTTCTTCAGTTAGTGTTCTACCCATATCTTCTTTCTAATTTTCTATGACAATAGTGGGAATACAGTTCAACATAGAAAAATCTTCACTTGTATTACTCTTCTTAAATTGAGCTTCAAACACTTTAACTGCTTCTTCCTCTATGTTAATGGTATCTTTCAACATAACTCCCTGATCATTCTCAATCTCATGAAGGTAAAATCTTTTCCACCTTCCTCTGGCATATCCATGAAAGAATTTAATATTTCTATCCCCTTCGTTGAACCACTTCATACCTGATTTTTATTTCTAGTATTCCTCTTCAAACTTATACAAATGATTCAATCCTTCTTCTACTTCCATGAATTGTTTTCTATTCTCCTCTGTGCTATTGATCTCCATTTGAAATTCCTTGAACATATCTATATCTTCCAAAGTGACACCTTTTGAAAAATATTTCCATATGTTTCCTTACTCTATTGAGCTAAAACCTTCTTTAAATCTTTTAATTTTTCATGGAATATGTAAAAAGGGCTTCTCTAAATATTAGTCTTCCAATTCTCTTTGAGCAGATCATAAAACTTCTCATTTTTCATCTATAAATTTAGAAATCTAAAAGATTTTATAACCCTTTTCTGATTGGTATTACATCTAACTAATAAAGGACAATGATCTGACCCATCTCTAATTAAATGCTTTACCTTAGAATGTGGGAATTCCTACATAAAATCAGTGTTGCCCAGAACCCTGTCAAACCTTTTGAAAATGCATTCCTCCTTTATTCTACCATTCCACCAAGTAAAAAATTCATCCTAACAAAGGTAATTCTGCTAATGCACAAGAATTTATGCATTGAGCAAAATCTAATATTTCATCATTTGTCACTGACAGCCCTATCATTTTCTAAAAAACATTTAGAATAACATTAAAATCATTAGCTATAACATATGGAACACTTTAAACATAATAGAATCCAACAGGATCAACTAGACAAGCACCTAGCTCAAGCTAGTAATGCTAGTTTCTACGATTGAACTCTAAAAGAATCTTTTATGTACAAACTAGTTTGGAATTCACCTTGAACATTATAAACACATGCTTTAACACTTATATGAACATTCATCTCATTATCAACCCATATATCACATGAATCATCCTCAAAACAAGGATTAAAACACTAGAATAGTGACACAAGAATGCATAAATACACCCAACATCACATCCCAATCTTAAACCCTTTTTCATCCTCGAACAAATCTTAATAACTATAGTATAATAGGCTAAGGAGACTCTAAACTTCTACTACATGCAAGAAACTCAAGCTAGTACTACCATGACTACACAAAATACAAATTTCTACACTAAGCATGTTATAAACACAATTGAAAGCTTATGAACACGACTCCAAAACATCCTAGCCTCAAGAATTAACTCACCTAGTTGGAAAACTCATGTATATCATTAAATAAAGGACGTCATACAAATCACCCACATTCATAAAAAATGTGCCCCTCACAGCAAAAGAGTGACCTATAACTACTCATAAGTAAGCAATTCACAACATGATGGGTACAAGAATTAAATTACGCTCACTCTCACAAGGAATTCACAAGTTATACAAATTGATCCATAGTCTTTCCCTTAGTGTAGTGCTCCACTAATATCAGAATGATGAAACTTAGGATCAAATAGGTTTTTTTCGGGTTGTAATCTAGGCTAAGGGACGGGTAGGAACTATTTGGGAATAGTAAATAACCTATCTAAGTGCTTTAATACACTAAATTATACATTTAAAACCAATCTCTAACAACCAAATTACTCTTCTTCTATCCACCCATATCTTTTTTTTGTCCCATCTCTTTTAACCATTTTCACAAACACATGGTAGAAGTATTGCTTATGACCACATGAATAAAAAAAATCTTTTTTTATTTTTCACAACCATGGTAATACTTCTAGAACAATGTCTATCACACTCATCCACCACACATCAACTATCAACACCAATAACTATTTTTTTGGGATATCAAATTTACCTTTTTCCTCTTCAATTTCACACTCTTTAGTTAATTTTTCATTAAAGAGCCTAGAAGCTTTTGGATCAAATTCAAGTCTATCAAAGAAGGGGATTAGGCTACATATGAGAATACCAAAAAATATAAGCTAATGGCTCAATGGGGTTTAACTAGAATTATGCACAAGGGTAGGTCAAAAAGAAGGTCTAAAAAGGCTATTAAAGAAATGCCTATATCATCTCCTAAACTCACACTCTTTATTTTTCTTTGCACACACACCGGACAAGTTCTAGACATCACATACAACAAAGAAAATACTACAACCTCACACGCACATGACACACGCTCAACTTACATAGGATCATCATAGACTCTAAACCAAATATAGCATGAATTCAATTTTAAGCCACAAGAACAAGAATCACAAACATGAGCCTAAGAGTCTCAAAATTAGCAATTCACTCATTCAACATGCTTTTACAATTAAAACACTTGCACCATGTAATCAAAAATAGCACAAACAAGAATGTCTTACGCCATTTTTTTTTAAATTAAGCCAAAATATTGGAATTTCCCCACCCCATACTTAAAAATCTACTTTGTCCCCAAAGTGAACTTAAAAGTAAGAGATTGAAATACTCTCTAAGGCCTCTAGGACTAGCTAGTAGCATCTTTTGGTATAAAGAAGGTCTATGGGACCCTACACTCAGTTTTTGCCATGCTTTTAGCTCAGGTTTACGATACTTAGACTTTCCATAAACCTCAAAATCAATCAAAAATAAGAACTACATGAAATAAAATATAAAAAGAAAACATACTTACTTAACTTGGGTTGCCTCCCAAGCAATGTCTGATTTGGTGTCGTAGGACGACCCAAATAACGACTTAGTCATTCTTTTGTATTTTTTTTCTCACACTTGGTATCCATCTTATTTTTTTATCCTACTAGGTGTGAATTCTCAAGGGTAACTAATTTTTTAAATTTAGCCTTTTCAGGCTCATCAATTTACATCAAATCAGGCTTAGGTAGTAGAATATTAGGCTGCTCAATCAGGTAGTCCAAAGAGGTGTTTTATGGACTAATCACCTCATACTTGTCCCCGTTAATAACATTATTCATACATAAATCCTTATAGTGGGATGTTATTTGGGTGCGTTGTAAACATCAAATACCACCACGTCATCCTCTACCCCAATTTTGAGCGTGTCTTTTCCAACATCAATCAATGCTTCTCCAGTTGCTAAAATGGATGCCCAAAGATAATTGGTACTTTTTCGTTTGCCTCAATAATAAAGTCATTAGGAATAATGACTCTACAAAATTTTATTAGAACGTTCCCTATAATTACTTATGGATATGCCATTGATCTATCTGCCAGCTGCAAAACCACCTTGGTCGATCTAGGCTTCCCCAAGCCCAATGTGTTAAATAAATATAGGGGCATCAAATTTATGCTCGCCCCCAAGTCACTTAGCACGTGGAGTACTCTACTCTCAATTTGGATTGGGAGAGAAAACCTCCCTGAATCTCTCAATTTCTTGGGGATTTTTTGTGTAATTACAGCGCTACACTCTAAAGTGAGTGTTATCACTCCCATATCCTGTAATTTCACCTTATTAGCAACCACATCCCTCAAGTAATTTTCATACTTGGGCATTCTCTGCAAAACATCTAACAAAGGTAAGTTTATGTGAAGATATCTGAATGCATTAAAGAACTTCTTAAATATTACATCCTCCTTCACTTTAATCTGCCTCTGAGGGAAAGGTAGTGGCAGTGTCTTCTTCACTTCTGGTTCATAAACTTTAGTGTTCAAGTACTCAGACTTTCTTCATTCTTCAACAACTTTTTTTGGAAACTGTGGAGTTACCCCCTCAACATCTACCTCCTTAGTTACCTTTGGAGGTTTTCCCTGAAGCTCTTCAACACTCCTCAAGGTGATCACCATAAACTGTTTTGGATTATTTGTATCTCCGACAACCACCTTATGGCCTAGTATTTAATGCTTGCTGTAACTTCCCAATCTACAACTCTAAGCTTCTCTGGGCAGCTTGTGAATTTTTTGTGTCCGCAACCCACTATGTTTGATTAGATAGAAGTTGTTTCAACATCTCTTCCATATTGCTAGTTGATTGATTCCCATGTGCCTGTGATTGCTGAATTTGTTGTTGTGTATTCCACGGATGAGTCTGCCACTTCATGTTGTAGCATTACAATAATTTGGCCTTTGAATATTTCCCACATACATTACTAATTTCGGATTTAAAGCACACATGGTTCTCAATGGCCACTATTTCCGCAGATCTCGCACCAACCACTAATTTGCTAAACTGTATTGACTACTACTGTAGCCTATAGAGCTCCGAATTTTAGGCCATTGAACTAAGTGTTTATCATATTTTGCAATGCGAAAACCTGAGTTGATAAGGCAGTGAACTGGTTTACCTCCAGTACACCAACAATTCTTTTCGTGGAATTACCACTTCTATGACTGTCCTGTGGGCTGTTAGTTTATCAGCCATAATGGCAGGATTCTCTTGGTTTTCTTGGATTTGCGAAATTAGAGGGAGAAGGTTTGATTCTCTCCTTCTTTGATAAAATAGTTTCTTAAGTTTAGTGCTTGGTACAGCCAAGTCCTGATCCCTTGCCAGCTTTTGTAACCTATTATCTGCAAAAGTCAAACCAAGACCAAACATAAAATCACCAAATAAATCTAAAAGTAAAACTAAAATAAACAGTTGTCAAATTTCAAGTTCACGGCAACGGCGCCAAAAACTTGACAATTCCCAAGTGCACAAGCAAGTGTACGTGGTCTTATCAACTAGTAAAGTGGCCTTCAATAAGCCAAATATCAATCCCACAGGGACTTGATTCAACAACGATTCAATTTTAGTTCACAGTTTAGATTAATTTAATGTAAAGGTAACCAAGAAAAGTGTTTTGAATTTTTAACAAATGAAAAGTAAACAATACGTAAAATAATGATTTTGAAACAATCAATAGGAAAAAACCAGGTTAAAGCAATCTTGAACAATCATACTATGTTTTTGAAATTCATTCTTTCACTTGCTTATCTTGGTTGCTGATTCGTAGGGTTAATTGCATGATCATGGTTTCCCGGTCTCTAATCCTTTACCTAAGTTAAACCTTACAACTACATCATTGAGCGGGGATTTAATATTCGACTTAAGTTCTTTACATTATTATCCTACGTATGAATCAAGTAAGGCATCTAAGTGCATCCCTATCCTAGACGCTAAGTTGAATTCCTTATTTCATAAAAGAATACGAACCATACTTTGTTTATTCCCGTGATCTATCTTCCTATTCCCTCTCCCGAGTTCACAAGGTTAATAATTGATGATTCTAAGGCTAGCTAATCGTTAAAATAATTAAATTAAGAATAAACAAACAACCAATAATGATAAGAAAAATTAAATGTACTTAATTCAAAATAATAGTACTCATGTTTTTGGCTTTAACCCCGGAAAGAGTGTGTTTAGCCACACATAGTCATAATCGTAATTACAAGATTGTAATTAACAACTAAAAACATAAATAAACTAAATTATAAAAATAAAAACCTAAAGATGAAGTTTTAGTAGCCCTTTAATCTCCAAAATATGTTCAAAGATATGTAAAAAATGTGACAATGGTGTATTTATAGCAATAGAAGTAGCCTAAGCCGTGTAGGAGTTGAATTCCATCGATTTTGTGAGCAGGGAAAGGCAGAGGGCACCGCCTCAGGTTGAGCCCCGATCCAGTAAGGGCGTAGCCTCACCTATAGCCCCACTCCATCCAGGGTGTCTCCTTACCTATAGCCCCGCTATGGCTGGGGTGCCGCGGCCACATTGCCTTAGCTCGCTGGAATTTTTTTCTCGAATCTTGGCTAAGTATTGAGTCTCCCATCTTAGTCCCTTGTATTGTGGTGTATTTCCCAAGGATTTCTATCCTTTTCAACATCAAAATAACATCATATTCAGCTCCCAAATATCCCTACACAATCACACACCACGAATTACCAATTTAAACAACACTATATCCATAATGATGAATCAAAACAAGAGCTAAGCTAGGCTAGTTCACATTGATCTTTAACTTTATGTTCCAACTCTTGACTTAATCAAATTGAACCTTGCACATTACCAACAAGTTATTACCATCATAATTACACATTAAAACCTTTTGGAAGACTTTAAACACAATAGAATCAAACGTGATCCACTAGACAAGTACCTAGTTCAAGCTAGTAATGTTAGTTTCAACGATTGAACTCTAAATGAATCCTTTATGTACAAACTTGTTTGGAATTCACTTTGAAGATTATAAAATCATGCTTTATCACTTATATACACATTCATATCATTATCAACCTAAATTGCACATGAATCATCCGCAAAAGAGGGATAAAAAGACTAGAATATTGACACTAGAATGCATAAATACACCCAATATAAACGTGCTATTTAAAACCTTTACCTGGGTTGTGTAGCTCTACCCTCCTAAGAAACTTGCGGGCTATATAGGTTTATCTCCCTCTGCTGAAAGGGCCCTAATGTGTGAAGCCACATGACCAGGAGAGAATAGTTGGGATGACTAGTACATCCCCCAACATATAAAGTATGACATCATGCACACGATCATTAGGACCAAACCTCACATCGGTGAATATGAGTTTCCAGTTTCGATCCCTCTGTGACCTTTGCCTTCTATGGATTTTTTACACACACCCCTCTGTTAAGCCCAATAAAAACCAATTTCAAACCAAACTATTATTCCATTATATTAACCAAGGATATTAATAGTGGTATAATCATACCAATAATAACTTGCAAGTATTGTCCTTAGCCAATCCTTGGGGATTCCCATGTACCCCACATGATTTACAATTTAACCAAAACCATGGCTACTAAGGCTTTTTCAATCCATTAAAAACCATTTAAACCATTCATATCATTTAGGGTTCCATTACCAAGTTTGAACCATGGATAATTTCCATTGAAAAACCAATATTTTAGAGAAAACATTGTTATAGCACTTTATAAAACACATCGGGGGCATAGTATTTCCAAAACCAAAGCCTATTATAAAAGAACCATTCCCAAGAAACTAATTACCCAAAACCACCATTAATACATATAAAAGCATATTTAAAACATGGGAAAACCATAACCAAGCATTTATAACAAAAAACCTCAAATCATATTTGAAAACCCAAAATCATACAACATTCAAATCATGAAAACATTGCATAAAACCATGCCTTTAGTTGGAACTAATAATGGAGAAGAGAACATGTATTAAACTAATATGATGATGGAGAGAAATCACCAAGACAAGCCCCAAACCAATCCTTAAGATGAAACCCATAGATTCCCTTGCCCAACAACTCTAGAGAGGATTTAAGAGTGTTTTTTAAGTGATTTGGAATAGAATAATAGGGCAAATAACCTCCCAAGTGCAATATAAGTCATTAGGATAAGTAGAGAAATGTCTAGATTTCCCTCACTTAAGCTACATTTAATTCTTGTCATAGGTTACGACTGACCCTTACGAGTCATACGCATCCTATACTAGTGGTACCCACCTCTCGTACCCTAGGATTTCCCCCTTAGACCCAACAATATCTAAGGTACAACACACGTAAACCCAAGTCATATCAGAGTGTACGATTATTACCCATAAACCATACACATGGCAGAAGAGAATCTAGAAGGTTTGAACACTGACCACCATACGAGTCCTGGGTATGAATCGTACCCTGGCTGACGGCTCACGGTGAGCCACTCGTACTTAGATCCAACTTAAGTTAAAAAATCTAAGATTAAGTAAAGTAACCAAACAACCTGTACCTAACTGTATGACTCATACCACCCAAATCGTACCCATTCTAGTAACTACATCTATACCACCAACCAACACTGGTCAGCATATGACTGGACCATACCACCCGTACCTAAGTGTACGACTCGTTCCCCTTAGACATACATTCCCAAAAAATAAAAGTCAAGAAAATTTCCTAAGGTCCAAAAACCAGGGTGTTTCTGTCTCCCCTACTAGGAACATTCGTCCCCGAATAACGGACAAGGTAGGAGTAACCATATGCACAAGTCATTTGCATTATTAAGTATATTCCCAATTTTAACAAAGTTTGAAAATAAAGAGGCAAAGATATTAATCTTTCCTTTAACAAACTCAGAAAATAAAGATGTGTTGAAAACACATGCCTTCTGCACAAATCCTAGAAGAAAAAAATAGATGAGGATACTTGGACTTTATGTCCTTCTCCACTCCCCATGTAGCTTCTTCCACCTTATGGTTCCGCCATAAAACCTTAACTGAAGCCACATCCTTGGTTCACAACCGATGAATCTTCCTATCCAAGATCTCAACCGGGACCATTTCAAAAGAAAGAAAGTCTGAGATACCCAACCCTTCCAAATAAATAATCAAAGAAGGATCACCAAGACACTTTTTCAATATGAAGACATGAAATACCGGATGAATGGAGTTCAAACTAGAAGGCAACTCTAATTGATAAGCAATATTTCCAACCCTCCAAAAAACAACATAAGGACCAATATATTGGGTACTAAGCTTTCCTTTTTTGCCAAGCCGCATTACTCCCTTTATGGGAGACACCTTGAGGAACACCTTATCCCCAACGTCAAACTCCAAGTCTTTGCACCTTACATCTGTATAGGACTTTTGGTTACTTTGGGAAGACTTAAGCCTATATCAAATCACCTTCACCTTTTCCATAGACTAATAGACTAAATTCGGACCAAACAAATCTGCTTCACCAAGCTCAAACCACCCAATAGAAGTTCTATACCTCCTACCATACAATGCCTCAAAAGGGGTCGTACCAATACTAGAATAATAGTTATTATTGTAAGAAAACTCTACCAAAGGTAGATGCTCAATCCAACAGCCACCATAAACAACCACACATGTTCGAAGCATATTCTCCAATGTTTGAATAGTCCTTTTTGGTTGCCCATCTGTTTGAGGTTGAAAAAAAGTACTCATACTCACCTTAATACCCAATCTATTTTGAAAAGACCGCCAGAAATAAGATAAAAATGGTGTATCATGATCAAAGATAATTGAAATAGGTACCCTATGCAGCTTCACAATCTCCTGAAGATACAACTTTGCATAATCCTCCACCGAAAAGGTAGTCCTCGCTAGTAAAAAGTGAGCAAATTTTATCACCCTATCCACGATGACCCAAATCGAATCAAATTGAATCAGAGACCGAGGTAGACCTATAACAAAATCTATTTTTATTACCTCCCATTTTCATTTGGGCAAACCAATTTCTTGAAACAACCCCCCAAGTCTCATATGATCAACTTTAACATGTTGATACACTAAGAACTTGGCCATAAAATCGGCCATGTCCCATTTCATACCATTCTACCAATACATCTCCTTGAGATCATGATACATCATCATCGAGGTAGTATGTACAATGTAGCGCGAGTCATGCGCCTCAGCCAAGATCCTTTATTGCAATCCGTCGACATCAGGAACACACAACCTTCCTTGGTACCATACAATACCTTCGCCAATAATCTCAACCACCATTACCTTCTACATACCCACATTACTAATGGTTTTTATCAAGATAGGATCTAGCATTTGCTTTTCCTTAATCTCTGCACCAAGAGACGACCGAACCACTTTCTGTACCATCACACCACCATCCTCGAAGTCCAAAAGATGAATTTTAAGATTATCTAAGTGATGAATATCTTTCAATAATTCCCACTTTCCTTTCTTTACATAAGCCAAACTCCCCATGGATAACCCGCTAAGAGCATCAACAACCACATTACCCTTACCTGGGTTATAGTGAAGACTCATGTCATAGTCCTTGAGCACCTCCAACCATCTTTTTTTCCTGAGATTTAGCTCCTTCTAAGTGCACACATATTATAGACTCGTAAGACAAAAAAAAGATATCCACGTGTACACCATACAGATAATGCCGCCCATATTTTAAAGGGAAAGACCACTGCAAGAAGCTCCAAATCATAAGTAGGATAATTCTTCTCACGCACCTTCAACTACCTAGAAGCATAAGGAATCACCTTCCCATGCTGCATCAAGACATAACCAAGCCCTACTCGAGATAAATCAGACTAAACCACAAACTCCTTACTGCCCTGAGGCAATGTCAAAACTAGAGCCAAAGTTAGCTTATAGTTCAACTTCTCGAAACTCCCCTCACAAGCATCCGACCAATAAAATTTTACCCTTTTTTAGTCAACTTAGTCAAAGAAGCAACTATCATTGAAAAGCTCTCGACAAACCACCGATAATACCCAGCCAAACCCAAGAAGCTCTGAATATTAGTTAGAGTCATGGATTTAGGCCACCTTTTAACCATAACCATCTTTTGCGGATCCACCATGATCCCCTCTCTAACAATAATATGACCAAGAAAAGTCATAGCGTTCAACCAAAGCTCACACTTGGAGAATTTAACATACAACTATTGTTTCTTCAAGTTCTGTAATTCCACACAGAGGTAATTAGCATAATCCACCTTACTCTTGAAATAAACCAGAATGTCATCAATAAACAGAATGATAAAGAGATCCAAGAAATGGCTGAAAACCATGTTCATCAAGTCCATAAATGTCATCGGGGCATTAGTCAAACCAACAGACATTACTAAAAATTCGAAGTTCCTATACCGAATAAGAAAAGTTGTCTTAGGAATATCCTCCTCCCTAATCTTAAGCTGATGATATCCAGACCGAAGATCTATCTTAGAGAAGAACTTGGCCCCTTGCAACTGATCAAACAAGTTATCTATCCTTGGATGAGGATATTTGTTCTTCACTATTACCTTATTCAACTATTGATAGTCAATGCAAATCTGAAGGGAGCTATCTTTCTTATGCACAAGCAACACCGGTTTAGCCCATGGGGATACACTAGGATGAATAAACCCCTTATCCAAAAGATCCTTAAATTGCTTCTTGATTTCCCTCAGCTCATCCGGAGACATTCTATAAGGAGGAATAGATATTGGATGAGTGTCCAAAACCAAATCAATATCAAACTCTATTTCTCTATCCGAAGGATCACCAAAAAGATAATCCAAAAAGACCTTAGAAAACTCATTTACCACTGGAACTGACTGTAAAGAAGGACTTTCGAGTTAGAATCTTTAACCCAAACCAAGTGATAAAGATAACCATTAGAGATTAACCTCCGACCTCTATGATAAGAAATAAACCTTCCCCTAGGAGCTAGGGAACCACTCTCCCACTCTATAACTGGTTCACCAGGGAACCTAAAGACAACCTTATGGGTCTGACAATCCAAGGATGCGTAATAAAAGTGTAACCAATACATCCCCAAAATAACATCAAAATCCACTATATCAAGTTCAGACAAATCCACCAAAGTCTGCCTACCACCAAAAGATACCACCCCCACTATAGACACTCTTAGCAATAACTAAGTCACCTATCGAGGTAGAAACATAAAAAAGATTCAAAATAATCTCAGGATAAAAAACAGAACATATAGCCATATATGGGGTGACATAGGAAAGAGTGAACCTTGGATCAAGCAGACAATACATGTCATGACAAAAGAGTTGTAACATACCAGTAACGACATTATATGATGCCTCAGATTCCTCCGTGATATAAGAGCATACAACCTATTTTTGCCTATTTCGGTACCAGAAATAGGAGAAGATATTGAAGCTGTACCACTACGTGTAGTAGCAAATCATGAAGCAACTGGAGCTTTGACCACTCCCGAAGCTTCCTTACTAATCAGACAATTCTTAAGCATATAGATTGACTTGCCATATTTCAAACAGTTGTCCCTTCGTTCGACACAATAAGCATGATGAAGGCCACCATAGAAATGGCAATGAGGGTATGAAGAAATTGTCTGACCCCCACTTGCCTGAGAATGGACACCCTATGCCTAAAATTTATCACTACCTTGCTATCGCCTATCACCCGACTACTTCAAGTAAGGAGCTCTAGTAGTAGGGAAGGAACCAGAAATACCCCACTTATTTTTTTGGCTATTTATCTCCATCCTGACAACTTTGTAACTGAGCACCTCCTTAGTAAAAAAATTGGCTCCTCTTACCCTGCCTATCTTCGAACTTTGCCCTTTTTCTCTTCTCATACCCCACCTGTTGCATATGGACAACTAACCTCAAAATGCCCATATCCTTTATCAATAAGGCAGTCTTGCATCCTAATATCAAGTCCCAAGATTGCCCAAAAGCAAACTTTCTGATCCTCACTCTCATGTCAACAACTAAATCAGGAGCATACCTTGACAACTAATAAAATTCAAGGCATATTCCTTGACGGACATTCTTCCTTAGTTAAGATTCACAAACTCCTCCATCTTCACTTCTCTTAGCTCTTGAGGAAAGAAATGATCCAGAAAAGCACCAGAAAAAGCATCTCATAAGGATGACTCCTCCACATCACCTCTATCCCTATCCTACTCCTCGTACCATTGGTATGCAACATCCTTGAGGTGATAAGCTACAAAGTTTACACCTTTCACATTATGGCCTGTATCACCCTAAATGTCTTCTCTATTTTATCTAAGAAACCCTGAGGATCCTCCTCCACTTTCATGAGTGTGGCATACTAGAAGCCCTATAGCCTATCTTTTATGAGTGTGGCATACTACACAATCTTAAAAGAGCCTCTACTAGAAATGGCTTTGTGGACTCCCAATTGAGCATGAACCTAAAGCTCTGATACCAACTTGAAATAACACGACACTACGCCTGCTACCCAACCCAACCTCCAGCTGCCTACCCTCGTTGGGTTAATTTTAAGCATATAACAAGATAGCGTAACAGCTCACATAAAGACTCTGGGATAGGATCACAAGCGTGATCGACCCAACTGAGTCCGACCTTCTATACCAACTGTCTAACAATACTAAGTCAAACCAAAACCATAAATTCGATCATAACCAAATAAGTTTCATTGATAATTAAATATATAATCCCAAAATGAAATACAATGGAACAATGAGAAATTCTGTCCAATGCGGTCAGCCCTAAGGCTGAGACTAATACCGATCCCGCCCATTAAAAGCTATAGTAGTTTGACAAAAGCCTCTAACCAAAAGAATACAAATATCCAGTTGGGATATACCCCCCCACCGTAGTCAAAAACCATATCCATAAATAATTCAAAGTATGAAATGACATCCATGAAATATAGCCTTCAAAATAGATGAAAGCTCACCACTTCAATCCAAAGCTGACCTCCGAAAGTCTGAATGCTAAGTAGGAGGAGCAAAATGGTCGATTACTTCATCGTGTAGGTACACAACCGCTTGAAGATAGGTCCGTGGGTGAATGCTAGCATTAACTAAGGATAAGGATAAAATAATGCCAATTATGAAACCAAATAAAACCATACATATGCATATAAAACATATATACATATATATATATATGTATATATATATGTATATAACAATGCCGGAAAAGGGAACCAGGTTTAGCATACCATTTAAAATCGCTACCTAGGCTATGTAGCTCTGCCATCCTAAACCACCCATGGGCTATATGGGTTCAGCTTCCCATGCTAAAAGGGCCCCAGTGCGTGAAACCGCATGACCCGAGAAGAAAACTTGGGATGACTAGTACATCCCCTAAAATATAAAGTATTGGTATCATCACACCAACAATAACTTGCAAGTATTGTCCTTATCCAATCCTTGGGGATTCCCATGTACCACACATGATCTCCAATATAACCAAAACCATGGATACCAAGGTCTTTTCGATCCATTCAAACCATTTAAACCGTTCATATTATTTAGGGTTCCATTACCAAGTGTAAGTTCCATTGAAAAACCAATATTTTAGTGAAAGCGTTGTTATAGGCATTTTATAAAACACATTGGGAACATAGTATTTCTAAAACAAAAGTCCATTACCAAAGAACCATTCCCATGCAACCAATTACCCAAACCACTATTAATGCATATAAAATCATAATTAAAACACAAAAACCATATCCAAGAATTTATAACCAAAACCCCAAAGTATATTTGAACCCAAAATCATACAATATTAAAATCATGAAAACATTGTATAAACCCATGCCTTTAGTTGGAACTAATAATAAGGGAAGAGAACATGCCTTAATCCAAGATGTTGATGGAGAGAAATCACCAAGACAAGCCTCAAACCAATCCTTGAGATGAAACTCTAGTTTCCCTTGCCTAAGAAATCTAGAGAGGATTTAAGAGTGTTTTATAAGTGTTTTAGAATAGAATAATAGGGAAAATAACCTCCCAAGTTCAATATAAGTCGTGCGACCTCATTCCGATAAGTGGAGAAATATCCATATTGCCATCACTTAAAATACATTTAATTTCCATCATAGGGCACGATTGACCTTTATGAGTCGTACCCATCCTGTACGAGTTGTACCTACCTCTCATACCCTATGGTTTCCCTCTTGGACCTAACACTGTCCAAGGTTTGACACACCTAAACCTAAGTCGTATTCGAGTGTACGAATAGAACCCATAAACCATACCCCTAGCAGAATAGAATCCAGGAGGTTTGAACACTGACCACCATACGAGTCCTATGTATAGTTCGTACCCTGGATTATAGCTCATGGTGAGCCTTTCGTACTTAGATCCAACTTAAGTTACCAAGTCTAAGATTAAGTGAACTAACCAAATAACCTATACCTAACTATACAATTTGTACCACCCAAATTGTACCCATTCTAGTAACTATATCTATCCCACCAACCAACACTGGTCAGCATTCGAATGGACCATATCACTCGTACCTAAGTGTATGAATCGTTCCCCTAAGTCGCCTCTTTTCCAGAAATTAGAAATTAAGGAAATTTTCTAAGTTCTAGAAACCAGGGTGTTTCATAACATCTCCCTTAAGTCCATATTGTTTAGGAATAAGTTTCCTCAACATTGGAATGTCAGGCCATCCATATAAGAACTTTCCTATCACAACAAATTCCAGATATTCATTAATTATCATTTGTGATACTTCCTCCTCCTGCCAAACCACTTTGGTTCCCCATGCAAGTACATTAATAGTTTAATAGGTAGAATTGGTAATCTTTTAGACAACATAGGTTGGAGTATATCCACGTAGTTTCTCTTTCTTCCATTGCACGTCAATGATGGAGGATGAATATGTTGAGAAACCTCTGAAGGAGGCTGTCCACTGGCCATAATGCCCATTCCAACGTAGGTCGTTAGTGGATTTTAGGGTTTTTCATCTAGGGTTTTTTCTGAGCTTTTTTAGTCTACCAAAATAGGCCCCTCTTTTTTAAATATATTTCAAAAGTTCTACTACTTCTTTTGTCTTATCTTTGGAGAGTTTTACTCAAGCCTACAAGTGTAAAATATTGTTCTAGAATGATATCAGTTGTTCCTCTCGATCCGTTAGTATTTTATCTAGAAGAATTTTCACATAAGAATCTTGGAGTTACTATCACTCTTTTTTATTCTTGTTAATTAACTGTATTGATGATTTCTACTTTGATTGGTTTTGTTATTGCAATATTATTTGTGGCAGGTTTATTGACTAAACCTTATCTACATTTAATATATAAATCAAATAAGTTACTATAGTTAAATGATTTAATGATGTAAGACAATTTATCTACATCATACTCTCTGATTTACGAATACTAGTCACCTACCAACAAAATGCTATATTGAATAACTCTATCCATCAAAGTTTAAATGGATGAAAATAAACTACCTCAAATTTGACTCTAGGACTCATGGCTATCAAGAACGAGAGATAATCTGTCATAGAGATTTGATGGAAACTAAAAAGTTAGTATTTTGTATAAAATTTAACTTGAAAGGATCAAAAATGCTTTAAGACTGTGAAATTAAACAAAAATATCATATGTCAATAGTTTCTTCTTAAAATATCTCTATCATTAATAATTTGGCTCAAAATGTCCCTATTTCTTAATTGGGTCAAAATGTGATTTTCCTGATAAACATATTATTTCTATTATTTTTAAACTTGTTTTTTCTTAAGAAAATATTATTTTTAAAGAACTATTTTCCTGTTTCTTTTTATAGAATTTATTTAAAGAATATAATGTGGGAAAATGTAATTTGTCAATTAACAGACAATAATTTCATGTAATTTTTTAAATAATAATATAAGTCATATATATACTAGGAAATATTTTTTTCAAAATTTTGTTCAATTTTGGACAATTACCTTACAAACCAAGTATTAAGAACACGAATTTTTTGGATCAACTAATTAACGAATTGTTAAAATTAATCTACGAGAGTTGCAATTTGAAAGAAGAAGTAGACAAGAAAATAAGGAGACAAGACAAAAGATGAGAGCTTTTGATTCGTCCAAGAATCAAGTCTACAAATCTTTCAAATAGATATAATATAAATCCTTATGCCTCTATTTATACGAAGGTTGATCATAACATTAAACAAGAAGATCATGGGGGAGGTTAAGGGGTGTGAAAGTTTTACTTATAATGAAGTGTGGACTAGTGGATGAGTAACTATTCATCATGGAGAATAAATAGTGGTAGTTATTTCTTAGGAGTTACGGGCATCCACATAAATATTATTTTATAATACTCCCCCTTGTATCTCCATAGATAATGTGCTTTATTAACACCTTGCTAGAAAAAATCCTATGGGAAAAAAATTCAGTGAAGAAAAAAGAATACATATATCTTTTGGTACGCATTGCTTGTTGCTTTGTTAAAAATCTTATCAAGAAAATTAAGTAGGATAAAAATTAATTATGGAAAAAATGTTGCAGCACATATTTCCTTCCCCTGATAAATTGACACGACCCAAATCAGGGACTAGTCGTGTCGGATTCCTCAAGCCCAACCGGGACCGGAGACTACACCGAATACCTAACCATAACCTCCCTAAACCAAATGTCGGATGAATTCCGAACATATAAAATGATAGAACAATAATAAATCAAAGACAATAATGAAAGTCCATAACCATATCCCAACAACCCCAATCAAATATACAACTGGTGTCATCCCCAATACCAATATCAATACCAATACCAAGGCTGACACCCATACCGACACCGCCCATGCCCATAATAGTCACACAAAACCTTTAACAAAAAATAAAGAACATCCATTCGGGACATGATCCTGGCCATAGCTAAAAAAAAGTCCAAGAAATAAATAAAAGTATAAAAAGATATTCATAGCATGAAATGGAGTCTTTCGGAGTATGGAAGATCGCCACTTCAGTCTAACATGAATGTTGTCCCTAAATCTAAGTCATTGAGCTAGGGGAGTAGAATGGTTGGTTTTTGCTTCACGTCGGGATACAGTGCATGAAGATGGGTAAGCCGGTGAACGCTAGCATGTACTCAGGCATAAGTATATAGTAATGCCATTATTCAAAACCAAAGTAAATAACCATATGCAACCTCATACATATATACATATATACCATGCCGGGAAAGGGAACCGGGTTCAGCATGCATTTAAAATCTTAACCTGGGTTGTGTAGCTTAACCACCCATAGGATATATGGGTCCAGTGTTACCCCCTGAACGGGCCCTAGTGAGTGTAGCCGTATGAACTGGAGACATCATAAGGGACGGGAATTGCCGTCCACCTGTCGCCCTCCATGATACATATATATTTGTATAAACTTAGGGGATTACTATGTACCCCACAAGTATATGGTCACCATGACCAACCCTCACATCGACAAACATGAGTTTTCAGTGTTCGTCCATTGGACTCACACCTTCATGCTTAGCTAGCACAAGCGACCATTATTGCCCGATTCAAACCTTTAGCATATAATCAAACCACCGATTCCAGAATTTAATTTTCTAGGCATTATTAAGTGGTATCGTCATACCGACTATTGCTTGCAAGCAATGTCAATAGCCAACACTTAGGAGATTTCCATGTACCCCATAGGATTTACAATCAATCAAAACCATGGCCACCAAGGCCTTTGTAAATCATTTAATTCAATCAAACAAATTTAAGTTCCTTTACCATATTATGCAATGGAAGGTTTTCAATAAAAGTCAAACTATGTGACAAAAATATTTTCATTGGCATCTTAACAAACATGTTGTGGGAATATAGTTTCTGAAACCCAAACCAAGAGCCAATTAACCTTTTCCATGCAACAACATGTTCAAACCAGCATAATAACATGAGAACCTATAAATAGAACATGGGAAAACATCGTCCAGCCATTAGTAACCAAAAGCCCCAACATATATTTTAAAACAACACAAACCCACAATAATGCCATGAAAGCCATTAAGTGAAACATGCTTTTAATTTGAACTAACAATGAGGGAGGATTAGCATGCCATAGATACCAAGGAATACGGGGAGAAACCACCCTTGAAAACCATAATTGACCACCTTGAAGAAAACCTAGCCATTTCTAGAACAAAGAGTTTTGAGAAAAATTTTAGAATGTTTGATTTGAGAATAGTAGGTTAATAAAGTTCCATGAGTGTTTTAAGTCATGGGTCAAAAGAAGCTAAGAGTGGAAATGTCAAGAATACCCCCAACTTAAACTGTAAAAACTCCCACAGGTTGGTACGGTTGAATCCCTCCACTTACACCCACATCATACTAGTAGTACCAATGAGTCATACCCAAAACAAAATATTGGACGTCTACACACTGTCCACCATGTAACTCCCCTTGCCCCACCGATACCCATACCATACGTCTAGTACTTTTAAGTCATATCCAAGACAGAATCAAAGGGGTTGGACACTGGATAATGTACGATTGGACTTTACCTCTCATCACTTAAATATATGAATTATCACCATCAAGTCGTAACCACAGTAGAAACTTGACCACCACACATTGGACACCTTATGAGATGGGTCACCTGACCCATACCAACACCATATGACACTTATGGTGAATCGTATCAAGAATAGTGAGCTTAAAGCGCATGAAATTTCCAAGGGCCAAAACCCAGGGCATTTCAATTCTCCCCCACTTGGATCATTCATCCTCAAATGATAGAACAAGGTATTATAAGCATGATTTACACCCCAACACCTCTATCTTGACTTTTAACTAAGCTAGAAAATAATGATGAAAGGAAATCAATATTTCCTTTAACTAAGTTAGAAAACAAAAGTATGTGAATAACACATACCTTCCGCATGAATTTCTGAAGCAGAAAACAAGAATAGATAATTGGATTTTATATCGTCTTCAACTTCCCATGTAGCCTCTTTCACCTTGTGGTTCCTCTATAGAACTTTTACCGAGACAACATTCTTGGTCCGCAACCAACGAACCTGATGATCCAAGATTGCAATCGGGATCTCTTCATAAGATAGGGAACCCAAAATACCAATATCCTTAATAGGGATAATTTGCGATGGATCACCAATACAATTTCTCATCATAAATACATGGAATATCAGGTGAGTGGAGCTCAAACTAGAAGGCGATTCCAACTCATTTGCAACATTGCCAACCCTTCTATTTTCCTCACCAAGCTTGAAACCCAATAAGAGACCTATATTTTCTACCATACAACGCTTCAAATGAAGCAATCCCAATGCTAGAGTGGTAGCTATTGTTGCAAGAAAACTCTAGAAGAGGTAAGTGTTAAACCCAACTACCACCATAGTCAATCATGCAAGCACGAAGCATATCCTCCGATACCTAAATAGTTCTCTCTACTTGCCTATCTGACTGGGGGTGAAAAGTAACACTCAAACTAACCTAAGTCCCCAATCATTTCAGAAACGGCTGTCAAAAGTTAGATGAAAATCGTGCACCACGATCTGAGATGATTGAAAAAGGTACACCATGCAACTTCACAATCTCATGGAGATACAACCTTGCATAATCCCCGACTGAGAAGTTAGTTCTCACTGGCAAAAAGTGAGCTGACTTCATCATCCTATCCACGATAACCTAAACCAAATAACATTAATTTCAAGACCTGGGAAAACTGGTAACAAAATCCATGTTGATCATTTCCCACTTTCACTCTAGAAATTTAATTTCTTGATACAAACCTTTGGGCCTCATGTGCTCTACCTTTACTTGTTGACACTTCATGCACTTGGCCACAAAATTTTCCACATCCCTCTTCATATTGTTCCACCAATACATATCCTTGAGTTCATGATACATTTTCATAGAATCTGAATGAACAACATAATGCGAGCCATGAGCCGCAGCCAAGATCCTTTCTCGCAAGCAATCAACGTCGGGAACACATAATCTCCCTTGGTACCACAAAGTACCATCACCACTAATCTCAAAGGAAAACACCTTCTGCCCACCAACATCACCTTTGTTCCTCATCAACATAGTATCTAACACTTGTTTCTTCTTAATTTCAGCACCAAGAAACAACTGCACTACTTTCTTAACAAACACAGCACCATCCTCAGAGTCTAAGAATCGAACTCCAAGGTTATCCAAAAGGTAAATGTCCTTCACCAACTCCCGTTTCTCCTTATCTACATGAGATATACTCCCCATGGATAACCTGTGAAGAACATTAACAACCACATTAGCTTTACTTGGATGGTAGTGAAGACTCATGTCATAATTTTTAAGTAGCTCAAGCCATCTACTTTGTCTGAGTAAACATATACTGCAAGATTTTATGATAAAAAAAGATGTCCATATGCACTCCATACAAATAGTGATGCTACATTTTCAATACAAACATCACCGCTAACAATTCCAAATCAAGAGTTGGATAATTCCACTCATGCACCTTTAACTTTGTAAAATCATAAGCTATCACCTTACTATGTTGCATTAAAATGCAACCAAGTCTCACACGAGAAGCATCACATTATACAACATATCCATCAGTGCCTTCAGGCAAAGTCAAAATCGGAGACGAAGTTAGCTAATCCTTTATCTTTTCAAAACTGCTCTCACAAGCATCAGACCACAAGAACTTTACCTTCTTCTAAGTTAAGTTAGTCAACGGGGAAGCTATAGAAGAAAAGCTCTCTACAAACCTCCTATAGTAGCAAGCTAGACCCAAGAAGCTCCGAATATAGGTTGGATTCATGGATCTAGGCTACTTTTTCACCACTGCAACATTCTGTAGATCCATTATGATCCGCTCACTAGAAACGATATGACCCAAAAAAGTGATAGCGTTCAACAAAAATTCACATTTCAAGAACTTGGTATACAACTGCTGCTCTTTCAAGGTCTGCAACACCACCCGAAGGTGATCGACATAATCCACCTCACTCTTAGAGTACACCAAAATATCATCTATGAACACAATGAAAAAAATCTAGTAATTGATAGAAGACCCTATGAATGAAATCCATAAATGTCGATGGGGCATTGGTCAACCCAAAAGACAGAACAAGAAACTCAAAATGACCATAATGTGTACGGAAGGTTGTCTTAGGGATATCCTCCTCCCTAATCTTTAACTGATGATACCCGGATCGAAGATCAATCTTAGAGAAAAACTTAGCACCCTGTAACTGATCAAATAAGTCATCTACCCTTGGAAGAGGGTACTTATTCTTTACCGCTACCTTATTCAACTGTTGGTAATCAATGCACATCTGAAGGGAACCATCATTCTTACACACGATTAACACCAGTTCACCATACTAGGACATACTAGGATGGATGAAACGCTTCTCTAAAATATCCTTTAATTTTTCCTTAAGCTCTTTCAACATAGTCGAAGCCATTCTATATGGGGGAATAAAAATTTCACGAGTGCCCGAAATATGATCAATCCCAAAATCAATCTCTCTATCAGGAGAAACACTTGGAAAATCATCCGGGAAGACCTTAGGAAATTTATACACCACAAGTATAGAATGCAAATAAGGACCATCCGAGATAGAATCTTTAACCCGAACTAGATGATAGAGACACCACTTGGAGATTAATCTCCAAGCTCTAAAATATGATATGAACTTCCCCTTAGGAGCTGGGGAACTATCATCCCACTCAATAACCAGATCGTTAGCGAAAATAAAGACAACCTTATGAGTCCGACAATCTAGAGATGCATAACACGAGTGCAACCAATCCATCCCAAAATGACATCAAAATTCACCATATCTAATTCAAATAGATCCACCATAGTTTCTTTACAACCAATATATACCATACTGCCATGACGCAACTTTTGAGTCATAATGTCACCTACCACAACCCACTGGTAGGTAAGCCAATACTGTAACTCGGAGCTAATGCAATGGGTTACCTTGGTAGCAATGTCCAACACAGATACAACGTTGCAACACAATATAAAAACAATATTTCTTGACTAAGACAAATGATATTAAATCCCAATCCCATGACCTGACATATTAGTACAAGAGCAACTCTAAAATCGATAACAGGAATTTACAACTGAAAGTCTGATAAACTTAAATAGTCTTATACAACTATCTTGGATACAAAGACAAGTGAAAAAGAGGGAAAAAGGGCAAAAGAGGGAAAATCAAACTCTAACAGCTCACCCTATCTACTGATGATCAATATGGCATAATCTCAACTCAATGGCAGCAACTTGAACTTGGGTCTGCACCAAAAAGGTACAAAAGTGTAGTATGAGTACCAAAACGCGGGAACTCAGTAGGCATCATAGGCCGACTATGCTAAATTATAATATAAAGACGATATAAAGTAAGACAATAACTTAAAATAAAGGTAGAGGATCAAACCTGAATCTTCTTCAATATCACTATATAAATAACTAATCAACTATATCAACAGTACGACATTTGATATTCGCATATACCATAACTTTCATACAACATGAGTAATCATTTTGGAAGCATAAAGCCGTATAAATATACAATAACAACCATGTATTGATCGTAATAAACATTATAATATAAAGCAAAAGAACTTACCACGACATCCCATACCGCTGGGATGTACATGTAAAAAAACACAACAAAGAACTTACCACGATGTCCCATACCTCCAGAGAGTACACCAAAAGAATACAATATAAGAACTCATCACGGCATCCCATACCACGGGAGAGTACACCAAAAGATCAAACCATCAGTATATCAAGGCACAATTACACAATCACTGACCAAAAACTGTGGGTCCATATTTCCACTATGGTCTCTTACCAAGGTCTACAATCATCCTCAAAACCGCATTTATATATAACAAAATAGCTATCACCATGACATAGATATATTGTTACTTCTTCTCTATTTTATTGATGAACTCCAAGTCTAGTCTATATTAGCTAATCACCAAATCCATAAAGCACTAGTTTACAAGTCTTATAGTTTACTAGACATCAAATAAGGAAAAGTTATAAGTTACTTACACTATTATTTATACACCCATCTCAAGGCCATTATCTAGTTAGCAACCTAATTCTATAAGTCATTAATTAATCCACCACGGCACCACATACTAGATGTCAACTTAACTATTCTTTATAGAATGCTAAGACCTATATCATTAGGCATATTATAACCTTAAAGATTATTTCCTTACTTTAACCAAGCAAGGTCCACCAACTAGTTTACTATATTTCTAGCCACAAGACATAGTCGTTTATTAGAAACAACTAGTTGTCACATAAGCTACTTTACTAGGAGAAATTCCATAATTTAACTATGAGTTCAAGCCAAGTAGATTTACTAGGTGAGCCCTAGGTTCTACACAAGATTACGCATATCAATAAGCTTTAACCCAATACTTGGCATAATCCACTTCTAGTTACTAATTAGCATCAATATGGGTCATACCTCTTATCCAGTGATTAGTGACAAAGAATGAATATCAATTACCAAGGAAGACATCATGTCTCGGGTACATCAATGGTAAGCCACACATGGAATAACCTTACATGTATACACATGCAATTATATAAAGTTGCCCCACACGGCATCAAAATATCATTACCTCATTCAGTTTCACCAGGCATTATCATAACATCATTACCTCTTCCGGATTCATTGGGTATCATCATAACATTAACATTTCCTCCGAATTTATCGGGCATTATCATAATATTAATATTTCCTCTGGATTCACCAGGCATCATCATAATACCAATATTTCCACCAGATTTATCGGACATCATCATAGTAGCAATAGTTACTCCAGATTCATTGGGCATCAAAATAGTATCAATATTTCCTCCAGATTCACTAGGTATTATCATAATATTAATATTTCATCTGGATTCACCGGACATCATCATAGTATCAATATTTCCTCCTAATTCATCGAGCATCATCATAATATCAATAATTTCTATGAATTCATCAGGCATCATCATAGATCAACAATATTTCCCAAAACAAAAACATACATATGTATATGGCCCAAATCAATAAACATACATAAGTTCACCATAATAGAATAATAGAGATATAGGATACATAAACCATTATACTTTATTACTAGTCATCATCATGATATGTGAGTAGGAGCATAAGCATGAGTATCTAGATGATATACATAATTACATCTTTCCATGGCTATTGATAACGCTCAAACTACAGCTCTCGTAAGAGTGTAAGCGGTTGTCGTCAAATATAGAACCCAACTGGGTTGGGTGTCGAATCCCACAGGGAATACTCGGTCACTAAGTATGCAACGATTAGTAGATTTTTGGTGAAAGTTCTACGGAAAAGGGGGGGATTTTATGCGTGAAGTAAAATTTTCAAAATAGCAAAGTCAAAACGGAATGTTTAGTAAGATTTTAATCAATGAGAATTGTAAGTTAGGGTTATGTCCACCTTATGAGTTCTACGTATCTATTAACTATGAGTTATGCAGAATTCAGACATGCATGCACTTATAGAGATTCGTATTCTATGGTAAATCCTAGCGTCTTTCAACCATCAAGGATTATATCACTTTACCTCTTTCAAGCTTAAATCGTATACTTAATGGTACGAATTCTCCAAGAGGTTAATCCAGTTACGACACTAACTTTTAAACAGGGGTTGGTAGCCCTATTTCCTTGTCACTCTCTCTTTTCCAGACATGTAACTTTTTTTCGAACAAGTTAATGCTATACTGGCGTATTCTATATGTTTACAACCACAAGAATTCAATTAAGATGAAGAGAGTAATGATATAAGTAGCATACGTATCAAGAAATCACAAACTCAAAGAAATAGATAGTATTATCAAAAGACTTCCATAACCCTAACAGAGAAGTTTAGCTACTCATGAGTGCAACGGAGATCACCATAAACATCATCATCATATCAAAACTAGAATGATCTCACGTTGGTCACAAGAGTCGTGCTTTTTCTGTCAGAAAGTAACGTGAAGAACTAAATGTCGAATAAAAGAAAAATAGAATTGAATAGAAAATAGGATGAATGAATTGAATTAGAATGGGAAGGAATAGAAAGGGGGATAAGAAGAGAATGCTCAAAAGTTTCAGCAAAATAGGGTTTATATAACATCCATATCCTAGTCCTACTGAAATAGGGTTTTTTTATCATTGTCCTAGTCCTACTGGGTTACTGGATACTTGTCCTAATCCTACTAAGTTATTGCTGATCCCCCAAGTCTTTAGAAATACTGTTTTTGCCCGTGACAAGTTCTCCATGCATCACTTTTAGTCCATAGGCTTCCAAAAGCTGCCTTCTTTCTTACGTGAGGTTTCCTTTGGCGTCAAACAGTCCATAAAATGCAGAAATCTTCATCATTTATACCTGAAAACTTGCTAATCACGTTGGTTAGCTCACTTATAGGAAAAAGGACTAAAAGTGCAATAATTATATATTTTGTCCTCAAAACATAGCTAAAATATGGGCAAATTAAGGTACTTTAGGCGTGTAAATACGCCTATCATCAACACCCCACACTTAAAGCTTTGTTCGTCCTCGAACAAAATATTATGTCCACGTAAACATCTACTTAGGATTTCATAGTAACAGCACAAAATATTCATCAAGACAGGCACGATGATTATTAACAAAGAGTAGTTTTCTGATCACTACGAGAGACAATTCAACCTCCAACATAGACTCGTGATGATGGTTAATTTGTATCCACAATTTAAGGCACAAAGAATCATACAAACTACCCAAAACTCATCAACCATGTGTGTCTCACAATATATCACCCATAATCACTCACAAGTATTTGAGTTTTCGAAATATGGGTATAAGATTTTCCTTGCTCTCACTCTCACAAAGAATTCATATGTTGCAACTGCTGACCATAGGCTTGCCCTTAGTGTAATGCTCTACTAATATCAGAATGCTAAGCTTAGGATCAAATAGGTCTTTTACAGGTTGTAATGTAGGCTAAGGGACGGGTAGGACTATTTTTGCCAGAAATAGTGACTATGTTCCTAAGCGCTTTAATACATTACATTATTCCATTAACACTCTCTTTTAATCAACCCTGCTACCTTTCTTTTATCTAACACCCCTTTTCACCTATTTTGCCATTCAAACATAACTATATTTTCTATTTCTTTTTCGTTTCTTCTCTTTTTTTTATAACACACCTCTATGATAGCCACTCTTTTTTCGTAACAAATTCAAGTACCAATACCTTCTAAGGCATCACTCTCACCCAATTTCCTCTTATTTTGTCACATGACTTTACAATTTAAAGCACTTAGGAATTTGGATCAAATTATGGTCTTAAAAAAATGGATTAGGCTTACATATGAGGCTGTCAAAGAAAATGGCTTAAAGGCTCAAAAAGGGGTTATCTAAGATAATGTCCATGGGTAGATAAAAAGAAGGTAAACAATAATAGGCTACCAAAGAAATGCCTAAATCATCTCCTAAACTCACACTATTTATTTCGCTTTACATACACACCGGGTAAGTTCTAGCATCAGTCACAAACACAGAATATAGTATAATCTCACACACACAAGGCACATGGTCAACTTTATTGGGAGCAGCATAGACTCTTGACCCACCAGCTGAAGGAATTAAACCATACACATATCACATAGCGAGTCACATTTAGAGCCTAAGTGTCTCAATAGTAATGATTTTATCACAAACTTTTGTCATAATACCCTGCTGCCTATCAGAACAATTTCATGCAAAGTAAAAAAAATTCTAAAATTTAACTACTAACAAATAAAACAAACAAACATAAATAAGCAAATGCAGATAAGGAAGTATAGCATACAAATACCAGCACCCCACACTTAGACGGGACACACTGCCCTCAGTGGAAAATAAATACGGAAAACCTGATTAGTCGGACTCCTCCTCTATGTCTGGGGTCATACCCCCTGTGTCTGAATCATCATCAGAGTCGTCATCCTCAGAGGTTCCTCAAATTGTACCCCTATTGATCCCAAAAGTGCATTGCGGTATTTGTAGCGAGGAGGATTCAGCTTTCTCTATTCTTCCCCTTTTCTAACCTTTCTGCAAGGTGGACGCTTTTTCTTTTCCTTGTCATCCTTTTGGTGCCATTCTACCTGAGATTCATGTTAGCTCATCTCAGAAGATATAATCGACAAACAAACTATAGTGGCACCATCCCACACTTATTTTGTTTGTACAAACTAATTAAGTGAGTGATGTCGATTACTCAGACTTCATCGACATACATATAGGCGATATGTTCCAACAATATGTTCAGTATAGTCATACTTGCATGTTGTCTTTAACTATTCTTTTCAACTCTATGTTATGTAATCTTGACCATACTTTATGGTTTGGATTAATACACTTTTGGAACAAGACGACCATGTAGAGATTGAATCAATTTTATGGTATAGAAATAATCACAACATCTCATGCATGTATTCAATCATGATCTTTATCTCGATAAATGAGTCACTCAAACATTCAAGCATTCAAGTTTGAAGATTATGCAATTAATTTCACCATTTTGATTCCATAAATCTACGACAGTGTATAACAATCAAATACAAGTCGGAACCAAGTCAAGAACACCCACACGTATTCTTTACTCAATGAGTTGAATCATAACAAACTAACCATATTCAAATCACCAAAACCAATTCAAGATCTAACAAATCATTATAAGTGTAGCAGTGTAACAACTTCGGAATATAAATGAAGAACTTACTTGGTGTTGAACTCGGAAGATGATCTTGCAAGGTTAGATGAGCAAAAATAAAAGTTTTGAGAGATTTGGGAGGCAAAGGCGGCGCCTAATGCTTTGCCTAGTTGAGCATAGGCGGCGCCTATGCTATGGCATTGTAGATTCAGAGACCAAAGGCATTGGCATAGGCGGCGCCTATGCTATGGCATTGTTGGACCAAAGGCTTTGGCATAGGCGGCGCCTATGCTATGGCATTGTTAGACCAAAGGCTTTGGCATAGGCGGCGCCTAAGCTATGGCATTCTAGATTCAGAGACCAAAGGCCATAGCAAAGGCCTTGCCTTGTCCATTGCCTAGATTTACATAGTCCTTGCCTTGTCTATTGCCTAGATTTGTATAGGCAATGCCTAACCGAAAGCCTTTTGCACCTTCATTACTCACTTACCACCTTTAACATTGCTCACTTTCAAATCAAAATCTTAGACCAAGCTCCTCGTTTATACGTCTTCCACCTACACTTACTCAAAAACAACAAAAACGATTAGAACGATGGGTTGCCGTCCACCAAGCGCCTTAGTTTTGGTCGTGGCTCGACTACAAAAACAAACTCCTAGTAAAACAAAACAATTTAAATACGATGGGTTGCCTCCCATCTAGCGCTTAATTTATTGTCGCGGCACGGCATAGTTATCTCGATTACTTAGACTTCATCGAGATATATGGTGCATCATTTTCTGAATGGATTCAGACGACGCTGATGCTTACTTGTAGGCATGCAATCTTCTTCGAGATAACTCTTGTGCATACATATCCCAGGAGGGATACCAATTATATCATTAATACTCCAACCCATATCTCTCTTGTACCTTTTCAGAGTAGAGATGAGAGCCTCTATGTGTTGTTCACTTAAATCTGCAGCAACACTCACTGGAAGTCTATTTCCTCTTTCCAAGAATGCATACTTTAGGTGACTGGGGAGCTCTTCCGATTCTAGCACTGGTGGTTCTTCAATGGAAGTCTTCGCTGTTGGTAAAGATCGATTCTTAAGATCAAGGTCCAACTTCTTAGGAGCATGAGAATAGGACCCTAATCTTGTTAGAGCACAAATGGTTTCTTCATGATCTTCAACCTCCTGACGCTCAAAATTCAACAGCACATCAGATAGTGACTCAACAGTAAGATGCTTCTCTACAGATAATTCTTTCTCATCCTCATAATAAACATCTTCTACAGAGAACACATTCATATCGCTGGGCTGCTTCATTGCTTTGCATACTTCAAAACGGACCACTTCGTCATTCAACCGAAATAAAAGCTCATTAGCTCTCAAATCAATAAACACACTTCCGGTTGCGAAAAAGGACGACCCAGGATTATGGGAGCTTCAGAATCCACCTCGCAATCCAAAATAACAAAGTCTGCAGGAAAGATGAAGGTAGAAACCTTTACCAACACATCATTCAAGATACCCACAAGTCGTTTTACCGACCTATCTGCCATCACGAGCCACATATTAGTTGGTGTAGGGTCACCCAACCCCAACTTCCTGTAGACGAATAGTGGCATCAAATTGATGCTAGCTCCCAAATCGCACAATGCCTTGGCAAAATTCATAGATCCAACCGTGCAAGGAATAGTGAAAGCACCAGGATCTGCCTTTTTCTGAACTAACGATCTTGTAGTGATTGCACTGCAACGGTGAACATTATCTGCCGGCTCATAGCTTACTTCCCGCTTCTTTGTTAAAAGGTCCTTCATGAATTTAGCGTACCCAGGCATCTGTTCCAGCGCCTCCTCCAAAGGAACATTAATAGTCAGCTGCTTCAACATCGTCATGAATTTACTGAACCTTGTATCATCCGCCTTCTTCTTCAGTCTCTGCGGAAAAGGTGGTGGTGGAAGGGGAATTGTTTTCTCCACCACTTCCTTTTTATCTTGCTTTCGATTATCATCCTTTTCAGGTGTGTCATCAGACTTTTTCTTCAATCTCCGAGGAAAAGGTGGGGGTGGAAGAGGAATAGTTTTCTCATGAACGCGCTCCTTCTGATTTTCAGCTTCTACAGAATCATCACAATCTGCATCAATAACAATCTCCTCTATATTATCAACCACCTGCTTGCCTTTATATGGATTGTGTAACACCTTACCACTCCTGGTAGTAATAGCCCTGCATGATCCATCATTCCTTGGATTTTGCACAGTGTCACTAGGTAAAGTGCCAGCTTTTCTTTGGTTGATTGTCACTAATAGTTGAATCATCTGTTTCTCCAGCTGTTTTATTGCAGTAGAATGCGAGTCAACCAATTGCTTCATTGAGGACAAATCATTTATTACCTCAGTTACTCCCGTGCTGGTTGCCTCCACTCCTTTTAACACCTTAGCCATCATATCTTCCATGGACATATTTACAGAACCAAATGCAGCGACGTCACATCTTCCAGGAGGAACATACAAACCACTCCTGCCAGTCTTGTTCTTCAAACTACCTTGATCACGGTCCTTGTTTCCCGATTTATCATAATAGTTCCGACCTTGGTTTCCTTGGGCATTGCCTCGGAAACCCCCTGATTATTCAAGTAGTTAGCTTCTTCTTCAGTATCGGATTCACCTCTTGCCTGTGACACAACAGTTTTGACTTTTTCGGTCTTCCCTGATAATAAGTGCTTGGTAAGAAGATCCATCTGTGTTTTTATGTGCGCCATATCTTGATCGCGTTCCTCCTCTCTTTGCCTTTGTTCTGCAGTCATGCCAATAGATATAGTAGAGCTTGTTACCTCAGAATCCCTGGTATGCCAAGATCTACTCTGCTTTGTCATACGATCTAGCATATCACTTGCCTGAACAAAGGTTAGGTCCATAAATGATCCTCCAGCCGCATTATCCACCACTGGTTTTGTTACTGAATTCAAGGATCTGTATAGTATCTCCATCAAGTGGACATTGGCCATATGATGGTTTGGGCACCTCATAAGCTTCATCTTGAACCTCTCCCATGTTTCGTGGAGAGCTTCAGTTGGAAGCTGACGAAAATTGCTGATTTCATCTATCAACTATGCTCTCTTGGATGGCGGAAAGAATCTTTTTAGGAAAGCGTCTTTCAATTGCCTCCAATTAGTAATAGAATCAGGAGTCAGCCCATTCAACCATAGAGTTTCCTCTCCAGATAGAGACAATGGAAATAAGCGCAGCCGAATTGCATTCTGTCCAACGCCTGGATTGTCGAATGACTTGCATGTAGAGATAAAGTTGATCAGATGCATATTCGGATCATCACCCGCAAGTCCACCAAATAAGCCCTTTAGCTGCGACAACTGAATCATAGTGCTAGTGATATTGAACTTGGCTCCAGGTACCAAGGGCGGAGGAATAATAGCTCCTGTGGCACCAGCTCCGTCCAGGTCGTCATTATCATCATCGAAAGGCATCTGCATAGCGCGGCGTTCAGGCCTAAATATGGCTTGAAGATCTCTTCTATTTGCAGGTGTCGCCACCTCAGCATCACGCCTAGGGTTTAGTAGCTCATCATCACCTAAGTCCTCATCGTCAGGATTTGTTGCCCACCCAGGGTTATCAATATTCTGTTGATGTACTTGGGCAGCGGCCAACGCAGCTAGTCTAGCCTGCTCCTGTAGAGAAGCCCTTCTCTCAATGTCACGTTGTGCATCCATCCTTCCAATATCTTGCGGTTCAGGGTTTATAGGTAATAATGGTTGTCCCAAACTTCGAGTATTTGGCATGCACTGAACAAAAACCTGCAGAAAACAAAAATAACAACTAAAAGTAAAGTACGAGAATCTTTGACCAAAGGGTCTAGTAATTATCACAAACTTAGTTGACAACCGTATTCCCCGGCAACGGTGCAAAAATTTGACAATGCTCAAACTACAGCTCTCGTAAGAGTGTAAGTGGTCGTCGTCAAATATAGAACCCAACTGGGTTGGGTGTTGAATCCCACAGGGAATACTCGGTCACTAAGTATGCAACGATTAGTAGACTTTTGGTGGAAGTTCTGCGGAAAAAGGGGGGATTCTAAGCGTGAAGTAAAATTATCAAAATAGCAAAGTAAAAATGAAATGTTTAGTAAGATTTTAATCAATGAGAATTGTAAGTTAGGGTTATGTCCACCTTATGAGTTCTACGTATCTATTAACTATGAGTTATGCAGAATTCAGACATGCATGCACTTATAGAGATTCATATTCTATGGTAAATCCTAGCGTCTTTCGACCATCAAGGATTATCTCACTTTAACTCTTTCGAGCTTAAAGCGTATAACTAATGGTACGAATTCTCCAAGAGGTTAATCCAGTTACGATACTAACTTTTAAACAGGGGTTGGTAGCCCTATTTCCTTGCCACTCTCTCTTTTCCAGACATGTAACTTTTCTTTCGAACAATTTAATGCTATACTGACGTATTATATATGTTTACAACCACAAGAATTCAATTAAGATGAAGAGAGTAATGATATAAGTAGCATACGTATCAAGAAATCACAAACTCATAGAAATAGATAGTATTATCAAAAGGCTTCCATAACCCTAACAGAGAAGTTTAGCTACTCATGAGTGCAACGGAGATCACCATAAACATCATCATTAGATCAAAACTAGAATGATCTCACGTTGGTCACAAGAGCCACGCTTTCTCTGTTAGAAAGTAACGTGAAGAACTAAATATCGAATAAAAGAAAAATAGAATTGAATAGAAAATAGGATGAATGAATTGAATTAGAATGGGAAGGAATAGAAAGGGGGATAAGAAGAGAATGCTCAAAAGATTCAGCAAAATAGGGTTTATATAACATCCATATCCTAGTCCTACTGAAATATGGTTTTTTATCATTGTCCTAGTCCTACTGGGTTACTGCATACTTGTCCTAATCCTACTAAGTTACTGCTGATCCCCCAAGTCTTTAGAAATGCTGTTTTTGCCCGGGACAAGTTTTCCATGCATCAGTTTTAGTTCATAGGCTTCCAAAAGCTGCCTTCCTTCTTACGTGAGGTTTCCTTTGGCGTCAAACAGTCCATAAAATGCTGAAATCTTCATCATTTATACCTGAAAACTTGCTAATCACGTTGGTTAGCTCACTTACAGGAAAAAGGACTAAAAGTGCAGGAATTATATATTTTGTCCTCAAAACTTAGCTAAAATATGGGCAAATTAAGGTACTTTAGGCGTGTAAATACGCCTATAATCAGCTATCCATAACTTGGCAATAAGACAACCAATCAAGTATACACATTTTCCAACCATCGACCTTTTTCATAAATCGACAATCGGGTTTCACCCTTGTTATCTCAATAACGTAATTTGGTCGCTCATTAAGTATCTAGGTTACCAAGGAGTTACATAGTTCAAACATAAGGTGGGTCAAGTCCCACTTCTAAATCCCAATAATACTAAGGTCACTTCTACAAGACTATCTTCTACTCGAATTTAGGCTAGGTTATCGAAGTCATACCTTAAGGGCTTATCAATCCTTCCTTAGCCTATAGGAGAAATCTTCATCAAGAATTCTTACTAAGTAAACCCAACACCAAAGCCATTTCATAATTAAACAACAACTAGATCAATATACTCTTAAGGTCATTAAACAAGATCATTCTAATCTAATAGAGCAACTAAAGTTTTCTCGTACTATATATGAGACTCTATGTAGAACTATCCAAGGTTCTAAGATAAAGGTGAACAATCATACTTTTACAAGTTTAGCAACCTATGAGAATCAACTAATCCCAAGCATCATTATTCAACCATTTATCATCTAAAAATCCTACCCAATCTCACATGATATCAATAATTACTTTACAAACAAGCTTAATCTAACTACGGGTAAGCGTAACCTACCTTGAGCCCAAGTAATTCACAAATCAACAAGCTTTGCCTTTCCCTTTCTGGAAGCTTCCTTTTCTACGAGCCAAGCTATCAACAATACAAACTAAGCATTACAACAAGAATAACAATACCCATTATGTCACTATTGTACCATGGGTTCAGAATGACATCAAACCCTAAGTGGATTCCACCTTTGGAAAATGAGTTTTCTAGACCAACCCTTTACTCACATGACATTAGGGAGTTATAACCCTCAACTAATTTGAGTAATCATTCATAATTAGGGATCAATCTAAGTCTCAATCCCTTAGGGGTTTTTGTTAAAATTTCAAGTAACCAATACCATGCTAGAAGGAATCATAGCTTAAATTTGTAGCAAGATTCGATTTCACAAGTTGTTCAAGCTTCCGATCAACCCACAAGACTCCCACTAAAGATTTTATGCTTTATTAGGGTTTGGAACTTAAGGGGGAGGCACAAAATGGACAAAATCTCATCCAAGATAGACATTAAATAGGCTTTCCCAGTCCTCAAGTCCCACGGTCGCGACACCTACCTAGCCGTTATTGCAGCACCACGGTCGCGCCTTAGCCATCGGTCACGGCATCTCGATCAACACAGGGCATGGATGAAGCTTGGAACTTGGTTTCGAGCTTTGGCCAATACCTTGAGATGCATTTGAGGTCCATTTCAAACAAATAAGATATATAACCCCATAGTTCTCAACGTTTCAAATGCGTTAGCTAAGTCAGATTCTGCATATGAGGTAGTTTTGCCAAGGTTTTCACTTAATGGTCAATTAGGACCAATAAAAACTTTGAATTAAGAAAGTGGTTCAAGAAACCAAACGAACAGCCAGGTTACTAATCTATCGATTCTAGCAAGTCACTAATGACTTGGGGCAGATATGGAGAAGCTCTATCGGCAAAAATAAGCAAGAATGCGGTAAATGGCCTAAAAGGTCATTACAACATCAACTACTAAGGAACTTTTATCCCAAAAAGTTAAAGACAAGAAAATACTTGATTTCTCGAACAAGTAAGTATACTGGGCCCTTATCTCACTCTCGATCTCCCAAGTAGCCTCTTCTATTGGGTGGTGTCTCTACTGAACCTTGATTATCAATATCTCCCTAGTACGCAATCGCCTCACATCACTAGCCAAAATTAACATGGGCTCCTCCATAAAGGTCAATTGATCATCTAACTAGATCAAGACCCATCTAAGCAAATGAGAAAGATCAAGAATATACTTCCGCAACATAGAGACATGAAAAACTGGGGTAACAATGGAAAAGTCTCAAGGTAAATCTGACTCATAGGCTACCTCACCAACTACATGAAAATCTTAAAAGCACCAATGTAGCAAGGGCTAAGATTACCCTTTCTCCTAAATCTTATCACACCTCTCATAGTTTAAATACGAAGGAACACGCAATCACCAACTCCAAATCTCAAGGAATGAAGCCTACAGTCGCCATAGGCCTCCTACCTATGCTGGGCTGCTCTCAGCCTATCCTGAATCGCCCTGACTCTATCCATTGAGTCCTAATACAAATATGTACCATAGGGTTTAACCTCATAAGTCTCATACTATCCTACTAAAGAAGGGCACCTCCTACTGTACAAAGCCTCATAAGGTGCCATATCAATACTCGAATGATAACTATTGTTGTAGGGAAATTCTGTCAATGCTAAGTGTTGTTCCCACTGACCTCCAAAATCCATAACGCAGGCTCGGAGCATATCCTCAAGCACTTGAATAGTCCGCTCAGACGGACTATCAATCTGCGGATGAAAAGTTGTACTCAAATCCACTCAAGTACCCAACTCCTCCTAAAATGCTCTCCAAAACCGTAATGTAAACATAGAACGATGGTATGACATGATAGACACAGGGACCCTATGCAAAAAAACTATTTCCCAGACATAAATCTGGGCTAATCTCTTATCACTAAAGGTTATCTGAATAGGAATGGAATATGTCGACTTGGTCAAATGATCCCCAATAACCCAAACTACACATACTCACTGTCTTGCGACTCAAGGCATCAGCCACAACATTAGCCTTACCCGGATGATATAGGATAGAAATATCATAGTTTTTTAGAAACTGCATCCATCTGCACTGCCAAGCATTAAGCTCTCGCTGTGTCATAAGATGTTGAATACTATGATAATAGGTGAAAATATCACAAAGCACACTATACAAGTAATGCTACTAAATCTTGAGTGCGAAAACTACCACCGCCAACTCAAAATCACGAGTGGGTTAATTGCGCCCATGAACCTTAAGCTGTCTAGAAGCATAAGCAATGACATGACCCTGTTGTATTGAAACCCATCCAAGACCAACACCATATGCATCATAAAACATTGTGGATCCCTCGCCCTCAACAGGAAGAGATAACACTGGCTGAAGTAACACAATCCTTCAGATTTCCAAAGCTCAACTCACATTTCTCGGACTATGAAAAGGGAACTTTCTTCTGAATTAATCTAGTCATAGGGGATGAAATGGTATCAAAGCTCTCACAAAATGCCTATAATAAACTGCTAAGCCAATAAAACTGTGAACCTCAGTTGGAACGTAGTCCTAGTCCAATCATGAATTGTTGAAATCATAGCTGGGTCTACCATAATACCTACCTTGGACACCACATGTCCAAGAAATGACATTGACTCAAGATAAAACTCACACTTGGAGAAATTGGCAAAAAGCACATGCTTACGCAAAATCTAGAGCACAACCCTCAAATATTGCGCATGCTCCACACTACTCCTCAAGTACACAAGAATATCATTGATGAACACAATAACAAAGGAATCTAGATAAGGTTTGAACACATGATTCATCAAGTCCATAAACATGATTGGGGAATTAGTCAACCCAAAAGACATCACCAAAAACTCATAGTGACCATAACAGGTCCTAAAGGCCTTCTTCGGGATATCCTCAGCCTGAATCCTCAACTGGTGATAATTGGACCTCAAATTTATCTTAGAAAACATGGCTACGCCCTGAAGCTAGTCAAACATATCATCAATACGGGGCAAAGGATAATGCTTCTTCACTGTCACCTTGATAAGCTGCCTATAATCAATACACATATGCATCAAACCATCCTTCTTCTTCACAAACAAAATAGGAGCTCCCCATGGGGACACACTCGGTCTCATAAAACCCTTATTAAGAATCCTCTGAGCTGGGAATTCCGCTCCTTAAGCTCAGCAAGAGCCATATAATAAGGTGCCATAGCAATAGGTTGGGTGTCAGGCTCAAGGTCAATAGAAAACTCAATCTCGCGGTCAAGGGGAATACCAGGCAGATCGATAGGCAACATATTAGGAAACTCACCCACAACTGTAACAGACTAGAGCATCGAACTCTCTATACAAGTATCATACACGTAGGTGAGATAAGACTTGCAACCCCTAGATATAAGCCTTATACGATAAACATATGAAAAATCCCCGTTGGCTTGCATCTTACCGCTCCTTGCCATATGACTAGGGGTACGCCGGGCATGGATAAGGTAACAATCTTGGAAAAATAATCCATGACTACATGATAGTAGGATAACCAGTCCATGCCAAGAATCACATCAAAATCTAGCATATCTAGAATAATAAGATCAACATAAGTATTAACATCAGTAACTGTCACCACACATGATCTGAATACTCGATCCATTACTAAAGAATCACCCACGATAATAGATACGCGCAATGGTATAGATAATAACTCATTAGTCAAGTCCAACTATGGTGCTTAATTAGTAGATATATAAGAATAAGTGGATACAGGATCAAATAAAGCACAAGATGACTTGTCGCATATCAAAATCGCACCTGTGACTACAACATCCGAATTCTTAGGCTTATGTCTAGCAGGTACTATATACAACTGACCATGCTCACCACCTGGCTAGGCACGTAACCGACCTCCTATTCTATCTTTCTAAGTACCAGCTCGAGCACCCTGATAACCACTCCTACGACCTCGCAAACCAGCTCTACTTGAGGGATGAACTTCCCTAATGGGAGTATCTCTCTGGGATGATATAACTATTTCCCCATGACTAGGGAACTCTCTAGAGAAATGACCAGGAAGCCAACAAGTAAAACAAGGCTCATGAGAAGAACCAAAACTTATAAATTTAGTTGATCCGGCATAACTACCATGCCTATCATGGCCCACAGAGGAACCTCTCAAAGATTTATCACTGCCCTTACTAGGGCGACCACTAGTAATGAACTAGTCGACTAGTTTGACTCTGAGGATAAAAAGATAAACACAGAGGATGTCCAACATAAAAATACAACTCCTAAATCAAGAATTACCATGGCTTAAACTAATTTTGCCCTGACACTTGGGCCTCTTATCACATCCCTCACGATGCATTTCCTCCATCACTCTAGCATAACCAACAACCTCAGTAGGAGTCCTACCTATAGTGACCAAACGCTAAGTAGCCATTCGAATAGGAAGTTTCAATCCACTCACAAAGCAACAAACTCTCTCATACTCAGTATCTAAGATAGAAGTCGCATGCCTAGCTAACTAATGGAAACGAGCCTCATACTCAGTGACTGTCATAGAACCCTACTCTAATCTAGAGAACTAATCTCTCAAATAATCTCTAAGGCTGCATAGAAAAAACTTCTACAAGAACATCTCAAAGCACTAAATCCAAGAGAAAGGGGAATAGCCAACTAGTCTATAACTGACTAAAGCCTTCCACTAGTGTCGAGCAGACAAGTCTAATAGAAATATGGTGTAATCCATACCACGGGTCTCAAAACGGCCTAATCCATGAATCCTATCCACATAAGCAGTCAGAAACTCAAATGTATCCTCTCCAGGAGCACCAAACAACCTAGGTGAAGCCAACTCAAGAATTTACCCAGTATCTTCTGCTCCTCAACAGACATAGCAGGCTAGGTCATAACTGGCTGAACAACTGCCAGAATAGAAGGAACCTTAACTTCAGGCTATACTTCAGTCCTAGTAGTCTGCGAACTATCAACAATATCCAACAGCAGAACCAAATCATCTCTAAGCAAAGAAAAGGGGATGAATCCTAGTAGAGCCTAGCCTGGTCCCTGACCCACCATTGGCTGAGGTGGAGAAGTATCTCGTTTAGGTGCATGAATGGGTTTTAGAGAGGCCCATCCTAATCCCTAACTGGGGGTACATCATGAGACTGGGTCTCAGGACTCTCCTCATATACCACTGAAGCACACATCCTAACCATCTACGAAAGAGCAAAGTCAATATAATATACTATAAACCAAGTCAGACTCTTAGCATAATATGAATGAAAGAAGTGAAAGACTCGTATGAATATCCTATAGCCTCTCCAAGATAGGAAACGAACGTCAACGTTCCAATCTGCAGGACTCTATTAGACACTTGCTGTTGTACAATTAATATCCTGGAAACTTGGCTCTGATACCAATTTATCACGACCCGACTTCCGAGTCATGATGTCACCTGCCACAACACACCGTTATGTAATCCAACACTATAACTTGGAGCTTATGCAATGGGTTACATTGGTAGAAACATACAACACAGACCCTATGTAGAAACACAATATTACAACAATAATCCACGACTAATACAAACGATATTCAATAACAATCCCATGACCTAACAGTATTAGTACAAGAGCAACTCTAAACTCGACAATAGGAATTTAAAACTCAAAGTTTGATAAACTTAAATAGTCTTATACACCTATCTCGAATACAAAAAAGAAGGAAAAATAAAGGGAAAAGAGGAAAGCTCGAACTCCAAGATCTCACCCTATCTCCTAAGGATTAATACGGCACAATCTCGGGTTAACAGCGGCAACTAGAACTTGGGTGTGCACTAAAAAGGTATAGAAGTGTAGTATGAGAATCAAAACATGGGTACTTAGTAGGCATCATCGGCCGACTAAGCTAAATTATAATATAAAGACGAAATAAAGTAAGACAATAACTTAAAGTCAAGGTATAGGATCGAACCTGAATCTTCTTCAATATATTTCTATAAATAACTAATAAACTATATCAGATGTATGACATTCCATATCCGTATATACCATAACTTTCATACAATATGAGTAATCATTTCAGAAGCGTAAAGCCATATAAATGTACAATAACAACCATGTATTTATTGTAATCAACACCAACCAACACTAGAATATAAAGCACAAGAACTTACCAAGACGTCCCATACCGAAGGTAAGAACACACAAAAGAACACAATTAAGAAATCATCACGGCGTCCCATACTACCGGAGAGTGCACTAAGTAATACAACACAAGAACTCAACACCAAAGTAATACAATGCTAAGACCTATATAATTAGGCATATTATAACTTTAAAGACTAGTTTCCATAAATTAACCATGCAAGGTCCACCTACAAGTTTACTAAGTTTCTAGCCCACAAGACATAGCCATTTAATAGAAATAACTAATTGTCACATAGGCCACTTTACTAGGCAAAATTTCGTAATTAACCATAAATTCAAGCCAAGTAGATTTATAAGGTAAGCCCTAGGTTCTACACAAGATTACACATATTTATAAGCCTTAACCCAATACTTGGCACAATGCACTTATAGTTACTAATTAGCATCAATACGGGTCATACCTCTTAACTAGTGATTAGTGAAAAAGAATGAGTATCAATTACCAAGCAAGACATCATGTTTCGAGTACATCAACAGCTAGCCACACACGGTGTAACCTCACATATATAGACACGCACTTATATAAAGTCGCCCCACACGGAATCATAACATCATTACCTCTTTTGGATTCACCGGGTATCATCATAATATTATTACCTATTTGGGATTCACCGGTTTTCATCTTAACATCAACATTTCCTTCGGATTTACTGGGCATCATCATAATATCAATATTTTCTCCGAATTCACTGGGCATCATCATAACATCAATATTTCCTCCAAATTCACCGGGAATCATCTTAGTAGAAATATTTCCTCTAGTTTCATCGGGCATCATCATAGTATCAATATTTCCTCCATATTCACGAGGCATCATCATAGTATCAATATTTCCTCCAGATTCATCGGGTATTATCATACTATTAATATTTCTTCTGAATTCATCGGGTTTTATCATAGTATCAATATTTCCTCCGAATTCATCGAGCGTCATCATAATATCAATATTTCCTCCGAATTCACTAGGGATCATCATAGATCAACAATATTTCCTAAGACAACAACATACACACGTATGTGGCCTAAATTAATAAACATAGACAAGTTCACAATAATAGAGTAATAGAGATGTAAGATAAATAAACCATCATACTTTATTACTAGTTATCATCATGATATATGAGTAGGATCATAAGCATGAGTATCTAGATGATATACACAATTACATCTTTCCATGGCTATCCATAACATGACAATAAGATAACCAATCAAGTATACATATTTTCCAACCATTGACCTTATTCATAAACCGACAACCGGGTTTAACCCTTGTAATCTATATAATGTAATTTAGCCACTCTATTAGGGTTTTCAACTTAAGGAGGAGGCACAAAATGGGCAAACTCTCATCCAAGACGGCCCTCAAATAGGCTTGACCTCATGTATCGCAGTCGCACCACCCGCCTAGCCGTGGTTATGGAACTACGGGAGCACCTTAGCCATTGCGGTCGCGGCATCTCGGTTAACACAAGGCATGGCGAAAGCTTGAAACATGGTTTCAAGCTTCGACCAATGCCTCGAGATGCATTCGGGGTCTGTTTCGAACAAACAAAATATGTAACCCCGTAGTTTTCGACGTTTTGGATGCATTAGCAATGTCGGATTTTGCATACGATGTTGTTTTACCAAGGTTTTTGTCTCGTGTTCAATTTGAATCACCAAAGACTTTAAATTGAGAAAGTGGTTCAAGGAACCAAACAAACCACTTGGTAACCAATCTATCGGTTTTGGCGAGTCACTAATGACTTAGGCAGATATGACGAAGCTCTATCGACAAAAATAAGCAAGAACAAAGAAAATGACCTGAAGGGTCATTACACATACACCCCCATAGACTATTCTAGAAATCACAGAGTCACATACCGAGGTAGAAATAGAAAAAGGCTATAAAATAAACACGGGACCAAAACCAAAATGTACAGCCATAAAAGGGGTCACATAAGATAGAATGGACCCCAGATCAAGAAAACAATACACATCATGGGAAAAGTGTTTCAACATACCAGTCACGACATCAGGCTTTATCTATGGCCTGATCATAGGACTCATTTAATCAACTGAGATATTGCAACAATCTCAACTCATACAAATAATCTACATACTCCTTTGATTTAAGACATTCACAACTAGGATGTGGAACAAGAGCATCATATTCACTCCACATGCTTTTAAATTACTTAAAATAGACTAAGACTGAATCAGTACCAACACGAACCCACAATAATGCCATAAAACCATTAAGTAAAACACGCTTTTAGTTTGAACTAAAAATGATAGAGGATTAACATGCCTTAGCTACCAAGAAAGATGGAGAGAAAAAACCCTTGAAAACCTTAATTGACCACCTTGAAGAAAACCTAGACTTTCCTAGAACTAAGAGTTTTGAGAGAGATTTTAGAATGTTAGATTTGGGAATAGTAGGTTAATAAAGTCCCAAGAGTGTTTTAAGTCATGGGGTCAAAAGAATTTAAGAGGGGAAATGTCCAGAATAGCCCCAACATAAACTGTAAAAATTCCCACAGGTGGGAACAGTTGAATCCCTCCACTCACCCCCACATCATACAAGTGGTACCATCCAGTCTTACACAGAACAGAAGGTTGGACATCCACATACTGTCCACCATATGACTCCCCTTGCCCCACTCATACCCATACCTTACTCCTAGTACCTTTATGTCATATTCAAGACATAATAAAAGAGGTTGGACACTGGACAACGTATGATTGGACTTTACCTCTCGTTACTTAAATATACGAATCGTCACTATAAAGTCATAACCACAGAAGAAACTTGACCACAACACACTGGACACCTTATGAGATAGGTCACCTGATCCGTACCAACACCATATGACTAGTATGGTGAGTCGTATCAAGAATAGTGATCTAAAAGCACAAAAAATTTCCAAGGGCCAAAACCCATGGTATTCCAATTTTCCCCCACTTGGCTCATTCATCCTCAAATGATGGAACAAGGTATTATAAGCATTATTTACACCACAATACCTCTACCCTGACTTTTAACTAAGCTAAAAAATAATGACGCAAGGAAATCAATCATTTCTTTAACTAAGTTAGAAAACAAAAATATGATGAATAACACATACCTTCCGCACGAATTTTTGAAGCAGAAAACAATAACAGATACTTGGACTTTATGTCCTCTTCAGCTTCCGATGAAGCCTCTTCCACCTTGTGGTTCCTCCATAGAAAATTTACCGAGGCTACATCCTTGGTTTGCAACCAACGAACCTGACGATCCAAGATAGCAACAGGGATCTCTTTATAAGATAGGGAATCTGAAATACCAATATCCTTGATTGGCACAATTTGTAATAGATCACCAATACACCTACTCGACATAAAGACATGGAATATCGAGTGAATAGAGCTTAAACTAGAAGGCAATTCCAACTTATATGCAACATTGCCAACCTTCCTAAAAATTACATAAGGACCTACATATTTGGGACTAAGCTTCCCCTTTATCCTAAACCGCATCACCCTCTTCATGGGAGACACTTTAAGGAACACCCTATCCCCAATCTCAATCTCTAAATACCTTCGCCTCCCATCCGTATAGGACTTTTGGTGACTTTGTAAATCATTAAACCTATCCTGAATCACCTTCACCTATTCTACAGCCTGGTGGACCAAGTCCAGGCCAAACATATTTGTCTCACCAAGCTCAAATCACCCAATAGGAGACTTATATATTCTACTATACAACTTTTCAAATGGAGCCATCCCAATGTTAGAGTGGTTGCAATTCTTGTAAGCAAATTATAGAAGAGGTAAGTGTTCAACCCAACTACCACCATAGTCAATCATGCAAGCACGAAGCATATCCTCTAATGTCTAAATATTTCTCTCTGCGTGCCCATCTGACTGCCGCTGAAAAGCATTACTCAAACTAACCTAAGTCCCCAACCCTTTTTGAAAAGACTGCCAAAAGTGAGATGAAAACTGCATACCATGATCTAAGATGATAGAAAAAGGTACCCCATGCAACTTCACAATCTCATGGAGATATAACCTTGCATAATCCTTAACAGAGAAGTTAGTCCTCTCTTGAAAAAAGTGAGTTGACTTCATCATCCCATCCACGATGACCCAAACAAAATTAAATTAATTTTGAGACCTGGGAAAAATGGTAACAAAATCCATGTTGATCACTTCCCACTTCCACTCTAGAAATTTAATTTCTTGATATAAACCTTCGGGCCTCATGTGCTCAACCTTTACTTGTTGACACATCATGCACTTGGCCAAAAAAATTTACATATCCCTCTTCATATTGTTCCGCCAATACATCTCCCCGAGTTCATGATACATTTTTATCAAACCAAGATAAACAACATAGTGTGACTCATATACCGTAGACAAGATCCTTTCTTGGAAACAATCGACGTCGACAACACATAATATCCCTTGGTACCGCAAAGTACCATCACCACTAATATCAAAGGCCAACCCTTCGGCCCACCAACATCACCCTTGATCCTCATCAACACAGGATCTAATGCTTGTTTCTCATAATTTCAGCTCCAAGAAACGACTGAACTACTTTCTAATGAACACACCACCATCCTCAGAGTCTAAGAATCAAACTCCAAGGTTAGCCAAACGGTGAATGTCCATCACCAACTCCCACTTCTCCTTATCTACATGAGCTAGACTCCCCGGGGATAACCTGCTAAGAACATCAATAACCACATTAGCTTAACTTGGATGGTAGTGAAGACACCTTCCATAATTCTTAATTAGCTCAAGCCATCTTCTTTGTCTGAGTAAACACATACTGCAAGCTTTTATAATAAGAAAAAATATCTATATGTACTTCATACAAATAGTGATGCTAAATTTTCAATGCGAATATCACCACTAACAATTCCAAATCATGAGTTGGATAATTCCTCTTATACACCTTCAACTTCATAGATTCATAAGCTATCACCTTACCATGTTGCATCAAAATGCAACCACGCCCCATACGAGAAACATCAAAATATACAACAAACCTATCAGTGCCTTCAGGCAAAGTCAAAATTGGAGCCGAAGTTAGCTTATCCTTCAACTTTTTGAAACAACCCTCACAAGCATCAGACCACAAGAACTTTACCTTCTTTAGAATCAAATTAGTCATCGGGGGAGCTATAGAAGAAAATCTCTCAACAAAACTCCTATAGTAGCTAGCTAAACCAATGAAACTCCGAATATCGATTAGAGTCGTGGGTCTAGGACACTTCTTCATCATTACAACTTTTTGTGGATCCACTATGACCCCCTCACTAGAAATGATATGACCTAAAAAAGTGACAGCATTCAACAAAAATTCACATTTCAAAAACTTGGCATACAACTGCTGCTCCTACAAGGTCTGCAACACCATACGAAGGTGATTGACATGATCCACCTCACTTTTAGAGTACACCAGAATATCATCTATGAACATAATGACAAAAAAATCCAAAAATTGATGAAAAACCCTATTAATGAAATCATAAATGTCGATGGGGCATTGGTAAACCCAAAAGACATAACAAGAAACTCAAAATGCCCATACTGGGTACGAAAGGATGTCTTAGGGATATCCTCCTCCCTAATCTTTAACTGATAAAACACGAATTGAAGATCGATCTTGAAGAAAACCTTAGCACCCTGCAACAGATCAACTAAGTCATCTACACTTGGAAGAGGGTACTTATTCTTTACCACCACCTTATTCAACTATCGGTAATCAGTGCACATCCTAAGGGAACCATCCTTCTTACACATGATTAACACCAGTTCACCCTACTAGGATATACTAGGATGGAAGAAATGCTTATCTAAAATATCCTTTAATTTCTCCTTAATCTCCTTTAACTCAGTCGGAGCCATTCTATAAGGGGGAATAGTAATTTGACGAGTGCCCAGAATATGATCAATCCCAAAATCAATCTCCCTATCAGAAAAAACACCAGGAAGGTCATCTGGGAAGACCTCATGAAATTTATTCACCATCGATATAGAACTCAAAGAAGGATCCTCCGATATAGAATATTTAACCCGAACTAGATGATAGAGACACCCCTTGGAGATTAATCTTTGAGCTCTTAGATATAATATGAACTTCTCCTTAGGATTTGGGGAACCATACTCCCACTCAATAACTGGATCATTAGGGAAATTAAGGACAAACTTATGAGTCTGACAGTCTAGAGATACATAACACAAGTGAAACCAATCCATCCCAAAATGACATCAAAATCCACCATATCAAATTCAAATAGATCCACCACAGTTTCTTTACTACCAATAGATACCATACTGTCATGACCCGACTTTCGAGTCATGATGATAACTACCACACCCCACTGGTAGGTAAGACAACATCGTAACAACAATATTATAACAACACATTATAACAACAATATTCCACGACTAAGGCAAATGATATTCAATACCAATCCCATGACCAAACAGTATTAGTACAAGAGCAACTTTAAACTCGACAATAGAAATTTACAACTCAAAGTTTGATAAACTTAAATAGTCTTATACAACTATTTTGAATACAAAAGATAAGTAAAGATAGAGGGGAAAAATGAAAACTCGAACTCCAATCACTCACCCTATCTTCTAATGGTCAATATGGCACAATCTCAGCTCAACGGCAGCAACTAGAACTTGGGTCTGCACCAAAAAGGTACAGAAGTGTAGTAAGAGTACCAAACCATAGGTACTCAGTATGCATCATAGGCTGACTGAGGTAAATTATAATATAAAGATGATATAAAGTAAGACAATAACTTAAAGTCAAGGTATAGGATCGAACCTAAATATTTTTCAATATCACTATATAAATAAATAATCAACTATGTCAATAGTACGACATTCCATATCTGCATATACCATGACTTCGTACAACATGAGTAATTATTTTGGAAGTGTAAAGCCACATAAATAAATAATAACAACCATGTATTTATCCTAATCAACACCTACTAACACTATAATATAAAGAAAAAGAACTTACCATGATGTCCCATACCACCAAGAAGTACATATAAAAGAGAAAAACAAAGAACTCATCATGGCGACCCATACCACCGGAGAGTACAACAAGAGAATACAATAAAAGAACTCATTATGGCATCCTATACCACCGGAGAGTACACCAAAAGATCAAAACATCAATATATCAAGGCACAGTTACATAATCACTTACCCAAAATCGCGGGTCCATATTTCCACCATGGCCTCTTACCAAGGTTTACAATCATCCTCAAAACCGTATTTATATACAACAAAATTGATATCACCATGCCATGAATATATAGTCACATCTTCTCTAATTTATTGATGAACTCCAAGTCTAGTCTATATTAGCTAATCTCCAAATCCATAAAGCACTAGTTTACAAGTCTAATAGTTTACTAGACATCAAATAAGGAAAAGCTACAAATTACTTACACTATTATTTATTCACCCATCCCAAGGCCATTATCTTGTTAGTAACCTTATTATATATGTCGTTAATTAATCCACCACAAATCACATACTTGATGTCAACTTAACAATTCATCTTACAATGCTAAGACTTATATCATTAGGCATATTATAACCTTAAAGACTAGTTTCCATACTTTAACCAAGCAAGGTCCACCAACTTGTTTACTATATTTCTAGCCCACAAGACATAGTCGTTTATTAGAAACAACTAGTTGTCACATAAGCTACTTTACTAGGAGAAATTCCATAATTTAACTATGAGTTCAAACCAAGTAGATTTACTAGGTGAGCCCTAGGTTCTACACAATATTACACATATCAATAAGCCTTAACCCAATACTTGTCACAATCCACTTCTAGTTACTAATTAGCATCAATATGGGCCATACCTCTTTGCTAGTGATTAGTGACAAAGAATAACTATCAATTACCAAGGAAGACATCATGTCTTGGGCACGTCAACGGTTAGCCACACATGGAATAACCTCACATAAATACACATGCATTTATATAAAGTTGCCCTACATGGCATCATAACATCATTAACTCTTCTGAATTCGTCGGGTATCATCATAACATCATTATCTCTTTCAGATTCATCGAGTATCTTCATAACATAAATATTTTCTCTGAATTAACCGGACATCGTCATAATATCAATATTTCCTCCAAATTCACTGAATATCATCATAATATCAATATTTTCTTTAGATTCATCGGGCATCATCATATTAGCAATATTTCCTTCGAATTCACCAAACATCATCATAGTATCAATATTTCCTCAGAATTAACTGGGCATCATAATAATATCAATATTTCCTCTGAATTCACTGAGAATCATCAAAGTATCAGTATTTCCTCCTAATTCACAGGCATCATCACAATATTAATATTTCCTCTAGATTCACCAGGCATCATCATAGATCAACAATATTTCCCAAGACAACAACACACACTCATATATGGCCCAAATCAATAAACATACACAAGTTGACAATAATAGAATAATAGAGATGTAAGATACATAAACCATCATACTTTATTATTATTCACCATCATGATATATGAGTAGTAGCATAAGCATGAGTATCTAGATGATATACACAATTACCGTAATTCCATGGCTATCCACACATGGAAATAAGACAACCAATAAAGTATACACATTTTCCAACCAACAGCCTTTTTCATAAACCGATAACCAGGTTTCACCCTTGTAATCTAATTAACGTAATTTTGTCGCTCATAAAGAATCTATGTTATCAAGGAGTTACATAGTTCATGCTTAAGGTGGGTCAAGTCCCACTTCTAACTCCCATAAATACTAAAGTCACTTCTACAAGACTAACTTCTACTCAGATTTAGGCTAGGTTATCTAACTCACACCATAAGGGCTTATTAATCCTTCCTAAGCCTATTGGAGAAATCTTCTTCAAGAATTCTTTCGAAGTCAGCCCAACACTAAGGCCATTTCAAAATTAAAAAACAACTAGGTCATCATACTCTTAAGGTCATTAAACAACATCATTCTTATCTAATGGAGCAACTAAAGTGTTCTCATACTATTTATGAGACTCTATGTAGAACTAACCAAGGTTCTAAGCTAAAGGTCAACAATCATACTTATACAAGTTTAGCAACCAATGAGAATCAACTAATCCCAAGAATCATCATTCAACCATTTATCATCTAAAAATGTCATCCAATCTCACATGATATCAATAATATATTACAACCAAGATCAACCTAACTACGGGTAAGCCTAACCTACCTTGAGCTCAAGCAATTCACAGATTAATAAGCTTTGCATTTCCTTCGCTTGAAGCTACCTCTTCCACGAGCCAAGCTATCAATAATACAATCTAAGCATTACAATAAGAATAATAATACCCATTATGTCACCATTGTGCCATGGGTTTAAAATGACATCAAAACCCCAAAGAAGATTTCACCTTTGGAAAATGAGTTTCTGAGACCAAACTGTTACTCACATGACATTAAGGAGTTATAACCCTCAACTAATTTGAGTATATCAATCATAATTGGGGCTCAATCTAAGTCTCAAGCCCATAGGGGTTTTTGTCAAAATTTCAAGTAACTAACACCAATCTATAAGGAACCATACCTTAAATTTGTAGCAAGATTCGATTTCACAAGTTGTTCAAGCATCCAATCAAACCGACAAGACTCACTTTGGATATTTTACACTCTATTAGGGTTTGAATCTTAAAAGGGAGGCACAAAATAGCCAAAATCTTATCTAAGACAGACCTTCAGTCGGACCAACCGCCTAGCCGCGGTTGCGGCACCACAATCGCGCCTTAGCCATCAAGATCACGACATCTCGATCAACACAAGGCATGGTTGAAGCTTGGAACTTAGTTCTGAGTCTTGGCCAATGCCTCGAGATGCATTTGGGCTTCGTTTTTAAACAAACAAGATATTTAACCAAATAGTTTTTAACATTTCAGATGTATTGGCGAAGTCAGATTCTGTATACGAGGCATTTTTACCAAGGTTTTTGCTTAGTGGTCAATTAGAACCAATAAAGACTTCAAATTAAGACAGTGGTTCAAGGAACAAAACGAACAGCCAGGTAACTGATCTATCAGTTCTAGGAAGTCACTAGTGACTTGGGGCGGTTATGGAGAAGCTCTATCGACAAAAATAAGCAAGAATGCGGAAAATGACCTGAAGGGTCATTACAAAATCCACTACTAAGGAACTTTTGTCTCTAAAAGTTAAAGATAAGAAAATACTTAAAGTCTCAAACAAGTAAGTATAATGGGCCCGCATCTTACTCTCGATCTCCCAAGTAGCCTCCTCTACTGGGCGGTGTCTCCACTGAAACTTGACTACCGATATCTCCCTAGTACGCAGTCGCCTCATATTACTAGCCAAAATTAACATGGGCTCCTGCATAAATGTCAATTGATCGTCTAACTGGACCGAGTCCAATCAAAGCACATAAGAAGGATCATGAATATACTTCCGAAACATAGAGACATGAAAAAATGGATGAACAGCAGCAAAGTCTGAAGGTAAAGCCAACTCATAAGATACCTCGCTAACTACACGAAGAATCTTAAAAGGACCAATATAGAGAGGGCTAAGCTTACCCTTCCTCCTAAATCTCATCATACCTCTCATAGGTGAAACACAAAGGAACACACGGTCACCAACTCTAAATCTCAAGGTACAAAGCCTACGATCGGCATAGGCCTTTTGCCTACTCTAGGTTGCTTACAGTCTATCCTGAATTGTCCTAACTTTATCCATTGAGTAGCGAAGTAAATTTGTACCACAGGGTCTAACCATCTTATAGGAGAACGGTACCTCCTACCGTATAAATCCACATAAAGTGCCATATCAATACTCGAATGAAAACTATTATTGTAGGAAAACACTATCAATGCTAAGTGTTGATCCCACTGACCACTAAAATCCATAACACAGGCTTGGAGCATATTCTTAGGCCCCTGAATAGTCTGCTCAGATTGACCATCATCTGCGGATGAAAAGTTATAATCAAATCCACTCGAGTACCTAACTCCCCTTGAAATTCTCTCCAAAATAGCGAAGTAAACACAAAACCATGGTCTTATATGACAGACACTGGGACCCCATGTAAACAAACTATCTCCCGAACATAAATCTGGGCTAATCTCTCAGCACTGAAGGTCATCTGAATAGGAATAAAATATGTTGACTTGGTCAAATGAGCCCTAATAACCCAAATATCGTCATGACAATGGGAAGTACAAGGCAAACCACGAATGAAGTCCATGGTAATCCTTTTCTATTTCCACTAGAGAATGGGCAATCTCTGAGTCAATCCACCTGGATACTGATGCTCTGCCTTAACCTACTGGCAACATAGGCAACGAAGTACAAAGTCTACCATATCTCTTTTCATACCGTCCCACAATAAAGTTGCCTTAAATATCTATACATCTTGGTCACAACGGGATGAATAGAATATCTACAGTTGTGAGCCTCATGCAGAATTGACTGAATCAAATCATTAAGGCAGAGAACATAAACACGACCCTGAAACCTCAAGTTACCCTCAAAATCTATGGTGTGTGTCCCAGACTCACCACTCACTGCCTGATCATGGAGAAGGCACAACTTACTATCCTCTAACTGACGTTCACGAATCTTCTCAAATAGGGAGGACATTATTTCAAAACAAGCCAAAATCCTCATAGGATCAGAAAAATCGAGGCGAGCCATTAGATTGGCTAAGGACTAGATTTCTCGTGCCAAGGGCCTCTAAGAAACTGATATACATGCCAAACTACACATACTCACTGCCTTACGACTAAAGGCATCAGCCACTATATTTGCCTTATGCTGATGATACAAGATAGAAATATCTTAGTCCTTTTGTAACTCCATCCATCTACGCTGGCGAACATTAAGCTCTCATTGGGTTATAAGATACTGAAGACTACGATGATCGACCAAAATCTCACAATGCACACCATACAAGTAATGCCTCCAAATCTTGAGTGCAAAAACTACCGTCGCCAATTCTAAATCACGAGTGGGGTAGTAGTTCCCATGAACCTTAAGTTCTCTAGAAGCATAAGCAATGACACGGCCCTGCTACATCAAAACCCATCCAAGAACAACCCCATATCCATCACAAAATGTTATGAATCCCTCGCCCACAACAGGAAAAGCTAACACTTGGGCTGAAGTAAGACAATCCTTGAGCATTCCAAAGCTCAACTCACACTCCTCAGACCATTGAATAGGAACTTCCTTCAGGGTCAATATATTCATAGAGGATGAAATGGTAGAAAAGCTCTCAACAAAATGCCTATAATAACCAGCCAAGCCAATAAAACTGTGAACCTCAGTCGGAGACGTAGGCCTAGTCAAATCATGAATCGCTGAAATCTTAGTCGGGTCTACCATAATACCCGCCTTGGACACCACATGTCCAAGAAATGACAATGAATAAAGCCAAAACTCACACTTGGAGAACATGGAAAAAAGCACTTGCTTACAAAAAACCTAGAGCACAACCCTCAAATATTGTGCATGCTCCACACAACTCCTTGAGTACACAAAAATATCATCAATGAACATAATATCAAAGGAATCTAGATAAGGTCTAAACACACGATTCATCAAGTCCATAAATGTGTCTAGGGCATTAGTCAGCCCAAAAGACATCACCAAAAACTCATAGTGACCATAACGGGTCCTAAAGGCTATCTTCGGGATATCCTCAGCCCGAATCCTCGACTGGTGATAACTGAACCTCAAATCTATCTTAGAAAACAAGGTTGCACCTTGAAGCTAGTTAAACAAATCATCAATATGGGGCGTATGATAACGGTTCTTCTTATTCACCTTGTTAAGATGCCTATGATCAATACACATACACATCGAACCATCCTTCTTATTCATAAAAAAAAATAGGAGCTCCCCATGGGGACACACTCGGTCTTATAAAACCCTTACCAAGAAGATCCTAGAGCTGGGAATTCAGCTTCTTAAGCTCAGCAGAAGCCATATGGTAAGGTGACATAGAAATAGGTTGGGTGACAAGATCAATGTCAATAACAAAATCAATCTTATGATCAGGGGGAATACCAGGCATATCGATAGGGAACACATCAAGAAACGCACACACAACAGTAAAAGAGTCAAGCATCGAACTCTCTACATGGGTATCACATACGTAGGTATGATAAGACTTGCAACCCCTCGATAGAAGCCTTCTAGAATAAACATAACAAATAATCCCCATCGGCTCGAGGCAAACTGTTCCCTGCCACACGACTAGGGGTACGCCGAGCATGGCTAAGGTAACGGTATTGGCAAAATAATCCATGACTGTATAATAGTGGGATAACCAGTCCATGCCCAGAATCACATCAAAATCCAGCATATCCAGAATAATAAGATCAACATAAGTATCAACATCACTAACTGTCACCACACATGATCTGAATAATCGATCCACTACTAAAGAATCACCCACAGGAGTAGATATGTTCAATGTCACAGAAAAAAAATCACTAGTCAAGTCCAACTGTGGTGCATAATAATTAGATATATAAGAATAAGTGGATCCAGGATCAAATAAAGCAAGATCCGACTTGCGGTATATCAAAATCACACCTATAAAAATAGCATCCAAATTCTTTGACTAGGGACTAGCAAGTAATGCATCCAACTGACCACGCCCACCACTTGGCTGGGCACCTAACTGACCTCCTGTCCTACCTGCCTGAGTACCAGCTCGAGCACCCTGATAACCACCCCTACGACCTCGCAAACTACTTCTACCTAAGGGATGAACTGCCCTAATAGGAGTAGCTACCTGGATTGGTATAACCATCGCCCCACGACTAGGGCAATTTCTAGAGAAATGACTAGGAAGCCCACAAGTAAAACAAGACTCACGAGAAGAACCAAAACTCTCCAATCTGACTGATTCGGGATAGCTACCACGCCTATTATGGCCTATAGAAGAACCTCTAAAAGACTTATCATGCTCCTTACAGGGGACCACTAGCAATAAACTAGTCGACTAGTTTAACTTTGAGGATAAAAAAATGAACACAAAAGATGTCCAACATAAGAAATACCAATCCTAAATCAGTACCTATCACAGCTCCCTCTAATTCTTCCCTGATTCTTTGGCCTCTTAATATATCCCTCATAATGCATGTGCTCTATCACTCTAGCATAATCAACAACCTCATCAAATGTCCTACCCACTGCGACCAAACTCTGAGTAGCCATTAGAATAGGAATTTTCAATCCTCTAACAAAGCAGAAAACTCTCCCATACTCAGTATCTAATATAAAAGTTGTATTCCTAGCCAACTCATAATAAGAAGCCTCATACTCAGTGACTATCAAAGAACCCTACTCTAATGTAAAGAACTAATCTCTTAAATGATCTCTAAGGATGCGTGGCATAAACTTCTCCAAGAACATCTCAAAGAACTGAATCTAAGAGCGAGGGGAATATCCAACTAGTCTAGAACTTACAAAAGCCTTCCACTAGTGTTGAGAAGACAAGTCTAACTGAAATATGGGGTAATTCACACTATGGCTATCAACAAGGCCTAATCCACGAAGCCTATCCTCACAAGCAGTCAGAAACTCAAATTCATAATTTCCAGGAGAACCAAAAATCCTAGGTGGAGCCAACCTCAAGAATCTTCCCAATGTTTTTTGCTCCTCAACCGACATAGCGGACTGGGTCACAACTAGTTGAACAACTGCCAGAATAGGAGGAACCTCAACTCCAGGAGCTATAGTTATAGGTTGTACTCCTGTCCTTGTAGTCTGCGAACTATTAACATTACCCAACAGCAGAACCAAAGTATTTCTAAGCAAAGAAGAGGGGTTGAATCCCAATGGAGCCTAGGTTGGTCCCTAGCCCACCGTTGGCTAAGGTGGAAGATTCTCTGGCTCAGGTGCATGAATGGGGTTCTAGGGAGGCCCATACGGATCCCTAACTGGGGGTACATCATGATGCTAGGTCTCGGGGCCCGCCTTACGTACCATTGAAACACGCATCCAAACCATCTATTAAAGAGTAAAGTCAATAGAATATAACAACAATATTCCACGACTAATAAAAATGATATTCAATACCAATCCCATGACCTAACAGTATTAGTACAAGAGCAACTCTCAACTCGATAATAGGAATTTACAACTCAAAGTCTGATAAACTTAAATAGTCTTATACAACTGTCTCGGATATAGAAGATAAGTAAAAATAGATCGGAAAGAGAGAAGCTCAAACTCTAAGAGCTCACCCGATCTCCTGATGATTAATATCGAACAATCTTGGCTCAACAGCTGCAACTAGAACTCGGGTCAACACCAAAAAGGTACAGAAGTGTAGTGTGAGAATCAAAACATGGGTACTTAGTAGGCATCATCGGCCGACTAAGCTAAATTATAATATAAAGACGAAATAAAGTAAGACAATAATTTAAAGTCAAGGTATAGGATCGAACCTAAATCTTCTTCAATATATTTCTATAAATAACTAATCAACTATATCAATTGTATAACATTCCATATCCGCATATACCATAACTTTTATATACAATATGAGTAATCATTTCGGAAGCCTAAAGCCATATAATTATATAATAACAACCATGTATTTATTGTAATCAACACCAACCAACACTAGAATATAAAGTACAAGAACTTACCATGACCTCCCATACCGCGGGGAAGTACACACAAAAGAACACAACAAAGAACTTGTCGCAGCGTCCCATACCACCGAAAAGTACACCAAAAGAATACAATACAAGAACTCACCACAGCATCCCACACCATTAGAGAGTACACTAAAAGATCAAATCATCAATATATCAAGGCACATTTACACAGTAACTTTCCCAAAACCACGGGTCCACATTTCCACTATAGCCCCTTATCGAGCTCTACAATCATCATCAAAACTGCATTTATATAAAACCAAACTGATAGAACCATGACATAGATATATAGCCACTTCTTCTCTATTTTGTTGATGAACTCTCAGTCTAGTCAATATTAGATAATCGCCAAATCAATAAAGTACTAATTTACAAATCTTATAGTTTACTAAACATCAAATAAGGAAAATCTAAAAGTTACTTACACTATTATTTATTCACCCATTTCAAGGCCATAATCTAGTTAGTAACCTTATTATATAAGTCGTTAATTAATCCACTGTGGCATCACACACTAGATGTCAGCTTAACTATTCGTCATATAATGCTAAGACATATATCATTTCGCAAGGTCCACCTACTAGTTTCCATATATTAACCATGCAAGGTCCACCTACTAGTTTACTAAGTTTCCAGCCCACAAGACATAGCCATTTATTAGAAACAACTACTTGTCACATAAGCCACTTTACTAGGCGAAATTCCATAATTAACCATTAATTCAAGCCAAGTAGATTTACTAGGAGAGCCCTAGGTTCTACACAACATTACGCATATCAATAAGCCGTAACCCAATACTTGGCATAATCTACTTCTAGTTAGAAATTAGCATCAATACGAGTCATACCTCTTAACTAGTGACTAGTGACAAAGAATAAAAGACATCATGTGTTGAGTGCATCAACGGCTAGCCATACACGACGTAACCTCATTTAGATACACATGGAATTATATAAAGTTGCCCCCACACGGCATCATAACATCATTACCTCTTTCGGATTCACCGGGTATCATCATAGCATCATTACCTCTTCCGAATTCACCGGGTATCATCATAACATCAATATTTCCTCCAGATTTATAGGCCATCATCATAATTTCAATATTTTCTCCAGATTCATCGGGCATCATCATAACATCAATATTTCCTTTGGATTCACCAGGCATCATCATAGTAGTAATATTTCATCTGAATTAGCCAGACATCATCTTTGTATCTATATTTCCTCCGAATTCACTGGGCATCATCATAATATCAATATTTCCTGCAGATTCATTAGGCTTCATCAAAGCATTAATATTTTCTCTGAATTTACTGGGCATCATAATAATATTAATAATTCCTCCGAATTCACTAAGCATCATCATTGATCAACAATATTTCCCAAGACAATAGCATACACACTTATATAGCCCAAATCAATAAACATACACAAGTTCACAATAATAGAATAATAGAGATCTAAGATACATAAACCATCATACTTTATTACTAGTCATCATCATGATATGTGAGGAGTATAAGCATGAGTATCTAGATGATATACATAATTACCATCTTTCCTTGGCTATCCATAACATGGTAATAAGACAACTAATCAAATATACACATAGTCCAACCATCGACCTTATTCATAAATCGATAATCAGGTTTTACCCTTGTAATCAATATAACATAATTTAGTCGCTCATCAAGTATCTAGGTTACCAAGGAGTTACATAGTTCAAGCTTAAGATGGGTCAAGTCCCACTTCTAACTCCCAATAATACTAACGTCACTTTTACAAGACTAACGTTTACCCAAATTTAGGCTAGGTTATCTAATCACACCATAAGGGCTTATCAATCCTTCCTAACCCCATAGGAGAACTCTTCTTCAAGAATTCTTTATAAGTCAACCAAACACCGAGGCTATTTCATAATTAAGCAACAACTAGATCAAAATACTCTTAAGGTCATTAAACAACATTAGTCTCATCTAGTAAAGCAACTAAAGTTTTCTCATACTATTTATGAGACTATATGTAGAACTATCCAAGGTTCTAAGCTAAAGGTCAACAATCATACTTTTACAAGTTTAGGAACCTATGAGAATCAACTAATCCCAAGCATCATCACTCAACCATTTATCATCTAAAAACCCCTCCCAATCTCACATAATATCAATAATTATATTATAACCAAGCTCAATCTAACTATGGGTAAGCTTAACCTACCTTAAGCCTAAGCAATTCACGAATCAACAAGCTTTGCCTTTCCCTTTCTTGAGGCTTCCTCTTCCACAATCCAAGATATCAACAATAAAATCTAAGCATTAAAACTTGAATAACAATACCCATTATGTCACCATTGTGCCATGGGTTCAAAATGACATCAAACCCCCAAGTAGGTTCCACCTTCAGAAAATGAGTTTCCAAGAACAACCCGTTACTCACATGAATTTAGGGAGTTATAACCCTCAACTAATTTGAGTGAATAAATCATAATTGGGTGTCAATCTAAGTATCAAACCTTTAGTTTTTTTTTTTTTTTAAATTTCAAGTAATCAACACCAAACTAGATGGACCCTTACCTTAAATTTGTAGCAAGATTCATTTTCCCAAGTTGATCAAGCTTCCAATCAACCCACAAGATCTCTTTGGAGATTTTACCCTCTATTAGGGTTTGGAGCTTAAGGGGGAGGCACAAAATGGCCAAAATCTCATCCAAGACAGCCCTTTAATAGGCTTTCCCTCATGTCTCCCAATCTCTATGGAGAAGCTCTATCGGTGAAAATAAGCAAGAATGCAGAAAATGACCTGAAGGGTCATTACACATACACCCCCTATAGACTCCTCTAGAAATCACAGAGTCACCTACTGGTGTGGAAATAGAAAAAGGGTTTGAAATAAACTCAGGACCAAAATCAAAATGTACTGCCACAAAAGAGGTCACATAAGATAGAGTGAACCCCTGATCAAGTTAACAGTACGTATCATAGGAAAAGAGTTTCAACATACTAGTCACAACATTAGGATTCTTCTACGTCCTAATCATAGGACTCATTTAATCCACTCAGAAATTGCAACAATCTCAACTCATACAAATAATCTACATACTCTTTAGATTTAAGACATTCACAACTACAATTTGGAATAAGAGCATCATATTTACTCCACAAGATTTTTAATTTCATAAAATAGACTGAGATTGAATCAGTACCTTGGGAAATAATGTTGATTTCTCTATGCAATTGATAAACTCACATGCGATTCACCTTATCAAACCTTTCCCTGAGGTCCTCCCAGACTGCAAATGCACTTGTAGCATACACAATGCCACTAAAAAAATCTTCCTTTACTATTTCAGTATCCATGAAAGCATAATGGCATTGCATGGGTGTGATAGAGGAGTTTCTGTGAGCATCAGATCGTCGAGGAGGCATGATCTGAAAAGCGAAAAAACAGGGATTAAAGGAGAATTTAGTTACTTAGACTCTATAACTTGAGAAAAGGACACAAAAAAAAGAAACATTGCAAAATGCCTCGTAGCCTCTCCCTTATGAGTGTGGTACGCTACACACTCTTAAAAGAGACTTTACTCGACACGGATTTGTGGACTACCAATTGATCATGAACATAGGGCTCTGATATCAATACATGACTCGACCAAGGCCTAGTCATGTTGGGTGCTTCAATCCCAACTGGGACCTGAGACCGCCCCTAATCAAAAACCATAACTGCCCTAAACCCAATGTCAGATGAATTCCAAACAAATAACAAGATAGAACAATAATAAATGAAAGAAATTAATAAAAGTCTACATACATTACCCAACAAACTCAATTATATATTCATCGGTGTCAGCCCCAATAAGAATACCAATAACAAGGCTGACACATATACCAACACCGTTCATGCCCATAATAGTCACATAAAACCTCTAACCAAAAACAAAGAACATCCAGTAGAGACATGACCCCTACCATAGCCAAAACCAAAGTCCAAGAAATAAACACAAGTATGAAATTATATCTATAGCATAAAATGGATTCTTCCAGAGTATGGAAGCACATCACGTCTGTCTAACAAAAATATTGTCCTCGAATCAAAGTCACTGAGCAGGGAGAGTAGAATGGTTTGTTCCTGCCTCGCATGGGGATACAACACCCGAAGATGGGTTAGAGGGTGAATGCTAGCATGTACTCAGGAATAAGTATTAAGTAATGACATTATTCAAAACCAAAGTAAATAACCATATGCAACCACAAACATATAAACATATATACCATGCCAGGAAAAGGAATCGGGTTTTACATGCATTTAAAATCTTAACCTAGGTTATGTAGCTTAACCATCCTAAAACCACCCACAGGTTATATGGGTCCAGTGTTACCCCCTGAACGGGCCCTAGTGAGTGTAGCTGTATGAACTGGAGACATCATAGGGGCTGGGGATTTCTGTGTACCCATCGCACTCTATGATACATATATACATGTATAAACTTAGGGGATTTCTGTGTACCCCACAAGTATATGGTCACCATGACCAACCCTCTTGTCGACAAACATGAGTTTCCAGTGTCCGTCCATTGGACTCATGCCTTCATGATTAGCTATCACAAGCCACCATTATTGACAGAGTCAAACCTTTAGCACATAATCAAACCACCAATTCTAGAATTTAATTATCGAGGCATTATTAAGTGGTGTCTCATACCGACTAAAGCTTGCAAGCAATGTTATTAGCCAACTCTTAAGAGATTCCCATGTACCCCATAGCATTTACAATCAATAAAAACCATGGCCACCAAGGCCTTTCAAGATTATTTAATTCAATCAAACAAATTTAAGTTTCTTTACCATATTATGCAATACAAGGTTTTCAATAAAAGTTAAACTATGTGACAAAAATATTTTCTTTGGCAATTTAACAAACATGTTGTGGGCATATAGTTTCCAAAACCCAAACCAAGAACCAATTAACCTTTTCCATGCAACAACATGTTCAAACCAAAAGTTTAACATGAAAACCCATAAATAGAACATGGGAAAACATCATCCCACCATTAGTAACCAAAAACTTCAACATATATATCAAAACTGACACAAACCCACAATAATACCATAAAAACCATTAAGTAAAACATGCTTTTAGTTTGAACTAACTATGAGGGAGGATTAACATGCCTTAGCTACCAAGGAAGATGACGAGAAACTACCCTTGAAAGCCTTAATTGACCACCTTGAAAAAACCTAGCCTTTTCTAGAACTAAGAGTTTTGCGAGAGATTTTAGAATGTTTAATTTGGGTATAGTAGGTTAATAAAGTCCCAAGAGTGTTTTAAGTTGTAGGGTCAAAAGAAGTTAACAAAGAAAATATCCAGAATACCTCCAACTTAAACTGTAAAAATTCTCGTAGGTGGGTACGGTTGAATCCCTCCACTCCCACCCACATCATATGAGTAGTACCATCCAGTCGTACCTAGAACAGAAGGTTAGACATCCACACACTGTCCACCATATGAATCCCCTTTCCCCACTCATACCTATATCATACGTCTAGTTTCTTTAAGTTATATCCAAGACAGAATCAAAGGGGTTGGACACTGGACAACATAACTTTAACATACGAATCGTCGCCATCAAGTCATAACCACAGCAGAAACTTGACCACCACACACTAGACACCTTATGAGATGTGTCACCTGACCCGTACTAACACCATATGACACGTATGGTTAGTCATTATAAGAACAGTGAGCTTAAAGCGCAGGATGCCAAAACCCAGGGTGTTTCAATTCTCCCCTACTTAGATCATTCATTTTCAAATGATAGAACAAGGTAATACAAGCATAATTTACACCCCAACACCTCTACCCTGACTTTTAACTAAGCTAGAAAATAATGATGCAAGCAAATCAATCTTTCCTTTAACTGAGTTACAAAATAAAAGTATGATGAATAATACATACCTTCCCCACAAATTTCTAAAGCAGAAAACAAGAATAGATACTTGGACTTTATGACCTCTTCAGCTTCCCATGTAGCCTTTTCTACCTTATGGTTCTTTCATAAAACCTTTACCGAGGCCACATCCTTGGTTCACAACCAACAAACCTGATGATCCAAGATTGCAACCGAGATCTCTTAATAAGATAGGGAATCTAAAATACCAATATCCTTGATAGGCTGAATTTGCGATGGATCACCAATACACTTTCTCCAAATAAAGACATGGAATATTGGGTGAATAGAGCACAAACAAGAAAGCATCACCCCTTCATGGGAGACACCTTAAGGAACACCATATCTCTAACCTCAAATTCCAAATCCCTTTGCCTCACATCCGCATAGGACTTTTGGTGACTTTGTGCAGCATTAATCCTATCCTGAATCACCTTCACCTATTCCATAGCCTGGTGGACCAAGTTTGGGACAAACATATTTGCCTTACTAAATCTCTCTATTCTGAGAAAAGTTAGTCAATGGGGCAGCTATAGAAGTAAAACTCTCTACAAACCTCCTATAGGAGCCAGCTAAACCTAAGAAGCTCCGAATATCGATTGGAGTCGTGGGTATAGGCCACTTCTTCACCATTGCAACTTTCTGTGGATCCACCATGATCCCCTCACTAGAACTGACATGACCCAAAAAATGACAGCTTTCAACAAAAATTCACATTTTAAAAACTTGGCATATAACTGTTGCTCCTTCCAGGTCTGCAACACCACATGAAGGTGATCGACATGATCCACGTCAGTCTTAGAGTACACCAAAATATCATCTATGAACACAATGACAAAAAAATCCAGAAACTGATAGAAGACCCTATTAATCATATCCATAAATTTTGATGGTCATTGGTCAACCCAAAAGACAAAATAAGAAACTCAAAATGCCTATACCGGGTATGAAAGGCAGTCTTAGGAATATCTGCCTCTGTAATCATTAACTGATGATACTCGTCTCTGGGTATGAAAGGCAGTCTTGGAGAAAAACTTAGCACCCACAACTGATCAAATAAGTCATCTACCCTTAGAAGAGGGTACTTATTCTTTACCTCTACCTTATTCAACTATTGGTAATCAATGCACATCCAAAGGGAACCATCCTTCTTTCGCACGATTAACACCTGTTCACCCCACTGGGACATACTAGGATGGATGAAATGCTTATCTAAAATATCCTTTAATTTCTTCTTAAGCCCCTTCAACTAAGTCGGAGCCATTCTATATGGGGGAATAGGAATTTAACGAGTGCCCAAAATAAGATCAATCCCAAAATCATTCTCTCTGTCAGGAGAAACAACAGGAAGGTTATCCGGGAAGATCTTAGGAAATGTATTCACCACTGGTACAGAATGCAAAGAAGGACCCTCCGAGTTAGACTCTTTAACCCGAACTAGATGATAGAGACACCCCTTGGAGATTAATTTTTGAGCTCTAAGATATGATATGAACTTCCCCTTAGGAGTTGGGGAACCATCCTCCCACTCAATAACTAGCTTGTTAGGGAAATTAAAGACAACCTTATGAGTCTGACAGTCTAGAGATGAATAACACGAATGCAACTAATCCATCCCAAAATGACATCAAAATCTACCATATCTAATTCAAATAGATCCACCATAGTTTCTTTATTACCAGTAAATACCATATTGTCACGACCCAACTTCTGAGTCATGATGGCACCTACCAAAACCCACTGGTAGGTAAGCCAACACCGTGACACGGAGCTAATACAATGGTTTACCTTGGTAGAAACATCTAACACAGACATAATATAGCAGCACAATATAACAACTACATTCCATGACTAAGACAAATGATATTCAAAACCAATCCCATGACCTGACAGTATTACTACAAGAGCAAATCTAAACTCGACAATAGGAATTTACGACTCAAAGTATGATAAACTTAAATAGTCTTATACAACTGTCTTGGATACAAAAGACAAGTAAAGATAGAAGGGAAAAAATGTAACTCAAATTCTAACAACTCGCCCTATCTCCTGACAATCAATACGGCAAAATCTTAGCTCAACAGTGGCAACTAAAACTCGAGTCTGCACCAAAAGGTACAGAAGTGTAGTATGAGTACCAAAACACGGGTACTCAGTAGTCATCATAGGCCGACTGAGCTAAATTATAAAATAAAGACGATATAAAGTAAGATAATAACTTAAATTCAAGGTATAGGATCGAACCTGAATCTTCTTCAATATAACTGTATAAATAACTAATCAACTATATCATTGCACGACATTCCACATCCGCATATACCATAACTTTCATACAATATGAGTAATCATTTTGGATGCATAAAGTCGTATAAATATACAATATCAACCATGTATTTATTATAATTAACACCAACCAACACTAGAATATAAAGCACAAGAACTTACCATTACGTCCCATACCGTAGGGAAGTACACGCAAAAGAACACAACAAAGAACTCATCACGGCATCTCATACCACCGGAGAGTACACCAAAAGAATATAATACAAGAACTCATCACAGTATCCCATACCACTAGAGACTACACCAAAAGATCAAACCATCAATATATCAAAGCATAATTACACAATCACTTACCCAAAACTGCAGGCTCACATTTCTACCAAACCTTTTATCGAGGTCTAAATCATTATCAAAACCGTATATATATACAACAAAACTGATATCACCATGACATAGATATATAGTCACTTCTTCTCTATTTCATTGATGAACGCCAAGTTTAGTCTATATTAGCTAATCGCCAAATCCATTAAGCACTAGATTACAAGTCTTTTAGTTTACTAGACATCAAATAAGGAAAATCTACAAGTTACTAACACTATTATTTATTAACCCATCTCAAGTCCATTATCTAGTTAGCGACCTTATTATATAAGTCGTTAATTAATCCACCGTGGCATCACATACTATATGTCAACTTAACTATTCGTCATACAATACTAAAACCTATATCATTAGGCATATTATAATCTTAAAGACTAATTTCCATACATTAACTATGCAAGGTCCACCAACTAGCTTACTAAGTTTCTAGCCCACAAGACATAGCCATTTATTAGAAATAACTAGTTGTCACATAAGCAACTTTACTAGGAAAATTTCCATAATTAACCAATAATTCAAGCCAAGTAGATTTACTAGGTGAGTCCTAGTTTCTACACAAGATTATGCATATCAATAAGACTTAACCGAACACTAGTCATAATCCGCTTCTAGTTACTACTTAGTATTAATACGGGTCATACCTCTTAACTAGTAATTAGTGACAAAGAATGAGTATCAATTACCAAGCAAGACATCATGTCTCAAGAACATCAACGGTTAGCCTCACACGGCGTAACCTCACATATATACATATGCATTTATATAAAGTTGCCCCACGCGACGTCATAACATTATTACCTCTTTCGGATTCACCGTGTATCATCATAATATCATTACCTCTTTTGAATTCACCGAGTATCATCATAACATCAAATTTTCTCCAAATTTACTAGGCATAATCATAATATCAATATTTTCTCTGGATTCACCAGTCATCGTCATAACATCAATATTTCCTCCATATTTACCGGGCATCATCATAGTAGCAAAATTTCCTTTGGATTCACCAGGAATCATCATAGTATCAATATTTCCTTCAGATTCAACGGGCATCATCATAATATTAATATTTTCTCTGGATTCATCGGGCATCATCATAGTATCAATAATTCCTCTAAATTCACCAGGCATCATCATAATATTAATATTTTCTCCAGATTGACTAGGCATCATCATAGATCAACAATATTTCCCAAGACAACAACAAGCACACTTATATGGCCAAATCAATAAACATACACAAGTTCACAATAATAGAGTAATAGAGATCTAAGATACATAAACCATCATACTTTATTACCAGTCGTCATCATGATATATGAGTAGGAGCTTAAGCATGAGTATCTAGATGATATACACAATTACCATCTTTCCATGGCTATCCATAACATGGCAATAAAACAACCAATCAAGTATACACATTTTCCAACCATTGACCTTATTCACAAACCTACAATTGGGTTTAAACCTTGTAATCTATATAATGTAATTTAGTCGCTTATCAAGTATCTACGTTACCATGGAGTTATATAGTTCAAGCTTAAGATGGGTAAAGTCCCACTTCTAACTCCTAATAATAATAAAGTCACTTCTACAAGACTAACTTCTACTGGATTTAGGCTAGGTTATCTAAGTCACACCATAAGGTTTTATCGATCCTTCCTAAGCCTATAGGTGAAAACTTCTTCAAGAATTCTTTCTAACTCAACCCAACACCAAGGCTATTTCATAATTAAGCAATAACTATATCAACATACTTTTAAGGTCATTAAACAACATCAATCTTATCTAGTAGAGAAACTAAAGTGTTCTTATACTATTTATGAGACTATATGTAGAACCATCCAAGGTTCTAAGCTAAATGTCAACAATCATACTTTTACAAGTTTAGCGACCTATAAGAATCAACTAATCCTAAACATCATCATTCAACCATTTATCATCTAAAAACCCCTCCCAATCTCACATGATATCAATAATTATATTACAACTAAGCTCGATTTAACTACGGGTAAGCCTAAACTACCTAGAGACTAAGCAACTCAGGAATTAACAAGTTTTACCTTTCCCTTTCTTAAGGCTTTCTCTTCCACGATCCAAGCTATCAACAATAAAATCTAAGCATTAATACAAGAATAACAATGCCTATTATGTCACCATTGTGCCATGGGTTCAAAATGACATCAAAACCCCAAGTGGGTTCCACCTTCAAAAAATAAGTTTCCAAGTCCAACCCGTTACTCACATGACATTAGGGAGTTATAACCCTCAATTAATTTGAGATCATAATTGGGGCTCAATCTAAGTCTCAAACCCTTAGGAGTTTTTGTAAAAATTTCAAGTAATCAATACCAAACTAGAAGGAACCATACCTTAAATTTGTAGCATGATTCATTTTTGTAAGTTGTTCAAGTTTCCAATCAACCCATCAGACTCACTTTGGAGATTTTACACTCTATTAGGGTTTGGAGGTTAAGGGGGAGGCATAAAATAGCCAAAATCTCATCCAAGACAGCCCATAAATAGGATTGCCATTAGTTTTCAAAGTTGTGCCACCCGCTTAGTAGTGGTTGCAACACCACGGTAGCGCCTTAGCCATCATGATCGTGGCATCTCGGTCAACACAAGGCATGGTTAAATCATGGAACTTGGTTTCGAGCTTCAACCAATGCCACAAGATGTATCTGGGGTCCGTTTTGACCAAACAAGATATGTAACCCCATAGTTTTAGACTTTTTGGTTGCATTACCGAAGTTGGATTCCGCATATGAGGCTGTTTTACCATGTTTTTTCTTTGTGGTCATTTAGGACCACTAAAAACTTTAAATTAAGAAAGTAGTTCAAGGAACTAACGAATCGCCAGGTAACCGATCTATCAGTTTTGGCAAGTCATATGACTTAGGTAGCTATGGAGAACTCGATCGATGAAAATAAGAAAGAACATGAAAAATGACATGAAAGGTCATACACATACACCCCCTATAGACTCTTCTAGAAATCACAGAGTCACCTACCAGGGTAGAAATAGGAAAAGGGTTTGAAATAAGCTCAGGACCAAAACCAAAATGCACAACCATAAAAGGGGTCACATAAAAAAGAGTGGACCTTAGATTACGTAAACAGTACATATCATAGGAAAAGAGTTTCAACATACCATTCATGACATCAAGATTCATTTATGGCCTGATCATAGGACTCATTTAATCCACTCAGAAATTGCAACAATCTTAACTCATACAAATTATCTGCATACTACTTTGATTTAAGATATTCGCAGCTAGCATTTGGAACAAAAAACATCATATTCACTCCACAAGATTTTTAATTTCATAAAATAGACTGAGACTAAATCATTACCTTGGGAAATCATGTTGATTTCTCTATGCAATTCATAAACACACATGCGATTTACCTTGTAAAACCTTTCCTTGAGGTCTTCTCAGACAGCAAATGCACTCGTAGTATACAAAATGCCACTAAGTAAATCTTCCCTTACTATTTGATTTTCCATGAAAGAATACTAGCATTGCATGGGTGGGATAGAGAAGTTTTTGTGATCATCAGATCATTGAGGAGGCATAATCTGAAAAGCAAACAAATAGGGATTAGAGGAGAGAATTCAGTTACTTAGACTCTAAAACTTGAGAAAAGAACACAAAAAAGAGAAATATTCCTAAATTCCTCGTAGCCTCTCCCTTATGAGTGTGGCACGCAACACACCCTTAAAAGAGACTCTATCAACACAACATTGTGGACTACCGATTGGCCATGAACCTAGAGCTCTGATTCCAATTTGACTTGACTCGACCATGGCCTAGTCATGTTAGGTAACTCAAGCCCAACCAGGACCGGAGACTGCCCCCAATACCAAACCATAAATGCCTTACACCTAATGTCGGATGAATTTCAAACATATAACAAGATAGAATAATAATATATGAAAGGCATTAATAAAAGCCTATAACCATAGCCCAACAACCTCAATCATATAGCCAATAGGTGTCATCTCTAATAAAAATACCACTACGAAGGCTGACACATATATCGATACTACCCATGCCTATAGTAGTCATATAAAGCCTCTAACTAAAAAGAAAGAACAGCTAGTCATGACATGCCCCCGAACATAGCCAAACCCAAAGTCCAAGAAATAAAGAAAAGTACGAAAAGATATCCATAGCATGAAATGGATTCTTCTAGAGTATGGAAGCTCACTACTTCTGTCTGACACAAATGTTATCCCCGAATCAAAGTCACTAAGCAGGTAGAGTAGAATGTTCGGTTTCTTAACCCATAATTAGTGGCTATGAGTCATATAAAGGGACTTGTATTCATAATAGAGTGCTACCCAATACCCTTTTCAGTGGTTATGAGTTGATCATGTGACTCATAGTGAGGCATAATGAGTCATATAGAGGACTCATAGCCTGACTAGTAAGCAATCCGCAAACCAAGCTTCAAATTATGATTCCACCCCATGACTAGTAGTCAAACCCAATGAATTGTAAGGTTTTGAATTATAGCCAAGATAGTGAAGGTCCAAAACTCAAAGTCCCAGCCTATACCTTAGACTATGACTCATAATTAGTTCTATCATTCATAGGATAAGTCAAAACGACTGGGAACCCAATTTCCTATGCGTTATTCCAGTGACTTATTAAACTTTTTCTACTCCTTTTAAAGCCTAACCCACGTTATTTAGGAGAGGTACTACTAGGCAGGGCTTTCTCGATCACAGCTTCTCACTTAGCTAACTGCCAGACAAGGATGCACATTAACACTTTGTAAAGAATGTACATCGACGCATTTAATAAAACAGCCAGTACGGTAGACAAGCTACTTTCTTATTCTAGGACTAGAAGATCCTCAATCTATTAGCATACACATACTGGTAGTTAGACTAGGACTCTCTCCCCAATCAATCACAGTAACTGGTTGTAAGAAAGTTGAATGTCTACTATTCATGTTATGAATTGGTAAGTGAATATGAGATAGAGGTTGTAAGTGAATTCTCTCCTTCTCCATTTTCTGGAAAGCACTCTTTGTTCATGCTGATAGAATGATTGACACTCATATCTCATTCATTTCCAGTGATTTTACTATAGTTTACTAGCTCATTCCTAGACTAAGACTACGTCATTGAAGAAGCAAGATCTCTCTCATTCCAGGAATCAAAGAAAGGCATTCTGTTTGGTAATGAAGTAAAAGTTTTCAACTTGATCTCTCTCTTGTCTTCTCTTACAGTTGGCAGTCTTAGTCAACCTTGTTTTGAGCATCCCAAAAGGGGGTATAAAAGACCCAAAACCCCTAATTCCTTTATTAATCACAATTTAACTCAGAGAAAACAAAAAGGAGCAGTTTTCTTCTTTTTCAAGAGAAAAAATTTGAGTTTCTCAAGAACAAAATCAATTGCAAGGGTTTCACTAAAGCTATTACTTTATGTATGTGGGATATTCATCCGTGGGCTCGTTTCACCCATTAAGTCCCAAAGTTCTACAAATATTCAAGTTTAATTCCTTTTTTGTCTAGGGATCCATGAGAAGTATAATTTCATAATTTATTTAGTTAAACTTTCAAATTCCTCTAAGAAAATGTTTTCCCCTTGATATTTGTGTTTCCATATGTTTGATAATACAAATGTCTACATCATGATTAGTTACTGATTTGGGTGTTATTAATTTTTTCCCATACTATGGATTGTTCAATATTTGTCAAGATTAGTCTGCATTAGATAGTGCTAGTAGGTTATGAACACCCAATACCTAGATTTTCATATATGGCACATATATAAGGTTACAAGTCATTTAGAGCATAGTTGTATCATTAAACATAAAATACTATCATGTTGATCATATATTACTGTCAGTCATGTTAAGCCTTTCATCTGTATCAGTGGCAGTTCAGTTGGGAGTAGGACTTAGCACCAAGGGAACCTAGGGATAAAGGTTCACCCTCCAGTAAAGAATAGACACCTTTTGTAGAAGTCAATAAATTCCAAAACTACATAGCTAGCATATCTTATGAGAGGTTACTTATCAGTTAAGGATTGACACTCTCTTACGGGTCATCCTTCAGTAGAGGAATAATACCCTAGTCCTTCGGGACATGATGTTAGTCAATAAACAAAACTAGCGTTGGTACCCATGGCAAGGTATCGACACTCTTCCAACTAGTGTTATACATTGGAACCCAATTAGCTTAGATTGGGAGTTGTTGATTGTATGACAACTCCCACAGTTTTAGTTTAACATTCAGATTACGACAGCTCACGTTTGCAAGACCAAGTGTCCATACATTAGTTATTCATTTATTTAGATTATTTTAGTACATGTTCATACTTGGTCTTGCAGTCATTTTACATATTCATGCATTCATGTTCAATACCTATATGCATTTAAGATAGTCCCGATCTCTTATACCAATATATTTAAATTACTAGCCACATACTTTCTTTTGCGATATATTATCTTATAACAAAGGTTTGAACACTGAATTCCCTAACCATATTAAGACAGCTCATATGCCACTCAGCTATAGAATTAGTGAGTCCCTATTAGTCGAGACTAATTATATCAGTTATCATGCTTTGTATTATTTCAGTTCATGTTTATTTCAATAGACATAGTTAGTTGGGGACCTATCCCAGCAACTCATCATGCTTAGAGGATTTTAGACGGACAGACAGTTAGTTATGTATTTAGTGATGTGATTTATAATCCTTTAATATTGACTTACAGTTTTAAACATTTATTAAATGACTTTCATATAGTATTTTGTTATCTTCCTTTAGTAGTTACATCTTGTGCCAGATTATGGGTTAGATTATGGTCCCCTGGGGCCCTAAGCACTGTGTTACGACTAGGGAGTAGTCTTGGGGCGGAATAAACTTGGAATCAGAGCATAAGGTTTAATGTGTCTTAGGGTGTCTGAATGCTGCGTTAAGTAGAGTCTTATTCTTGAAGCCCCTCTGAATGAGCAGGTCTCTTATGCTGAATTTAGGGTTGCTTTCACTGTACTAGCCCAATCTATGGATGAACAGAATAATCAGCAATTCATTAACCCCAGCCAATCCTATGGTGATTACAATAGCAACCAGAATTTAGGATTTCACTCAAATGAATCCTCAGCCATTCTTTGGGTCTAAGTTTGAGGAGGATCCACAGAAGTTTCTTGATTATATGAAAAAAGTAACGAACATCATGGGCGTCACTTCTAGTAAAAGTGCTGACTTAGATACTGACTAGTTGTAAGGGGTAGTTCATACTTGGGTTAAGCAATAGAAAGAGGATAGAGGTGCCGATGTAGGGTATGTAAAGTGGGATGAGTTTGCTACTAATTTCTTAGATAGGTTCTTCCCACTAGAATTGAGGGAGGCCAAAGTTCAGGAGTACACTAATTTGAAGCAGGGTAGCATAAGTGTGAAGGAGTATTCACTCAAGTTCACCTAGTTAGCAAGGTATGCTCCGACCATGGTTGCTGATTCTAGGGCCAGGATGAGAAATTTGTATTTGGTATTTCTGAGGATGTAGTCAAAGAGTATTGAAAAACTATATTGATTAAGGAGCTGAACCTTTCTAGATTGATGGTCCATACTCAAGAGATTAAGGAGAAGAAGCTCAATGAAAGGGAAAGGGAGAATAAGAGGGCCAAAATAGGTATTTTTAATTTTTCTCGACAAAGATCTAATGGAGGAAATCATTCTCAGTTCTTCCAAAAAATTTTAGCCCCATCTCCATCTTCTGCCAGTGCTCCAGTGCCTAAGTTCAAACAGGACCATCGGGACAGATACCAGGCTTTAAGTCCCAAGGTAGTTTAATAATGGCAGCACCCACCCAGTTTGTAGGAGATGTGGTAAGAACTACAAATATGAGTGTATAGCCGATAGTGATGCATGTTGTGGGTGTGGCAAGTCAGGCCACAGGATCATAGATTGTCCAGTAGTCGCCTGGAGGAGTAAGGATTTTAATTAATAGGGTCAAATTGATTTATCTTCAACTCCAGCAGGTCATCCGACTCAGCAGGGCACCATCTCTAGTTCCACCAGTATGCAGTATCAGAATCGACTCTATGCCCTGCAGACTTGAAAAGATCAGAAAGTTTCTCCGAATGTGTTTACTAGTACGTTATAAGTCTTTCACCTTTATGTTTATGCATTATTAGAGCCCGGAGCTTCATTTTCCTTTGTGACTCTTTATATAGCAGTAGAATTCAGCGTCAGTTTCAAAATATTAGCATAACCCTTCTCAGTGTCAAATCCAGTGGGTAGTTCTATTATATCCAAACTGGTATACAAAAATTATCCTATCATAGTGTCTTAGAAAGTTACCTCAGTAGACCTTGTGAAATTAGAGATGATTGATTTTGATATGCATTGGCTTCACTTTTGCCATACCTTAATTGATTTTAGAAACAGAATAGTCCAGTCCAGTTCCCTAATGATCTAGTCATAGAATAGAGGGGTAGTACCTCAGCACCTATAGGTCGATTCGTCTATTACTTAAAGTAAAGGAAGATGATCTCTAAGGGTTGTATATATCATCTTGTTTGTGTCAAGAACTTATGTTCTAAAACATCGAGTTTTGAATTAATTCCAGTAGTAAATGAGTTTTCAGATGTATTTCCTAAAGATCTACTCGGAGTTTCTCCTAAAAGGAAAATCAACTTCAAAATAGATATCCTTCCAGATACCAAGCCTATTTTAATTCTGCCTTACAGAACGGTTCCAGCTGAGCTTAAGAAATTGAAAGCAATTGAAAAATCTCTTAGATAAGGGTTTAATCAAGCTTAGTATCTCAACATGGGGCACTCTAGTCCTCTTCGTGTGCAAAAAAGTTATTATCTCATAATGTGCATCGACTACCATCAGTTGAACAAAGTCACAATCAAGAATAAGTATCATAACTCCAAGATTTATGACTTGTCCAACCAACTTTAGGGTGTAAATTTTTTCTCTAAGATAGGCTTAGATCTGGATATCATCATCTTAGAGTTAGAGAATATGACATTCCAAAGACATCCTTCAGAACTCAGTATGGTCACTTCGAATTTACAGTTATGTCTTTTGGACTAATGAATGCTCTTGCAACTCTAATAAATTTTATGAACAGAGTGTTCAAGCAGTACTTAGACATCTTCATGATAGTCTTCATAGATGATATTCTCATCTATTCCTATAACGAAGCTAAGCATGTAGACCATTTAAGGATTATTTAGCAGACCCGTATGAATCATCATTTATTCCCTAAGTTCAATAAATGCAAATTCTGGTTGAAATCAGTAACTTTCTAAATCACATCATACTCGATAATGGCATTAGAGTTGACCCCCAAAAGATTAAAGAAGCAAAGAACAGGCGTAGAACCATATTTCTATCAGATATCAGGTGTTTCTTGGGTTTAACCGATTACTATAGATAGTTTGTTGAGGGATTTTCTTCTATTGCTTCTCCCAGTTCAGACTGACTCAGAAGAAAGTCAAATTTCAGTAGATCGATTATTGCAAGAAGAGTTTTTAAGAATTCAAGACTCTACTCACCTCCACCCCAGTATTGACTCTACAAGAGGATTCAAATAGTTTTATGGTTTATTTTGATGCTTCTAAAGTTGGTCTTGGTTGTGTTTTAATATAGTGAGGCAAGGTGATAGCCTATACCTCTAGGCAGCTTAAACCTTATAAGAAAAATTACCCAACTCATTAGTTAGTAGCAGTTGTTTTTGCCTTACAGATATATAGGCATTACCTATATGGGGTTCATGTTGATGTGTTCACTGATCACAAGAGTTTACAGCATGTATTCAGGCAAAAAGACCTAAATCTTCAACAGAGAAGATGGCTCAAATTGTTGAAAGACTATGATATGAGTGCGTTGTATCACCCTGGTAAGGCTAATGTTGTGCCCATTACCCTTTGAAGTTTTCAATTGAATTTTTTTACCATGTATAAGATGATAAAAAGGAGTTAGTTCATGAGGTTCATCAGCTGGATAGATTGGGCGTTTGGTTGGTTAATTCAGTCGAAGGTAGTATTTGGGTTTAGAATGGTTTGGAATCTTCCTAGGTTACTAAGGTAAAGGAAAAGCAAGACAGAGATCCTATCCTGGTTAAGCTGTAAGAAATAGTTTGAGATCAGAAGGTTGAGGTTTTCTCCTAAGAGGGGACGGTGTACTTCATTGGCAGGGAAGGTTGTGTGTTTTGAATATGGATGGTTTAAGGCAGTAAATATTAGCAAAAGCATAGGGTTCATGCTATTCTATTTATCCTAGAGCCACTAAGATGTACCATGATTTGTGGGAATTCTATTCGTGGAATAGTATGAAAAAGGACATTGTGGAATTTATGGATAAGTGTCTGAATTATCAACAGATTAAAGTTGAACATCAGAGACGAAGTGGTACACTTTAGGATCTCAGCATCCCTACTTGAGAGTGGTAAGTGGTGAATATGGATTTATTTATAGGGTTACCTCATACGCATCATCAGCATAATTTAATTTGGGTCATCGTGGATAGGATGACCAAGTCAGCCCACTTTTTGCCAGTCAATACTTTATATTTAGCTGAGGACTATATTAGACTCTATCTCAGGGAGTTAGTGAGGTTTTGTGGAGTTCCATTAACCATTATTCAGATAAAGATACTCAATCTACCTCTTACTTTTGAAAAGCTTTTCAGAAGGGTATCGGTACCCAACTTCACCTTAGTACGACTTTTTACCTGCAAATAGATAGTCAAACAAAGAGGACCATTCAGACCTTAGAGGACATGTTGAGGGCTTGTTGTGGGATTTTTTTATCTATTTTAAGGGTAGTTAGAATGATCACTTGTCGTTGATTAAGTTTGCCTATAATAAGAGCTATCACACCAGTATTCAAATGGCTCGGTTTGAAGATCTCTATAGTAGGCAGTGTAGATCTCCTATTGATTGGTTTAAAGTTAGCGAAGCTTCTTTGATAGGGATAGAGTCAGTCTATGAGGCGATAGAGAAAGTTTAGTTGATTTGAGAAAGGCTAAAGACCGCCCAAAGCCGTCAGAAATCCTATGCTGATGTGAGGAGAAAAGAACTCGAATTTGATGTTGGTAATTTTATTTACCTAAAAATTTTGCCCATGAAAGGGGTGAAGAGGTTTTGTAAGAAAGGGAAGCTCAGTCCCCTCTATGTCGGCCCATATAGAATTTTGAGTCATTTTGTGAAGGTCGCTTATGAGTTAGAGTTGCCTACAAAGTTAGCATCAGTTCATACATTGTTTCATGTCTCTCTATTAAAGAAATGCATTGGTCATCCATCTTCAGTCATTTCTTTAGAAAGTATGGGCATAGAAGATAGCCTCTCCTATGAAGAAATCTTAGTTGAGATCTTTGATCGTCAGATTCGTAGGTTGCGTAATAAAGAAATTTTCTTGGTTAATTTTCTATGGAGAAATCAATCTATTAATGGAGCTACTTGGAAAATAGAAGTCGATATACGAGCCAAGTATCCCTATCTCTTCTCTACAAATTTAGATTCAGATTGAGGTAATGGTTCTTTAGATTGATTCTCTCCTTTTATATCTCAACTCTCTAACAATCCTTATGTCATAATATGCATTCATGAATTCTGCTCAACCCATGCATCATGTTTTTAGATTCAAATATTTAATGATGATTCAGCTTATAAGTATCCAGTGCAAGATCTCAGTCTTCCTAGTACTCGAAGTCTGCTAGTTTCATTCGATAATGAATGAGTCCAATGGAGAGATACTGTAATACCATAAATTTTCAACCTCTAGACATCTTAAAATATAGGCCACAGAGTTAGCTTTCCAACTCTTCAAGTCACTCCTTAATTCGATGCCAAGGCAAAGGTTAAGGAAAATGTCCTTAAAGGACTAGCATACACTGTCGTGACTGTGACTCAGGTTACGACTCATAACTAATCGTGATGAGTAGTCATTAGTGGATCATAGTCACTCCAATGAAGGACCCTCAGTTATAGCCAGTGACCACAACTCCTTCCTATGACTCATAATTAGTGGCTACGAGTAGTATAAAGGGACTCATAGTCATATAAGGGTGCTACCCAAGACCCCTTCTAGTGGTTATGAGTCGAGCATGTAACTCGTAGTGAGGCATTACAACTCGTATAGTGAAATCGTAGCTTGACTAGTAAGAAATACATGAACCAAGCTTCAGACTACAATTCCACACATTGACTTGTAGTCAGTCCTAATAAATCGTAAGGTGTTGAACAATAGGCAAGACAGTGAAGGTCCCAAACTCAAAATCCCAGACTACAACTCAGACTATGACTCGTAACCAGTCATAACGAGTTATAGGATGAGTCAACACGACAAGGAAACCAATTTCTTACGTGTTATTCCAGGGAATTTTTAGTCTTTTCCCACTTCTTTTAAAGTCTAACCCATGTCATTTAGGCTTCACCTAATGACTGGAGTCTCTTAGGGGTCACCCAATAGTAGAGATTGACACCCTAGTCCTTCGGGAAATCATGTTAGTGGATCCATACAGCCAGTGTTGGTACTCATGGTAAGATACCGACACTCTTCCAACTAGGATTGTAGTTAGACTCCGATTAGCTCAAATTGGGTTATCTCGGTTATATGATAGCTCCCTTAATTTTACCTCAGCATTTAGATTACGACAGCTCAGGTTTGCAAGACCAAGTGTGTATACATCAGTTATTCAGTTATTCAGATTATTTCAGTACATGTTCATACTTGGTCTTGTACTTATTTTACATGTTCATGCATTCATATTCAGTACCTATATACATTTCAGTCAGTCCCTATATCCCATACCAGTACATTTAAAGTACCGACCACATACTTTCTTTTGGGATATGTTATCTTATAACATAGGTTTGGATGCTCAGTTTCCTAACCATATTTAGACAATTTGTGTGCCACTCAACTGCAGCATTGGTGAGTCATCATCAGTCGAGGACTAATTATACCAGTTATCATATTTTTTATTATTTTATTTCATGTTTATTTCAGTATTCAGAGTTAGTTTGGGACCTGTCTCAACAACTCATCATGCTTAGAGGCTTTCAGATAATTAGACAATTAGTTATGTATTCAGTGATGTAATTTAAACTCCTTTGATATTGACTTGACTTTTTAAACATTTATTAAAAGACTTACACATAATATTTTGTTATCTCCTTTTAGTATCTTACAGTTTGTGGGAGATCATGGCTTAGCTTGGGGTCACCTGTGGCTCTAAGCACTATGTTATGACTAGAGGGTAGTCTCAGATCATTACATCACCAGAATTAAGAAAAATTATCTTTTGCTGAAATGTACTTTATTTTTTCTTATTTGATATATTCTTCTTTCATTTGAGTTATGCAAAAAGCATCATCTCCATACACATTGCAATTTTTATCTCAAAAAAAATCACATATCTAATGTGTAGAGTCACTTGTTTTAGAAGTTGCTAGTAGTTTGGCCAGATTTAAATAAGTATCAATCATTGACTGTCTTGTAGAATAACATGATATCACAGTATTTCCACGTGCAAACAAATTGCTTTCTTGAGATCAAACTTTATATAAAACAAATAATTTTTCTGCACTTTCATAATCAACAATCCCTTGATAATATTATTAGAAATAATAATTTCATATTAATAGTTGATTTTTTCCAAATCCATATAAAAGTAAAATTATGTCTTTCCTACACATAAAAAATTATTATCTTATGTACAGAAATACCAAGATACATAAGTGCACCATTGCACTAATACATGGTACTTTCTAACCATCTTATGAGATTAAAATTGATCTTTCTTTATGATAAGTGATCTCGCACTCATTGAGATATCCAATGGATCGAATTTCTTTTAAATCCTTCAAGGGTTTTCGTAAAGCATTTTGCTCTAGCATTTACCGACTAACTAGACATGACATTGTATCCATCATAGGAGAACACATCTCCAAACAATAATGTCAGGACTTTTGTGAAAAACCTTTATGCCTCAAGGCACAAATCGTACTTTATATCTGATGATTTTATTTTTTGCACAATCATCTATTTATACCCCACTAATAGTACTTTATGATCTTTCAAGTATATACAATACGAACTCTTATGCCTCTAATTATAGTTTTCATAGAGGCATACAAAAGGTTGATCATAACATAACATTAAATAAAAGGATAATGGGGGAGGTTAAGGGATGTGAGAGTTATACTTGTAATGGCGCGTAGAATCATGAATGATAAACTATTCATCACAAAGAAGAATTAATGATAGTAACTTTTAGGAGTTATGAACATGCACATAAATATTATTTTATAACATAAATAACATTTTTATACAATTTCACATCTTTTAAGCTGGTGTTTTTTCCTTTTTCCAAAATATGAAGTACCAAAATAGTTTCATGCATTTTTAAGTGACAACTTACCCTTAAAGATAAAAGACTATTTGAAAAAAACCCTCAAAGATAAAGGATTACTTTTGTCATTTTATGTGTCTTATAGCAACTAAGTGGAGTAAGTACTAATTGTAACTTTGGAGAATTAGGGTAAAAAAACTTATGGGTATTGCAATGGAGATAGACTTGAAAAGTATTCTTGAGATATGGAATTTAATTGGCATAACACATAAACATTCTCTTTTAACTTGACCTCAAATTACATCTATGATCTTCAACTTTGGGTGTGCACAAGCAGGTACTTAAACTTGTATAAAGTTGAACAAGTAGACATACGTTTCCTATATGGCATAATGCACATAGGACATCATGTAGGACAATAATTGGCTACATAGGATATATGTATCTACTTATTAAACTTTATACAAGTCTAAGTGTCTACTTGTGCACACCTAAAATTAAAGATCATAAATATGATTTAAGACCAAGTTAAAGGGCATGTTTATGTATTGTACCAATTTAATTATAATGACTATGTGAATTCAATAAAGTTATGTTCTGTCATGGCTTGCTGAGCTATGAATTTGTTAGGATGAAACTTTTAAGTAGCACTTTAAAAAAAAGCTTTTAGAGCGATCTAATTTAACCAAAGGGTATAGAAGTTTCCACTTCTCGAGTTCGGAACCAAAATTGGTTGTCAAACTAAAAAAAGTATCAAAATGTGTCATATATATGATGTGTGATCAAAATAGGCTTAATTCACTTAAAAAGTGAGTTATATCTTAATTTTTTAACAGTAGTTTGGCTTACAGTGTTATCCTCATAAAAAATTGTATAACTCACTTATTTAGTGAGTTATCAATTTTATTTGTACATAACTCACAGAAAAAGTGAATTATACATATAACTGACTTTTTTGTAAGTTAGGTCAATGAAAGTTGTATAGCTCACTAAAAAGGTGAGTTATCCTTCTTGGTTTATACATAACTCATAAAAAAAAGTGAGTTATATTTATTTTAATAATTTATAGGAATTTTTATAAAACCCACATATTATGTGAGCATTCAATTTATCTTTTTAAATTTATATTTTTTTAAAAATAACTCACATATGTATTTTTTAAAATCTATTTTGATTTTATAAAGTTCACTAATTATGTGATTTTATAAAGCTCACTAATTAATTTTTTAAAATCTATTTTTATCTTATAAAACTATCATATGCCTCTATTTTTATCATATAAATCTCACTAATTATGTGAGTAATTCAAATATATATATATATATATATATATAAGAGACTAAGTAGCCTGTTGATATGACATGTCTAGAATGTCAAGAAAGACATTTATATTTTACCATGTTTCTTTGACTTTTTTTCACATGTTATATGTTAAAAATCTTTTTTATTATTTTAAAAGGAAAATGTAATGGTCACATAATAAGGAACGGTTACATTTTCTCCACATTCATTATGAATTGTTATAATTGTTAACATTATAGAATTTCAAAGAGCCTCCTTTTTAAAATCCTTAATTACCCTCTCGTTGACATTGATACATAATTTTTTCAAGCACTATATAAGTGTATTCATGACATTGTCTAAGCAAATGGTTCCAAATTGGGGACGGCACTCTCTTTGTGACTGCTCATGGCAAGTCCTTCTTTGAATATGCCGAAAAGGAACCAAACTTTAGCGATTTATTTAATAAAGTCATGGAGAGTGATGCACTGTTGGTTGTAAACGTAATGATTGAATATTGTAAGGGAGTCTTTGAAGGATTGAAATCACTAGTGGACATTGGAGGCGGCAATGGTGTCGTGGCTAAAGCTATTTCCAATGTATTTTCACAAATAAATTGCACTTATTTTATGTTATTGAAGGGCTTGTAGGATGCAAGAACCTAACCTATGCGGGAGGAGAAATGTTTAAGTCCATTCCTTACGCCAATGCAATTTTACTAAAGGTAACTTGTAATGCATACTTGTCACACTATAACAATATTATATACAAATTTATATTTGATAGTGTATGTTTGATGAATGACAAATAGTGGATATTACATGATTGGAATGATGAAGAGTGCATCTAAATATTGAAAAATGTAAAGATGCAATTCCAAGTAAGGATAATGAAGGAAGACTAATTATCACTGACATGGTGATGGACCTTAATCTTGACCACGAGTCATATGAAGGTCAACTTTTCTTTGACATGCTCGTGATGTTTATGACTTTCAAAAACGAAAGAAGTGAATAAGAATGGGCAAAACTCTTCTTTGATGTTGGTTTTAGTGACTACAAGATTGTTTTTATACTAGGATTGAGATCTGTTATTGAGGTTTATCCTTAAATCTTTTCATGTCACTAGAAGTTCAAATAATAGAAGATTTGGCCAGAGAATCTAGCAAATGTTCATTGTTTTCTATTTCCATGTATTACAGGAAATGTTATTTTTCATTTCCATAGGTACTGTAACTAAGCAACACCTTATGTTATATTCCTTCACTTCATACATAATTACTTCTTTAGGACATGTGAGTTATCAAGATCACTGTCTTGAGAAGGAAAATAAAAAGGGAAAAGAATCCACAACTACACTTTTTATATGACAAAGAAGACTTTATAAAAGAACTACAATTAATTTTGGTGTCTTATTTTTCCCTTAAAGAATTAAATTTTTCGGCAGCTAATTAACGGAACTTAGTAGGCGTTTGACCGTAGAAATATTAATAAATGCAGTTGCAGATCAATTAGAGATGGATATATTAAGCAAATTTGGTCAAGGTGCTTTTTATACTAGAGTATTCTATATGAATATATATTCCATAGATTTCGACACACAAATGCAAAGGTGTGTGAATGAGAGACAGGCTATGCAAATTCAGTCAAAATGCTCCTCTTTTTCGCCTTCTTCCTAATATTGTTATCGTGTACACATTTTTACATTTCTTAGTGTAAATTGTTGAACAAAGTTTCAAATATTTTGATTTTACTACTCGACAGTTTGATACATACAAAGTTACTTCTCCCACTCTATTATAAAGTACAAAGTTCAATTCCTTGTAAAATCAAATTATGGTGCAGCGAAAGTGAGCAATGGAAGAGATCAAGGATGTCATTTTATAAGAAGATTGTTATTCTTTCAATTAATAATCAATAAGTTCTCACACGTACATTGATGTTTTTGCACTCTTTTCATGAAGTTATTTGTTACTATATACTGTGTTGCATTTTCATACTTATTGTGTAAGAAGGTTTGAAATTACTATGAATTATTTTTGATATTATGATGCAGAAAGTTCAAATGTGTTGAATGCTTGAGTTTGGGATTTGGGGAGAACAATTAAAATGAATCAAGTAGATGGAAAACTAAGTAGGCATCTTTCATGCCATGAAATAATTTGATACACATTTATTTATTTAATAAATGATACCTTGCTTTACGACGTTGAAGGCACTATTTTAAATTGTCACATTTATACTTTTTTATTTTTAATTTTACTTGTCACATTAGGTAATATGAAAATTAATTTGACTAAATTTCAAAACAAAAGTTAAGTAGATTAATTTACCATTTTAAATTTTAAATTTAGATGTTCGAAAACAATACGAAAAATACTATAAGTTGTAATTTATTTTATGTTAATATTATGAAAAAATACATCATAAAATGTTGATCAAAATTCATGCAATTTGACTCTCAAAAAAATATAATATAAAAATAAAAAGGAATGGAGGAAGTAAATTATAAGGCTTTAGAATAAGCCTTCAAGCTCAAAAAAATTGTAATCTTTTCAAAAGGTAAATTGCCATAGAGATATGACTATCATTATATATTGTTTCATAGGCGGTCTTGGATTCTCCTCCACCAACTCGAGAGGGACTCTAGACTCCCATGTTGATGTTTAGAAAAAATATAAAACTATATATATTATATTAGACATTTATAGTTTGTTTAAGTTATAAATTATGTTGAAACTGATATGTTAATATATTTTCAAGAGTGAGTTAGTTATGATGATTCAAATACAAATTTAAATTATCAGTTTTAGTATAATCACTATTTTAGTCAAACAATGATTTTACAAAATCTCTATATCGATCAAGATTCTTGAAAGTAAATATACAATATGTTATACAGTAAATTGAAGGTTTTATAATTTTAATGAAAATTTAAAAAAAAAATTATATATATTTGAAAAAAAAGGAATGATAAACCAAATATGCATATCACAATTTGTTTTGTTTATACCACCGCACGAAGAGCGGATTTATTCACTAATATAAAATAAGCAACTCATTTTTTAAGTGAGTTATCCATTAATATAGCTCTTAAAATGTGTGAGATGAGTGAATAACTTTATTAGTAATGTGAAATATGAATATTGTGCTAAAAATATATGAGTTATGCAAAACAAATTATATATTATACAACTAGACGTGAGGATGGAGTATATGTTCATTAATTGTTATATACTATACAATTAAAAACTTTTTTAAAAAAACATATAGAAAAACTTGTTACATCTACTTTCATAATATATTATACAAAGTTGACATGTCTATCAAAAACGTCAGTCAGTCGTAAAAAAAATCTAATCATTAAAAACAACTATTGGCTGACAAACAAAAATGAATGTCAAATCCTTTCAAAAAAAAATTAAAAATTACAGGAAAAGGGTATCGATGCACGGTATCCAAAATTATCTTGTGGGACATAACATAGCTTAAGTCAGGACATTCAACTACCACTATAGAAAGGATGGTAATAAGAAATTTGTTAATGTGACACAAAGAACATGTACGTGCGTGTGGTAAATGACAATCAAATCACTTTCTAATGATTATACCTTTTATGACTGACTGGCGTTTTTTATGACCATATCAACTTTGTACGATATATTTTGAAAGTAGACGTAACAAGTTTCTCTATGTGTTCTTTTAAAAAAAATAGTTATATAGTATATAACAATTAATGAGCATATACTCCATCCTCACGTCTAGTTGTATAGTATATAATTATATTGCATAACTGATATATTTTTATCACCATATTCATATTTCACATCACTGATAAAATTATGCATTTATCTCACATATTTTAAGAGCTATATTCAATGAATAACTCGCTTAAAAAGTGAGTTACATATTTTATATTTGAAAACTAACATAATTAGTGAGTTTTATATGATAAAAATAGAGGCATATGATAGTTTTATAAGATAAAAATAGTTAAAAAAAAATTATTATTGAGCCTTATAAAATCACGTAATTAGTGATCTTTATAAATTCAAAATAGATTTAAAAAAAATATATGTGAGTTTTTTAAATAATATAAATTAAAGAGGATAAATTGAATCCTAACATAATATGTGAGTTTTATAAAAATTCACATAAATTATAAAAATAAATATAACTCATTTTTTTGTGAGTTATATATAAACCAAAAAGGATAACTCACCTTTTTAGTTAGCTATATAACTTTCATTAACATAACTCATAAAAAAAAGTGAGTTATATGTGTAACTCACTTTTTTTGTAAGTTATATACAAATAAAATGAATAACTCACTAAATAAATGAGTTATACACTTTTTTATGAGATAATACCGTCAGCCAAACTACCGTTAAAAAAATAAGGTATAACTCACGTTTTAAGGAAATTAAATCCATTTTAGTCACACATTATATACCTCGTATATTTTAATATGCTTTTAATTTGACAGCCTATTTTCGTTCTGGACTCTCACTTCTCACTCTTACATTTGCTCTTCTCGTATTATAAAGAAGCCCTGTTACACTAAAGGAGCCTAACTCATATAGTTTTTCAAGCATTGGAGCCCTTTTCATCAAATTGAGTTAGAAAAAGGAATTAGAATATATTCTATTTCTATGCTAAGGACATAATACCCATCAAAAAAAGTTAGTTTTTGATAGGAATCACTTTATTTTAATTATTTTTTTTTTGGTCTCCCAAGGTACCCCTCACAGCCGGCAGCCATGAGACTAATCCTACATTCCTACTGTCAGCATACTAAGTGGTAGAGAAGAGAACTGGCCACATAGTTTTTTTCATTCACCAGAGGTGGGGATCGAACCCCCAACCTCTTACTTAAGGGGTAAGGTGTTAACCACCATACCAACCCTTGTGGTTAACTTTATTTTAATTGTTTATTCATTAGGAATATAACAAAATTTGTTGGTACTCTCCATTATCGAATCCGTTTTAAAAGGTTACAGTTTGAATTTTCTTATAATCCATCGTTAAATGACATTAGCTTGACATTTTTAGCTGTTTGACCACAACTCTTTATCTGTTGCTAATTCTTTATTTTTTTAGTAATTTGAATAGTTATTACAACAACCTATTCAATGTAGTCCCACAAAGTGATATATAGAAAGAATAAAGCGTATGCAAACTTTATCTTTACCTCTGAGGTAGAAAACTATTTTTGATAGATCCCCGACTCAAAATAAAATAGTCTAAAAGATAATAAATATTAGCAGAACAACTCCTACAACAAATTATAATCGAACTACACGAAATAACAGATAGTGACAGAAATTAAAGAGCAATAAACTACAAGAATAATATTATAACTACTATTATAAACAAAAATATAAGGTAGAATACATAAATATGTCCTTTAACTTGGCCTCAGATCATATCTATGACCTCCAACTTTAGTTGTGCACAAGTAGGAACTTAAACTTGTATTGAGTTGAACAAGTAGATACATATGTCCCATGACATGGTCAGTTCTTTTCCTGCATGACGTCCTATGTGTATTATGCCACATAGAACGTGTGTGTCTACTTGTTCAATTTTATACAAGTTTAAGTGCCTACTTGTGCACATCCAAAGTTGGAGGTTAGAGATGCGATTCGAGGTCAAGTAAGGGCATTTTTATGTATTATGCAAAAAGATAACGTACCTACAAGTATGGACAAACTCTTACCTATTATTAGCCTACTGAGTTTTTCCCTAGTTCACATTCTATCTAAGGTTATATCATCAGTAAGCTGCAATTATGTTATGTCCTATCTAATCACCTATCCCTAATACTTCTTCTATTTTCCTCTACCTCTTTTGAATCATGAAGCCATCCATTTCCAACCTCTCATACCTCTGCATTGGGGTATCTATGCATCTCTTCATCACATGGATAAACCATCTCAACCTCACTTTTTGTATCTTGTCTTCCACCAAAGTCACTCCCACTTTGTCTCGAATATCCTCATTTTAATCTTATATCTTCTAGTATACCCACATGTCCATCGTAGCATCCTCATCTCCACCATTCTTATTTTTTAATTGTGAAAGTTCTTGACTGGACTAAACTATACCACATACAACATAGTTGGTTTAAGCACCACTTAATAGAACTTTCATTTAAGTTATGATGACACCATCTTATCATACAAAACTACAAATACGAGCTTTTATTTCATTCACTTTGCACCAATATAATGAGTGACAACCTCGGCAATATCTTTATTTTCATGAATAATAGACCCAAGATACTTGAAACTATCTCACTTTTTAATGAATTATGTAACAAGCCTCACTTCCACATTAGCCTCACGTGTCATATCACTAAACTTGTACGTCAAGTACTTTTTTTGCCCTTCTCAACCTGAAATCTTTAGACTCAAGGATTTGTTACCAAACCCCCTGCTTAGCGTTAAATCCATCGTGAATCTCATCAATTAAAATTATGTCATCCACAAATGACATATTCACTACAAGAAAAATGGCTATTAACGAAGGGAAATTTGGTCCCTAAAAGCCTATTTCTGATCCTTAAAAGTCAATAGCAACCAGAGAAATCCGGTCACCGCCCGTCCTTATAGGATTCGCCGCTAAAAGTCAGTAGCGACGAGCTTTTTTAACTGGTCCATAAAGGTTTTCAGCGACCAGCACAAATCTGATCCCTAAAAATGTTTTGGTGACCAATTTTTTGGTCCTTAATTAAATATTACATGTATGTTCTTTTGGTCCCTATAGACCTTTAGCGATCATTATCTGCTCGTCCTAAGAAATACATAATCCCTGGACTGTTTTATAGACCATAAATTATGGTCTCTAACTAAAAGTATAATTTTCTTTGTACAATTTCTTAAAATTATTATAAAATACAATACAGAGAACGAGATGCATATAAAAATATATAAAGAAAAGTTTTGGATATATTACAAACAAATGTATTTACACTTTAATTATCATCTAGCCATTATATAAATATCATAAAACTGGTTACATAATCCTAAATCTAACATTCCTAGCTTATATTGTAAAGTCTCAGCAATGACGATAATCAACTTCAGACGCCTAATCAATAATTATCCATCATTTAAAGGACCTTTCCCTGTAAAGAACAAAGTAAAGAGTCATTTCGATAGCTTGAAATTAAGCAAGAAAAGATTTGATCACAACAATAAGTGAGAGAAATAACTAGGCTCGCTTACCATGCATTGTTGAGGTGTTGTTCCTCCCTCAACGAAAACAACTGGTGTATTAGCTGGCAACCCGTGATGTATGAGCTTTGAGTCCAGGGAAGGAAGAGTTGACAAGCCCATATAAAATACTATTGTATTAACTTAGAAACAACTAATGTAAGGACCAGAACGAGGTCTACCTCAAATTGTATGTATGGAAGAATTAGATTTCACTTCGACCTTATGTATTGACTTAAGCAAGACATAACTAGCCCACTCTCACCTATAAAATATTTTACAACTGAAAGTGCAGGTGGAGTCTGTTGGTAAATCAAATCATTTAATACTTCGATCAGGTATCTAACGACCTGCCAATATTTATACACATTAAGCATGATTCAAGATAGAACTTTCTCTAATCAAAGTAGGAGATAAACTTACCATAGAGGTGTTCTTTAAGAGTTCCATTATGCATGAGTACGTACACAAGGATACTCTTCCCGTCTTTCAGGAAAAATCCCAGAAATTGTACAAGGTTTCTTTGATGTATTCTTGAAAGCAGAGCAACCTGCGTCAAATATCACGTATTCATATATTAAAAGTCCAAGCAAACCACAATAATTTAATTCATTGAAAATGTACTCATTCTTCATAGAAGAAAAACCATCACTAGGAATGGAAATCGTAAATTTGACATATATAAACTGGAAAATGGTTGCTATAATTTGCCTCAAATCCAAATTTGCACAATGTAAAGGAAAAATTTGCAACATTCTAACAAATTAATCAAGTTTAGTCCATTGCCGGTCTAGAGGTTTTATAGCCTGTGACCTACGGACTATACATTTGATGAGTGTAAAAAGAGCACCACTGAAAAACATCCTCTCACGTTGAATGAATCATTTATAATTATGTAGCTTTCACTATATATAATTAGACGCTATGTTGTGCAGACTTGAAAAGCAATTATGTTAAGCCTCTAGAGAATAGTAGGAACATCCACCTATTTACCTCATTTGAGAACTCTCGCTTACCCTGAAAGAAATTATTTGTAAGAACTTTGACAGCAATTTCCTTTCCGTCCTTCAATTTCCCATAGTATACAACTCCAAATCCCCCTGATCCAACCTTTTTCTCAAAGTCCTTGGTCGCTTCTTTAAGTTCAACAATTGTAAAGCAGTGTGCTGCTTTTGTTGCAGGATCTCCCAAGAAAGAGACAAACCTTTGAGGAGGTAAATTCAGTTCAACGTGGCCTAAAATAAAAACATGTGAGTCCCACTAATTTTTTTTAAAACATAATTAAAATGACAAAATTAAGTTTTGCAATAGACCTTTCTTTAAGAGAAGTTTTTTGTCCTTTTTTCAGTAGTATGCAAGAGACAATAGTAGCAAGAAGAAGAGAGGAAGCCCCAACTAATGATCCAATAATGATTTTTCTACGGCTGAGACTGCTTTCCCCTTTGTAAAGATTAACGTTTCCAGTATAGCTGAGGAGAATGCAGAATATTTCAATAGATTTAGTAAAGAAACAGAAAAGATAAAACAACTTTAAAAGGCAGCGTGATTATCGTAAGGAACTTAAGCCATGTAATTTCGACATACAAAATGTAAAGCAGTGAGTTGAGCCTAGTAGAGACTGAAAACGCTTTGAATGCACAGTAAGAACCATTAAAGTGACTGAAATAAGAACCACAACCAAGCGCAGATGATTTAACATATGAGTATCTTCACAAGCCAACTTGTGATCAGATCATCTGCTTTCATAAAGAAAGGAGTATTGAGTCTCTACCATGAGCTCCCTACAGATATACCTTAGTAGCAAAAATGAAAAGGTTTCGGCATTCAAGTACAGCTTAATTACAAGCTAGTTGGGGTCGGTATGAATCCTCACTACCTATGTCACGTTACTTAGACCCGCCTCAATCCAATATTTAAGAATTTAATTTCTCTAGGACTAAAAACTCGAACTCAAAAGATAGTTTCTTTGATAGTACAATACATATGCATGACAAGATACAAGCCATAACGCCAGAAACAAAAGCACAGAAATGATACCCACTTCAGAATAAAGACGTGATTTACTTGAAGTTGCAATCCTGTGCTTATTATGAAGGTACTTTCCTTTTGTTGAAGAAAATCCATCTCTTCTCTACCCCATCGAAATACCTGATAATCCAACAAATGCTCTAAAATTTCAACTTTAGAATTGTAAAAATTAACTATATATAAATGTATAAGCATAAACCAAACACCTAAGCTGAAGACATACCAACAGAACACTGCCTTTTAGTCTCACAATATTTGCCCCATCTTCAGCAAAACTCAGAAGCAACTCATGAATTTCTGTGGTTGGGGCTCGGATCTGAAGCAACGACGATGACTAGGGTTGGGGTTTTGTTGGTGGTAGAGAGGAGGAAAGGAAAGGGGTTGTGTGGTGGCCGGTCGGCGGCATCCATAATGAAGAGAGTAAGAGAGATGAAGAGAAGGTACAGAAAGAGAGAAAGGTCGACTAGATTATACTCATTCTGAACAGAATGTATAGTTATGGCTGGATTATACTCGTTCCTTACAGTTCACTACCATATGCATAGCTACCTTTTATGGTTCCCCATGTTCCATCCTGAAAATTAACATAACCAGAACAACCTTAAAAAAGAATACAATGAACAACCTTAAAAACAAGACTTTGATACGTAGTTTCTTACAACAATACAATGAACAAAATTGTTAAATTTATCGTCATGTCTGAAAGCTTCAAAGGAAGAAACACAAGGAGCAAAGAATCCATATCCAACTCCAACAAGAATACTACCAGCTATGCTTAATCCCAACCAAATACGAAATAAAGCTGGCAAAGCGAACAATAAAGCAACTTTAAGTGGTGCATCAAACCTATTAGTCCTGTCCAACTATCATGAAATCCATATTAGAAAATAGAGAATTCAACTTTGGACAACATAAATGAATGTCCTAAAAGAAGACATTTACTTGACAAGGGTGTATACTATCCAGAAAACATGTGCTGGGAAGAGACATAAAATCACCCCAACGTTTCCTAAAATAAGTATTAGGCCAGCAATTGGACCTACCAGCACACCTGCAATCAGAAAATTATGGAATTGAGAACCATAAGTATTAATAGTAACACAGACCATGATCACAAAATCATTCAAAAAAAGAAAAGACTGGCAACTCCCACTATGCACCAGGTCCGGGGAAGGGCCAGATCATAAGTGTCTATTGTATGCAGCCTTACTCTACATTTCTGTCAGATTCTGTTTCCACAGGATCAAAAAATCATACAGTAGAAAAAAATCTTGAAAGGTAAAAAAAAGTTGGTACTAACTTTTGAGAGCACCCAAAATTAGAGCAGAGCAAAAGGCAAAAACAACATAAACGCCCTGGAATCAAGAATCCAGTAATTACCATTCCTTTAAGCTCTTCTTCTTCCCAATTAACCAGGACCTTATTAACCTTTTCCATTGATAGAGACTTTCCTGTCCCTGGGCAGCCACAAATATACAAAATTTCTGCCTTCTCTTGTTCCACAGCTTGCTTACAAAACTCCAGAATTCTATTTTTCTCAATTTCTCAACACAAAAGATTTGATGGAGCCCTAGACACATGCAATGCCTCGTTCACTGCATTTAACTGCTCCATATCTATAGAAAGCAATAGAAATTAGCAAATCTTCAAATCAAAAAATGGCATCCAGTAGATATGAAGTGCAGATTCATGTTAATTTAACATAATTAAAATAGATTATATCTCAATTAATGAAATAAGAACTACTATTACAGCTAAAATCCCATTTCTGACTAATACATAGATCTCTGCAAATAAATTAAAATTAACTCCAGGCAAACGCTGACCTAATTAATAAATAAACTCAATTTTAAGAAATTAATTAAATCAAATAATCAAACTCACCTCGCAGGTTTCTCTATAAAACTTTCCAATAATATCTTTTTCACGAGCAAAACCTTCAACCTTTGAGTGACATCAATGAGCGATTTAGGAATATAGGAAATGAGATTTAGGGATTTTACTTCATCGGAGGGTAAGAGAGAGAGTTGTCTATTTTGGCAGTGAAAGAGAGAGAATCGATCAGTAGGACCTTCTTCTAGAGAGAGAAACATTTTAGTGTTTATTCACTTATTATATAAAAATATATTTCATATTCCGCCTGTGACTCCCGCCTAAATTTTTCACATTTGGCGACCAGATAATTTTTTCCCATGGGCTTAATTGAATTTTTGTACATGTATAGAGACCACTAAATAATGTCATCCCTAAAAGGATATTTTTAGGGACCATATTTACAAGTTATCCCTAAATTGTGGTCTCTAATAAGTTGTTTTCTTGTAGTGATTGCATTATTTTTTATTGATTCACAATGTCATACAATAATAATCTGAAGAATAGACGTGCAATAATATAAAATAAAAGTGAGATACGAGATAAAGGACAAATAAAATTATTAAATAATAAATAATAGAAAAATGAAACAAAAATAAGATTATAAGCAATCACATTAAATAAATAGTTACATAAAATAATGTTTTTCTTTGTTTCGTGACAAGAAATTTAATAATGGGCATAATAAAATAAAGTCAAGACAACATTGTTCTTAGGTAACAAAGAAAATACAATGCAATAACTAACATTCTAACAAGAATCCAAATAAGTTGGAAAGTGAGATTTTCGGGCTCAAATTTGTATTAATCGGGCTTTAAAACATTTTTTTCTGCTTATCCACATTAATTCTGACTCGGATAAATAGCCTTCAAATTTACAGGTACTATCCACCAAATTATAGGGGTTTTTTGATAATTTCTTTTTTTAAAAAGAAAAGGCTTAAAATATGACTTGTGTCACCACCCGAACCGAGGCCTAGATGTAATGGACAATCCGAAGCCCAACCAGGACTGGGAATCGCCCCCGTTACGCAATCCAACCACCAAACGCATACCTTGAGTAGGCTGAAGTCCGAATATATAACAAGATAGCGTGTACAACTATGTGGAGACTCTGTGATAAGTCTATAACCGAGACCAACTCAATCAAGTCCAACCACCCAATAACCAACCAAACCAATGCGGAATCCATAAAACTAAATACCATGATAATAAGCCAATGTATATTTATAACTAAAACACCCCATACCACACCCAAGTCCACAATTGTCCATACGAAGCCTCTAACCAACCAAAGAGTACCTAGTCAGGACAAGTGGAACCATTCCTCACCCTTAACCAAGTTAGAAAACAAGGATGTGTTCGAAGAACACACACCTCACGCACGAATTTTCGGGACAAAGAACCAACGAGGAGATTTGGACTTCCGTGTCCACTTCCACATCCCAAATGGCTTTCTCGGGCTTTTAGCTCCACTATGGAACCTTTACTAAAGCCACACATTTTGTTCACAACCGGCGAACTTACCAATCCAACATTACCCTTTAAAGAATAAGGAATTAGAGATATACCACCCAAAGGAACCAATCACACCTTACCCCAACACAAACACATAGAATACCAAATGAATGGACTCATGCTAAAGAGTAAGTCCAATCCAACTTAGAATTTACCAAGACATATCACTACGAGAGCTAAAGTCTAACTATATACCACCACTTCCATGTTCAAGCCTATTCAAACAAAAAAGAGTTAACCTAGGCCACCGAGCTCTACTCCTTACCTCTATCCCAAAATACTACTCTTCTTCCATCCCATTTTATATTGAAACCACGAGTAAAGGACATGGACCAACTATGTCCAACCATTATAACCAAAACCCCTAACCTATAATTGAACACTCAAATTCAATACAGCTATTATGCCATGAAGACAATTGGTAAAATCATGCCTCACCAAACCTTTTAGCTACCTAACACAATTATGGGTATATCTACCAATCACAACATTTAAGCCTACCGCTCATACAGTCGCGGTATAATCTACCCATCAAAAGATCTAGCACCCTTTATAAATTCATAAAGCATTTTTATAACCTACTCCTTCCCTAACCAATTCTCATGATAACAACCTTACCTCATCTTCCAAAACCTTAACTCTAGTAGTCATTCGGGACTCTCCCCCACTTAGAGACTTCTACCTTCCCCTTTTTTTAGAACATCACCATTCTCCCCAAGCCATTTCCATCCTAACATGAGGAGATTTATTAAAGGACAAAAGTTCAAGAATTATCCATGCTACCCAAGGCAAGACAAAAATTCCTGAAACAACACACGACACCATAGGCACGAAGTACCTTACAACAACTACCTAGACCATACCAAAGAAATGTCCAGACCAAACTATTTCACCAAAGGAATCCTTAGAATTGGACACCGAAAGAAACACAACCACATATACCATGAGTGAATTAACATGAGGTTAAGACTCTATCAAGGGAACAAAGCGAATACAAAATGTGAACCTTAAGCAGAAGTGCTAAAAGAATGCATACAACACTAGTAGAGTACTCTCTTAACCGTGATAGAAGAGAATCACTAGAATATGCAACCCGACCTTCCCTTGAAGTCCACCACTAAAAGAGGATTTAAGATCAACCATCAATTTTCATCCCATTACACCTACAAGCACAACACTCCACCCTAATAGGTATCACTAAGGATGTACACTAGTTACACTTGTTTTTTTTCCCATAAAAAATATCATCCACCCAAAGGCTACCCAGAGCCTAGCAAAGACATACAAATCCATTTAGACCAAACTGACACCAAGGTTTCCAATTAAAACAAAACCACTCAACATCAAACCATGGCCACCAAGGCCTTTTCAAAATATTTGAATCCAACCAAAATCAATTCATGTTTGCTTAACCATTCATGCAATGCAAAAAATTAAGAATAGTCAAACCATATGACAAAATTATATTCAAAGGCAATTTCGTAAACCGTTTGAGAACATAAATTTTTTCAAGTTCAAAACTAAGTTATTGTGGAATCCATAGTACCCCAAAATCAATTTAGTATTCCTATGCATCCCACAATGTTCATAAATATTTTTATAACATGAATAATGCATCATAATCCATGGAAAATCAATTAAATGAGTAGCCATGTGCCAAAATCCACATTTCAAAATGATGAATTTAGAAATCAATTTCATGCCAACAATAAGGTGCAAGTAGAGTGACAAAGACATATGCAAGCTCCATAGTCTAAACCATCGAATGACTAGACCCCTAATCCATATTCATTCATTCAACCTAAATCCCCAGCCTAAGTCACAACCTTTCCACTATTGTATTCGTTGAGTCATCAACCTCATCCAACTTATAAATTTACCTCCATAATTCCCGCATTGCTATCCCTGAGCTAACATACCCCCTTTACCAAAATCAAGCATCTAGATTCAAGCCTAGGATCTACCAACCACCATGTACTACTAACAAAATATCCCATACGGAATGGAATACATATATAAGGTCCACCCCACAAGTAGGACACTCTCAATTTCTTAGTCACCCACTGACGACCTATCCATTCCTGGGGAACTATTCCCCTTATGCATGTAAGAGTGAAAACACTCCACAGAGAAACTTCAATACGGATGAAACCTTCATTTAAGAGATCTCTTAACAACTCCTTAGGATCCTTTAACTCAACCAGAACCATTCTATAAAGAAGAAAAAGAAATTTGGACAAATATCTGAAACAAGACCAATCCCAAACCAATCTCCCTATTAGAAAGACACCATGAGGGTCATTAGAAGGACTCCAAGAAATTCATGCACCACCAAAGTCAAATTCAAGAAAAGACCTTTTGGGTTAGAATCTTTAACCCGAACCAACCGATAATAGAGACACCCCTTTGAAGACCATTCTCTGAGCTCTAAGATAGAACGTAACTTTTTCTTTAATAGCTAGGGAACAAAACCATCCTCTCATACCATGACCGGTTCACTTGAGAGCCCAGCAAGTCCGACAACCTAATAATAAAAAAAACGATTGTAATCTAATCCATCCCCCGAATAACTTCAAAATCCACCATATTCGAGTCAAACAATCCCACCAAGAACCCTTTATTACCAACAGATACCACACATACCCACGAACCTCTTTTGGCAATCATAGAGTCACCTACTGGGTAGAAATTAAAAAACAAGAGAGTTTGAAACAACCTTTAGGACCAAAACTAAGATACGCAACCACGCATGGGGTCACACAAGAGAGAGGACCCCAAACTAAATAAACCACACACACCATAAAGAAAAAAGTTTTTCAACATACCATCATTGGCATCAATAGATGCCTCAGACTCCTGAGGGATAGTAAGAACATTGAGACGATCCTGACAAGTATCAGACCTAGAAGTAGCACCCCATACCCTATTTTCCCAAGCAGTAACCCCTATGGAATACTCTTGAGGATGTGGCCCAATTGACCACAACCAAATTACCAATTCCTCCATTTCTTGCAATAACCATGGTGGGATCGACCACAAGATTTATAAAGAGAATAGGATATTGTGGATTGTTCCTTATTAGATCGAGATTGGACACCTTGTGTCCTAGAAGTATTATCAAATTTAAAAACACCTGCCTCCGAATAGATTCATATAGGAAACACCAATCAGAGAATAGGAGTTAGGACTCATCTAACTCTTTCTCTTGGACTATTTACCACCATACCATTAGCCTCTAGATTATTTAGAAAATTGAGGCCCCATTAGTTGGACTAGATCCATCCATGTTGTCCTCAAGTAGGATAGGTAAGTTTCCACGGACTTTAGATCGTTGAAAGGACATGATTAGAAAGATGAGTCAAAGAAGATTCAGAGAGGAGTTTTGGGTCTTAGACTCCATGGCTTGAAAGTAGAATAACCAAGAAAGTGAAACATTCCTAAATTCCTCATAACCTCTTGATTATAAGTGTGGTGCATGACACAACCATAAGAAAGACTCTACTCGATGCGGCTTTGTGGACACCCCCATGACACCGAAATCTAAAGCTCTGTTACTAACTTGTCACAGCCCAAACCAGGGACTATACGTAATGGGTAATCCCAAGTCTAACCAGGATCGAAAACTGCCCCCGTTACCAAACTCAACCACCAAACACATACCTTGAGTCGACTGAAGTTCGAGCATATAATAAGATAATGTGTACAACCATGTAGAGACTCTGGGATAAGTCTATAACCGAGACCAACCCAATCAATTCCAACCATCCAATAACCAACTAAACCAATGCGAAAGCCATAAAACTAAATACCATGATAATAAGCTAATGTATATTTTTAACTAAAACAGCCCATACCATACCCAAGTCTACAGTTGTCCATACAAAGCCTCTAGACCAACCAAAGAGTACCTTGTCGGGACCATAGCCAAAACCATTGTTTATGAAAGATAAGAATTATGTAAAGTAAACTATGACATAAAACAGATGATTTTACAACTATGGAAGCTCACCACTTCAATCCAACACCGACTGTACCCGAATCCAATCACTAAGCAAGAGAAGTAGAATGATTGGTTCCTACATAGCGTGGGTATACAGCCGTCAGTAGACGAGTTAGTAGCTAAACACTAGCATGCACTCAGGATAAGGATAAAATAATACTATTCACAAAAACAAGTAAAATCATCCATATGCATACAACCATACATATATATATATATATAAGTGAAGAGAAAGGAAACTGGGTTTAGCATGCCATTAAAACCATTTACCTGTGCCATGTAGCTTTGCCATTCTACCCCACCTATGGGCCATATAGGTTCAGGCCCCCTACTGAAAGGGTCCCAATGCGTGTAGTTACTCGACCAGGAAATATCCTATGGGATGACTAATATATCCCTCCAATATAAAATGTGACACTCGCACGTGGTCATCAAGGCACCTTAATATCGAAAAATATAAGTTTTCGATTTTGGTCCCCTTGGGACCGCCACCTTCCATGATTTAGCTATACTTCTCGCCATCAAGGCCCAATTAAAACCAAGTACAAACAATCCAATTACCATTTAACCAAGCCTATTTAATAAATCATTGGTATCGTCATACCACCGTACTTGCAAGCATTTATCCATAGTCAAACCATTTAGGTTAAGGGAACTTTCAAGTGCCCTTTCCATTTATCATATTAACCTCTTGGGAGAATATCATGCTCTACACAAGCTTAACCAATTAGCCTTAAGCCTTTGTAACCATTTAAACCAATTCCATTAATGCATTCACTTGAGATATTTCCATGTATCCCACATGGTTTTCAAAACATGACCACCAAAACCTTTACCCTTTAAACCATTCCAAACCATTTTAGACCATGCCAAGCATTTAAAACATCTATATCATTTAAACCATTTAAACCATGCAAAATCATCCTAAACCATTTAGAATTCCGTTACCAAACCAAACCATGCAAGAGTTCTAATGAAAGTCCAACAATAGAGTAAAAATATTCTTTGAGCCATTTTATCGAACATGTTGAGGACATACCTTTACAAGACCAAAACCAACATGTAAATCACCATAATTAGGGTTAATCAAAATCCATTAGTTAAACCATAACCAATAACCAACCACATATGCAAACCATTACCAAAAACATGTAAAAATAGTTTAAACCAATACCGAATCATATGCATAAAAGCCCTCAACAATATTTCGAAATCCACCATTCGTGATTCATAAACCAACATTTAAAACACAATATACATGCCTTTATTTTGAAATAAAAATGAGGGAAGGAGTACATGTATTATACATAAAGATTCACGGAAGAAATCTTGGCCTTTGAAGAACACATGAAGAAACCCTAGCCTTCAATCTTCTAAGAGAGTGTTTGAGAGAGTATTTGAGGTGTTATGATCCTTTAATAAGTGTTATGGAAGGCCATATAGGTTTATATTACGTGAGGACATAAGGGTTTAGGAGTATGGAATGTCCAAACTACCCTTGACTTAAAAATTAAAACAAAACACGTATAGGGTTATGACTTCTCCCTTATCACTCGTATCCAAGGGTACGAGCGGTACCCTAACTCGTATCCAACCTTGCCAAGACTTTGCCTATTGGTTTCTATAAGATTTACCCTCCCTAACTCGTACCTAAGGATACGAGTGGTAACCTCAATCATATCCACCAACCGTATAGTGGACAGATTACAGTAGACAACACACATATGCACCATACGACTTTCCATATACCACTCATAAGCTCCTATACGACTCTTACCCATGTGAGTCATACCTTGGGCAGTAGCTAAGTCTACCTTACTGCCTAGGGTACGATTGAACCACCTAGGCACCTTATGACTCGTAACCAAAGGTACGAGTGACTCCTTTGAGTCGTACTAAGTCAAAAGGGTCCAAAATTTGAAAATTTTCAAGGGTCCAAATCCTAGGATGTAACAACTTGAATGGGAAAATGATGCAATATAATAACTTTTGAGTAAAGCATAGTCCAAATGAATAATCAAAAAATTATTCTGTCGATAATAAATATCGCATCATGAAAAGAATTGAAAAATTAAGGACGTTTTCACCGATATCAGCTTCCATTAAAGTAAGTGTAGTAGCTCATGCACCTATTGACTTCACACCTACTAATATCCTGAGTTTAGAATTCTCCTCGAGCTTTTTTCATTATGATTTTTTCTTCTAGAACACTTCATCAAATGCTTCATGATTTACACCACTATACACTTCATGCCAAAATTGGAGGCTAAAATTGTCTTATATGCTGATTGATTACTTCTTTTGATTAAATCATTTTCAAGGCCTGCAATAATCTTAATTCACATGATATATTAGTACTAAACTTATCACATTATCACATTTAATCAATGGAAGGTCGACGACAATTATGTCGATAAACACAACGTTTTTTTTCAATTTTTTTTAAATAACGATAAGTGCTAATTGGGAATCTTATCAAGTGATGAATCATTGTTATGTGTTAATTAAGGTTTTTGAAATCAAATTATGGCTTTTCCTTTTTCCCACATTATTTAGCTAATAGCCGATTTGAGAACCCCCACCTCCCCCCCCCCCCCCCCCCCCCCCCCCCAACCCAAAAAAAAAAAACTGTTATTTTGGAATGCATTTTTTTATCAAAATTACTTTTAAATAATACTTTTGAGAAATTTTGCTAATTGATTTTTTAAATTAAAATTATGGCCTTTTCTTTCCCGCTTCAATTGACTAATAGCCTATTTTGACCAAATATTTGAAATATATTATTTTCTTAAAAATATCTCTAAAAAAATTATTATTGAAAAGTTACAATTTGTATTTTACTAATTTATTTGGAATTTTTTTTTTTACCAATATTGTAATAATTTAATTTACTTTACAAGGTGCTAAAAATGCTTCCCTAGGAAAACTATTTTTCTCAACTTGTAAAAAATAATTCTCGCTATTAATTAGAATTATCTTTTTTCAAGAAAATAAAAATTAGCCAAATACCTCAATTTTCTAAAATGAACAATTTTATTTGTAAAAAAAATTTATCTATAAAAGCTTTTCTAGTGCTTGATCAAATAGTCCCCTAGTGTAAATTCAACCACAGAATAAAAAGGGGAAGAAGTGTTGAACACTTCTAATAAAGTTGGAGAGTACTGAACTGGTGAGTTAAAAGGAATACCAAGAGGATATTCATTCATTACATACATACACACTACTCACTGCTGTAACAAAACTATACACAAAGATTGCATAATTCCAAGAATCCTAATAGGTATATGCCCTTCTTTAGTAATGAAATTTTTGTACTTTCATGCCCGACCCCACCCCGCCCCGCCCCGCCCCGCCCCCTCGAACTAAAAAGAAGAAATTTTTGTACCTTTTTTCCTTTTGAGTTAATGATAAAAAAAATACATACCTCCATTTTAATTTGTTAATCTATTTTTTATTTTAATTTGTTTAAAAAATAAGCAACTTTTAATCCCAAGTTTATATATGAAAATTTAATATTATAAAATTAAAAAAATAAAAAACATTTTGATATATTTATATATCTAAGATCATATTATTTAAAAATTATTCTTTATTTTCTTAAACTCTTTCTCAAATAAAAAAAAATTAATTAATTGTACCTTAATTATCACATTGTTCCCTTTATATATCTAAATTATAACTCCCTCATTAAAATACACACAGTATTGGGTAGACTAAATTTCCACTTGGTAACGAGCATGTACGTATAGGCTAACTTCAACGTATATTTTGATACGGATAGAAAGGAATTAAGTAGTAAATAAAATAAATAATTAAAATATAAAACTCAAAGAAATGATAATTTATATATATGTTTAATCAATAATTTTTTTTTCCGCTTCTTTCAAGTTTACACTATGGGGAGGCCCCCTTTTCCCCTTTGTGTGAAATTTCACCTGTATCATACTCTCATTCTTAAAGTTTTGACTTGGGAATCAATATGAAACTAAAATCCAACTTCCTCACCCCCACCCCTATTACCCCTACCCTACGTTCTACTTCCTCCAACCCTTACTTCTGTCTTAGCAATAATATTGTATTATCTTAAGGTGACATAAGTTATTTCAAAATAATTATTTTTAAAATTAGTTATCCCACCATATATATAAAATAACTTATGTCATCTATGGTGGCAATTGGTTCGATCATTTGCCTTCGAGTGAGTATGTTTATAATAATAGTTATCACTCTAGCATTGGTATGGATCCTTTCGAGGAAGCAAATATGATGGGATAAATAATTCCTTATTAACTAATACCTCCAACCAAATATAAAATAAAATAATATTACTTTTTATTCCAAAATTATTATAACTTATAAACGATCCCTAAAAGTTTTTATTAATAGAGAGATATATATTTTGTTAACTTAAAGACTCAAATTTCAAACTCATAAAATGTAAATACTAATTTTGCATCTGCCTGACCCCTATTCTCTATCTAAAAAGTGGAGCTAATGTATAATTCTCTTTAGTTCTTAAACAAATGTTATTTTTAGGATGGATACACCTCTTACGAAATTATTTGTTGTAAAAGATTTAAAAGTATTGTTTACTGCCTGAATTTTGAAAATAATGTAGTTTCTTGATTATTTAAAATATTTTTTATTTTAAAACGGATATAAAAGAACTTCATTAATTTCTTCTTAATTATCTAAAGCATTATTCATATAGTAATAAAATGAAAATGCTAAAGCAATATTTATTTGAGAATCGAAAGAATGTAAGAGTTCACAAAATTCTTTTAATTTTATTTTTAAATAACTGATAAATTTATTATTGTATAATAAAAAAATTAAATATTCAAATCATAAAAATAATCTCTTAAATAAATATAAGAAAAAACTGCATGATTCAGTCCTTTTTGCCAAAAAATTACATATTCAAGTCATAAAAATAATTTTTTAAATAAATATAAGAAAAAACTGCATGATTCAGTCCTTTTGCATAATTCACTTCGCAAAAACTTTAATACACTCAGTGCCCCCATAAACTACAAATTGTGAATAACTCTACGTTCTACTTCCTACTCCCTTAGCCTCTGCCCCTGTCGCCCCCCACCCCCACCCCTTCCCTCTTCCCCTTTTTTTTTTCTGTCTCTGGAATAACAACTGTTCTAATTTCTTACATCAGAATTCAGAAGTATATTATTCTTATATATCCGAGTATTCTTTCCTTCTCTCTCATGCAAAGAAGCCTTTATGCTCATTTCTTGTTTTCTCTCTCAAAACAACTACACAAGTTATGGAAGAAACAACTGAAGAGTCCAATACAAGCAAGAACTGCAACTCTAAACCAACAACTACCAAAGTATATGCTAATAATAACAACAATATTCCATATAGTAATAACAACAATAATCAGTATATTGCTTTTGGTTTTCACAATAATAATAATAATCAGAATCAATACCAAACTTACCCTGCTCTTCTCCCTTTACCTCCTCCTGCTATACCTCTGCAACTACCTTTCCCTCAAAATCACAACTTCAGATCAAGAACCCTCTTGCAGAAACCTCCATTGAAGCAGAATCATCCTCTTCTTGCCACCCCTTCTGATTCTAAGCTCCAAGATATCTCAGGTAATCTAAGCTTGACCCTTTTTTCACAACCCCTTTAACTTTTTTCCTACTTTTATATAGTGGGCGTTTGGCCATTTTTCATTGTGAAATTTGAAAAACAAAAGGTAGTTTTTGTTTTCCAAGTAAACAATGATATTTGAAAATCCAAGTTTAGGGAGTTGTTTTTGGTTTCTTTGTGAGTAATTTGGAGTGAAAACAGTGTTTTTATTTGTTTTTCAAATTCTTGAAAATTACGGAATTTTAACGTGTTTTCTGGAAAAAAAAAATCATGACGAAACGGTCTTGTAATCTTTTGATATTATACACGTGGTTTCAGTTTATGAAGTAGAAGGATTGGAGTTTAATTGGACTTCTGTTTGCACTAATATATGTCAAAGAATGAAAGCAGTAGCATCCTGTTACTTCTTTGTTAGTGGAGTTACTTTTTATGTAGTCCTTTTTGTATTGCCTTTGTGCTTTTAGCTCATGAATCCTCTCAAAATGGAGAAAAAAAGATCAGATTTTTCTGCAGAAAGTAGAAAGATTTGATACTAATTAGACTTCTTTTTCCACTAATATATGCCAAAAGCATGAAAACAGTAGACTTTTTGTTAATTATTAGTGGAGTATTACTTTTTTTTTTCTTTTTGTAATGTTCTGTTTTATTCAAAGTTTATTGTCAAGATTGAAGCATTAATTTAATCAACCAGTTGCTATTCTTTGGTCAGTATTAGAGGAGCACTTCATGACATTAACGTTGTGGTTTCAGTTGATGAGTTCTCTCAAAATCAAAGAAGATCAACTTTTTCTGCAGAAAGTTGAGGATTGGAGTTTAACTTGTCTTCTTTTTACAGTAATATATGCCAAAGCATGAAAACAGTTGTCTTATGTTACTTCTTTATTGGTGCTCGCTTTTCATCATGTTTTGTTTTGTTCAAAGTTGATTACCTAGAGTAAAGCTTTAGTTTAATCCACTAGTTGCTATCCTTTAGTTAGTATTAGAGGACTATGTTGCTCTGACTCTCCAAAACTGTTGTCGTCCCGTATCAGATCCTCCGGAAGTACATCACTTTTGGGCAATCCGAGAAGCACTTGTCTAACATTTTTGAAAAGTACGAGCAAACATAGTGGAAAAGCATTCCATTACATTGACATTGTGCTTTATATTTTTTTTCCTTTTGATGTCACTCACTAAACAGCCTCAAAGGTGCTCCAAAGGCAAAATGATGTGTCCAAGCAGAAATATGGAAGGAGATTCAAGGCTGCTACCACCCCAGAATCTCTTGTGGTGGCAAGAAGACCAGATTCTGGTGGTGTTGAAGGACCAGTAATCTCTCTTCTTGCTAATCATTTCCTTGTCCAATTTGATCCTTCACAGAGAATCTTCCATTATGATGTTGAAATTTCACCTCATCCATCCAAGGATATCGCTAGGTTAATCAAGAAAAAACTTGTGGAGGACCATTCTGTTGTTCTCGCAGGTGCTCTTCCTGTTTATGATGGTGGAAGGACAATATATAGCCCTATAGAATTTCAAAATAATAAGATTGAGTTTTTCATCAGCCTGCCAATTCCTAGTAGTGGCAGCAACAAGTCTTTGCTACAATCTGGAGAAATGGTCAAGTTGCAGAAAGAGGGACAGCAGATTAAGCTTTTCCGCGTTAACATCAAACTTTTATCCAAATTTGATGGGAAAGAACTAAACAGCTACTTGAATAAAGAAGGAGATGATGGTGGAAGTCCTCTTCCTCAGGAATATCTGCATGCATTAGATGTTGTGTTGCGTGAGAGCCCAACGGAGAAGTGTATAACAGCTGGGAGATCGTTTTACTCGAGTTTTATGGGAGGAGCAAAAGATATCGGAGGCGGAGCGGTGGCTCTAAGGGGGTTCTTTCAGAGTCTTAGACCAACACAACAAGGGCTTGCTCTCAATGTTGATTTCTCAGTGACTGCTTTCCATGAGAGTATTGAAGTGATCTCCTACTTGGAAAAGCGCCTGGACTTTCTCCATGATATTTCTCACAGGAAAACAAGAGTCTTGACGAATGAAGAGAAGAAAGAGGTGGAAAAAGCACTAAAGAACATCAGGGTCTTCGTTTGCCACAGAGAGACTGTTCAGCGATATCGTATTTACAGCTTAACCGAGGAAGTTACGGAGAACCTCTGCTTTCAGGATAGGGATGGAAAAATTTTAAGAATAGTGAACTACTTCAAGGATCACTACAACTATGATATACTGTATAGGAAGTTGCCGTGCTTGCAGATTAGCAGAAGCAAACCTTGTTATCTTCCGATGGAACTTTGTATGATTTGTGAAGGACAAAAGTTTCTTGGGAAGCTTTCGGATGATCAGACTGCAAGAATACTCAAAATGGGATGTCAAAGGCCAAGAGAAAGAAAGGCCATTATAGACGGAGTTGTGACGGGATCGGTTGGACCAACAAGGTAATTTCTGCCTTTGCAGCATGCTACCTGATTCTTTGTTTTATTTGCTTGCATTTCTTTTTGTTAGTAACTTCGTAGTTAATTGTTTCATTTCTTGACAGTGGCAATCACGCAAGGGACTTCAAGCTCCAAATCTCAAGAGAAATGACTCAATTGTATGGGAGAATTCTTGAGCCTCCCAAGCTTAAACTCGGGGATCGTGGTCAGGTTAGAGATCTTATTCCTTCCCGCCATGATAGGCAGTGGAATCTTCTGGATAGCCATGTCTTCGAAGGTACTCGAGTTGAGAGATGGGCGCTAATGAGTTTTGGTGGAACCTCTGATCAGAAGTCCCACATACCGAAATTCATAAACCAGTTATGTCAAAGGTGCGAGCAATTGGGCATCTTTCTAAACAAGAATACAGTACTTAACCCTCAGTTTGAACCCTTGCATTTGCTCAACAATGTAAAAAACTTGGAAACCAAACTCAAGAAGTTACATAGAGCTTCGTTTAACAATCTCCAACTTGTTATTTGTGTGATGGAGAGAAAACACAAAGGATACGCAGACTTGAAAAGAATTGCTGAGACAAGCATCGGGGTTGTTACCCAATGCTGTCTGTACCCGAACCTTGACAAAATTAGCTCACAGTTTTTGGCGAATTTGGCTCTCAAGATCAATGCCAAAGTTGGGGGATGCACAGTTGCATTGTACAATTCATTGCCTTCTCAAATACCACGGCTCTTCAAATATGACGGCCCAGTTATTTTTATGGGTGCAGACGTGACTCACCCACACCCTCTTGATGATTTTAGCCCCTCCGTCGCGGCTGTAGTTGGTAATGTGAATTGGCCAGCAGCCAACAAGTATGTCTCGAGGATGAGATCCCAAACACATAGGCAGGAAATCATCCAAGATCTCAGCACGATGATCGGGGAGATTCTTGATGATTTTTATGAGGAGCTACTAAAACTCCCTGAGAGAATAATCTTCTTCAGGGACGGAGTAAGTGAAACTCAATTCCTGAAAGTACTTAAAGAGGAACTCCAAGCAATTCGTGTGGCATGTTCAAGATTTCCAGGTTATAAACCTCCCATTACTTTCGTGGTCGTTCAGAAAAGACACCATACTAGGCTATTTCCATGTGAACTTGATCAGTCAGCAATTAAAGGCACGTTCGTCAACGAAAACATCTTACCAGGTACAGTTGTAGATACAGTGATCACTCATCCAAGTGAATTCGACTTCTATCTCTGCAGCCATTGGGGTGTAAAAGGAACAAGCAGGCCGATCCATTACCATGTTCTATGGGATGAAAACCAGTTCACTTCTGATGAACTACAGAAATTGGTGTACAATCTTTGCTACACTTTTGTGAGATGCACCAAGCCTATTTCACTGGTGCCCCCGGCTTATTATGCCCATTTAGCTGCGTACAGAGGCAGACTGTATCTTGAGCGTTTCGATTTGTCTACTCTAACAAGAAGTTCTAACATATCTCGTGCTGCGCCACCAAAGACAACACCTTTACCTAAACTCACCGAGAACATTAAGAAGCTTATGTTTTACTGCTGAAATTTTGGCAACTCACAGTCTTCCATATTGACAGTTAGCAGTTTGATGTCATGTAACTTTTGTAGTTCTTTCTAGCTGGTCTCTATTTGATCCAATGTAATATTGATAAGTTCTTTCTAGTTAGTCTTCTATATTTGACAGTATTAGCAGTTTGATCTTATGTACATAATTTTATGTTGGCTAAATAATTGCTTCTTCCCATGTATTGTTGAGCTAATTCCTGAAAAATTACTGGATTCTGTGTTAAAGCCTTTGGGTGTGTTCAGTACAGATTTTCAATTTTTTTGTCATGTTTGTTTGATTAAAATATTTAGAAAAATCTTCTCCACAAAAATAAACAATTGACTTCTCTTGTAGAAGTTGGGTAAGTTAGGCCACTCCATCCTCACCCTGTGTCAGGCCAAAGGACAGTTTCAGGTAGATAGTTTCCTATGAGGCGTTAGCCTAGGAATACGAAAGTTTTCTTGGACCGGATGGAGATTGACCCTCGAGCGCAAAAACAGAAGAGAGCTTGACTACAAGACCCACCCATGGAACAGGGACGAAAGTCGGCCCTTGTAATCTAATGGTGGTGCTGAGTGGAAGAGCCGCCCCTCAATGGATAAAAGTTACTTTAGAGATAGCAAGTTGATCTTTCCAAAGAGTTAACATTGACGGAAAGATTTGACACAAATACACCTCATCTATATCCTCACCATGTTAGCCCTGATCCTTCCTCCAAACCCCACCTTCACCTTATCCTCGTCTAGTACCATAATATTTGGCTAGGTTACTTATAAATGTTTGTAGGATGTTACATTAGAGATAGCAAGTTGATCTTTCTAAAGAGCTAACATCGACGGAAAGATTTGACACGAATATACCTCATCTTCATCCTCACCATGTTAGCCCTGATCCTTTCTCCAAACCCCACCTCCACCTTACCCTTGTCTAGTACCATAATATTTGGCTAGGTTATTTATAAATGTTTGTAGGATTAATTTATATATATATATATACCATGTTAGCCCTGATCCTTCCTCCAAACCTGATACAAGTACGATCACGTAGATGGACTTATGAGGGCATATGTTGGACCCGAGACTTGGTGTGTATAAATGAAGTGCAAAGGATCACCTAAACGGACACCAAAACCGTCCATACATAGCACTCTAAGGGCGACTACTTGAAGCCATTCATTAAAGGGCCTTTTTGGTCATTTCACCTTACTTTTATAATATGCTATAAACAGAACCCTTTAGGGTGTTTAGTAGTTAGATTTTGATGAATATGAAAGTGTAACACTTAGAAACATTTCTCTTGAGAGAAAGGCCCTCCTTGGCCAAAATTGTAACTAGGTTTCAACATGAGTCTGGAATAACTCGTTTAGATTCAAGCTTGGAAACATTGGATGCTTAGGAGATCAAGGTCCCTCTTGTGCGAACGTAAGATATAGGTGAATTGTTGTGTGTAGTGTTAAGGGTCCAAGAGTGGAATAAGCCCTTGGGTTCTTAAGATTATGCCTTCACGTAGTCTATCTATCTATCATTTTGTTCATTGTAATCTTATAACCGTTGTGTCTTGTTTGTGGAACCCGTGGGTTGTTGTTATAATATTGTTATTGTTCTTCGTGTTCTTCATCTTGTGTTGATAATATTAGTCTGTGGTGTCTATTTTGGGGTTGAAACACACCCTTATATCTTGTTCTTGTTGTCGTTGTAGAGAATCCGAGAGTGGTCTCCAAAAGGTCCTCGGATCCTTAAGATTAGTGGACTATTTTGGCGTGTTTTTCATGTTCTCCTTGTTTGTATTGTATCATTTGGTATCAGAGCATCACTTGATCTTTTTCCCACGAGATCAATCTTGGGCTTGTAAACTTGAAAATCAAGAAAAAAAATTGTTGAAAAAAAACTGCAAATTCCAGAAAAAGTGCAATCTGCCCGTGTTGTGTTCTTGGCCGAGAATTGTGTTATTGTTGTGTCTTGACCGAGATTTTTACTTGTTTTGTTGTTCCTAGTGTTAGTTTTCTTCATCTTTAACACTCTTGAGTTTAAATCTAAATTTGAGCTTGAAATGTTAATCTTTTTGTCGTGAACATAACTTGGCCGATTGTGTTGGCATTGTTGTAGCTTCACCTTTGGCCATGTATTGGTGACATTGTTGATTGTTGTGGAAGTTGAAGTTGTTTTTCTTAATCTTGGAAGTGAATGTTGTTATAAATTGGTGGCCTAAGAACATTTTGTTGAAGTTTTGTAGTCTTGGCCGTGTGAGACATTGTTGTTGTGGGGTTGGCCATATGAAAAATTATTGGTGTTCTTGGAGATTATTGTTGTAGTTCTTGGTGTTGTTGTTGTTGATGATGTTCATAACTACCTTCATATATTGTTGAAGATAAAGTGAATTCTAAATCCAAAAAGTTGAAGGAAAAGGGTGTATTATTTGTTAGTCTTGAAAGACACTACAACCAACCAAGACCTATCAATCAAGTCTCAACCACTTTGCAACACTTTTTCATGATTTAAGGATCCATGTTTTAAGAAGAAGTAAAAGAAAAAGTCAAGTCTTGAAAATTAAAAATTGAAAAAGGCTCCAAGACTTATTATTCCCTCCTAAAACAAAATTCCACCTATACAAATTAAAATTTTGACCAAGACATGAACATTTGAGAATAACAATTCGTTAGAAAGACCGCGACCAATACGTGGCTGCCACATCATTAAGTTACTATTCACGCATCAAATTTTGGCTCAAATTTCAGATTTTGTAGTTTTTGTTTGTTGTTCCTTAGTTCCAATTTCGTTGGTTCCAGTACTAATTGGCAAACTAGTACTCATCTACTAGATTGTTAGTTAGTCTTTTTGTTCGTTCATTCGTGTTAAGCGTTTGTTGTATGCTTTTGTCTTTTGTAAATTCGTTGTATCTTGTTGGTCAAGTCTGTAAGTAAATTTTCTTTGAGTCAACTCAAACAAAAATCTATTTCGGGCAAGAGTAGGCTCGACCCTCAATCACTCACGAAGTACAAGCCGGTTTTTAATACTTGAAAAATCAAGTGTGAGGTAAACCCGAGAGTAAGAGTGTGGTAAGGTTGTTTTGAACTAACTTTTGTTTTGTTTTGTAGGCTTGTTCTTTTTTTTTATTTATTTAGGTACAATTACAAGGGAATCCGCAGCTTCAACCTCTCAACCCATGGACAACAATGCCATCAATGTTATTTTGGCCTACCTTGACACTATGTCCCGAGACCTAGCTATAGGAAATGAAAGGTTGGATCGTATGGTAGGTCAAAGGGAGCAAGTGGGCTTCCCGAACACACGTCAAGAGGAAGGTTGTAGCTCGTGTGAGCTACGAGGTAAAAACTCTATCCACTACACTTCTGTAAGCTTAGAATGTTGTGATGTAGCTAGGAGTGGCTAATTGGATGTAGTTGCGGATTTACCTAGAGCAGAGGTGTTTGTGTAATGGCCCGATTATCTGAACCGGAACGCTACACGGTGCTCATGACCCCGAAGGACCACAAGCTAACCCATGACTGATATCTGTACCTGTACACTGCATAATATGAATAAAAATGCAGAAACATGCATTGAGAGGCCGTAAGGTTCAATACTGCACATAACTGAATAATAACAATAACGTCTGACATAGAGTGGTATCTCGATGACATAGAGTGGTATCTCAATACCAAAATAAAAATAAAATACTGAAGTCTGAAAAACATGAAAAATACTGTAGTCGTCTGAGAGCCTTTAACTGTCTGACTAAGGAGTTGATGGAACATGTCCCTAACTAACTCCATCAACTGAAAACTGAACTGATATGATAAAATAAGATCGCATCCTCGGAGAATGAGGACTCACTGCTAAAACTCTGAACCCTGGAATGCTACTATTGCTGCTGATCTGGGAGTCGTGTCTCTGAACCTATGGTGTAACATAAAAAGAAAAACCCATAGCGCAAATGCGTCAGTACAAAAGAATGTACTGAGTATACGTGTGAGGTAGGCTGAATGCATGGGCTTACATGCATGAATGATAATAACTGACTGACTAATATAAACGTGAGAGTGCATACATGAATACATAGTAACTGAGATCGTGAGAACATGATAACTGAATCTATATACTGATGACATGAATGATTGTGTCTGACAGTCCTAAATCTGATAGAACTATCTGAGTTTCGTACTATGACAGAGTTGACTGTATCTGACAGTCCTAAAATCTGAAGAACTATCTGAGTTCTTTTACTGAGACTGATACTAAAATTGTGGGAGGTAGTAATTAACTGATATGCCCCTGATATGCCATTATGGCTAAGATGGGGTCCAATCTGTAACCTCAATTGGAAGGGTGTCAATACCGCGCCACTGGTAAGGACAAGATGTGGGCGATCCTCATCTGATAGTGTCTCCTATATGAAAAGGGTAGGGCCCTTATCTGACAGTGCTTATCTACCTCATCAACCCTTATTGACAGTGTGATATCTCAACCTATGTTGGCTATATAGTTCTGGAATGCAAGGATGACTGCTAAGGATCACACCCTCATCTGATAGTTTGTGTCCCCATCCTTGGGTTCACTCGGTGCTAATTTCTACTCTCATCTGAATGGACACTGCAAATGATTTACTGAACTAGACATGGACTGAGTTACTGAATTTCGTTGACTGATGAAATATTACTAATATTTGACAACTGACTGAGGTCATGAGATCATGGAGATTTCCTGAGTCATAAGACTGTCTGAAGCCTAAGGATCATGGCTTGACTGAAAGTATCATGAAAACATGACATGGCTCTGGGTACACAGCTAATGTTTCGGGTACATGTACCCCTAGGACTCGATGGAAGGAAACTGACCAAGCATAACTTACTTGAACATATAACTAACATCATAATCCATAATACATTTATAGAAACATTCAATCAAAACATGTGATAGGCACAACTTGTACATACATGGGGATTTGATGATATCATACTAGTTGGGCATTGTTCCTTCTTCTAGGCATTTAATCAAACATATGGTAGGCATAGCACATATAGACAACATTATACAACAATTAATCATCATGATTCATCTCTAATTTCATAATCCTAGGGTTTATTCATAGGTTCACATGAATATACATCTATACAAATCAATTCCACATAAAATTGATCACCCAACATGGATTTGAATTTAATTGATCATTCTCAACATAAACAAAAATAACCTAACATGAAATTCATAAAGAAATCCATAACTTGAATTTAGAAAAGGGATTCTTGGGCTTCATGGATGAAAGGAGTCCATGAATGAACACTATGCATACCTTAGTTCGTGATTTCGTGAAGATTGATAGAGAAACCTTCTTGATATTAAATCCCCAATAAAAACCCTAGCTTGTTCTTGAAAAAAACTTGAGAGAAAATAGTACGTGTTATTGGGTTTAAATAGGGTAGGAAATTGACCCTTTTAACCCTGGACGCGTCATTTCATTTCAGTAAAATTTTTCCGAACTGGGCTCCTGGCGTGATACGGCATTATCACGGCGTGTCACTGGAAATTGACAATTGGGAAATTGAGGTATGGCACGACGTGGAGCAATCGCGTTGCCCCTTCCTTCGTGACCTAGAACTTTGGCGCGATGCGGGGAAAATTACACTAAGATACTGGAAAAAGGACAATTATTAATTTGAGTGCTGGCGCAATGCGCCATAATCACGGACACCTACTGAAAATCACCAAATGCTATTTCCTCTTGTGGCGCGGCGTGCCACTGACTAATATGGCATTGTTTTACAACAGGAACTTGAAATAGTCATAACTTCTTACCCGATTATTAGATTTAAGCGAATTATATATCGATGGAAAGCTTATTGAATTTTTCACATGACAAAAAGTAAAAATCTTGATTATTCCTCATAGAATAATTATCCTTCACTTTAGAAGCTAATACTAGTTTTTCTTGGGACAACATTTTACTAGAAATCTTTGGGGTATTACAATATCTCTCCCTTGAGAAAATTCATCCTCGAATGAGACTGAATAAGAGGGGAAACAATAAGCTAAACATAAATAGAACATGAATAACTGGAGTATGATCTCTTGACTAACAAGATGAACATAACATACTGAACATGTATATCTGATGCATGTGTAACTGATTCATGAATGCATGACTGAATGTTCCGAGGAACTAAGTTTCTCACAATGAGAATTTATTTCTGATGCATAATTATATAACTGAGCTTATACATGAATGCATGAATGAATATGCAATGGTACTTGATACCAAGTTTATACTGGGAACATGAACATGAAACTAAATACCAAGTTCGTGATGAACACTGATCATGAAACTGAGTAAGCTTAACAAGAACTATTACCGAAGCTTGATCTGAGTTGGCGGATAAGAGGTGAGAATACTTGGTACGCATGTCTGCTTCTGCTTCACAAGTAGCTCCCTCGACGAACTAATTTCACCAAAGAACTTTAGCTAGAGGGACTTATTTGTTCCTCAATCTACGAGTCTGATAGTCTAAAATTTTGACTGGAATCTCTTCATAAGAGAGACTGTCCTGAACATCAATGCTCTGAATAGGGACTACTACTGGTGGTTCACTTATACACTTCTTGAGTAAAGAGACATGGAAGACAGGATAAACTGAGGCTAGATCTAAAGGCAATTCGAGATCATAAGCTACCTTGCCGAAATGACTGAGAATCTTGAAAGGACCGACATATCAGGGACTGAGATTTCCGTTCTTGCCGAATCTCTTCACTCCTTTCATGGGAGAGATCTTTAGACAGACATGATCACCAACCTTAAACTCGATGTGTTTTCTACGAACATCTGCATAAGACTTCTGTCGGCTCTGAGAAGCCAGGAATCTTTCCCTGATTAACTGGACTTTCTCTAAGGCGTCGAATACTAAGTCAGGACCTATGACTGAGGCCTCACTAACTTCGAACCTACCAATTGGAGATCTACATCTCCTACCAATTGGAGATCTGCATCTCTTACCATAGAGAGCTTCAAATGGAGCCATCTGAATACTGGAATGATAGTTGTTGTTGTATGCAAACTCAATCAAAGACAAGTAGTCATCCCAAATTTCCTTAAAATCAATTGTACATGCCATTAGCATATCTTCTAAAGTATGAATAATCTTTTTTTCTGAGGATGGAAGGCTGTACTGAAATAAACTTGGGTACCGAGACCTTTTTGGAATGCTTTCCATAAATAAGAGGTAAACTGGGCACCTCTGTCTGAGATAATAGATAATAGAACACCGTGCAATCTGACCAACTCCTTGATATAGAGTTTGGCATAATCCTCGGCTGAATAAGAGGTATGAACTGGAAGAAAATAAGCTAATTTGGTCATTCTTTCTACAATGATCCAGACTGAATCATGTTGATAACGAGTTCGAGGAAAACCCATTACGAAGTCCATGTTCACAAATTCCCACTTCCAAGTAGGAATACTGAACTCCTGCATGGACCCACTAGGCTTCTGATGCTCTATCTTAACTTGATGACTTATAGAACACTTAGCCATAAACTCTGCAATATCTCTCTTCATCCCACTCCACCAATAGATTTCCTGTAAGTCATGGTATATATTTGTGGCCCCTGGATGAATAGAGTAGTGTACGCCATGCGCTTCTAAAAGAATTTGCTGCCTTAAGTCGTCTATACCTGGAACACAAAGACGACCCTAACAATGCAAAACACTATCTTTCTCTTGGGAGAAAACCTCCACTTTCTGATCCTGAACTGACTCTTTCAACTTGACAAGGCTGGGATCTCTATTTTTCTTTTCTTTCACCTTGGAGACTAGAGATGATTCTGAACTACTCTAAATACATACACCACCCTCTGAAGAATCGACTAAGCAAACGCCTAGTCTGGCAAGCTGATGGACTTCTTAAGCTAAGTTCTTCTTACTATTCTCCATATGAGAAACACTACCCATAGATAACCTACTGAGAGTGTCGGCCACTACGTTGGCCTTGTCCAGATGATAGAGGACACTCATGTCGTAGTCTTTCAAGAGCTCTAACAACCTTCTCTGACAAAGATTGAGATCTTTTTGAGAAAAGACATACGGAAGATTCTTGTGATCTGTGAAGATATCTACATGAACTCTATAGAGATAATGCCTCCAAATCTTCAATGCAAAGACTACAGCTTCTAACTCAAGACATGAGTAGGATAATTCCTCTCATGGGGTTTAAACTGTCTGGAGGCGTAGGATATGACCTTACGATGCTACATGAGGACATAACCCAAACCTACTCTGGATGCACCAAAATACACCACGAACCCATCTGAATTATCTGCAAGAGCTAAGACTGGGGATGAGGTAAGTCTAGTCTTCAACTCCTGAAAACTCTTCTCGCAAGGGTCCGACCACTGAAACTTGACTTTCTTCTGAGTCAATCTAGATATAGGGGAGGCAATAGATGAAATTCCTTCAACAAACCATCTGTAATAGACAGCCAAACCCAAGAAACTCCTGATATTTAATGGAGAGATAGGTCTTGGCCAGTTTCTTACTGCTTCGGTCTTTTGAGGATCAACTCTAATTCCATCACCGAAAATAATGTGACCAAGAAATGCTACTGACCTTAGCCAAAATTTTCACTTACTGAATTTGGTGAATAGCTGATGATCTATGAGAGTCTGAAGTACTGTTCTAAGATGGTTTGCATGATCGCGCTCAGTGCGAGAATAGACCAGAATATCATCTATGAAGACTATGACAAACATGTCCAAGTACAGCTTGAACATACGGTTCATCAAGTCCATAAAAGCTGCTGGGGCATTGATAAGACCAAATGACATGACTAAGAATTAAAAGTGACCATACCAAAGATGGAAAGCTATTTTTAGAATGTCACTTTCTCTAACTTTGAGTTGATGATAGCCGGATCTGACGTCTATCTTAGAGAAATAGCTGGCACCCTGAAGTTGGTCAAACAAGTCATTGATTCTGGGAAGAGGATACTTGTTCTTGACCGTGACCTTATTAAGTTATCGGTGATCAATGCATATTCTGAGAGAACCGTCTTTCTTGCGCACGAATAAGACTAGTGTGCCCCACGAGAAAATGTTGGGTCTAATGAATCCCTTATCTAAGAGATCCTTCAACTGTTTTTTCAATTCTCTGAGTTCTGTTGGTGCCATTCTATATGGAAGAATAGAGATAGGCTGGGTATCTGGAAGAAGATCAATGCCGAAGTCTATTTCTCTTTTGGGAGAAATTTCTGGAAAATCTTCCTAAAAGACATCTGAATATTAATTCACTACTGGGACTGATTCAAGGCTGGGAGTTTCGAAACTAGTGTCCTTAACTTGAACAAAATGATAGACACATCCTTTAGATATCATTTTCCTTGCCCAAAGGTAGGAAATAAGCTAACCCCTGAAAGCAGATACACTACCCTTCCACTCAAGGACGGGTTTATTTGGAAACTGAAATTGGACTATTTTGTTTATGCAGTCAATTATGTCATAGCAGGAATGAAGCCAATCCATACCGAGAATAACATCAAAATCAGTCATCTCTAATTCGATTAAGTCTGCTGAAGTGACTTTCTAAAATATTATAATCGGGCAGTTTCTGTATACCCACCGGGCTATGATGGTTTTGCCCACGAGGGTAAAGACTGAGAAGGGCTCTACTAGAATTTTGAGACTGATTCCGAAATCAACTGCTATATAGGGAGTAACAAAAGCCAAAGAAGCTCCTAAATATAGCAAAGTGTAAACATGCGTATGAAAGATCTGTAATGTACCAGTAACTACATCATGAGAATTTTCCTAATCTTGTCGGGTTTGAAGAGCATATAGTCTATTTGGGCGTTGCTCGCTAGTAGTACTGGTGGTGGTACCCTGCTGATTCGGGCGGTAGGACTGAGCTGAGGAGCAAAGATAACTCTGATAACCTATCTGAGGATAGTCTCTGACTTTGTGTCCTGGCGTTCCACAACCGAAATAGACATCGCTTCCAGCTCTGCAAGCACCCTTGTAGTTCTTACCACAAGTCTGACAAAGGGAATTAGTTTGAGCATTGCTGACACTGCCCTGAGACTTAGATCTTGGAACTCTATCTCTAAACTTAGGAGTTGGAGCACTAGAAGAAGAAGGAGCTGGAATTGATGACTTAGGACGAAACTGAGAACAGTTTCCTCCTTTTAATTTAGCCTAAGTAATATTGAAGCTACCTTTTCTAACTTTATTATTCTGCTTTTCCCTCTGCTTAATCTTCTGCTCCTCTATCTGCTGAACATAGGTAATAAGTTTGGCTAAAGTCATGTTACTATTTAGCATGGCAGATCTGCACTCATTGACCACACTATCATTTACCCCCTGAAGCGAACCTACTCATCTTGGCCCATATCTGGCTAATTGAGTAAACTTTAGAGAATACTATTTCACAATCATATTGCTCTGTATAAGGTTAATGAATTCTAGCACCTTAGCCTCTCTAAGCTCTTGGGGAAAGAATTTGTCTAAGAATGCAATGACAAACTCCTCCCACTCTATAGGACCTGCATTATCTGACCTTTCTGATTTCTACTATTTGAACCAAGGATGAGCCACATCCTGCAACTGATATGTAGCTAGCTCAGCACTCTCAACAGTAGTCACCCTCATGATGTTTGTCACCTTTTGCACCTGGTCTAGGAATCCCTGAGGGTCCTCATCTACTTTAGATCCATGGAAGAATGGAGGATTCATTCGGGTGAAGTCCCGAATCCTAGCTGCAGCTGAGTTGGCCATGATTTTGTGAAGATTGATGGTGAAACCTTCTTGAATTTGAATCCCCAATAGAAACTCTAGCTTATTCTTGAGAGAAACTTGAGAGAAAATAGTATATTTTGGGTGAATAATAGCTAAATCACGTGTTATTGGGTTTAAATAGGGGTAGAAAATTGACCCTTTTAACCCTGGACGCGTCATTTAATTTCAGTAAAATTTTCCAAACTGGGCCTATGGTGCGACGCGACATTATTACGCCGTGTCACTGGAAATTGACAATTAGGAAATTGAGGAATGGCGCGATATGGAGCCATCGTGTTTCCCCTTCCTTCGTGACCTGGAACTTTGGCACGATGCGGGGGAAATCGCGCTGAGACACTAGAAAAAGGACAATTCTAAATTTGAGTGCAGGCGCGATGCATCATAATCACGGATACCTACTAGAAATTGCCAAATGGCATTTCCTCTTGTGGCGCGGCACGCCACTGACTAATATGGCGCTGTTTTACGACGGAAACTTCAAATAGTAATAACTTCTTACCCAGTTATCTAATTTAAGCAAATCATATATCGATGGAAAGCTTATTGAATTTTCCATATGACAAAAAGTGAAAATCTTAATTATTCCTCATGGAATAATTATCCTTCACTTTAGAAGCTAATACTAGGTATTCTTGGGACAAAATTTCTTTTAGAAATCTTCAGTGTATTACAGTTTGAGTCTCCCTATGGTGATACTCTTGGTGATGTTAAGTCACGTGAGGACCAAACTCTTATTGTAAGTATGAAAGCACTAGTTGATCCTTTAGATGACGACATTGATTCTTCTTGTAACAATAATTTGTGTCCATCTAGTTCTAACCCTTATAACTTGAACACGGTTCCATTACCAATTGACAAGATTACTCACACACTAGTGGACCTTTGTGAAAATTAGGGTGAGTCTATGTTGGTATACAGGTTACCAACAACTAGTGAGGGAGTGAAAAATGATCAATTAGATGGAGATGACCTTGATTTGCTTGAAAGTATAGGAAACCCGAATTGTGATTGTACTTGTGAAAATAGTTTTGGTCATCACTCCTTGGATGCCCATGATGGTGTAAAGCTAAGTGCGGGTTACCCTTTTGAAATAAAGTATGACTGAAACTCATTCCCATGGCTACTTCTCTCATTTAAACCCAGTGCCATCTTAGAGTATGGTAGGAGTAGACTCATCCTTTGTTTTTTATTTCTTGAATATGATCCCTTTGCTACCCATGATAGTTTATGTCTATGTAGGGACTACTCTCTTGAAAGAGAAAGCATTCCATGCCTAGAAATTCTATCTACTCCGTCTTTATGTGTAACCTATGTTGATCATACTACTGGCGATGAACTTGAAATTAGTAAGTACTTACATGAGGACACCCTAGTTGGAGTTCACTTGTGTGACACCTTTCTCTACCCTCTTTGTGCTCATGATATTTTCCATAGTGATATAGAGGGTATGCTTTATTTTGAGGACGGCACCATTGGGAAAATTAGGAGTGGCCAAAACCTAAGACCTTGGTTACGACTACCATTTGATCCTAGTTCCAACTTAGGATGGTAAAGGATTATTCTCGACTTAGTCTTATTTTGTTTTGATGTTTATTCGAGCCACTTCCTTTGTAATATTTGTACTATTCTTTCCATGTTTAATACAAAGGACCCGTGGATATACTTTAAATTTGTTCCCTTTTGGCATGGCATGTTAATGTGTTTACTTTGCTAGCCCTAACCCTCATGTCATGAGATATGTGCTTATTTGTCTTCTCTTGATTTGCAAGGTACGGATTCAAGGTCGAACCCTTTTCAAGAAGGGGAGGATGATATAGTTACAATCACGTAGATGTACTTATGAGGTCATATGTTTCACTCAAGCCTTGGTGTGTGTAAATAAAGTGCAAAGGATCACCTAAATGGACAACAAAACCATTCATACATAGCACTCCAAGGGTGCCTACTTGAAGCCATTCGTTAAAGGGTCTTTTTGGTCATTTCACCTTACTTTTATAATTTGTTATAAATAGAATCCTTTAGGGTTTTTAGTATTTAGATTTTCATGAATATGAAAGTGTAACACTTAGAAACATTTCTCTTGAGAGAAAGGCCCTCCTTGGCCAAAATTATAACTAGGTTTCAACTTGAGTGTGGAATCACACATGTTGGAATCAACCTTGGAAACTTTGGATGCTTGAGAGATCGAGGTCCCTCTTGTGCCAACGTAAGAGATAGGTGAATTGTTATATGTAGTGTTAAGATTCTAAGAGTGGAATAAGCTCTTGGGTTCTTAAGATTATGCCTTCACGTAGTCTATCTATCTATCCTTTTTTTCATTGTAATATTGTAACCGTTGTGTGTCTTGTTTGTGGAACCCGTGAGTTGTTGTTATAATATTGTTATTGTTCTTCGTGTTATTAATCTTGTGTTGATAATATTAGTTTGAGGTGTCTGTTTTGGGGTTGAAACACACCCCTATATCTTGTTCTTGTTGTCGTTGTAGTGAATCCGAGAGTGGTCTCCAAAAGGTCCTCGGATCCTTAAGATTAGTCAACTGTTTTGGGGTGTGTTTCGTGTTCTCCTTGTTTGCATTGTATCATTTGGTATTAGAGCATGACTTGATCTTGTTTCCACCTTCACCTTACCCTCGTCTAATCTATATCTATAATATATTAAAAGTGTGAAGACCATCATATATTAAAAGTGTGAAGACACTTAGAAAAATAATTTGAACTTTTTGTCCTTCTTTGAAAGACTCTCCTTTAGACAAAATTGTCTTTTAACTATTTTCTTCAATTTATTATTTAATTATTTTTATTATATTAACTAGACTCCTAAAATCTATGGGTGTCCTAAAATATATGGAAGGAGAATAAATTAATATTTTCCTTTGTACTGATCAATTAAAAAAATACTCCCAAAATAGGATAGAATAATACTCATAAAATAGAACTCTATTAAGGAAATACTTCTATAATATGATTGATGCTCAACTAGTTGATTCGGTTGCATGTTTAGATTGGTTGATGCTTAATTTTCTAACCCAACATAATAGAATTCAACGTGTGTGTATATATATTTTCTTTGTTTTCATTCAAGTCATTCTTTAGTGTCAAAATTTTTGCTCAGACAAGAATTATTTTCATCAAAATTAAAGTGTTGTGATCACTATTATATTACTTGTTGTAGTTTACAGGTCGTAGATGAATACAGGTGGTAGATGAATGTCGGACGGATTTGAGGAATTTTTGTAAGGTAAAAGTTAGATTTAATTGTATTATTTTTATATCTCTGTTTTGAGGTTTTTTTGTGTAAAAGTAAAATTCAGTTTTATTATTTTTATATCTCTATTATCGTATTATTTTGTTATAGTTTACAGTAGGTGGTAGATGAATGTCAGACGACTTTGAGAAAGTTTTTCTGTAAAGGTTAGATTTAATTATATTGCTTTGATGCCTCTATCATCGTATTATTTTGTTGCAGTTTACAAGTGGTAGATCAATGTCGATCGGCTTTGAGAATTTTTTTTGGTAAAGATTAGGTTTAATTAAATAAATCCTCCAAAAGATGTTGAATTTAATTATTGTATTGATCTTTATTATTTAAACTCCTATTTAGTGTAATGTTTGAACTCAATAAACTGACGTACACGCGCGAGGCGCGTACACCTAAATTAGTACCATAATATTTGGCTAGGTTATTTATAAATGGTTGTAGGATTAATTTTTTTATATATATACTAGTTTAGTTTACGTGCTTTGCACGTGTGTTTCTCGTCAATTGAAAAAATTCTATACAAAAAATAAAATTATTACCAAGTAGAAAGTTGGCATAAAAATAAATTTTATATCTATTTAAATGATATATCTTGTACCAAAAATGAACGACAACCATTAATGTCTATTAGTAAATATAATGACGTTATAGTTGCTTATATTAAAGTAAAAGAGAATTCTAGAGTTAGAATGACTAACCAATTTCTTGAGACGGAATGTATTGATTCAAGAATCTGATCAAAATTGTAAATAAGGCAATTTCAGTAATTGGCTATCAAGAATATATGGCAATTTATTATTGTAAATTTTAAGACTGTATTAAGATTTTAGAAAATTTACCTCAAATCACAAGTAAATTTGTCTCTTCAATCATAGATACTATCAATATTTCATCAAAAAAATTTCAAATTAGCAGTTGTTCATCAAGAATACATTATAATTTATTAATGTAAAATTCAATAATATTCTAAAATTTTGAAAAAGGCATCTCAAATCACAAGCAAATTTATCTTCTTCAAGCATAGATACAATCAAGACTATATACATGAAAAACATAATAAATCACAATCAAATTTGTCTCTTCAATCATAAGATAATTTAAGATATCACGCACACACAAATTTTTTTTACTAAATTAGCAATTGTCTATCAAGAACACATGATAATCATATATACAAGAAATTTAAGAAAAGTACAAAAAGGGTGATGCAAAATACAACTCAATCAAAATAAGATGCAGAAGTAGAAATAGAAAAAAGACGTACGTTTCTTATAAAGTTTGTTTTGAAAATGTATGTTTGTAGAAGTCTTACGTTTTCAACTACACACATATACTTTGTGGGGGTCTTATGACCCCCCTGAACTATTTAAAATTGAAATTATAACATACTAAAAGCTGACATGACAAAGAGAGTGAAACTCAATCTCTCTAAGAGAGTGAGCACCCAAAGATTATTGAAACTTTTTTTTTAATCAACTCATAATTCTTGAGGGCAAATTAATATTTAGAACACTCAAAAAACATTATTTTTCAAATCGAGTCAAACCCAAATCCAAATAAACTTTCACTTAACAGTGACACCACCAAAAAATTCTTGAATTCTTGCCAGAAAATCAAGAATATTTCTTGATTATTTGAGAGGATTGCTCAAATGTCCCTATAGATAATTTTTTGACAAAATGGCTTTAATTAGTTCCCTTTAGACGTCAGATTCTTGATATGCCAGTGCGTTATCGAGACTGACGAACAATACCTGCTCTTGTTTCTTGGTTGCTATAAAAGAAAAAAATACAACCACTACATCAAGGGTGCAAAGCTGGTTTACCACAAAAGAAAGATCACTACTGCCACACCACCTCGAACTAGAATTCGATTTGAGAGCAGATAACAACGATATCCATATAGGCTCAAATGCATTTCAAGCATTCGACGAAGGAGCAGATAACAAGAATACCCACATAAGCTCAAATGCATTTCAAACATTTGAAACACAACAATACCCATATAAGGTCACTGCCATGTTCCTGCCCACCAAATGTTTGATGAAATGCCAAGTTCAAATTGAAAAAACTGCTACTTTTTTTAAACAAAAGAACAGATATTCATTAAACAACTCTTGATGCAACAACATATTCAGAATCCTAATTCAAACCATAGAAAAAACATCAATTTATGTATTCAAAGAGCTACAAGCCAAAACAAAACTACATATTTTAATCCCTTTTACCCCTAATTCTCCTAGCAAGCTGAATATCCTTTGGCATAATTGTAACCTTCTTAGCATGAATCACAGAAAGATTTGTATTCTCAAATAAACCCACAATATATGCTTCAGCCACCTCTTGTAATGCAGCAGCAGCAGAGCTTTGGAACCTTAGATCCGTCTTAAAGTTCTGAGCAATTTCACGAACCAAACGCTGGAATGGAAGCTTGCTAATTGTTTAAAGTGTTGATTTTCTTGCTGCCTTTGTTGCTAATTGCTCCCTTGGTGCTTTGCCTCCTGTTGATTTACGAGTTGTTTGCTTCGTACGAGCCATTAGAATGTTTAGTTTATGCTCTTGTAGAATTTAGAATTGTTTGATTTGAGGATTTATAGAAATGAAATTGAGTTGAAGAAGAAAATGAATCAAAATGGGAAATGGAAAAGAGAGAGAAATTTTGTTGAGGAGAAAATAATTTATAAAGAGAAAAGAAAAATATATAAAGTAAAATAATTAATTTTTTAGATTAAAAAAAGAAAAAATGACGTGGCATGATGTGGAAGCGCGTGCAGGACACTACTTAAAACAAAATCTGGGTATGAGCTTTTAGACGAGTTAATATTTCATTTTTAAAATGTTTAGGGGGGTCATAGGACCCGCGCAAAGTATAGATATGTAGTTGAGATTTGGGGTAAAGGTTGGGGGGGCTTTTGGCCATTTTCTCAATAGAATTATAACAATCCTTTTTTTTTTTTAATGTAACATAAAGTTTTAATTGATTTTGAATCGTAAAATACTATGATTCGAAAAGTGGTATGCTTGTAGAAGAAATCTTATTTTTTTAGAAAGGTTTGATGAAAATATTATTTAAATAGAATTATAACAATTCGTTTTTTACATAAGGTAAAATTTTAATTGATTTCAAAAATATTAAATATTATGATTTCTTGATATTTAATTTTTTAACACAATTTAATAGAGAAAAATTAAGTTTTAAAGGTAATTTGAAAAAAAGAATAACTAGTTATAATTAGTTCACGAATACTGTCAGCTAACAGTAGTTTATTAGCATTAGAAAAAATAATTTTTTTAAGGTAATTTGGACAAAGGAAATGACTTATTGCAAATTGTAGCTTATTAACATTAGGACTTCATTGGTATCTTTTAAAAAACTCACGTAAATTTATACTTTTTTTTCTTAATCTTACCAAATATTTTAGTACTTTTTTTCCACATATAAAATCTATTAACACTAATTCTTCATATTTTACTCTTATATATTTTAGAATTTTTTTAATAACTAAATAATATTTTAGAAAAATGAGTGAAAACATAATTTCTCTAAAGTAAAGTCTTTTAATGAAGGACAAAAAATTCGAATCACATTTCTAAGGGTCTTCACACTTTGAATATATTATAAATAAATATAAATATAAATTATAGATACATATATAGTTTTGCTTATGTAGTGATTACTAGAAAATAAATAAAAAATTCATTTTTTTTCTTGAAAAATATTTTCTACCGAACGCACCCTTTATATTCTTGATTTTCCTAACAAAGATACGTCTCTTTCGTCTTTCTTCTCTTTTGTTATTTTATTGTTGTTCTATATAAGGTAGCAAGCTTTCTAGGGGCTAATAATTTACGGCTTGCTTAAACTATTACTCAAATAAGAGCTTTGGTTTAGGCTCATCTAAACATGTGTTTGGTGTATTAATTTTTTTTCTTTTGAAAGTGTGTTTAGGCTCATCTAAACATGTGTTTGGTGTATTGATTTTTTCTCTGGAAGGAAGTGTGTATGAGTTTTTTATTTCAAGAATCGGTTGGATACAATCAATTATATCGGATCATGACATGCCAATGTACATTCGCGAGTTAGATAGAACCCGTAATGTCTAACGCGAATCTTCTATATAAGTATAAACAATAAGGGCCCGTTTGGCCATAATTTTTTTTTTTTTTTCGAAAATATTTTTCACTTTTTTGAAAATGTGGTGTTTAGCCATGAAAATTCGAAAAATTATTTCGGAGTAGGATTCCAAAAAGTGAAAACAACTTTTCACAATTTTCCACTTCCATTTTCAACTTTCATTATTATTACATATAACCCCAATCTTTAAATTTTTACACAAACCCCTCTTATAACTACAACCAACCATCAAGAAAAAAAAATTATTATTTGTTTTCTGTGGGACAATATTATTTTTAATTGTTATAGATATTCTAATCTCTTTTTCTTCTTTTAACTAATTTACTAACGTGAAGTAAAAAATAATAAATTGCAATCTATGGGGGAAAATGAGAAATGTAATATTTTTTTTCTTGCCATTCTAATTTTCTATATATGTCATATAATAGCTATTATGATTTCAATAAATTATTAAAAAGTGGTCAATAAAGTTGCATATCAAAAATAACGTAACGATCCATATTTGCGATACAATAATATTCAAGAAAAATCAATATCATCAATAAAGAAAAAGAAAAAAATTAGCACTAATCTATTCAGAAATAATTCATCCGTAATTTTTTTAAAAAAGACCAAATTCAATAAAATAATTAATTCAAGTGAAAGTAATTAAGAATTTTCATCAACAAATTTAAGAATATATAAAATATATTTATATCCATTAATCATATTTATCAAAATATATTTTCTCTATTCAATCGATTATGGTTAGATAAACTTATTTAGCTCGTGCTTGGGATATTTTTATTCAAATTTTAGAAGAATAACAATCATAATAATTAGTTTGTTGTTAATTATTTTATCAATTGAAGACATATCAATTATTTTCTCAACATTTGGTTGTATGTTAGTAGGTAAATTAGTAGTTGAATAATTTTGATAATTTTTTAAAGTTGAGGGCATAAAATCATAATTTTAAAAAGATTTTTTAAAAGTCTAAAAAATATTTCAAAAATACATGGTCAAATACAATTTTAACTCCAGAAAAAAAAAATAATTTCATATCTAAACGACTACTAAATAAAAATAAAGTTAACCCCAACTTAGAATACTTATATAGTCTAAATTCTGGACCCACCAACCATTTTATACAAACTTTTGGATCAATGCTATGTGCGTTTAGCGACGGATATAGAGGCCTAATTACATGTTCTTGTTAACTCGGTACCTTCTATTAAACTATACACATAGTTAATATTATAAAATTATTTAGTTAATATTATAATATTTATTTAAAATCGCTATAAAAAAAGCATTTTAGAAATGACCTCTATACCTCACCTCTTATGTAATGGCAAGGTTTGCACTCTATCCGTTTCAGAATTATACTGAATGTTTTATTGTTATTGTCAGGGACGTCTCAACTTTATCGGAGGACCTAAAGTCAAACTCTAACGAAAGACCTTAACTTAACAATCACAAGACATGTAAAACTATATTTCGTAATGAGCTGTTTCCGTTTTTATGCTAAGAAAAATTCTATGTAAAACTCTATTTAGTACTCCCTCTGTTTCATAATAAATGAATTGTTGGATTTTGGCACACAGATTAAGGAAAAAATAATAAAGACATAAATTTAACTCAACTTTTCATTTTTATCCTAAAAAAAACAAAAGTTGACCTTTAATAACTTTTTGAAAATTAATTGATTGTCAAATGAGTAACTTTGGAAATATTTTTTAATAATTCACTTATTTTGAAACATCAAAAAATACCCCAACAATTCACTTATTCTAAAATGGAGGGAGTATTTTTTTTTTTCAAAAAATATGAGTTCTTTCCTTTTTTATGCTAACAAAAGATTTTAGTAAGTTTTTTAGTAGTACATATAACCAGTTCTATATGAAAATAAGAGGGTCCCTAATTATGGAATCCCAGACAATTGTTTAAATGATCTAATGACAAGAGGTCCCAACAGTTCGTATAAAAATTCATAAATTATGAATTTTGAATCTTCTGATATTTTATGCTCTAACCGAATTAATTGATGCTTTCGTTGGACATGCAACTTTAGAATATGAATTGTCACCGAAGACATGATAGAATGATAGGTCATATAAAATGTATTGTCTAAGAATTGCGAGGTACTGAGGGTATATATGCTGCTAATGTAATCTCTGATCTCTTTTCATGTCAGACTGTACTGACTGCATATTATTTATGCATAATAAATTACTACTTCTTTCATTTCAAAAAGAATAATTTACTTTTTTTTTTTAATTTGTTTAAAAAAGAATAATTTTTTTTTTTGACTATACTTTAATTTCAACTTTCCACATAACATAGGACTACAAGATTAAAGAGCATTTTGGTATATTTAACATAATTTTAATTTAAGGCCACAAGATTCAAAAGTTTTCTTTATTTTCTTAAACTTTGTGTCAAATCAAAGTAAATCATTCTTTTTGAAACAAAGATAGTACTCCATGTTAAGAACAAGAAAAGTTAAAAAAAAAAAGAATTTAAGGCCTATATTGATAACCGAGGAGAAAAATACTTGTGCAAAGTATTTGAAGTTGCGATTCCAACAAATTTTTTTTATACCTAAAATTCAAATTTGAGATCTCTAATTAAGTGTATCTAAAATCTCTAATTTAAGGTTGAAGAACTACCATCACTACACCACAACATAGGTTGGTTGTGCAGTGGAATTAAATACTCTCTTCTGGTTTCCTTAGTTGTCATAATTACTAAAATTAATCTATTCAATATATTTATCATTTTAAGAGTTTTAAAAATTATTAACTAATTTTCACAGTAACTCTTACTCTTCACAAAAAAAAAAAGGATTAATATAGAAAAAACATTATGTATTAATAAATTAAGTTTAAGCAATAAGTATGAATTATTTAATTAAATTATTATAATTAATATTCTTAAAGCGCATGAAAAAATCAAACATCACAAGAGAGGAATAGAGGATTGGCGGTTAAGTAATCATTGGTGTTTAATTTAAGATCATAAAATTTAAAGATATTTTTTAACTTTTTTATATTAAATTAAGATAAATAAATTAAAACGAAAGAAATATTTTTATTCAATATTGTAAAAAGAGAAAAAGAAAAAGGAAAATACTGACTGGGCTGAAATATGTACAGGACGGGCATAGTATATTGGCAGTGAAAAAGAATAAATGAACAGATGAAAGAAAACAACACGAGCTAAGAAAAGTTTGGATTCGAAGTAAATGCCATTAAGCCTCTGACTTTCGACTTCTCTTTTTGTCTTTGTAAATCTTCTCCATTCTTACTTGTAACAGTGTGCATTCATGTGTTTTTGATCTGTATCTTTGTATATTGGTTTTACTTTCTTTTTTATTTTCATTAAAAAATAATATCCTTTTTATAATTTTTCAATTTTAATTTTTATGTGACATGTTAAAGATTATAAAATTAAAGATATTTTAATACGTTCGATATATATTTAGTTTAGAATCCCAAAATTTAAATATGTTATTTTTTAAACTCTTTATCAAATCAAAATTAGGCAAACAAAACGTCATTTGGTAGAAGGGATGGAATAAGTAAGAATATTCTATGAGGTAGAATATATCTCATGGGATTATTTTATCCCTCTCTCTCCAAGGGATAGTAATTCCACTATTTTAGTACAAATGATTGGTTAAAATAATTCCAAGATTAAGAAATCTCTTCTACTAAACATGAGATAAAATTAAAATTTTATCTTGAAATTATTTTTCTTATTCTTCCTACCAAAAGATCCATAAAAATACAGTAATACTACTGCAGTAGTACTAACACTGCAATATCTGTTCTCTCTCTCTTGTCCACTTACTTTTTCTTCTCTCTGTGTGATTTAAAGTACTGGACGACTACTACAAGAAGGTAACAAACATATTGTGACTGTTGCTCTCCTCTCCTATATGACCACTATTTTTTGTTTTCAAACCTTATTTGGAGAGTAAACGCTTTCAAATAAAGATTCGGGTTAGAGTCATGTAGGATTCAGTGGGTTCGTCCGATCCCTTTTCAACAAAATACTATATTATTTATATATAGTTAAAATTACATTTTTTAATTTTTCATTTGATGTTCGATACCCGCATTGGAGCTCGACTAATCCAAATTCGCATCGGGTAGAGCCCATTTAAAGATTTTTTCATATCCAAGACGTAAACCTGAGATCTCTGTTTAAGGAAGGAGCAGTCCATCCACTATACCACGTCCTTTGGTAATTATTTTTTTACGATCCGAATCAGGGCCTAGTCGTGATGAGTATCTCAAGTCCGCCAAGGACTGGAGACCACCCATATTAACCAAGCCAACCAGAACACAATTTAACTAGCAGCGGATAAGTTCTGAACATATAACAAAATAGATAAATCAATAACATGAGAGATCTAATAAGAATCCATACACAACTGTAACACCCTAGATTTTTTCCTTTAAAATTTCTGAGTTTTGAGCTCACTGCCTAGGGTACGACTTTAGTAACGAGTCGTGAAGACTCTAGATGAGTCGTATAGTGTCATTCATAGCAAAACCAGTGTAGGTTTCCTAAGCTTATGTCCTGATCACGATTGGTACCTAACAAGTAGTAATGACTTATTACGAGTCGTGGTGTACAAATCATGGGCAATCTAGTATAAGTGCCCAAAGCTATAATTGTGACGACGACAGGACTCTACGAGTCGTAAGGTCTGGTCACAAGTCATAGGTGTGACTTGTGACCAAACCAGTGAAGGTTGCCCAAGAGTCTACCCAGACTACGAGGCCAGGCTAAGACTCGTACCCAGTCGTCATGAGTTGTGACATGACCCGTAATAATTGAGAATTTTTTTTTGCACTTTTAAGTGGGGACATTCTTTTCATTTTCCTCTTTCCCCAATTAAAACCGATGACGATTAAATACCTAAAAAGAGTTATTTTCATCTTTTTAATAATCATAAACTACTCTCTACTCCCTCAAAGTGCCTAAGTCAAGAACAACTAGGGGTTCTCAAGGTTGATCATCTAGGGATCTAAGACATTTTTTTTCTCCATAACTCTTGATATCTCAGGCATGTATCTCTCCCTAAACTCATATTTTCATTATGACATACAATGACTTGATATTTTCATGATTTTAATGTTTAATTTTAAATAAAGGGTTGAGAGTTTTGGATGGTAATTATTTAAATGTTTTTCCTATGATTTTGAATTGGTTATCTATGATTTATCTTGTGGTTTTGAACAGAATATATGCATGAGCATGGGAATTGGAAGGGGGACATGGGTTTCCCCAACTTTATGGTTTAAATGGTGTGGAATTGTCTTTATCCCCAACCTAACTTGTGTAATTGGTTTTGGAAACATGGATGCTTGCATAATTGAACTCATTGTTGGAACCTTACATTGCATAAAATGCTAATGAAACTTAAAATGGTTTTCGAAAGGACTAGGTGGTTGTGGATTGATTTTTAATTGGAAAACTTTGGAGTCATTTTGTCTAAATGATTTTGGAATGACACAATGGAATTGGCTTGTAAGCTTAATACTTGGTATGAAAATACCAATGGTAAATGCCTAATTAAAGACTCCTTGGTAAATAAACGAGAATGTGTAAATGATTTTAATTTGAGCTTAAAGGGGGCTATGTAGCTCGCCGTGGAAGGTGGAGGTTCCTGGGGGACCGATACTGTCGGCGTGGGGGCCTTGGTGGCCGTGTGCATAGTTCACACTTTATATACCTATATTGTTTTGGAATAGTTGGATCCTCTGGATCTGGACCTTCCGTAGATTTCTCCAGTTTGTGCAGCTAACACGCACTAGGGCTTTTTCAGTGGTGGGATTCAGACCCATATAGCCTGTGGGTATTTTTAGGACGGTTAGAGCTACACAACCAAGGTTAAAGGTTTTGAAGTTCATGGTTAAACCTTTTTTCCTATCCACGCACTACATATATATGTATATTTGTATGTATGTGAACATGTATATTGAATTTGGATTGAGTTTTAAATGACATTAGTTTATCCATTATCCTGAGTTATATGCTAGCGCTCACCCCACTAACTGTCCTACAACGCTACATTATTTTATAATGTAGGGTCCGAAGACACTTCTTTTACCTCTATGTAGTGTTAGGTAATTCAGTTGGTCGGTGGTGAAGTAGTGAGCTTCCATTCTTCGAAAATCTTAGTCATTCAATTTATTTCATTCCATATTTTAGAATTGAAGAGTTCACATTGTCATGGTCATTGTCATTAATATTGTCACTGTCATGGTGGGGGACATGTCCCTACTTAGGTTGATATTTCACTTTCTTAGAGGCTTTTATGGACAACAAAGTGTGGGTGGATTTGGTATTATGGATTCGTAGATCTTATTCAATCGACTTATCTATCTTGTTATATATTTGAAATTCAATTCTACCTTGTTATATATCCGAAACTCAGTTCTTTACTTTTATGTGTTCGAAACTGAGCTCTATCATGTTATATATTCGTAATTCATTCATTTCTGGTTGTATTATGTTTTGGTTAGCTGGGTTAATAAGGGTGATCTTTAATCTTTAGTGGACTTGGCATACCCGTCATGAGTAGGCCCTGGTTCGGATTGTAACAAGCTTGGTATCAAAGCGTAGGTTTAGTGTCCATGGGCATCCACAAAGCCATGTTAAGTAGAGTCTCTTTTATGAACGTGTAGTGTGCCATACTTATAAGAGAGAGGCTACGAGGAATTTAGGATGTTTTCCTTTCTTGTGTTCTATTTTGGGCTATAGAGTCTAATGTCTTAAAATTCTCTAACTTTTAGTTTACTCACATTTCAGATCATGCCTCCCCGAAGATCTGATGTTCGTGGAAACTTCTCTGGCACTTTTGCCTTACTTGAGGGAAATGGAGTGGACTCGCCCCATATATAAAGTACAAACCTGGTCTAGGATCCTTGTTCCTGATTGTGCTGCTCCACCTAGGATTCCACCAGTCCCCATTGATCCTTCTTCAGTTGGTGACACTCATGCCCAGTCACCATAGGGAGACATCTCTAATGCAGAGTTTTGCCATTCTATTCATCTATTGACTCAGTTGGTGACATCTCAGTCCCGCTAGCCTGAACATGTGGGTTCTATTGCTCCTTTTTCTGAGGTCACCCAAGTTGGGCAGTTTATGAGGTTGAGCCCTCTAACCTTTAATGGTTCTAAGGTTGAGGAGGATCCTCAAGGTTTTATGGATGAGATAGAGAAGATATTTTGAGTTATGCATGCTACTTATTTTAAAGGTATGGAGTTTGCTGCATATTAGTTGAAGGATATAACTTATCAGTGGTAAGAGAAATATGAGCAGTCAAGGGGTGTTGATACAAAGTCGGTATTATAGGATGAGTTTTCTAGTGCCTTCCTTGATCATTTCTTTCCTCAGGAGTTAAGGAAACCTAAGATAGAAGAGTTTGTGAATCTGAGATGGGAAAGAATGCGTGTGAAGGAGTATGCTTTGAAATTTCATCAGTTTTCTCACTATGCTCCGGAGTTGGTATCTAGCATGAGGCTAGGATGAGAAATTTTGCTTTGGGCTTGTCACGAGACTTGGTTTTGGAGTGTAAGGTTGCTATACTGAATAACAATATGGATATCTCTAGACTTATGGTATACATGGAACAAATTGAGGACGAGAAAAAAGCAGACATAAATGAGAGAGAGACAATGTAAAAAGTTCAAGTATTTAAAGCAGGGTAGAGGATAACAGAATAGTGGTAGAGATAGTAGACAGTAGTCCAAGAAGAAGAATTGAGGGAGTAATAATTCCTATTCGAGGGATAGTGCCCTTTATCCTATGTCTGGTGAGTATAACTTTTAAACTAACAATGGGTTTAAGGCATAAGGTGCCTAATCTCAAGCTATTGGAGCTTAGTTAGTCCTACCCTATCCTCATTGCTGATTTTATGGTTAGCTTCACCGTGGTTATTATGATGAGGGGAGAAATCCGTGTTTCAGTTGCTGTCAGCATGGGCATATGTAGAAGAACTGTCCTATGGGTAGAGTATCCATGGGGGCTAATTAGGTCCTGGTTACCACTTCATCATCTCCCATACCAAAAGGTGCTACCTCTTATTCCAGAACTGGTTGAAATTGTCTCTATGCTCTTGCTACCCACCAGGAGTCTGGGGCATCTCCTGATGTTGTTACTGGTACATTAAAGCTCTTCTCTCATGATGTGTACTATTTTTTTAATCTTGGATCTATTTTTTCTTATGTGTCCCTTTATGTGGCTGTTCATTTATTTTTTGTCCTGGGTGCTTTTTTAATTCCTTCTTTGTGTCTACCCTGATGGGTGAATCTGTTGTGTCTAAAAGAGCCTTTAGAGGTTGTGTGGTATCTATATTTCATAGCGAGACCTTGTGGATTTGATAAAATTAGATAGGGTGGATTTTAATATTATCTTGGGGGTGGATTGGCTCTATTCGTGCTATGTTTTTCTAGATTGTCGGACCCATAAGGTTAGTTTCTAATTTTCTAGTGAACTGGTAATTAAATGGGAGATGAGTTCCTTAGAGCCAAAATGGAGACTTATTTTGTGTCTTAGAGCCCAAAAATTAATTTCCAAAGGGTGTCTTTATCATTTGGTTTGGGTTAAAGATGCTAGTTCGGAGGGTCCTACCTTTCAATCCGTCTTTATGGTTAATGAGTTTCTTGAAGTATTTCTCGAGGATTTTCCTGATGTTCCTCCTGATAGGGAATAGATTTTGGGATTGATTTTCTACTGGTTACCCATCCTATCTCTATTTCTCCCTATAAAATGGCTCTGGTTGAGTTGAAAGAACTTAAGGAGAAGTTAAAAGATCTTATTGATAAGGGCTTCATTCGTCCTAGTGTTTCTCCATGGGCTGATCTTATTCTTTTCATAAGAAAGATGGGTCCCTTCGGATGTGCATAGATTATCGACAGTTGAATAAGGTGACAGTAAGGAATAAGTATCCTCTTCCTAGGGTTTAATCAGGAATTATAGAAGGTTTGTGGAGAGCTTCTCTTTTATTGCTGCTCCATTGACTAAGTTTACTCAAAAAAAGGTAAAGTTTCTGTGGTCCGATTCTTGTGATGATAATTTTGAAAATTTGAAAGATAAGTTGACTTATGTTCTAGATTTAACCTTGCTCGAGGGTATTGGTTGTTTTGTGGGTTACTGTGATACATCTCGAGTAAGACTTGGCTATGTCATGATGTAGCATGGTAAGGTAGTAACGTATGCTTTTAGACAACTTAAGTTTCATGAAAGGAATTATCCGACTCATGATCTAGAGTTGGCAGCTGTCATATTTGTGTTGAAGATTTGGCTCCATTATCTGTATGAGGTACATGTTGATATATATTCAGACCATAAGATCTTGCAGTATGTGTTCACCCATAAGGAGTTGAATCTCAGGAAAATAAGAAGGCTTGGGTTTCTCCAAGACTATGATATAAGTCTTCACTACTATCCAGGTAAAGCTAATATAGTTGCTGATACTTTTAGCAGTTTATCTATGAGGAACCTATCTCATGTGGAAGAGAAGAAGTGAGGGTTGGTGAAGGATATTAACTGGTTGGTTAATTTGGGAGTCCAAATTTTAGACTCTGAAGATAAAGACGTGATTGTTTAAGAAGTGGTTAAATCATCTCTTGATGCTGAGGTGAAGGAGAAGAAAGTTTTGGATCCTATCTTGATGTAGATTAAGGCTGATGTGGACCAGCAGAAGGTGATGGTTTTTTAGATTGGTGGTGATGATATCTTGAGGTACCAAGGTTGATTGTGTGTTCTAGATGTTGATGGGCTGTGATAAAGGATTTTCGCATAGGCTTATGTGTTGAGATATACAAATCATCCTAGTTCGACGAATTTGTATTATGACTTAAGAGAGATATATTGGTGGAACAAGATAGAGAGAGATATGGCTAATTTCGTGGCTAAGTGTATGGTGTGTCAGTAAGTGAAGGTTGAGAACTTGAGACCAGGTGGAGTGTCTCAATAGATTGAGTTGCCCATGTGAAAATGGGAGGTGATCAACATGGATTTTATTGCCAGGCTTCCGCAGTCTCGAAATTAACATGATTTGATTTGGTTCATGTGGATAAGATGACTAAGTTTGCTAACGTTTTACATGTAAGGACTAGCTACTTGGGGAGGATTATGCTATGTTGTTTATTCAGGAGATTGTCAAGTTGTCTGGTGCTCCAGTTTCTATTATTTTGGATTGAGATACGCAGTTCTCTTCTTGCTTTTCGCATTCATTTCATCAAGGCTTGGGCACACGGGTGAACCTTAGCACAATATTCCATTCTCAGACAAATGGGCAAATAGAGAGGACCATTCAAACTTTGAAAGATATGTTAAGAGACAATGTGGTTGATTTTGGAGGCATTTGGGTGAATTATTCGCCTATCATTGAGTTTGCATATAGTAACAGTTATCACTCTAGTATTGGGTTAACTCTTTTTAAAACTCTTTATTGTAGAAGGTATAGATCTCCTATTGGGTGATTTGAGGTTGGTGAGACTAGATTGTTCAGTCCATACTTGGTTGATCAAGCCACAGAGAAGGTAAAAGTGATCAGGGATAGGCTTAAGAAAGATCAGAGTCGCCAAAAGTCCTATGCGGATGTGAGGCGAAGAGAGTTAGAGTTTGAGGTTGGCGATTGGATATTCTTGAAATTATCTCCCATGAAGGGAGTGACAAGGTTTCGTAAGAAGGGTAAGCTTAGCCACCATATGTGGGTCTGTACTTAATTTTGAGGAGATTGGGCAATGTTGCTTACGAACTAGATTTGCCTTTTAGTTTGGGTTCCATTCACCTTATTTTCCATATGTCGATGTTGAAGAAGTGCGTGGGCAATACTTCTTTGGTAGTGTTGATTTTTCATGTGTCTGAAGACACTTCTTTTACCCCTGTACAACGTTTGGTGATCCGATTGGTCCGTGGTAAAGTGGTGAGATTTCACTCTTTGTAAAGCTTGGTCATTCCATCAGTTTTGTTCCATATTTTAGAATTAATAAGTTCACATTGTCATGGTCATTGTCATTGTCACTGTCGCTGTCATGGTCGTGGGCATGTCCCGACTTAGGTTGAGTTTTGACTTTCTTAGAGGCTTTTGTGGACAATAAATTATTGGTGAATTTGGTATTGTGGATTCTTAGATCCTATTCAGCTGATTTATCTATCTTGTTATATGTTCGGAACACAGTTCTATCTTGTTATATGTTCAAAACTCAGCTCTATCTTGTTATATATTTGAAATTCATTCGTTGCTAGTTGTATTGTGTTCTGGTTGGCTAGGTTAATGGAGTGGTCTCTGGTCCTTGGCAAACTTGAGACACCCATCACGTCTAGGCCCTGGTTCGGGTCTTGCAACAATCCACCCATACTTTGTCTATAAAAGCCTCTAAGAAACTAAACATTAACCTAGTTGGGACATGCCCCCAACCATAGACCTAAAAAGAACCAACTGAAATAGTTTAAGACATAAGTAAAGACAAGACCATAAATTAAGGGCCTTCCAAAGAATGAAAGCTCACCACTTTAAAGCTAACTCAAGGAAAATCCAAAAATCACCTACCACTGCGCAAAGAAACAAAAGTTTCTTCAAACCCTGCATCGCGTGGGAATATTGCATTTGGGGAAGGTTAGCAGGATGAGCACTTGCATGTAACTTAGGGAAGGGTTAAAATAATGGTATGATCAAACCATAGTAAAATCACATGCACAAAGTGTACATACATATACATATATATCATCATGACGAGATAAGGAGCAGGGTTTAATATGGGATTTAAAACAATAGCCTGGACTGTGTAGCGTCAACCATCATAAAAGAAACTCATGGGAAATATGGGTCTATCTCCCACCACTGGAAGGTCCTCAATGCGTGTTAACCGAACGAACCAGAGGTATCAAGGAAGGTCGGGGAATCCATGACCCTTCGCTAATCCATGATAAATAAATATAAGGTGTGGCACAAGCACACGGTCATTAAGTCCACCCCCACGCTTGCAAACGTAGGTTTCCAGTATCGATCCCTTAGGACCTCCACCTTTAGGGAGAGCTACAAAACCCTATTTAAGCTCAATTAAAACACTTACACATTCCCATTCATTGAACTAAGGACCATCAATTAAGGCACTAAAACGCCCCATATTTTGGTCCTTGAAATTTCCTTGAGCTTTGAGATCACTTCCCTGTTTACGACTCATCATACGAGTCATATGGTGTAGTTATAGGTCTAGAGATCCATACCATAACCAAAATAATGTGGAATTGTCTAAGTTATGCTCTGAGTATGAGTGACTCACAATGAGTCGTAAGACCATATTACGAGTGGTAGGGTTGAGTCATAAGTTGCCCAATGTCTAATACCTTTGGGTTCTGTCTTGGATATGACTGGACCATACGAGTGATATGGTAAGGTCATGAGTGGGGTCATGGAGACATAATAAGGATATTGTATGGGTATCGAACTCACTGTTTATGATACAACTCATGGCTACGAGTCAACGGGTCAAGTCGTAACTAAGGACGACCTTTTTATAGTTTTAGTTGGGGTTACTTTTGACATTTCCCACTTAAAACCCTTAAGGACCCATATCTCTAAAACACTTTGGGGCATTCATTCTACACTTTACAATATCAAACCATCCTCTTTACTCTCTCAAAATCCTTTCAAGCAAAATTGGCTATGTTTTCCCTAAAGTGGTCATCTAAGGGTTCAAGAGTCAATTTCTCTCCGTGAATCTTCGTAATTTAGGTATGTGACTATTCCCTCATTATTAGTTTACAAAAATAATATTTTTAAATCATTGTTCATGAATCATTAGTGTTAGTTTTGAAACCAAGGTTGTAGGGTTTGAATGCACAAGATTGAATATTATTTTCTATGATTTAAATTGTGATTATGCATGTTTTAATTATGGTTTTGCACATTTGGGTGCATGGGAATGGTGATTTAATTGAGGGGTCATGGTTGAACCCCAAATTTGATTATTTTTGTTTTGATAATCACATGACCTTAACCTATTTATGAAATTGTTAATGAGAATAATATTGTCACAAGTTGAATTGTGTTTTTGAACTAAGGCTTTGGCATAACCATGATAATGATTGATGACAAACTTTGTAGAGGGTTTGATGGTCATAAATTAAATTGAATTTAAACCTTAGGGGTTTGGTTGGCTCAGGGGTCTGAGTCCCAAAGTGTTGGATTGATTTATGTTCCTTTTTACAGAATGGGTTCGAGTCCCAAACTGACGTAATAATTGTCTTGAAATATTGTATGTTTGTAAGTAGGGTTGATATGATGATACCAATGGGATGCCTTTGGTAAGTAAATGGATTGATGATTATGATTGTGAAATTAATGTTTAAATTAGTCTTTAAAAAGGGATGTGTAGCTGGGCCATGAAAGTGGAGGTCCTGAAGGACTAACTTTGGAAACCGCACTACCTGATGCGGGTGTCTAAATGACCGGGAGGTTTAAGTCCCCTGTATTAGTTATACGAATGGGAGATTCGAGTACCCCATATTGTATACATTGGTGCTTAGGTCACCTTGACTATGTCGGGGGCTGTATTCCCCTATAAAGGCATATATAGATATGTATATTCTCTGGTTCGTGTGGCTATATGCACTGGAGATCTTACAACTAGGGGAGAGTTGGACCCATATAGCCCGTGGGTGCAATATTTCATGACGGTTGTGCTACATAACCCAAGTTAAGGTTTTCGAAGTTCATGTTAAGCCTTGCTACCTATGACAGTGCCCACGCGCACACACAAGTGTGCATGGTCTTATCAAGTGGTAAAGTAGCCTTCAAGAAGCCAAGTATCGATCTCATAGGGAATTGATTGAACAACAATTTTATTTTAGTTCATAATTTATATTCAATTGATGTAAGCGTAACTAAAGAGAGTTTGGAGATTTGTAAATTGCAAGTAAAATAACAATGCGTAAAGTAAAGATCTTGAAATAATCAATAGGAGAAAACCCAGGGTTAAAGAACTCTTGAGCAATCATACTATGTTATAGAACTTCATTCGTTAACATGCTTATCTTGGTTGTTAATTCATAGGGAGAATTACGTGATCATGGTCTCCCGACCTCTAATCATTTGCCTAAGTTGAACCTTACAACTATATCATTGAGCGGGGATGTAATAGTCCACTTAAGTTCTTTAAGCTATCATCCTACGTTCGAATCAAGTAAGGTATCTAACTACATCCCTGTCCTAGACACTAATTTGAATTCCTTATTTTATAAAAGAATACAAACCATACTTTGTTAAGCTTCATATTCTATCCCCTATTCCCTCTCCCGAGTTCAAAAGGTAGACAATTGATGTATTCTAAGGGTAGCTAATCCTTAAAATAGTTAAATCAAAGATGAACACACAACCAATAATGATAAGAAAAGTTAACGAACTCAATTGAAAATAATAGTACACATGTCTTTGGCTTTAACCCTAGTAACGGGCGTTTATCCATGCATAGTCAAAATCCTAATCACAAGGTTGTAATTAACGACTAAAAACATGAATGAACTAAATTAAAATAATAAAAACCTAAATATGAAGTTGTAACAGCCCCTCAATCTCCAAAATATGTTCAAAGATCAATAAAAATGCGTACAAATATGTATTTATATAAAGAGGGTAAGCCCAAGCTGTGTTGGACAAGGATTCAGTGTGCAATTCAGGCGTGGAATAGAGCACGCGTCGTGGGCTCCATTGCACCAAAATAGAACCCACGTTGTGGAAAACTTGCAGGCACACACTGGAATTTTCTCTCAAAATATTTTTTAAGGCAAGGGAGCACTGGGATGGAGGGGGAAACGCACCCAAATCACGGGCACATACTGGAATTTGCTTCCCGAATTTTGGTTAAGTCTTAATCATCCCATATTTTGTCCCTTGTATTGTTGTGTAGTTCCCTTGGATTTATAGCCTTTATATCATCAATATATCATTATATTGAGCTCACAAAGCATCCTACATAATCACACACCATAAATTAGAGATCATAACAACATAATATCCATGTCGATGAATCAAAACAAGAGCCAAGTCTAGGCTAATTCATATGATTTTCAATTTATCTCTCTGACATATTAACTTACTCCAATTTAAATATGTACATTAAAAACAAGTTATTCCATACATAATCATACATTAAAACCATTTGAATCACATTAAACATAATAGAATCCAACAGGATCAGCTAGACAAGCACCTAGTTTAAGCTAGTAATGCTAGTTTCCTTGATTGAACTCTAAATGACTCATTGAAGTACAAACTTGTTTGGATCTCACTTTGAACATTATAAACATATGCCTTAACAATTATATGCTCATTCATATCATAATCAACCCATATAGCACACGAAGCATCCTCAAAATAAGGCAAAAAAGACTAGAATAGTGACACTAGAATGCATAAATGAATCCAACATCATCACCCCACACTTAAAACCTTGCTCGTCCTTGACTAATTCTTAACTATAATCATCATCAACTAAGGAGTCTCTACACTTCTAGCATATGCAAAGAACTCAAGATAGTACTACCATGACTACACATAATGCAAGTCTCTATATTAAGCATGTTACAAACACATTTGAAAGCTTATGAACACTACTCCAAAACATCATAGCCTCAAGAATTGACTCACCTAGTTGGATAAATTATACTTATCATTGAAATAAGAAATTCATACAAATCATCCACATTTATCAAACATGTGCCCCTTACAACAAGAGAGTTTTCCATAATCACTCATAATTAAGCAATTCATAATATGATGGGTACAAGAATCAAATTACACTCACTCTCATAAGGAATTCACAAGTTACACACAATGAACCATAGTATTGCCCTTAGTGTAGTGCTTCACTAATATCAGAATGTCAAGTATAGGATCAATTAGGTCTTTTCTGGGTTGTAATGTAGGGTAAGGGACGGGTAGAAACTATTTTGGATCAATAGTGACTATCTACCCTAAGTGATTTAATACATCAATTTTTACAATTAAATCCAATTTCCAATAACCAAACTACACTATTTTTTGACTACCCCATTCTTTTGTTTTGCCCTATCTCTTCTAAGCATTTTCACAAACACATGGTGGAAGTATTGTTTATTACCACATGAATCATTTTTTTTTATTCACAACCATGGTAATACTTTTAGCAGAATGTCTATCAAACCCATCCACCACACATCAATTATCAACACCAATAACTCTTACCTTGGGGCATTAAATTCACCTTTTTATTCTTATTTCTCAAACTCTTTTCTCAATTAATTTTTCACTAAAGCGCCTAGGAGCTTTTGAATCAAATTAAGGTCCACCAACGAAGGGGATTAGGCTACATATGAGGCTACTAAAGAAAAAAAGCTAAAGGATAAATGGGGTTTAACTAGGATTATGCATAAGGGTAGGTCAAAAAGAAGGTATAAAACAATATTATAAAGAAATGCCTAAATCATCTCCTAAACTCACATTCTTTATTTCGCGTTGCATACATACTGGGCAAGTTTTAGATATCACGTACAACATGGAATATACAAAAATCTTACATGCACATGGCACATGCTTAACTCAATAGGATCATCATCGACTCTCAACCAAACAACATCATGAATTCAAATTTAAGCCAAAAAAGTATAAGAATAAAAAACGTGAGCCTAAGAGTCTTAAAAGTTGCAATTTACTCATTCAACATGCTTTCACAAACAAAACATTTTCACCTTGTAATAAAAAATAGCACCAACAAGAATATCTTACACAATTTTTTTTAAATTGAGCTTAAATTTAGGAATTTACCCACCCCACATCTAAAATTCTACTTTGTCCCCAAAGTGAACGTAAAATTAATAGATAGAAATACTCCCTGAGGTCTCTAGGCTTGGCTAGTAGCATCTTCTAACATCAAGAAGGTCTGAGGACCCCACTCTTAGTCTTTGCCATACTCCTTAGCTCAAGTTTTTGGTACTCAGACTTCCCCTCAACCTGTGACTCAATAAAAACAAAAACTACGTAAAGTAAAAAACTAAAAAAAATAAAACATAGCTTAACTTAACTTGGGTTTCCTCCCACGCAGCGCCTGATTTAGTATCGCGGCATGACCCAACTCAACTCAACCATATTGCTTTTTTCTCTTTCTTATACTTGGCCTTCATCTTCTTATTATCTCACCCCTCTTGTGTGCAAATTTTCAAGAGAAATAAGTTTTTCAACTTTATCCTTTTAAGGCTCATCATCATTCATCATGTCAGGCTTAGGCGGTAGAATCTTAGGCTGCTCAATCAAGTTGTCCAAAGAGGTCTTTGGTGGAATAACTATCCCACACTCGTCCCCTTTAATAAGATTGATCATACATAAATCTTTATAGTGAGAAATTATTTTGGGTTCTTTGTAAACATCAAATACCACCTCTTCATCCTCTACCCCCATTTTGAGTGTGCCTTCTCTAAGATCAATCAACTCTCCTCCAGTTTCTAAGAATGGATGCCCTAAGATGATTGGTATCTGTTTGTTTGCCTCAATATCAAGAACAGTAAAGTCAACAGGAATAATGAATTTACCAACCTTTATTAGAACATCCTCTATTATTCTTTCTGGATATACCATTGATCCGTCTGCTAGATGCAAAACCACTGTGGTCGATCTAGGATTTCCCAAACCCAATGTGTCAAACAAAGATAAGGGAATCAAATTTATGCTTGCCTCTAAGTCACTTAGTGTGTGGACCACTCTACTTCCTATTTGGATTGAGAGAGTAAACTTCCCCGGATCTCTCAATTTTTTGAGGATTTTCTACTTCATTACAGTTCTACACTCTTCAGTGAGTGTTATCACCCACATCCTATAATTTCACCTTATTAGCAACTACATCCCTCAAATACTTTGCATACTTGGGCATTCTCTGCAAAACATCTAACAAAGGTAAGTTAATGTGAAACTCTCAGAGTATATCAGAGAACTTCTTAAGCATTGCATCCTCGTTCGCTTTAATCTACCTCTGAGGGAAGGGTAGTGGCGGTGTCTTCTTCACTTCTGGTTTAACAACTTTAGTATTCAGACTTTCTTGATTCTTTAGCAACTTTTTCAAAAACCTGTGGAGTTACCCCCTCAACATTTACCTCCTTATTTACCTTTGAAGGTTCTTCATGAATATCTTTACCACTCCTCAAGGTGATCGCTATAACCTTTTTTGGATTTTCTATATCTCAAGGCAGCCAACCTTATGTCCTAGTATTTAGTACTTGTTGTAACTGCCTTATCTGCAACTCTAAGCTTCTCTGGACAGCTTATGAATTTTTCATGTCCGCAACTAACTATGTCTGATTAGCTAGAAGTTGTTTTAATATGTCTTCCATGTTGCTAGTTGATTGATTCCCTTGTGCTTGTGGTTGCTGAATTTATTGTTGTGTGTTCCACGACTGAGTCTGCCACTTCATGTTATAGGTATTACCATAATTTGGCCTTTGAGCATTGCCCATATACATTACTAATTTCGGATTTGAAGCACACATAGCCTCTGAATGGCCACTATTTCTGTAGATCTTGCACCATCCACTAGTTTGTTGAACTGCATTGACTACTGATGTAGGTTGTAGAGCTCCCAATTTTAGGCTACTGAACTGAGTGTTTATCATATTTTGTAATGCTGCAACCTGAATTGATAAGGAAGTAAACTGGTCTACCTTCAGTACATCTGTAATTCTTTTTGTGGAACTTCTAGCATCTGAATGCCACTCAAGATTTTCTTCCGCTATGCGTTCAACAATGTTTACATCTTATCATAAGTCAATTCCAATGCTTGACCACCTACGACTGTATCTAGTAAAATCTGTGTATTGTGATCAAGTGCTTCTACAAAAGTATGAGCAAGTACCTCAATGGACTATTGATGGTGTGGATAGTCCCTAAGAAGAGCCTTGAACGACTCCCAAACATGATTGAGGTTCTCGTCTGGCTTCTGTTTAAAGCATACTATCTTACTATAAAGTCTCACAGTCTAACCAGATGGGAAGAACCGAATAAGAAATTTTCTAGCCATGTCAACCCATTAGGAGATTGAATTAACAAGTTCTTTATTCAATCACTTTTTTGCTTCTACAATCAGTGAAAAGGGTAACAAAGTCATCCTCACATAGTCTGCATTCACACCTGTGGGAATGAATGTGTCACTGATTTCCAGAAAATTTCACAAGTGGACTAATGGATCTTCATGAGAAAGCTCTATGAACAGTCCACTGCTAATCATAAGTTGTACCATATTCTGTTTGAGATCGAAATTGCCTCCAGCTGTCGACTTCTAAAACAGGGAGGTCAAATTGGTTAGAAATGGGATTACCACTTATTTAACTATCCTACGGGCTGCTTGTTCACCAACCATAATGGTAGATTTCTCTTGGTCTTCTGTTATTTGAGGAATTTTAGGGAGAAGGTTCGCTTCTTTCCTTTTTAATAGAAAAGTTGCTCAGGTTCAGCGCTTGGTTCAATCAAGTCCAAGTCTCTGGCCAGCTTTTATAAACATATTTCCTACAAAAACACAATCAAGACCAAGAGTAAAAACATCAAATAAACCTCAAAGTAAAACTAAAATAAATAGTTTCCAAATTTCAAGTACTCAATAACGACGCCAAAAACTTGTTAGTTCCTACACGCACATGAAAGTGTACATGGTCTTAGCCTTTAAGAAGCCAAGTATTGATTCCACAGGGACTTGATTGAACAACAATTCTATTTTAGTTCACAATTTAGATTCAATTGATGTAAGTGTAACCAAAAAGAGTTTGAAGATTTGTAAATTGCAAGTAAAATAACAATGCATAAGTAAAGATCTTGAAACAATCAATAGGAGAATACCCAGGGTTAAACCACTCTTGAGCAATCATACTATGTTATAGAACTTCATTCATTAACTTGCTTATCTTGGTTGTTAATTCATATGGTTAATTGTGTGATCACGGTCTCCCGACCTCTAATCCTTTACCTAAGTTGAACCTTATAACTACATCGTTGAGTGGGGATTTAATAGTCCACTTAAGTTCTTTAAGCTATCATCCTACGTTCGAATCAAGTAAGGTATCTAACTACATCCCTGTCCTAGACACTAATTTGAATTCCTTATTTCATAAAACAATACAAACCATACTTTGTTAATCTGTATATTTTATCCCCTATTCCCTTTCCCTAGTTCAAAAGGTAGACAATTGATGTATTCTAAGGGTAGATAATCCTTAAAATAGTTAAATCAAAGATGAACATACAACCAATAATGATAAGCAAAGTTAAAGAACTCAATTCAAAACAATAGTACTCATGTCTTTGGCTTTAACCCTAGAAAAAGACATTTAGCCATGCATAGTCATAATCATAATCACAAGGTTGTAATTAACGACTAAAACATGAATGAACTAAATTAAATTAATAAAAACCTAAATATGAAGTTGTAGCAGCCCCTCAATCTCCTAAATATGTTCAAAGATAAATAAAAATGCGTACAAAGATGTATTTATAGCAATAGGGTAAGCCTAAGCCGTGTTGAACAAGGACTCAGCGTGCAAGTTAGGTGTGGAATAGAGAACGCATCACGGGCTCCATTGTACCATTTTAGAGGGGGTGTCGCGATCTCTATTACCCTAAAATAGAGCCCACATTGTGGGAAAATCGCGGGAACACACTGGAATTCGCTCTCAAAATATTTTCTAAGGAAAGGGAGCACTAGAATGGAGGGGGCGCCTCCGCCCAAATCACGGGCACATGCGGAAATTTGCTTCTTGAGTCTTGGTTAAGTCTTGATCATCCCATCTTTTCTCCCTTGTATTGTGGTGTATTTCCCATACATTTTCAGCTTTTATATCATTAATATATTATCATATTCAGCTCATAAAACATCATACATAATCACACACCTCGAATTAGAGATCATAACAACACAATATCCATGTTGATGAATAAAAACAAGAGCTAAGGCTAGAAAAGCACCTAACCAACTTAATATCCATCCCATGATCTTTAACTTATTGCTATGGTATCTTAACTTAATCTAATTTAACTTTTTCTATTACAAACAAGTTATTCCATACATAATTACACATTAAAACCATATGAAACACATTAAACACAATGGAATACAATGGAATCAACTAGACAAGCACCTAGTTCAAGCTAGTAATGCTAGTTTCCTTGATTGAACACTAAATGACATATTGAAGTACAAACTTGTTTGGAATTCACTTTGAACATTATAAACACATGTTTTAATAATTATATGCACATTCATATCAACCCTTATAGCACATGAATCATCCTTAAAACAAGGCTAAAGAGACTAGAATAGTGATACTAGAATGCATAAATACACCCAACATCACCCTACCTTAACATGTTGTATTATATATGTATATGTAATTCGTATGACATTATGCATTAAGTGATTTATTGGTTTTGAATTATTATCATAGCATTATTTTGTTCCTCCATCCCTGAGTTATATCTTACCACTCCAATTGTTAATCTTCTTCAAACATTGTATCCCCACGTGATGCAGGAACTGGCCATACTTTCTCATCTTCTACTCAATAGTTTGGATTTGAGATCATCTAGCTAGGCAGATTAAAATAATGGGCATCCATTCTTCGAAAGACCCTTGTTCATATTATGGATTTCTTTTTATGTTTTGACTATCTTTGGATATTGGTTTTAGCTATTGTCAAGGAAATGTCCTAATATTTTATTGACCTTCAATTTGGTAGAGGATTTATTGGATTATTATGGACTTGGGTGGTTTGGATGGTTGTTTTGTGATGGACGGTTGTCTAGTTACTGGTGGTTGGTACAGACTTATCATGAACTATTATTAGTTTTATTTTATGTTATCTTAATATATGTTTGAAATTCATCCGATATTTGAGGATGTTATGTTAGTTCAGCTAGGTTATGGGGTGATGTCTGGTGCGTGGGACTTGAGATACCCGTCTCGGCTAGGCCCTGGTTTAGATTGTTACAAAGATGGTATCAGAGCCTAGGTTCATGGTAAATTGGGTATCCATAAAGCCGTGTTAAGTAGAGTATCTTTTATGGGTGTATAATGCACTACACTTATAACAGAGAGGCTATGAGACATTTAGGAATGTCTTCCTTTCTTGTTATCTTAATTTTAGGCTATAGAGTCTAAGGTCTTGAATCCCTATGATTTTTGTCTGTTCATCTTTCAGATCATACCTCCAAGAAAATCTGATATTTTTGAAAGTTATTCTATTCTATCTGAGGACAGTATGGATGGAGCTCATCTAACTTTTGTAGTCCGATCCTAGTCAAAGGTCGCATCATCTGACTATCTTCATACAGTCTTACCTATCCTCTTTGATCATACTCCTAAGGGCGACACTCATACTCAGTGACCTCAAGGAGAGGTTACTAATACTGAGTTCTGATGCTCCGTTAACCTATTAACTTAGTGGTGACATCTCAGTCATAAAAATAGTTAGTTTATGCTGGAGGTGCTATGGGTTTGTATATGGCCACTAGAGTTGGACAATTTATGAGGTTGCATCCTTCGATATTTACTAGTACTAAGGTTGAGAAAGATCCTAAAAGTTTCATTGATGAGACGGAGAAGATCTTTCGAGTTATGCATGCTTCAGAGGTTGAAGGATTAGAGTTTTTTGCTTATCAATTGAAGAATGTGTTGTACTAGTGGTACGAAGAGTGGGAACATTTTAGAGGGAAAAATGCTGGTTCTGCCTTGTGGGATGATTTCTCTAGAGCATTTCTGGATTGCTTCTTTCCTCAGGAATTGAGAGAGGCAAGGGCAGAAGAATTTGTTAACTTGAAATAAGGTAGAATAACAGTCAAGGAGTATGCCTTAAAATTACATCAATTGTCTCGATATGCTATTGAGTTGGTGTCTAGAATGAGGGATAGAATGCATAAATTTGCTTCTGGATTATCCTATGAGTTTATTCTTGAGATTAAGGTTGCCTTATTGAATAATGACATAGGCATCGCCAGATTGGTTGTGTGTATGCAGTAGATTGAGGAAAAAAAAAAGCAAGTTGAGATTAGTAAGAGGCAAAGTAATAAATTTCAATATTCAGAATAGGGTGGAGGCCAGAAATAGAGTGGAAAATGGTCTAAAAAGAAGAGCCGAAGGAGTCCTAACTATTATTTGATGGCTAGTTTTCCTTACGCAAAGTTGTCTAGTGACCGATGATTTTAGGATAGTGATGCTTTTAGGGCACATGGTGACTAATCTTAGGCCAGTGGGACCTAATCAATACTATTCTACTCTCCCTACAGATTTTATGGTCAGCACCACTGTGGTCAATGTAAGAAAGGGAGGAACCAATGTTTTATATATGGTCAGATCAGACATATGTCGTGGGATTGTCCCTTTAGGGCTGCTTTTGGAGAGAATAAGGTCCCTTTTGCCTCTTCATTAGCTCCTTGTCCAAAGGGTGCCACCTCTGGCTCCGGTATTAGTTAAAACTGCCTTTATGCCCTTACTACTTGCCAGGAGTTTGAGGTATCTCCAAATATTGTTACTAGTATGTTGAAACTCTTTTCTCATGATATTTACTATTTACTTGATCTGGGGTCCACTCTCTCTTATGTGACCCCATTTATGGATGTACATTTTAGTGTTGGTCCTAAGTATATATCGAACCCATTTTCTCTTTTTACCCCGATGGGTGACTCTGTGGTTGCTAGAAGAGTCTACAGGAGTTGTGTTGTATCTATGGGTGGTCGGCAGACTTTGGTGGATCAGTTTGAATTAGACATGGTTGATTTCGATGTCATATTAGGGATGGATTAGTTGCACTCATGCTATGCTTCTCTAGACTGTTGGACCCATAAGTTCATATTTAAATTCCCTAATGAGCCAATTGTTAGATAGGAGGAAAGTTCCCTAGTACCTAAGGGAAGGTTCATATCATATCTTATAGCCCAAAAGTTAATTTCCAAGGATTATCTATATTATTTGGTCTAGGTTAAAGACTCTAACTCAAAGGGACCTTTCTTAAATTTCTTTCCTGTGGTAAATGAGTTTTTTGAAGCCTTCCCTAATGATCTAGCTAGTATCCCTCCTGATAGGGAGATTGATTTTCGTATTGACCTTGTTCTGGACACTCGTTCTCTCTTCATTTCCTCATATATAATGGCTCTAGCTGAGTTTAAAAAACTCAAGAAGTAGTTGAAGGATCTCTTAGATAAGGGTTTAATCAATCCTAGTATATCCCTGTAGGGATCACCTGTCTTGTTCGTGCATAAGAAGGATGGTTTTCTTTGAATATGCATTGATTATCGACAGTTAAATAAGGTGATGATAAAGAATAAGTATCCACTTTTGAGAATCGATGATCTCTTTGATCAACTCAGGGTGCCATATTCTTCTCTAAGATCTATCTTCTGTCAGGGTATCATCTGTTAAAGATTAGGGAGGTAGATATCTCTAAGACAAATTTCTGCACTCGGTATGGGAATTTTGAGTTCTTGGTGATGTCGTTTGGCTTAACTAATGCCCCTGCGACATTTGTTTACTTGATGAATAGGGTTTTTTGTCAGTTTTTATATTCTTTCATGATTGTCTTCATTGATGATATCTTAGTGTACTCTAAGAATAAAGAAGATCATGTCGATCACCTCCTCCTTGTGTTACAGACTTTGAAAAATCAGTAAATGTATGCTAACTTCTCTAAATGTAAATTCTACATAAATTCTATGACTTATCTGCGTCATGTTGTATCTGGTGAGGGGATCATGGTGGATTATTAGAAAGTTGTAGTGGTTAAGAAGTGGCCTAGACTATGACTCCAACCGATATTCGTCGTTTCTTGGATTTTGCTGATTACTATAGAAGGTTTGTGGAAAGTTTTTCTTCTATTGCTTCCCCGTCGACCAAGTTGACTTAGAAAAAGGTAAATTTCTTGTGGTCTGATGCTTCCGAGGATAGCTTTGAGAAGCTAAAAGATAAGAGGACTTTAACTCTGGTCTTAAGTCTATCGGAAGGTACTAAAGGTTTTGTCATCTATTGTAATGCATCCCGGGTTTGTTTGGGTTGTGTTGTGTTGTGTTGTGATGCATCATGGAAAGGTGGTTTCTTATGCCTCTATATGGTTAAAGGTTCATGAAAAGAACTACCCAACTCACGACTTAGAGTTGTTAGCCGTGGTGTTCGTATTGAAAATTTGGCGTCACTATTTTTATGGGGTCCATGTTGATACCTTTTCTGATCATAAGAGCCTGAAATATGTGTTTACATAGAAAAAGCTTAATATCTGGCAAAGGAGGTGGCTTGATCTACTCTAGGATTATGACATGAGCCTTCACTACCATCCAGGTAAAGCTAATGTGGTTGTTGATGCTCTTAATAGGTTGTCAAGGGGTAGTTTATCACATAAAGATACCAATAAGCAATAATTGGTGAAGGATATTCACCATTTGTCTAACCTTGGAGTTCATATCATGGACTCTAAGAATGGTGGTATATTTGTACAATAGGTGGAATAATCATCTCTTGGTTTTGAAATAAAGGAGAAATATGTATTAGACCCTTTTTAGATTAAAATCAAGGAAGATGTAGGTAACCAGAAGGTGATGACCTTCGAGATTAGTGGTGATGGTATCTTGAGGTACCAAGGAAGGTTGTGCATGCCTGATGCTGATGGTTTGAGGGAAGGATTTTGGCCAAAGCACATGAATCATGGTATACAGCTTATCCCAATTCAACAAAGATGTATCATGATCTCAAGGATATGTATTGGTGGAATAATATGAAGCGGGATGTAGCCAACTTTTTGGCTAAGTACATGGTGTGTCAGAAAGTAAAGGTGGAGTACATGAGGCCCGGTAGGCTACTTAAAGAAATTGAATTGCCGGTGTGGAAGTTGTAGATAACTAATATGGATTTCATTACCGGCCTTCCACGGTCGTTGAATCAGTGTGACTCCATTTGGGTCATTATGTATTGGATGACTAAGTCTGCTCACTTCTTGCCAATGAGGACTAATTATTCTGCCGAGGACTATGCAAAGTTGTTCCTTAAGGTGGTCGTAAAATTGCATGGTCACCTATCTTGATTATTTTAGATCATGGTACTCAGTTTTCATTGCATTTCTAGCACTCTTTTCAGTTTGGTTTTGGGACTAAAGTGATCCTTAACACCGCCTTTCACCCGTACGAGTATGGGTAAGCAGAATAAACCATTTAGACTTGGGAAGGTATGCAGCGAGCTTGTGTAATCGACTTTGGTGGTAGTATGTATGAACACTTGCCTCTCATTGAATTTACCTATAACAATAGTTACCATTCAAGCATTGGTATGGCTCTGTTTGAGGCATTGCATGGTAGGAGGTGTAGATCTCCTATTGGGTAGTTTGAGGTTTGTGAGGCGGAGATGTTTGGCCCAGATTTGGTTTACCAAGCTATGAAAAAGGTGGAGGTGATCTGAGATAGGCTTATGACCACCCAAAATTGGCAAAAATCCTATGCAGATGTAAGGCAAAGAGAGTTAGAGTTTGAGGTTAGAGATTGGGTGTTTTTGAAGGTATCTCCCATAAAGGGAGTAATGTGATTTGGATAGAAGGGAAAGCTTAGTCCCCGATATGTTGGCCTATACTTGGTTTTGAGAAGGGTTGGCAATTTTTCATATGAGTTGGATTTGCCCTCCGACATGAGTTCCACCGGTATTTCATGTGTCCATGTTGCAAAAATATGCGGGTGACCCTTCCTTGGTTGTTCCCTTAGAGAACATTGGTATTTTGGATTCTTTCTCCTATGAGGAGGTCTTAGTGAGGATCTTGGAGTGGAAAGTTCATCGGTTTCGGAAAAAGGACGTAGTGTCGGTAAAGGTTCTATAGAGGAACCAAAAGTTCGATGAGGCTACTTGGGAAGCCGAGGGGGACATGAAGTCCAAGTATCCATTCCTATTCCCTATTCTGGAAATTCATGCTTGAGGTATGTATGCATTCTTAAAGTCTTTGTTTATAGTCTTTGTTAAAAGAAAGATTGATTTTCTTGGCATCTTTGTTTTCTAACTTATTTAAAGGTAAGAGTAGAGATATTTGGGGTTTAATCGTGCTAGTCAATGCCTTGTCCTATCGTTCGAGTACGAATGGTCCTACGAGGGAAGACTGAAATGCCCCAAATTTTAGTCCTTCAAAATTCCTTAAGCTTTGAGCTCACTGCCCTATAGACGGCTTATCATACGAGTAATATAGAGTGGTTATGGGTTTAGGGACCCAAGCTGTAACCAAACTAGTGTGGAATTGGGTAAGTTTTGCTCTGAATATTAGTGACTCAGTACGAGTCAAAAGACCATGTTACGAGTAGTAGGATTGTGTCGTATATTGTCTAGTATCTAATCCCTTTGGGTTTTATCTTGGATACGGCTAGGCCATATGATTCGTATGGTCAGGTCACGAGTAGAATGATGGAATCATAATGTAGATAGTGTATGGGTGTCCAACTCATTGTTTAGGATACGAATCAAGGATATGAGTTATATGATGTGGTGACGAGTCGACGGGTCAACTCGTAACTAAGGACGACCTTTTTACAGTTTTAGTTGGGGTACTTTGGACATTTCCCACTTAAAACCCTTAAGATCCCACCTCCCTAAAACACTTTGGGGCATTCATTCTACACTTTACAAGATGAGAACATCCTCTTTACTCTCTCAAAATGTTCTCAATTAAAATTGGCTAGGGTTTCTCCAAAGTGGCCATCTAATGGTTCAAGAGTCAATTACTCTCCATGAATCTTTGTAATTTAGGCATGTGACTCTTCCCTTATTGTAAGTTTACTAAAAGCATATGTTTAAAGCATTGTTCATGAATTATTAATGGTAGTTTTGAAACCAAGGTTGAGGGGTTTGAATGCACATCATTGAATATTGTTTTTTATGGTTTAAATTATGATTATGCATGTTTTGGTTATGGTTTTTTACATGTAGGTGCATAGGAATGGTGGGTTAATTGAGGGGTCATGGTTAAACCCCAAATTTGATGATTTTGGTATTGATAATAGAACACCCTCAACCTGTTCGTGAAATTATTAATGAGAAGGATATTTTCACAAGTAAAATTGTGTTTTTGAACTAATGATTTGGCATAACCATGATAATGATTGATGAAGGACTTTGTAGAGGCATTGATGGCAATAAATTGAATTGAAATAAAACCTTAGGGGTTTGATTTGCTCAAGGGTTCAAGTCCCAAAGTGATGGATTAATTTATTTTTCCTTTTTGAACATTGGGTTTAAGTCCAAACTTATGTAATAATTGTCTTGGCATATTGTACTCTTGCAAGTGGGGTTGGTATGAAGATTCCAACAGGATGCCTTTGGTAAGTAACTCGATTGTTATGATTGTGAAATAAATGTTTAAATTAGGCTTTACAGCGGGATGTGTAGTCAGGTCATGAAAGTAGAGGTCCTGAAGGACTAACACTGGAAACCGCGCTAGTCGGTGTGGGTGTATAAATGACAATGAGGTTTGAGTCCCCCGTATTGGTTATATTGATGGGAGGTTTGAGTCCCCCATATTGTATATATTGGTTCTTAAGTCACCTTGACTATGCTAGGAGGTTCGAGTCCCCCGTCAATTCATATACAGATATGGATATTCTATGGTTCGTATGGATACACGTATTGGGGCACTTCCAGCTAGAGGAGAGCTTTTTTTTCCATATAGCCCGTAGGTTCCTTGTTTCATGATGGTTATGCTACACAACCAAATTAAGATTTTCAAAGTTCTTTCTAAGCCTTTCTCCCTACCCTAGCATGTGGTATTATATATGTATACGTACTTCATATGACATTATACATTGAATGTTGTATTGGTTTTAAATTGTTATCATGGAATTATTTTGTTCCTTTGTCCCTGAGTTTTTAAACGTTATAACCCCACGCGATGTAGGTACTGACCATACTTCCACATCTTTTGCTTAGTGCTTGGATTCGGGATTAGCTAGCGAGTCAAATTGAAGTGGTGAACTTGCATCCTTCGGAAGACCCCAGTTCATATTGTGGATTCCTTTTTATGTTTTGACTATCTTTGGATATAGGTTTTAGCTATTATTGGGGGCATGTCCGAACATTTTATTGACCTTTGATACTGTAGAATATTTGTTGGATTACTGTGGACTTAGGTTGTTTGGTTGGTTGTTTAGTGATTGATGGTTGTCGGGTTACCGGTGGTTGGTATATACTTATCATGAATGATTATTAGTTTTATTTCATGTTATCTTGTTATATGTTTAGAATTCATCCGACATTTGAGGATGTTGTGTTGGTTCAATTAGTTGAAGGAGTGATCTCTAATCGATGAGGGACTTGAGATACCTGTCATGGCCAGGCTCTAGTTCGGGTCGTGACAAGCACATACCATTGGTATCGTCATACCAATTATGATTGCAATCTATTATCCTTAGGCCATTTCCATTGACCATCAACTTGGGGGAATTCACGACCCCCATGGTCAAATTATCCATTAACTTGACTGAATCCATGACCCCAATGGTCTAATTTAAAATCAATTCATGTCCACAAAGGCCTTTCAATGCCATCTGTATTCCATTAGCCTTTTATGTAATGCAATAGTTTCAATTTTGTTTTAATATGCATATAGACATGTTTCAAAGACAAATCGTAAGGTTGGGTTGAGGTTATTACCAATTCTAGTATCAAAATTCATTTATGTCGGGGAATCCAGAACCCCCATTCCATTTACCCTGGCCATGCACCCCTTGAGTTCCAAAATCCATAAATAGGGCATAAATAATGCATGTAAGATCATGAGAAAACCATTTAAATAACATTCATCCAAAACCCCCAACCCAAGTTCCGAAACAAACATTAAGACCGCATGGGTAATAATTAACAAGTGCTTTTAACAAAATAAGTTTTAGGGAGGAGATACATGCCTGAGATATCCGAAGTTATGGAGAGAAACCAACAATTTGAACCCAAGATGCTTAACCCTTGAAACCCTAGCTTTGTTATTGACTTGGGAATTTGAGAGATGAGAAAAGTGTAATTGATCGAGTAATGAGAAGTTATGGGGTCCCTTGGGTGTTTTATGTTGTGGGTTATAATTGGGGATGAGAGGAAATGACCAAAGTGACCTCAATTAAAACACTAAAAAATTGTTGCCCAGTCATTATGGGTCACGTCATGACTTGTGATGATTGTCTACGAGTCTTAGCTTAGACTCATAGTTTGGGCAGACTGGTAGACTTTCTTCACTAGTTTGGTCATGATTCACACCCTATAACTCGTGACCTCACCTTACGACTTGTAATGGTTCAATCATGACATCAACAGAAACATGGGCATTCCTCAATGGTTTGCCTTTGACTTGAGCCTTACATCTTGTAATAAGGTGCTATATTCTCCCCCCCTTCCAGGATCATTTATCCCCGAATGAAGAATCAAGGCATCCATTAGTACGATTTTAAGAGAAAATGTAACCCCAAAATCATGAACCAAAGTCTGAAAACTAATAGGAATAGGAAAACACATACCTTGAGCACGGTTGTCCAACCCGAGGAACAAGAATGGATTCTTGGACTTCATGTCCTCTTCCGCCTTCCAAGTATTTTATTCCACCTTTGGGTTCCTCTAAGGGACTTCCAATGAAGACACATCCTTAGTCCTCAAATGACAGAATTGACTATCCAAAATCTCAATTGGAACTTCCTCATAAGACAAGGAATCCGAAATACAGACACTCTCAATAGTCATAACTAAAGAAGGATCACTCACATATTTATTCAACATCGATACATGGAAAACCAGATGAATACAACCCAAACTCAAAGGCAACTCCAATTCATAAACAACATTTCCAACCCTCCTCAAGATCACATATGGACCCATATAGCAGGGACTGAGTTTCCTCTTCTTCCCAAAACTCATCACTCCCTTCACGGTAGGTACCTTCAAAAATGCCCAATCACCAACCTCTAAATCTAACTCTCTTCACCTCACATCTCCGTAGGACTTTTGGCAACTTTGAGCAGTCTTATGACTATCCCTGATCACTTTTACCTTCACCATGGCTTGGTGAACCAAGTCCAGTCCAAATAATCTAGTCTTACTAACCTCCAACCACCCAATAGGAGATCTAACCTCCCACTATAAAGGGCTTCAAAATAAGCCATCCTAATGCTTGAATGATAACTATTATTTTATCAAACTAGATTAGAGGTAAATCGTCCACCCAACAACCTCCAAAATCAATCATATTGGTCCTTAGCATATCTTCTAAAGTATGAATGGTCCTCTCTATTTATCCATCCGTATGAGGGTGGAATCCAATGCTAAGGTTTAGCCATGTGCCAAAGACTTTCTGAAATGAACACCAAAAGTGAGAAGAGAACTGCATACCTCGATCCAAAATAATGAAAACTCGAGAACCATGCAATTTGATAATCTCTCAAATAAATAACTTAGCATAATCCTCCCCAGAGTAAGTAGTCCTTATAGGCAAAAAATGAGTTGACTTAGCCATTCTATCCACGATGACCCAAATCAAATCATGTTGATTTTGAGTTCGTGGAAGACCGGTAATAAAATTCATGTTGATTATCTTCCACTTCCACATAGGCAACTCAATCTCTTGAGACATGCTACCAGACCACAATTTCTCAATTTTCACTTGCTGACAAACCATGCACCTTGCCATAAAATTGGCCACATCTCTCTTCATCTTACTCTACCAATAGATCTCCTTCAATTCATGATACATCTTTGTAGATCCCAGATAAATTATATATCGTGAATCATGAGCCTCAGCTAAAATTCTTTCTCGTTGACCATCAACATCATGAACACACAATCTACCTTGGTACCTCAAGATACCATCACTACCAATCTCAAAAGCCATAACATTTTGTGGACCTACATTTGCCTTAAAAAGCATAAGAATAGGATCCAAAACCTAGTTCTCCTTCACCTCAACAACAAGTGCTGATTTAATCACTTCCTGAAAAATCACCCCTCCATCCTCAGAGTCCAAAAGATGAACTCCCACGTTAGCCAATTGGTGAATATCCTCCACCAATCCTATTTTCTCCTCATCCACATAAGATAAGCTCCCTATGGATAACTTGCTAAGAGCATCAGCAACCACATTATCTTTACCTGGGTGATAATGAAGACTCATATCATAGTCCTTAAGCAATTCATTCTACCTCCTCTATCTGAGATTCAACTCCTTCTGAGCGAATACATAATGCAAGCTCTTATGATTGAAATATATATCAATATGCACCCCATACAGATAATGTCACCAAATCTTCAATGCTATTACCACAGCCACCAACTCTAGATCATGAGTCGGATAATTCTTTTCATGGACCTTTAGCTTCCTAGAAGCATCAGATACAACCTTACCATGATGCATCAAGACATAACCTAGCCCTACACGAGATGCGTCACAGTAACTAATGCAATCATCAAATCCCCCAGGTAGGATCAAAACTAGCACAAAAGTCAACTTTTCCTTCAACTTCTCAAAACTATCCTCATGAGAATTAGACTACAGAAACTTCTTTATTTTCCTAAGTCAACTTAGTCAATGGAGACAAAATAGAGGAGAAATTCTCTACAAACCTCCTATAATACCCGGCTAAAACCCAAGAGGCTCCGTATGTTGGTTAGATTCATTGGTCTAGGCCAGTTCCTAACTGCCTCAACTCTATGTGGATCTACCTTGATCCCCTCACTTGAAACAACATGACCCAAAAAGATCATAATATTCAAAAGACATAACCAGAAAGTCATATTGACCATATCAGATTTAGAAAGTAGTCTTAAGGATATCCGCCCCCCTAATCTTAAACTGATGATAATCCGATCGAAGATTAATCTTAGAGAAGCAACTAGCACCCTGAAGCTGATCAAAGAGATCATCAATTAAGAAGAGGATACTTAATCTTCACTGTTACCTTATTCAGCTGATGATAATTGATATATATCTGAAGAGAACTATCTTTCTTACACACGAAAAGCATAGAAGCACCCCATAGAGAGATACTAAGATAGATGAAACCCTTATCAAGAAAATCCTTTAACTGCTTCTTAAGTTCTTTCAACTCAGTCGGAGCCATTGTATAATGAGGTATAGAGATAGGATGAATATCTGATAGAATATCAATTCCAAAGTCTATTTCCATATTAAGAGGAACACCAGGAAAATCATCAGGAAACACTCCAAGAAATTTGTTAACCGCAGGGAAACACTACAAGGAAAGACATTTAGGTTCAAAATCCTTAAACTAAACTAAATGATACAGTCACCCTTTGGAGATCAACTTCTGGGCTCTCAGATAAGAGATGAACCTCCCTTTAGGTACTAAGGATCTTCCCTCCCTTTATGTTTCAGTTTATTATGGAATTAGAAAACTGACCTTATGGGTCTGACACTCTAAATAAATGCAGCACAAATGAAGCCAATCCATCCCCATGATCATATCAAAATCCACTATATCAAACACTATAAAATCCATCAATGTTTTTCTATGAAATATGGACACCACATAACCCCTACAGACTTTTATCACCCTGATAGAATCACCAAATAGTGTAGACACAGGCAAACGCTCAGAAATATTGTTGGTACCAAAACTAAAATGAATAGCTATATAAAGGGTCACGTAAAAAAGGGTAAATACCAAATTAAATAGAAAAAATACATCATGAGAGAAAATTTTGAACATACCAGTAATGACATCAGAAGATGCCTCAAATTCCTGATAGATAGCAAGAGCATAATGATAATTCTGATAAATGCAGGTACCAAAAGTAGCACCTTTTGGCATAAGAGTCAAAGAAGTAGCAATCAAAACCTTATTAGCTCTAGAATCAACCTTAGATGGATAGTATCACTGTAAATACCTCAGATGACCATAATTAAAGCACCTATTCCTTCCCTTATTACACTTACTATAATGTATCTATCCCTAAAATCTGTAAGAAGGATAAGGTGGGTCTTACTGAGCTCCACAACCTAAGACTGGGTAACTTGTGCCTTAAACCCACTGTTTGTCTAAAACTCACGATCACCAGATGACATAGGATATAAGACACTATCCGTAGAATATAAACCAGAACTTTCCCATGTTTTTATCTTGCTCCACTGTCTACTATCTCTACCACTATTTTAATAACTTTCATTCTTCTCTGGATATCTTAATTTTATGTTTGCCTTTCCCCAATCTCTACCTGTTTATTCTTCTCATCCTCATCTTGCTGCATATATATCACAAGTCTAGAAATGTCTATGTCATTATTCACAATCGCTTCCTTGTAGTCTAACACTAAGTCCCAACACAAACCAAAGCAAACTTCCTCAACTTAGACCTCTGGCTAGACACTAACTCAGAAGCTTAATGACATAACTGTTGAAATTTCAGAGCATACTCCTTGTTCATATTTATCTACTTCAAAGATTTCCTTAAATTTTGAGGAAAAAATAATCAAGGAAGGCACCAGATAACTCAACCCATATAGCAGGATCAATATTATCACCCCTCAATTGCTACCACTCCTCATACTACTGATAAGCTACATATTTCAGTTGGTAGGCAGCAAACTCCATACCATCAGAATAAAAAACGTGCATCACTTGAAATATTTTATTAATTTTATCCACAAACCCCTAAGAATCCTCCTTAAAATTAAAGCCTATAAAGGTTGGGGGGGACTTAACCTTATTAACTGGACAACTCTGGTGACCTCAGAAAATAGAGCAACAGAACTATCACGATCAGGTTGAAGAGACTGAGAAATTACCAACTGAATCAATAGATGAATAGATTGCTGAAACTCGGTATTAGAAATGTCTTCTTGGGGCAGTGAGGCATAAATATTATCAGCCCAAGAATCTCAAAGAGTACTGGTAGGGACTGGTAGAACTCCACAAGGGCAGTACAGTCAGGAGCAGAGACCCTAGATCGAATTTGAACTCCATAAACAGGGTGAGTTCTATCCACATTGTCCTCAGTGGGATAGAGAAGTTTACACGAGCATCAAATTTTTTAGGAAGCATGATTTGAAATGCGAGCAAATGGAGATTAGAGGGGTTTTCAATACCTTAAACTCTATATCCCCAAAAATAGATCACAAGAAAGGAAAATATTTCTAAATGCCTTATAGCCTCTCCTTTATAAGTGTGGTCCACTACACACCCATAAAAAAAGACTCCACTTGATACGACTTTGTGGATACCCAATTACCACGAACCTAGGCTTTGATACCAAGCTTGTCACAACCCAAACCAAGGCCTAGTCGTGACGAGTATCTCAAGTCCACCAAGGACCAGAGACCACCACCATTAACCTATCCAACCAGAACATAATATAACTAGCAGCAATTGAGTTTTAAACATATAACAAGATATATAAATCAATAACAAGAGAGATCTACAAATCTATAATACAATTTACCCATACTTTGTCCACAAAAGTCTCTAATAAAAAAAACATCAACCTAGTCGGGACATGCCCCTGCCCATAGCTAAAAAAATCACCCACACAAATAGTTTAAGACATAAGTAAAGAGAAGACCATGAAATAAGGATCTTCTGGAGAATAAAGGCTCACCACTTCAAAGCTGACTCACAGATAATCTAGAAATCAACTACCACTATGCAAGGAAATAGTAGTATCTTTAGACCCTACATCATGTAGGGATACAACATTCAAGAACGATTAGCAGGATGAGTGCTAGCATGTAAATCAGGGAAGGTGAAAAATAATGTCATGACCAAACAACAATAAAATAACATACACACAATATACATATATATGTATATATATATATATATATATATATATATATCATGCCAAGATAGGGAGCAAAGTTTAACTTAGGATTTAAAATATTTGTCTGGACTGTGTAGCTTTCACCATCATAAAGGCACCTATGGACCATATGGATTCAACTTTCCCTACCAGAAGGGCCTTAGTATGTGTTAGCTGCATGAACTGGAGGTATCAAGATAGGCCAGATAATCCAAAAGCCTTCACTAATCCATGATAAATATGTATAAGGTGTGCCACAAACATACAGTCATTAAGACCAACTACTACACCGACAAATGTGGATTATCAGTATCGGTCCCTCGGGACCTCAACCTTCACGGTAAGATACAAAACCCTTTTTAAGTCCAATTAAAACATTTACATATTCCTATTCATTGAACAAAATACCATTTATTAAGGCACATACCGTTCTTATAGGCACACCAATTATACTTGCAAGATATTATCATTATACCATTTCCATTGACCATCAACTTTGGGGTATCCACGACCTCCATGATCAAATTATCCATTAACTTGGGGAAATTCATGATCTCTATGGTCCAATTTAAAATCAATTCATGGCTATTAAGGCCTTTCAAAGCCATTTGTATTCCATTAGCCTTTTATAGTTTTAATTTAATTTTAATATGCATATAATCATGTTTTAAAGAAAATTTTGTAAGGTTGGGTTGAGGTTATTACCAATTCCAGTAGCAAAATCCATTTAATTAGGGGAATCCATGACCGCAATTTTATTCACCCTGCCTATATATCCAAAGAGTTCCAAAATCCATTGGTAGAGCATAAACTATTCATGTAAAACCATGAGAAAACCACTTAAACAACTTTCATCCAAAAACCCCCAACCCAAGTTTAAAAACCCAACATTAAGACTACATGGGTAACAATTAACACATGCTTTTAACAAAATAAGTTTTAGGGAAGAAATACATGCTTGAGATATCAAGAGTTACGAAGAGAAACCACCAATTTGAGACCTAGATGATTAATCCTTGAAACCCTAGCTTTGTTCTTGACTTGGGAATTTAAGAGAAGAGAGAAGTGTAATTGATTAGGTAATGAGGAGTTATGGGGTCCCTTATGGTGTTTTATGTTGTGGGTTATAACTGGGGATAAGATAGTGCCCTTAATTAAAAAATTAAAAAGTTATCATGTAGTTATTTACGGGTCACATCACGACTCGTGACAACTAGCTACGAGTCTTACCCTAGACTAGTAGTCTGGGCAGAGTCTTAGATCCCCTTCACTGGTTTGGTCATGATTCATATCCTACGACTCGTGACCTCACCTTATGACTTTTAAAGGCCTATTTATGACATCAATAAAAACTTGGAGATTCCTCACTAGTTTGCCTACGCCTTGAACCCTATGACTTATAATGAGTCTTCAAGAATTAGTAGGTGAGTCGTTACTTAGGAAGTGAGCACAACTGTCAAGGAAATCTCAAAGGCCAAAAATTTGGGGTGTTATAATTCTTTATGTATATATAGTAGATATTGACCATTTTTTGGCGTCTTTGTATGTTATATTTTTTTTTTCATATTTGAATTCACTAAATAAAAATTCAGAGATAAAAATGACTTAATTCTTTAAGGTCACTTAATTTAAAATCACTATTTTAAAAAATAAATCATTATTTTTTTCTTAAAATATTCATTGTTCAGTATCCATTTTAAAATCTTGTTAATCAAAGATTGTGTCATGATCTGAGAAGGACTAATGCATTTCACTGTTGTTATTCGGGCTTATTTATCTTTATTTTGAGGACTTCTTTTGTGCTTAATATGTTAACAATGATATAATTGAGAATCAAAGTGTTTAAGTACTTAATTACAATATTTTATGTGTAGTTCATACAAGTTTGTACTTAATTTGGTCACTTAGAGTTCAAATGAGAAAACTAGATGTTACTAGCTTGAGATAGGTGTTTGACTAGTTGATCTCGATGGATTCTAGTGAGTGAAATAAGTTCCTTAGGTTATTATTGTTTAATTATGTGTGTAACAACTTGTTTATAGTGTTTAAAGTGCATTTGAATCAACCTAGAGTCGAGAAAGAAGTTAATGATAAAAAAAGGTAAAACTAGTTCTTAGCTTAAGTTTCTAGTTTGTTGCCCTTGATATTGTGTTGTTTTGAGCTCTAATCAGTGGTTTTTGATGCTATAGGATGCTTGGTGAGTTGATTATGATGATATATGGATAATAAAAAAGCTGGAAATCAAGTGGAAACAATACCACAAGGCTTGGGATAGAAGAACATGGAGATGGCTTACAAGATGACTTTCTAGTGAGGGTCCACAATAGAGACGCGACACAGACCCTATTCCATAGAAATAAGCCCTGCAGCATGGACCCTATTCCCTCAAAATAAGCCCCATATCATGGACCCTATTCCTTTGAAGTAAGCCCCGCGGAATGAACCTTATTCCCTTAAAATAAATTGTTCAACGCGCACCCCATCCCATCAAAATGTAAGGGGCGACACAGACCCTAATCTAAAAATGCTCAATTTGTCCTCCTATAAATAGGTTACTTGAACTTGATGTTAGACACCTTGGACGAATTTGAAACTTGGAGAGGGGCTGGAAAACTCTTTAATTAGGGTTTTTCTTCTTTTACTTTAGTTTATTTATGGATTTTATCTTGTATTCATCTATGTTGATTACGACTATGTCCATGAGTGGCTAAAAGCCCCCTTTCCGGGGTTAAGGCCAAGAACATGATTACTATATCTTTGAATTGATTTGTTTTTTATTTCTTATCATATTTGGTTGTTTATTTATCCTTTCTATAACTATTTTACAGATTATCTTCCCTTACAATACACCCATTATCATCTTTGTGAGCTCAAGAGAGGGAATAATAGGATAGAATATGGGGGGGTAAATAGAGTAAGGTTTTTATTCTTTTATAAAATAAGGGATTTGAATTAGAGTCTAGGATAGAGATATACTTAAAAGACTTACTTGGTTCACTACAGGATGAAATATAAATGCATTTAGCTTAGTTGTCACATTTCCGCTTAACGATATAGTTATGGGGCTAAGTTAGCCAAGTGATTAAAGGCTCGAGAGACCATGATCATAATATCAACCCCGTGAATCAACAACTAAGATAAAAAATCTAACCAATGAAGTTCAATAGCTTAGTATGATTGTTCTCAGTGCTTTAACCCCGGGGTTTCTCTCTATTGATTGTCCAAGATATTTAATTTTTTCCATTGTTTACTTTAATTTAAGTTTATAACTCCAAAATTTATTGGATTACGTTTGCACCACTTTAATCTCAAAAGTTGAACTTGAATTAGATAGTTGTTGAGATAAGTCCCTGTGGGATCGATACTTGGCTTCTAAAAAGACACTTTACCACTTGGTGAGACCACGTACACTAGCTTGTGTGCAACAAGTTTTTGGTGTAGTTGTCGGGGACTTGTAAATTAGACACTATCTTATTTTTTGTTTAGCCATATCGAGTTGTACATAGTTTAGTATTTTTTTCTTTTTAGTTTTGTTTTACTTTTTTTCTTACACTTCTTGATATGTCAGTCTGGGATAGATAGTTTTTGGATGATGATGATTTTTATTATTTTTGTAGGGGACCCTATCGAGAGGCTTTTTGTCCATATTTTGATGAAAGTGCATAGATGGGACCTTCATAATATGAGGTGGGTACTATCTTATCTGTGGAGAAAACCATAAGTTTGTGTGAGGTTTGTCGCAATAGTGGTCATTATGCAACTATGTGTGCTGCCAATCCTGAGTCAGTGATGTTTATGGGCAATGCTCAAAGACCATATTATGGGAACTCCTATGATAAAAAGTGGCAAACTCAGCCACCAATTCAATCATGAAATAACCAGCAACAGTAGTTTCAGTTGCAATAACAAAATACACAAGCTAGTAATATAGAGGAGATGTTAAAAAGGTTTATTGCCACCCAAGAATAGTTGGTTGTTAAACTTAATAATTGGCAAAGAATTCTAAAGGATTTAGAGATCAGTTGGGCAGATATAGCAGGCACAAAATGCTAGGTCTCAAGGTGGTTTTCCAAGTGACGCTGAACCTCCTAAATAAGTAATGGCAGTCACTTGGAGGAATGGTAAAGATCTTAGTAAAAAATCTCCAAATATACCTAAGGAGGTAGATACAGAGTTGACTCCCCAACCAGCTACAGACATAGTTGCTGATAATTCGTGGAAGTCTAAGTACTCGAAAACTAAAATTGCTAAACGGGTTAAAGAGAGACTACCACCATAATCTCCAAAAAGGTACAGAAAAGAATAGGCAGATACTTGCTAATTTGTAGAGCAAACAAAAGAATTTCAACCATTTAACTATCATCTTTCTCTTGTGATTGAAATTGAGAAGGTGAATAAAATTAAGTGTGGAGTGCATGGTGTAAATTTTGAAATGGGATTGGTTGGGCCTCATTCAAAGAACTTTTATACATTATGTTTAGATGATGACATGTATGTGGAGTCATTTGAAATAATGGAAGAGTGTAAAGATAAGGAACAACAATCCTATATTCATAATTTTGCACTAGAAAAGAACAAAAAAACATACTTCACTTTAAGGCCGAGTGGTATATCATGAACTATCCATTACTTGATTTAATCATTTTTGTACCACCACCCTATGAGTAGATAAAAAAGATAGATGCGAGGTTGGGGGTAAAATTTATATCCTCAAAGTGAAGAAAAAAATTGATTGGGTCATTCTGCGACACTAAATCAGGTGCTTCTTGGGAGGCAACCCAAGTTAAGGTATGTTTTATTTTCAGTATTTTTAAGTTTTTACTGCACCAGTTTTTTTGTTGAGTCAAAGGTTGATGGAAAGTCTGAGTATCGAAAAACCTGAGCTAAGGAGCATAGCGAAGACTAAGTGTGGAGTCCCTGGACCCTCTTCATGTATAAAGATGATACTAGCTAGGACTAGAGGCCTCAGGGAGTATTTTTATCTCTAATTTTAAAGTATACTTTGGGGATAAAGTAGATTCTTAAGCGGGGGTATGGAAATTCCCAGTTTTAGGAGGAAGTTTAAAATTTTTATGTGAATAAGTGAGATGTTCTTATTAGAGCTATATTTACTACATGATGCAAGTGTTTTGGTTGTAAAAGCATGTTGATTACGTGAATTACTACTTTTGAGACTCTTAGTCTCATGACTATGACTCTTGTACTTGTTGTCTTAATGATTGAATTTGTTTGATTGTTTGGTTGAGAGTCTATAAGGATCCTACTTGTGTTGAGCATGTACCATGTGTGTGTGAGGTTGTGGTGTATTCCTCGGTGCAAGTGATGTATTGAACGTGTCTGGTGTGTATGCAAAACAAAATAAAGAGTATGGGTTTAGGAGATGATATAAGCATTTATTTGATAGCCATGTTTCATACCCTCTTACTTACCCTTGTGCATAATCCTTGTTAACTCCATTGAGCCCTTAGCTTATTTTCTTTGGCAACCTCATATATAGCCTGTATCCCCTTCTTTGATAGACCTTAATTTTATCTAAAGCTCCTAAGTGCTTTAGTGTAAAATTAATTAAATTAAGGAGTTTGAAATTAAAGTAGGAGAAAGGTAAAAGTGAAGCCTAAAAGTAATTGTTATTGGTGCATGCAATTGATGTGTTATAGTTGAGAGTTAGAGAAATTTGTGCTAAAGAAATTCCCATTTTATCCAATTTGTCTTACAATGAACCTATTTTGCTCCTGGTCCTCCTTGGACACTGTGCACCTCAACTAAGAAAAATTTCTTAAGTCGAGGATGGATATAACAGGGGTGCATAACGTAAAGGGGGTATGAATAAGGGTAAAATTGAATCATGAATTAATAGACAATAATCCCACTATAGTGTATGTGTATAAGCATAATGAGATGGGTAAAACAAAATATAGTGGTAGGTAGGAGTGGTGGAAATTGGTTGGTAAGGTGAGTTGAATGAAAAATGTGATGTATTAAAGCGCTTAGGGAAGATAGTCACTATTTTTGATAAAAATAGTTCCTACCCATCCCTCAGCCTACAATACAACCCTTAAAGACATATTTGATCCTAAGCTTTATCATTCTGATATTAGGGAAGTACTACACTAAGCGCAAGCCTATGGTTCATCTTGTGTAACTAGTAAATTCTTTGGGAAAACGAGCGTAATTTTATTCTTGTACCCAATCTATAATAAATTGCATTTATGTAAGTGCTTATGGGTAACTCTCTTGTTGTAATGGAACATGTTCGATAATAGTTACGTGATTTGTGTGTTTTCCTTGATTGAGCAATATTTATGAGTTTGCCAACTTGGTGAGTCAATTCTTGAGGCTAGGATGTTTTGGAGTAGTATTCTATAAAACTCACAATTGTATTTGTAACATGCTTAGTGTAAGGACTTTCATTCTGTATATTCAATGTAGTACTAGCTTGAGTGTATTGATTTTAGTAGAAGTGTGGAGTCACCTCAGCTTATGATGCTTAGAGTAAAGAGTTGTTCGAGGAAAAACTAGGCTTTAAGTTTGGGGTGATGATCTGAGGTGGATTTATGCTCTTAGTGTTGTTATCCGAGATTGTTTAGCTTTGTTTTGAGGACTTCTTGTGTGCTTAATGTGTTAAAAATGAAATAATTAAGCATATCAGTGTCTAAGTACTTAATTACAATGTTTATGGTGTATTTCAAACAAGTTTGTACTTAATTTAGTCACTTAGAGTTCAAATGAGAAAACTAGAAGTTACTAGCTTGAGCTAGGTGTTTGACTAGTTGATCTCTATGAATTCTAGTGAGTTAAATGAGTTCCTAAGGTTATTATTGTGTTAGTATGTGTGGAACAACTTGTTATAGTGTTTAAAGTGCAATTTAATCAAACCTAGAGTCGAACAAGAAGTTAAAGACAAAAAGGGCAAAACTAGTTCTTAACTTAAGTTTCTAGTTTGTTGTCCTTGATATCGTGTTGTTTTGAACTCTAATCAGTGGTTTTTGATGCTATAGAATGCTTGGTGAGTTGATTGTGATGATATATGGATGGTAAAAAAGCTGGAAATCAAGTGGAAACAACACCACAAGGCTTGTGATGGAAGGACATAGAGATGGCTTACAAGATGACTTTCCAGTGAGGGTCCGCGATAGAGATGTGACATGGACCCTACTCCCTCAGAATAAGCTCCTCAGCATGGATCCTATTCCCCTGAAATAAGTTGTGCGACATGCACCCCATTCCACCAAAATTAGAGGGGCAAGGCGGACCCTAATTCAAAAATAGCCAATTTGTCCTCCTATAAATAGGACACTTGAACTTGATGTTAGACACCTTGGACGGCTTTGAAACTTGGAGAGTGTTTGGAAAACACTTCATTAGGGTTTTTATTCTTTTACTTTAGTTTATTTATGGAGTTTATCTTGTATTCATCCATGGTGATTACGACTATGTCCATGAGTGGCTAAAAACACCCCTTTCAAGGGTTAAGGCCAATAACATTATTACTATTTATTTGAATTGATTTGGTTTTGATTGATTATAATATTTGGTTGTTTATTTATCCTTGTTATAACTATTTTAAGGATTAGCTACCCTTAGAATACACTCATTGTCATCTTTGTGAGATCGGGAAGGGGAATAAGATGATAGAATGTGAGTGAAAATAGAGTAAGGTTCTTTTTCTTTTATAAAATAATTGATTTGAATTAGCGTCTAGGATAGAGATATAACTAGAAGTATTATTTGATTCAATATGGGATGAAATATGAATACATTTAGCTTAGTTCTCACATTCTCGTTAAACAATGTAATTGTGGGGCTAAGTTAGATAAGTGATTATAGGCTCGAGAGACCATGATCATAATATCAACCCCGTCAATCAACAACCAAGATAAGTAATCTATCCAATAAAGTTTAATAGTTTAGTATGATTATTCGCAGTGCTTTAATCCTGGGTTTCTCTCCATTGATTGTCCAAGAAATTTACTTTCTTACATTGCTTACTTTCATTTTAGTTTTTAACTCCAAAACCCTTTGGATTATGTTTGCACCACTTTAATCTCAATAGTTGAACTTTAATTTGATAGTTGTTGAAACAAGTCCTTGTGGGATCTATACTTGTCTTCTAAAGGGCCATTTTACTACTTGGTAAGACCGCGTACACTTGCGTGTTGCTTGGGCACAACATGTTTTTGACGTCATTATTGGGGACTTGTAATTGGCAGCTATCTTATTTTTAGTTTAGCTATATTAAGCTCTACATAGTTTAGTATTTTTTATTTTTAGTTTCTTTTACTTTTTTCTCACACTTCTTAATATGTCATCCTAGAATAAATGGTTTTTGAGTGATGATAATTCTTATTGTTTTAGTCGGGGGGACCCCATTGAGAGGCTTTTTTTCCATATTTTAATGGAAGCGCATGGATGGGACCTTCACAATATGAAGTGGATACTATCCTATTTGTGGAGCAAACCATAAGTTGGTGTGAGGTTTGTGGCAATAGTAGTTATTTTGCAGCTATGCGTGCTACCAATCCTAAGTCAGCGATGTTTGTGGTCAATGCTTAAATGCCATATTATGGGAACGTCTACAATTAAAAGTGGCAGTCTCAGCCACCAATTTAATCATGGAACAAACAACAATAGTAGTTTCAGTAACAACAACAAAACACACAGGCTAGTAACATAGAAGAGATGTCAAAGAAGTTCATGGCCACCCAAGAACATTTGCCTGTTGTACTTAAGAATCGGCAAAAAATTTTGAAGCAGTTGGAGAATCATTTGGGGTAGATACAGTAGGCACAAAATGCCAGGTCTCAAGGTGGTTTGCCAAGTGACATTAAAACTCCTAGTCAAGTAATGGAAATCACTTCGAGGAATGGTAAATAGCTCAATGAAGAACCTCCAAAGACAACTAAGGAGGTAGATGCAGAGTTGACTCCCCAACCAACTGTAGAGAAAGTTGCTGATAACTCAAGAAAGTATGAGTACTCAATAACTAAAGTTGTTGAATAGGTTAAAGAGCGAACACCACCACTATCTCCGCAGAGGCATAGAAAAGCACAGGAGGATACTAGCTAATTTGTACAACAAACACAAGAATTTCAGCCATTCAACTGTCATCTTTCTCTTAAGACTGAAATTAAGAAGGTGAAAAATAGTGAGTGTATAGTGGAAGGTGTAAATTTTGAAGTGGGATTAGTTGGGCCTCATTCAAAAAAAATTTCTACATGATGTTAAGATAATGACATGTCTGTGGAGTCATAGTGGAAGAGTGTAAATATGAGCAACACGAATCCTATATTCTTAATTTTTTACCAGATAAGAAACACAAAAACATACCTCACTTTAAGGCCAAGTGATTTACCATGCACCATCTGTTACTCGGTTCACTCATCTTTGTTCCACTACCCTATGAGCGGAGCAAAAAGATAAATGCCAGGTCGGGGGTAAAATTTATATCCTCAAGGTAGAGAAAAAAGTTGATTGGTCATGCCGCGACACTAAATCAGGCATTCCTTGGTAGGCAACCCAAGTTAAGGTATGTTTATTTTTAGTATTTTAAGTTTTTACTTCTCTAGATTTTTTCTCTTATTATGTCACATATTTATGGGAAGTTTGAGTACCGAAAAACCTGAACTAAAGAGCATGACAAAGACTAAGTATGGGGTCCTCAAACCCTCTTGATGTATAAAGATGCTACTAGCTAGGCCTAGAGAAGGCCTCGGGAAGTATTTTTATCTCTACTTTTAAATTATACTTGTGGGACAAAGTAGATTTTAAGTGTGGGGTGGGGAAATTCTCAATTTTATGAGGAACTTTAAAATTTTTATCTTATGAATAAGTGAGATGTTCTTGTTGGCGCTATATTTAACTACATAATGCATGTATTTTGTTTGTAAAAGCATGTTGATTGTGTGAATTATTACTTTTGAGACTCATAGGCTCATGATTATGTCTCTTGTACTGGTTAGCTTAATGATTGAAATCATGCAATTTTTTGGTTGAGAGTCTCTGAGTATCCTACTTGAGTTGAGTATGTACCATGTTGTGTGAAGTTGTTGTTGTATTCCTTGGTACATGTAGTGTCTAGAACTTGCTTGGTGTGTATGAAAAGTGAAATAAACAATGTGGGTTTGAGAGATAATATAAGCATTTATTTGATAGCCATGTTTCATGCCTTCTCTTACTTACCCTTATAAAAAATCTTAGTTAACCCCATTGACCCCTTAGTTTATTTTATTTGGCAGCCTCATATATAGCCAGTATCCCTTTCTTTGATGGATCTTAATTTGATCCAAAGCTCCTAAGAACTTTAGTATAAAATATATTAAGTTAAGAAGTTTGAAATTCAAGTAGGATAAAGGTGAAAGTAAAGCCCCGAAGTAATAGTTATTGGTGTGTGCAGTTGATGTGTTGTGGTTGGGAGTTAGAGAAATTTGTAAAGAAGTTCCTATTTTTAGCCCATTTATGTTACAATGAACCTGTTTTGGCCCTAGTTATCCTTGGACATTGTGCACCTCAACTAAGGCAAATTGCTTAAGTTGAGGGTGGCTATCAAAGGGGTGTATAACATAAGGTAGGTGTGAAGAATTGTAAAATTGAATCATGAATTAATAGAAAATAATCCCACCGTAGTGTATGTGAATAAGCTTAATGAGATGGGGCAAAATAAAAGATAGTTGTTGGTAGAAGTAGTGGAAATTGGTTATTAAGGATGAGTTGAATTAAAAGTGCAATGTAATAAAGAGCTTAGGGAAGAAAGTCACTATTTCTGGTCAAAATAGTTCTTACCCATCCCTTGGTAACTATTACCACCCTTAAAGACCTATTTGATCATAAGCTTTATTATTCTAATATTGGAAAGTACTACACTAAGCGCAAGCCTATGGTTCGTCTTGTGTAACTAGTGAATTAGTTGGGAAAACGAGCGTAATTTTATTCTTGTACCCAATTTGTAGTAAATTGCATTTATGTGAGTGCTAATGGGTAATTCTCATGTTGTAAGGGCACATGTTCGATAATAGTTAGGTGATTTGTGTGTTTTCCTTGATTCAGCAATATTTATGAGTTTGCCAACTTGGTGAGTCAATTCTTGAGGCTAGGATGTTTTGGAGTAGTATTCTATAAAACTCACAATTTTGTTTGTAACATGCTTAGTGTAAGGACTTTCATTCTGTATATTCATTGTAGTACTAGCTTGAGTGTATTGATTTTAGTAGAAGTGTGGAGTCACCTCAGCTTATGATGCTTAGAGTAAAGAGTTGTTTGAGGATGAACAAGGGTTTAAGTGTGGGCGATGGATCTGAGGTGGATTCATGCACTTTAGTATTGTTATCCAGACTTGTTTAGCTTTGTTTTGAGGACTTCTTGTGTTCTTAATGTCTTAAGAATTATAAAATTGAGAACCTATGTGTTTAATACTTAAATAAAATGTTTAAATTGTAGTTCAAATAAGTTTGTACTTAATTTGGTCACTTCGAGTTCAAATTAGAAAACTAGAAGTTACTAGCTTGAGCTAGGTGTTTGACTAGTTGACCTCGATGGATTCTAGTGAGTGAAATGAGTTTCTAAGGTTATAATTGTGTAATTATGTGTGGAAAAACTTGTTTATTGTGTTTAAAGTAAAATTGAATCAGGCCTAGAGTCGAACAAGAAGTTAAAGATCAAAAAGGGCAAAACTAGTTCTTAAGTTTCTAGTTCATTGGCCTTGATATTGTATTGTTTTGAGCTCTAATCAGTGGTGTGTTATGCGATAGGATTCTTGGTGAGTTGATTGTGATAATATATGGATAATAAATAATCTGTAAATCAAGTGAAAACAACACCACAGGTCTTGTGATAGAAGGACATGAAGATGGCTTACAAGATGACTTTTTAGTGAGGTTCCGCGATAGTGACGCGACACAGACCCTATTCCCTCAGAATTTGCCACCAAGCCTTTATTCCCTCATAATAATCCCTGCAGAACCAACCGTATTACCTCAGAATAAGTTGTGTGGTGCATACCCCATTCCACCTAAATAAAAGGGGCAACACGGACCCTAATCCAAAAACGACCAATTTGTCTTTCTATAAATAGGACACTTGAACATGATATTAGACACCTTGGACGACTTTGAAACTTGGAGAGGAGATGTAAAACACTTCAATTAGGGTTCTTATTCTTTTCACTTTAGTTTATTTATGGATTTTTTCTTGTATTCATCCATGGTGATTACGACTATGTCCATGCGTGGCTAAAAGCCCCTTTTTCAGGGTTAAGGCCAAGAACATGATTATTATTGCTTTGAATTGATTTGGCTTTGATTGATTATTATATTTGTTGTTTATTTATCCTTTTATAACTATTTTATGGTTTATCTAAGCTCAAAATACACCCATTGTCATCTTTGTAAGCTCAAAAGGAGGAATAAGAGGATAGAACATGGCGGTTAATAGAGTACGATTTTTGTTCTTTAATAAAATTAGGGATTTGAATTAGCGTCTAGGATAGAGATATAACTAGAAGTCTTTTTTGGTTCACTATGTGATGAAATATTAATGCGTTTAGCTTTGTTGTCATATCCCCGCTCAATGATTTAGCCATGGGGCTAAGTTAGATAGGTTATTTGAGGCGCGAGAGACCATGATCATAATATCAACGCTGTGAATCAAGCTGAAGACGTTTGGTATTTGCTTTAGAACTGAATATTAAAAATAAAGCTGAAAAATCTTATTTTGGGAGTAAAAGAGAGTCAACTGAAGACGAATAAAGGACACCACATATCATAAAATGTTCTACCTCATATCAGAAAGACATCTTTATCAGGTAAATGTTTTACCATAAAAAGTTCCAACAACCATATTGACATCGCATATCATAAAAAGGATTAGCTTTCAATTTTTCATAGTAAAAGATGAGAGCATTGAAAATAATACTAAATTTAAGCAATTTTGTTGAATATAAATAAAGTCGATTAGCAAGGTTGTATTTCCACATTCCTACCTAATAGTCCATAAGAGGAGTTTTGACATTTGAATATGTAGGTCTAAGTCATTCAAACTAAGTGGCTTACATTGTTTGGAATGTCTTCCCATTTTTTTTACCTAAAAGTATAGAAAAACTTTTGACCTACGTTAACTTCACTAAGGAACCAAGCTCCCTTACTCTTTCCCCAACAAACAGGTCAAACCTTTCTTTTGGGGATGGATCACCATCAACCCCTATGATGATACTCCTTTGAATGGATACAACTTGCCTATGTGTGTCGCTGTCCTAGGGAAGCCATTGAATCTTGCCGAGAAAATTAAGAATTTTTTTTCCCTTTCCTCTCATATTTTGTATAGTGAGATAGGATGTAGGGAAAGTTTTGTTTTATTTCTATTTCTTCCTCTCTCATATATGATAAAAATATGTCATGAAAATGAAGGATATCAAAAATACCTTTAGGTAAGTTCATCACGAGCAGGAGAAGGTCCTCTTTGAGAAGAATTTGGATAGCCTCTACTTAAAATATGAGATAGTCTATTAACGCATATAAGTCTATTTCATGAGGTACTTTCCGATAGAAAAGTTGCTTCATGGAATACTTCCTAAAAATGAGGTACTTTTCGATAGAATAGTTTCTTCAAGGAGTACTTCCTAAAGAGATAAAGTTAGAATTCAACGTACAAGCAATGACATCAATTGACTAAAAAGTGAATACTATTAATTTGATGAGTAGAAATAAACAGTATACAAAACATTTCTCAAAAATAAACAATTACTAAACTTTATAAGTCAAACATCCTAGGCATTGGTCCTTGAAAATTTCTAAAATTTTATCCTCATTATCCTGACTATGACTCACCCTACAAGTCATAAGGTGTCTTGATGGGTCATATGACCCTAGTCATAAGGTGTCCTATGAATAGTGCTTAAGTTGTTGTCTTGAATACAACTTGGGGACACGAGCCATAAAGACCTATAATGAGTCGTTGGACTCAAATCGTAGCCTAAATAGTGTGTGTAGCTAAGTTTTGCTCTGAGTATAAGTGGATCACTACAAATTGTGATGACTCATTATGAGTGTTTAGGTGTCAATTGTAAGGTGTCCAGTGTAAGTCCCAAGTGGTTCTATCTTGGATACGACTTGGACCCTATAAGTCATAGGGTCATGATACGAGTCATATAATGTAAATTGTAAGGTCAACAATAAAGGTTCCCCTTAATGTGGTCTTGGCTACGATTTAAGATGGTGAGTCGTAAGGTGTTGTTTTGAGTCGCTGTGTGACCAGTAGTCACTGGCGACAGTTTTCCAACTTTTAAGTTGAGGACCCTTTGAACATTTTCCACTTTAACCACTTAGACCCCACAACCATAAAATACCTTTGGGGTATTCTTTTCACTCTTTATCATTTCAAACACTCTCACTATTATCTCTAAATCTTCTCAAGCAATATACTTAGGGTTTCCATGAAGTTGGTCATCCAAGGGCTCAAGGGTTGGATTCTCTACATAATCTTGGGTATTTCAGGCATGTTACTCTTTCCTAATTGCTAATTTGCTGAAATCATATATTTTAAAAAAAATTTCATATGGTATTGATGATGGCTTTTAAACATGGATTAAGGGTTTTGAATGCTTGTTGTTGAGTAATATTTCCCATGATTTACAAATGACTTTTTATGGTTTATTAAGGTTTTGAAATTGTGAGATACAACGGTATGGTGAATAAATAAGGAGATTGTATTTTCCCCCAACTTATGACTTTTGAAGTGGTTATGACCTCAACCCCATATTGTAAAATTGGTTTGAATATAAAAAGTATGTAAATTGAACTACTGTTGAACTATTGCATAATGTGAAAGGCAAATAAATCATAATGATTTTGAATTGAACCTTATTGGGTAATATAATTCCCTAAGCTAAATTATGATTAAAATAAGGGGGTTGTGAATTCGGCTAAGTGATGATAATTAGTTTGGCATGTTATTATTACCTTACAAGAGTAGTTGGTATAAAGATAACAACAATGTATGCCTTAATGTGCGTTGTGGTTAAATTAATGGGAAAGTGTGATAAATATTTTAAGCTTAAAAGAGGATTATGTAGCTGAGTCATGAAAGTAGAGGTCCCGAGGGACCAATACTAGAAATCCCAGTTATCGACTTTAGGGTCTGAATAACCGGGTGGTTTGAGTACCCCGTATTATTATCATATGATTAGAAGGTTCGAGTCCCCCGTATTGTATTACATGATTGGGTATTTGTGTCACCTTTATATGTTAGAAGGTCGAGTCTCTCATAATGCATATATATACCTTCTGGTTCATACGGCCACACGGGTTGGGGCCCTACCAGGTGGGAGAGAGATGGGCCCATATAGCCCATGGGTGCCTTTATATGTTATGATGGTTGAGCTATACAATTTAGGCTAAGTTTTAAAGTACATTTTAATTCTTGTTCCCTATCCCGGCATATGATATATATGTAGATGCATTTGATTATGTGCATTAGATTTGAATAATTTTGAACTGTTGATCACGACATTATGTTATCCTTATCCCTGAGTTACATGCTAGTGTTTACCGCACTAATTGTCTCTGGATTTTGTATCCCCATGCGATATAGGCACCAAAGATACTTATACTTTTCCTGCACAGAGTTTCGTGGATCGGTTGGGTTTGTTAGTTTGTTGTGGTGAAGTGGAGAGCCTCCATTCTCCAGAAGGCTTAGACATTTTATCAGTTCTTATTATAGATAAGAATTAAGAGTTTTTATTATCATTATCATTATTATTGTCATTGTCAAAGTCGGGGACATATCCCTACTAAGATTGTTTTTTAATTCCTTTTGCATAGAGGCTTTGTTGAGTTACTGTAGACTTGGGTGACGTTGGTTGGATATGTTGGTCGGTTGCCGATTATCATCTATAAACATATCTTTTATTCTTTAAACTTATCTTGTGCTATCTTAATATATTTTCAAAATTCAGCTATTGTTGGGTAATGTATAGGGTATGGTTAGGTTCAGGGGGTGGTCACCGGTCTATGATGGATTGGTGATGCCCGTCATATCCAATACCTGGTTCAGGTCGTGACAAAGTTGATATCAAAGACTACGTTTGGTGTCATTGGGTGAACACAATAGTAGAGTCTCTTTTATGGGTGTGTAGCATGCCACACTTATAATGGAGAGGCTACAAGGTATTTAGGAATGTTTCCCTTTATTGTTGTTCTATTTCGAACTATAGAGTCTAAGGTATTGAAATATCCTCTAATCCCCGTATGTTTGCTTTTCAGATCATGCCTCCTAGAAGATCTGATACTCGTGGAAACTCTTTTATCATATTTGAGGATAATGTGGATGAAGCTCATCCTTTTCAAGGAGTTTTGACCTGGTCCAGGGTTGTTTCTTATGATTGCCTTGCGGAGTTCCACTGGTTGCCCCCATCCCTCTTCGAACACCTCAAGCTGATGTATCTAATGCTGAGTTTTACCAGTCTATTCATTTGTTTACCCAGTTGGTCAACTCACAGACTGACCGTGTTGTTTATGTTGGTTCATCCTTTAAGGTCACTAGAGTTGGCCAATTATGAGGTTGAGTCCTCCGACTTTCACTGGTTCTAAAGTTTATGATGTTCCTCAAAATTTTTATAGATAAGATGGAAATGATTATTCGTGTGATGTATGCTACTGATATGGAGGGTGTGGAGTTTGCTGCCTATCAGTTGAAAGAGGTGGTGTATCATTGGAATAAGGAATGAGATCATTCTGGGGGTAATGATGCTGAGTACGCTTTGTGGGATGACTTTTCTTGTGCTTTTCTTGATATTTTCTTTCCTCGAGGATTGAGAAAGGCGAAGGCTGAGGTATTCATAAACTTAAAGTAGGGTAGGATGATAGTAAATAAGTATGCCTTGAAGTTTCATCAATTGTCATGATATACTTTGAAATTGGTGTCTAGCATGAGGGCTAGAATTAGGAAGTGTTCTTTTGGGCTATCTCGTGAGTTGATTTTAGAGAGCAAGGCCACCTTGTTGAATAATGACATATACATCTCTAGACTTATGGTGTGTATGCAACAAGTGGAACATGAGAAGAAAAAGCAAGCATAGATGAATAAAAGGAATAATAAGAAGTTTCGGTACTCGAATCAGGGTGGAAGTCAGCAGTAGTATGGTAGAGACGGTGGAAAATGGTCTAAGAAAAAGTGGGGCAATTCTGGTTCCTACTCTACGATTAATGCTTCTTATCTGAAGTTATCGGGTGATCGTTATTTCCAGAATAGTGTAGGTCCAAGGGTACAAGGTGCCCAACCTCAGGCTAGTGGGTCTCAGTCAGCTCCATTATATCCTTATTATAGATTTTGTGGTCAGATGCACCGTGGTGTTTGTGAATAAGAGAGGAACAAGTGCTTTAAATATGGTCAGATTAGGGCAATAAGATCCTTGTTTCTACTTTGTCAACTCCGACACCAAATGGTGTTACTTTTATTTTTGACTCCAACACTACTCAAAACTGTTAATACGCTCTTGCCACTCGCCAGGATTATAAGGCATCCTCAATGTTGTTACTGGTATACTCAAAATTTTCTCTCATGATGTATATTTTATATTTGATCTCGGGTCTACCCTCTCTTATGTGACCTCTTATGTTGCTATTCATTTTAGTGTTGACCCTGAGTGTATTCCTGATCCCTTTTCTGTGTCCACCCTGATGGGTGACTTCATTATGTCTAGAAGGTTTTATAAGGGTTGTGTGATATCTGTCAGTGGTAGGGAGAACTTGATGGATCTAATAGAGTTGGACATATTAGACTTTGATGTGATTTTGGGAATGGATTGGTTACATTCATGCTATGCATCTCTTGATTGTCATACCCAAAGGTTTAGTTTCCACTTCCCTAATGAGCCGATGATTCAATGGGAAGGTATTTTCCTAGTTCCTAAGGGAAGGTTCATTTCGTATCTTAGAGCTTAGAAGTTGATTTCTAAGGGGTGTTTTTATCACTTAGTGTATGTTAAGGATTCTAGGTTCAAAGGTCCTTCTCTATAATTTATGTGGTCTATGAGTTTCGTAAGGTGTTCCCTGATGATCTTTCTAGGGTTCCTCTTAATAGGGAAAATGATTTTTGTATTGAGCTTCTTCCGGACACTCGTCCTATTTTTATCCCTCCCTATAGAATGGCTCCTGCTGAGTTGAAGGAAATCAAGGAGCAACTAAAAGATCCTCTAGATAAGGGTTTCATTCGCCCAAGTGTTTCTCCGTAGGGAGATCTGGTTCTCTTTGTGCGTAAGATGGATGGGTCCCTTCGGATGTGTATAGATTACCGCTATTTTAATAAGGTAACAATGAAGAGTAAGTATCCGCTTCCTAAGATCAATGATCTCTTCGATCATCTTTAGGGTGTAAAATACTTTTTTAAGATTGATATTCGATCTAGGTACCATAAATTGAAGATTAGGGAGGTGGATAACCCTAAGACTGCTTTTCGAACTCTGCATGGTCATTTTGAGTTTTTGGTGATGTTTTTTGGTTTGACTAATATCCCGATAACATTTATGAATCTTATGAACTGGGTATTTCGTCAGTTCTTGCATTTGTTCGTGATTGTATTTATTGATAATATATTTATGTATTTTAAGAGTGAGGTAGATCACGTCGATCACCTTTACCTTGTGTTGAAAACCTTGAATGATCAACGGTTGTATGAAAAATTCACGAAGTGTGAGTTCTGGTTGAATGTTGTGACCTATCTGGGTCATATTGTTTCTAGTGAAGGGATCATGGTGGATCCGTATAAATTTGTGGTGGTTAAGAAGTAGCCTAGACCCATGACTCCAATCGATATTCAGAGTTTCTTGGGTTTGGCTGGGTATTGTAGAAAGTTTGTGGAGAGTTTCTCTTCTATCGTTGCCCCATTGACTAAGTTGACTCAAAAGAAGGTGAAGTTCTTGTAGTCTGATACTTGTGAGGGTAGTTTTGAGAAGTTAAAGGATAAGTTGACTTTGGCTTCAGTTATGACTCTACCTGAGGGTACTGATGGTTTTGTTGTCTATTGTGATACATCCCATGTGTGACTAGGTTATGTGTTGATGCAGCATGGAAAAGTAGTTGCATATGCTTCTAGGTAGTTAAAGGTTCATGAGAAGAACTATTTGACTCATGATTTGGAATTGTTAGCTGTGGTGTTTGCATTGAAGATCTGGCAACACTATTTGTACGACGTCTATCTAGATATTTATTCTGATCATAAGAGCCTGCAATACGTGTTCACTCATAAAGAGTTAAATCTTAGGAAAAGGAGGTGTCTTGAGTTTCTAAAGGACTATAACATGAGTATCCACTACCATCCAAGTAAATCTAATGTGGTTGTTGATGTTCTTAGTAGGTTGTCCATTGGGAGCTTATCCCATGTGGAGGAAAAAAGGGGATTTGGTGAAAGATATTCATTTTTTGGAAAATCTTAGAGTCCGTCTCTTGGATTTTGACGATGGTGGTGTAATTGTGCAAGAGGTGGAGAAGTCATCTCTTGGAACGGAGGTAAAGGAGAAACAAGTGTTGGACCCTATCTTGATGCAAATTAAGAATGATATGGGTAGGTAGAATGTGATGGTTTTTGATATTGGTGGTGATGGTATCTTCACGTACCAAGATAGGTTATGTGTTCCCAATATTAATGGGTTGCGAGGGAGGATTTTGGTCGAAGATCATGATTCACGTTATACGATTCATCCTGGTTCGACAAAAATGTATCATGATTATAAGGAGATTTGTTGGTGGAATAATATAAAGTGGAATGTGGCCAATTTTGTGGCTAAGTGCATAGTGTGTCTACAAGTAAAGGTTGAGAACTTGAGGCCCCATGGATTGTTTCAAGAAATTGAACTACTTGTGTGGAAGTGGGAAATAATCAATATGGATTTTATTACTGGTCTTCCGCGGTCTTAAAATCAGTTCGATTCTACTTGGGTCATCATGGATAGGATGACTAAGTCTGCTCACTTCTTGTCGGTGAGGACTAACTTCTATTCTAAAGATTATGCCAAGTTGTTCATTGAGGAGATAGTCAAGCTGCATGGTGCTCCAGTTTCCATTATTTTTGATTGAGTTACTCAGTTCTCGTCACACTTTTGGCAATCATTTCAGAGAGGTTTGGGGACTAAGGTAAGCCTTAGTACCGCTTTCCACGTGTAGGCGGATGCGCAAATAGAGAGAACTATTCAGACATTTGAGGATATGCTTGGATCTTATGTGATCTACTTCGGTCGTAGTTGGGTTAACAACTTGCTTCTCATAGAATTTTCTTGCAACAAGAGTTATCACTCTTGAATTAGTATAGCCCCATTTTAGGATTTGTATAGTAGGAGATGTCATTCTCCTATTGGGTGGTATAAAGTTGGTGAGGCTGGGTTATTTGGTCTTGACTTGGTTTACCAATCCATGGAGAAGGTAGAGGAGATTTGGGACTGGCTTAAGATAGCTGAAAGTCGCCAAATTCCTATATAGATATGAGGCAAAGGGAGTTGGAGTTTAACGTTGGCGACTGGGTGTTCTTAAAAGTTTCTCCCATGAGGGAAGTGATATGGTTTGGAAAGAAGGGGAAACTCAATTCCCATTATATTGATCCGTATTTTGTTTTGAAGAGGGATGGCAATGTTGCATATGAATTGGAATTGCCTTCTAGTTTGAGCTCCATTCATCCTATCTTCCATGTTTCGATGTTGAGGAAGTGTGTAGGTGATCCTTCGTTGGATGTTCCTTTAGAAGGTGTGGTCATTTCTAATTTCTTGTTTTATGAGGCAGTTCCAGTGGAGATCTTGGATCCCCAAGTTCGTCTATTGCGGACAAAGGATAGTAAAGGTTCTTTGGAGGAACCAAAAGTTTGAGAAAGCCACTTGGGAAACTGATACGATTCAATCTACGAGTGAAAGTTAAACTAAGAAACAAAAAAAAACATGCGATAAAGATTAATAGAGAAGCAATAAGATAGACACAATGAAAGGAATTGAAAGCAAGTAAAAGGTAGATCAAACCCTAAACCCTCAATCAATCAAACAGAAAAAAAACACCTAAATCTTACACAGACCTCAAAGGAATCGATTCCCAAACAACCCATGTTTCTAAACACAGTATCAACACATGAAATTCCACAGTTGCCTCACACTCTTAAAAGTGTTTACATTCATAATTCATCAAAGTCTATCAAATGAAATGTCAAAGTCATCTATTTATAGTATTTGCCTTTGCATAAATATCCTGTTACAAAAATAGCCCAAAAGTGGCTATTTTGGAAATAACCCACAATGGCTCTCTTTATACCTTGTGTCATGGCATTCCTCCACTCCAAGCTATCTTCTAAATGCAACATTGTTTAATTAGGAGCTTGAAGGTGGGCCTCTAAGCATATTCTTGGATCCTTAGGGAGACCATGTCTTGGACCTCTTTATGTTGGCCTTGAGTTGTGTGATAAAAAACTTTGACTCCCATTTAACTTGTATCATCCTCGTCTTTTTGAAAAGGATTCAACCTCAAATATAAACCTTTCAAAACCAAAGAAAGGACAATAAACACGATATCTTCATGGCATGAGGGTTAAAGTTAGCACAATCAATAATAGAAACATGCCAAGGTTGGACATATTTAAGATATAATCAACCATCAAAATGATCAATTAAGTGTGTATAACCCCATATTATAGAAGCTACTTGGCCATTCAAAAGATTTGGACAACGGGAAAGGATAAAGAAACCATGGTAATCAATCAACCGCTCATAAAGGTTTATATGGGTTCCAAATCTTAATTAGCACATAACCCCTCTATAACACTTATCCTTATTGGAAATACTTCCCTTTACACAACTTTTTTCCCTCAAGTAGATTAGAAATCTTAAAGAAATACACTTCGTCATAGAGATCCTCTATCATGGTTTGCTTGTCATCTTAACCAAGCACCAAGTAGTCTGAAGAAGAATCACCATATTATGAATGGTCACCGAGGTCAAATGGGTAGAGTGGCTAAAGGCAAGGGTTTATGAAACTCTTCTATCCCCTAAGAGTACCACTAATACAAAGAGTTATACCTTCTAAACTAGCATGAGCATCATCAAAGGCAAATAGAGGGTCATTTCCATTCGCTTGACCAACATCTTCAACATCATTACTCACTCGAGGTTCATTAACCACTTCACAAAACATCCTCAAGTGGTGGACTAGGTTCATACTCAAGTTGGCCCATATACGTTCCATAAGACAATGTACTATCACTTATCACATTGGCTTTAACACTAAGTGGACACAAATTGATCTTACTAGAAGAGTCAATTTGGTCATCATTTGGATCAACTAGTGTATCCACACTCTTAAGTTATACATTATCATAATGAAATGAAGAGACATTAATCCATCTAAATATAAGCTATCACTCACAGTTATTTGGATACTAGCCTCAATAACTATAATGCAAGAATTAGATTCATTACCTTGAAGTTCATTTGGAGCGTGTCCATTCAAGAAAACTTGAAAGTTTGGTAGATTATGAAGGGTGGATTTAGGGAATATTAGACAATTTATCATGTTATATATCCTTCGTGGGAAAGAACTCTCCATGTTACCCATCCTACCATCCATATTAGTCATATTCCCTTCAAGTGATCCTAATCGACCATCTATAGCATTAAGCTTCTCTATGATGGAAGCTAATATAGCATTTGTGGTGTTATTATCCATGGTGTGTGATGTTTCACCTTCTTGAGCCATTGCACCTATTAATAAGGAAAAACCAAAAAAAACAAACAAGTAAAAGTTAAAAAAGCAACGTCATAAGCTTTCAAGGTTCACACCTTTGTTTGTCACTCAATTGGCATCGCAAGCGTTGATAGATTATTTGTACTCCAATGAGAATACTTGATACCAATTGTGGCTTGAGGTCAAAATGAATTCTTATTTGAAGGACTCAAATTAACTAAATTCTGTACGGACTTGAATCAAGAACTAACGACGAATTGAAAGAAAAAAGAAAATCTAGAAATAAATAGGAAGATGAAAGAAAAAAGGACTCAAGAACTAATTCACAACTAACTAGGATGATTACTAGTTGTTAATTAGCGTTTTGAATCAAGAAAAGAAGTCTAAGAATCAAAGAAAAAGAAACCAAGAATCCAAAAATGAGCTTACTAAAATTTTACCCAAGGTGCTAACTAGGTTGACAACTAGGAGAGTAGTCGTCACTTGGTTGATATCTTGTCAACCTTGTCGTCAACCTTAGGCACAAAAGGGGTTAGGGCTATCTTTAGGTGACGACTAGGTTGATGACTTATCACCTAGTTGATGACTAGCCTGATGACTTGTTGGTTGTCGTCACCTCTAAGTAGTATAACTGACGACTTAGGTTGATAGCTTGTCGCTGAGTTGATGACTATGTTGATGACTTATTGGTAGTCATCACCTCTAAGCAGTATAGTTGACGACTTAGGTTGTTAGCTTATCACTAAGTTGACGATTAGGGTGATGACTTGTTGGTAACTTTCACCTCTAAGAAGTATAGTTGATGACTTAGGTTGATATCTTGTCACCTAATTAACGACTAGAGTGATAATTCATCACCTAGTTAACGAATAGAGGGATAACTCATCACTTAGTTGATGACTTGTTAACCTCCTCATCAACCACAATCAGATTCACCAAAATTTGGATTCCACATCCCAAGGCTATCTTCTTTGATTTCATAACTTCTTGGTGACCACTTCACCTCGTATTTAACCTTTATGGGAATAATAAAAAAAATTTGTGATATTTTGATTTTTCGACACAACAAGACCCAAGATTGACTTCATGGGAATGAAATCAAGCTTGGCTCTGATACAAAATAAGATGATTTAATCTACGAGTGAAAGATAAACTTAGAAACAAGAAAAATAAGTGATTAAGATAGATAGAGAAGAAAAAAGATAGACACAATAAAAGGAATTGAAAGCAAGTAAAAGGTATATCAAACCCTAAATACTCAATCAATTAAACCAAATGAAGCACCTAAATCTTGTGTAGACCTTAAGGCAATAGATTCTCAAGCAACCCATGTTTCTAAGAACAGTATCAACACAAGCGATTCCACGCTTGTCTCAAACTCTCACAAGTGTTTACATTCATAATTCATCAAAGTATATCAAATAAAATGTATAAATCATCCATTTATAGTATTTTTATTTGCATAAATAGCCTATTATAAAAACAGCCCTAAAGTGGCTATTTTGGAAATAACTATTATTTTTGAAAAAATTTATCAAGTAATTTGCGTGCAATGGTGTTGTTCACGGTTGGACACCATGCACTACTACCAAGGAAGTGAAGTCTTAGAATAGAAAGAACAACTATAAAACCTTCAAACTCAACAAAATATGTATAGATGGGGTTAGAATTTTCAAAAGAACTTCCTCTAATTACACATGACTTTCAAGATCTGCTATCATTTTAACTTTAATTTAGTCACTTGTAACTTTAGATTCTTGGGACACCTAGAAGAAACAACAAACATCATAAAAAATAAAAAAAAGCATGTTCCTAAAGGATTAAGAAAGTAAAGATCATTTATCCTTCTAACAATGAGATATATGACGAAGAGTAAAATTTATTATAAGATTAATGAGCTTTATCATAGTAATCTTAACCAATTTGTCTTTTAATTTTAGAAAGTTGTAAGACTAATGAGAAGAATACTATTATTATTGATATGTTTCATTGTATTGCTTTTTCGTTATGTAGATTTTTTTATTTAATTTTGTTAGATAATTTGAGCCTTATTTGTCAACGTACTTTTGGTGTCCTAAAGGAATTGCCAGCATATCGAGTCAATCAATTAGATATGACGTTTCTTACCAGAAAATAACTAAATTAACAGTTGTAAACATTGGAATAACTTAAAATGCATGTAAACCCAAGATTAATACAAATACTCCTATTGAAATAAATTTTAAAAAGGTAGAAATCTTTGAGGATGTACCTCCAAAGGATTAATGGCAACAAAGAAAGCTTTATAAGATAAAATAGAACAGATAAGAAGAAGAAACAAAAAATAAAAAGACAAAGATACCTGTTGTAAAGGTGATCACCAACTTAGTTGTAGATGAATAACTTTAGTCACACATGCTACCAGAACATAGATCACATTATACCTCAACCTGAATTCTGTCAAAAGAAATATAATGTGTAGAAAATCTAAAAAAGATATGTACAGACAATAAAGAATAATACAATTATTCCAAGAGAATTTCTTTAAGAGAGCCGATCAAAGCAATCGGAGTTAAAACACTTTTACAAGAGATAAATCACATTAGAATTTTATCATATAATGAATGTGTAACAAAGGAGGAAATGAAGATTGAAAAAGAAAAGCTAAATAGATAAAAGGTACAGTGTTAATTATCCAAATGATAAAATAAAAAAAAAAAAAAAAAAAATATACAGTTATATTACATGTTTCATTTTGCTCTATGTTGTCTTATTGATGAACATAGTAATGGTGAAAGTGGATGAGAAATATTTTGAAGATAATAGAAAGAAATAAAAAATAAAGGTCAGAAAAGTTGCCTAACAGATGTCAAATCAATAAGCAATTGTGCACAAAGCTTATTATATTTGTCTTTCTATTTTACAAATTGGAGAAAGTAAAAACAAGGAGGGACTTAAAAAGTGGGGAATCAAACCTCACTATCAATATGATATTCAGATCGTCAACTAACTGAGCTACTAAGATTTCTTGAGGTTTATTATATTTGATCTGAAATTTAGGCATATTTTGATTAGAACTAGAAAACATAGTTTCCAATGGAAAATTTTCATCATCAATTGTAATGCAACCCATTTTTAACACAAACACAAAGAAACAAAGAGAGAGAGCTAAAGATGGATGAGAAGACATGATCTGAGAAGAAGAAAGAATTGTCTGAAGAGATAATCAAGAACGAAAAATAAATAAAGGTTGAAAGAACATACAAAACTTAGACAAAAAAGATATATTTAATCATATAAAAGATTCTAAGTTGAATAAGAAGAACTGAACAAGCTATCAGAGAGATACTATATATGTGTAATGAGATATATCACACATTGTACCTAGTGTATTGAGGGAAGTAACCAGAGATGCTCTAATAACATAAAACTAATGGAAGGACAATAAATAGAAAACTGGTTCATTCAACAAACTTGATACCACTATTTAATTTTCTATGCTAGATCAGTTTCCCCAAAAATTTTAGTACTAATTAGTATTATTAATTTTATTTTGTAAAATTTACTTCCAAATATCAGCAACCATATAAGAATTTACCATTGTTTTGTAAAATTTGAATCACATCTAAATAGGCATCAAATCCTAGATGATCACTGACATTAAACCATGTTCTTAAATAAAGTATCACAAGATTTTATTTTTAAATAAATAAAGCCCCCAGTATTTGCTAAATGAGAGCTAGTTACAAAAATACCTCAAATATAACTTAAAATTCTTTGAAGCTGAGTGCGACTTGTTTGATTGTTCTTGCATCTAGAATTCTCCCTCAAATTTTAAGCAGATATAATTTTTTTTATTTTTTTGATTTAGACAGTGAATTGAAAACAGAAGCACCTTTCTTGAAAGCTAAACTTGACATCTTCAATAGTATTTTATAAGAGTTAATAGTCGAATCAAAATTGAAAATTTCTGAAAAGATATAAGAGAGTTATTGATGAGGAATGTATTCGAGAAGTTTTTTCAATAACTAATTTTTTGTTAAATCTGAAAAGAATTAAGAGAAGATTAAATCATAAATTGAGTGGAAAACTTAACTGAAAAGTTGAAGAGTACTAAAAATTGTACTGGAAAATGTAATGAGATAAGGCTTAAAATGGTGGAAGAGAGCAGAAAGAGATAAAAACATCTAGAAGAATTACTGAGTATTATTGTGAAATGGTAAAAGAGAGCAAAGAGACGGGTCTGAAATTTTGGAGATAACGGAAATGATTTGAAAGAATTAGAGAGACAAACGAACATGAGAGACTATCGTGAAGACTGAAGAATGAAAATCCAACAAATTTATTATTTAATCATGTATATGACCTTAATTAAAGATTCATCATTGATCGTCTTCAAACTCACCTCTGTATATAATAAATTTCTTTTTCTTAATTATTTTAATTTTCATTTGATGTGCTTTGTGTAGGATAACTTTTTTCTTATTTTATTTTAATTTTTTATTCGATGTTCGATACTTGTTTGAAACCTGATAACTAATTAAAATTCTCTCTCAAAATCTCACTTTGAGAGGTAAAATACTTTAGTAAAGATTTTTTATTTTCAAGGGCTCGTTTGGTATACAAAATATATAATTTGAATAAAACTATTAATAACTTAAAAATCGGTTGTGAAAGAATTTATATTATTTTATGCAGGATGTCATTACTCATGTATTAATTATTTCACGTTCTTTCTTGCATAAAATAGTAGATAGATTCTTAGATAGTTTACACATGTATTAGCTTTGTATGTTTGACTACAAACTAACCACCATATTAATGTTATGAATAACTTACATTCTTACGAACTATCGAATATGATTTACTAATGGAGAATTTAATATTTGACATAACTGATCTTCTCCAAACCATCTATCAAACGACCCCTAGTTTGCTGCACTCACACTACAAATCGTCTCTGTCACACCCCCTTTTCGGTTGAGGAGTCAAAGGATTTTTTCAATTAAAGTGACGATTTTGAATAGGAATTATTTTATTTACAGAGTCGCCACTTGAAATTGAGTTATGGTATTCCAAGTCACCTTATTGAATCCCTAGTAAAAAAAAATGACTCTTTATTGGTCTACAAAAATAAAAAATCGCGTAAGAAATTCTGTTAACCGAGGAAAAGCTATGAGGCACCCCTCGAGTTCCGTAGTTCTAGCACGGTCATTTTAATGACTTATATCTGGCTTAAATTAATCTTTTAGATATATATAATATTTTGTTAGCCTAAATTTACGTACATTTTGCTTTTAATTTATTTTAAATTATTTAATTATATTAATTTGTGGCTTACCGGTAGCAGTAATTTTCGATCAGAACCATAAGTTTTAAAATATTTCTCACATCTTTGAGGAATTTATAAACCGTTCCCATTTTTTTGAATTTAAATAAGCACCTAACATGTTTAGAATCTACCCAACCCAATTAGATCGGCTTCTAATGATATGATAAATTTTATTAGAACGAATGGTCGGTAGCAGGGCTTTCCAACTTCATCGTTAACTTTCTCTTGTATGTTAAATATTAATTACTTTGAGGCTAAGAACCCAACTCATTCCTTTATGAATTCACTCCCTTACAATTAATTTTTCCCCTCTTTTCTTTTATCATGTGATGGGTCTTAATTTTTTTTGTTTTTTGAATTAATAGGGATTTTATTTATAGCCAATCAAACTATTACAAGATGGACCAATCCATCAAAATTTAGTCAATACATTGGGCCTAATACTATCAAACTAGAATAAAACCTGACCCAATCCTTCAATATACATACCTGTATAAATGTCTTTAGGGTTTTCAAATTGCATTTTGTTGTCTTCTCCACCATTTGAGCTTCCTTCCAGGGGAGTAACCATGGTTTCAATGACCTTCAATCCTCAATTTATCGTGTTGTTCCACTGGATCATTAACTCTTTGCCTAAAATCTGGAAGATTCCTGCTATAAACAGCTCCCTAAAGTAAGTATTTATTTGCCTCTATTTGTTTATCTTTTTCTTTAACTCTTTAACCTTCCTTGGTATGTTTATGCTCCTTATCAACTGCGTTCTTATGTAAATGGAATGGTTCCTCCTTTTTGGTGCTGAAATAAGGGTTTTAGGTCCCTGAGTTAGATTGCTTATCCAAGTAAACCCTAGCTACTTTCTTTTGACTGTTATTTGTTGTAAAATCATCTTATTACAAACTTGTTGACAGATGTGAAAAGTAATGAGATAAAGGCTGCTCGGACCCACCATTTTTGGAGATGTGGTCTGCTTCTCAGGTGTATTGGTTAGGTTAAATTCACTCAACCCTTCCTCATTACATGAAGTGCACTTTTGATGGATGAATTTGTATAGGCTAGATAGCTCTTGACCATAGATTGTACATAGGTATTTTTAATCTAATTTAACTCTATTAGCTATAACTATAGACTTTAGCCTCTTTATTTTTTTTCAGTGACAATCGTATGTATGTAACTGTAACTTATCACTATTAAGGATTTTCTTACCTTTGACATGTAATTGCTAAAATATTATTATACTGAATCCACTATTATCAATTGCTATGTTTGCTAAAAGATCCGCCAACTGATTTTCCTCCCTTAAAATATGTTGAAACTTTACTTTCTTATCATGTAGTAGTTGTGTGATTTGTTCAACGTAATCTACCACATTCCATGGACACTATTATTCTTTAGTTAAAATTTTTAGCATAATAAGAGAATTTGTTTGTACGATTAGCTTATCCAAATTAGATAGATTACAATGGATTGCTGCTTGAAGCATAGCATATGCTTCAGCCTCCAAGTTAGTAGTATCTACAATCTGAGCTCCTTGTGCATACCTTAGATCTCCCTTTTCATCTCTCAGATAGAAAGCATAAGAACTGACTTCTGGATTACCCTTAGAAGCTCCATTGTATTATACTTCAACCAGCCTTCTTCTGGAAATTGCCATTCAACCTTTGTCGTCTTGAATATAGGACTCTTCTGCTGTAATTGCTGATAAATCTCTGGCCATATAAAAGGGAAATCTTTTTTAGGATTCCTCACTTTAAAAAACATACCAATATTTCTATTGATATTGTATATTACTTTATGAGTAGACAAAGATTTTCCTTCATGTTTTACATTGTTTCTTCTTCTCCACAGCTCCCATAAGATCATGCTTGGAATTGCCTGATAATAAGCCTTAGTTGCACCCTATTTCCCACCATTTCACTAATAATTAATGAGTTCTCTTAGACTAGCTCCTTGTATATTTATACCTGCACAAGTAGAAAAATAGGACCATGTCCTATTCGCAGTGCCTGATTTCAGAAACACATGTGAAATGTTTTCTTGATCAGGCTAAGAACAACACCAACATCTAGTAGGTCCTTCTACTCCCCATCCTCTTAATTTATCATCAACAGGCACTTTCCCTCTCCAATACCTCCACATTAAGAATGCCATATTAAAAGGTAAATCTTTCAACTAAATATTTTTATAAACAACATTTTTCTCCTCTTTTTGTCTGATATAATTCCAGGGTAACCTGACAGTGAATCTACCATTTGACTCAAACATCCATATTGGACTGTCTTTTCCTTTTCTATCAGCTGGGATTCTGATGGATTCTAGGATATATTTTGTAATTTCTTATGAAAATAGCTAATACATCAACTGTGGATTCTATACTTCATTACGAATCAAATCTTTTACCTGTTGATATTGATTATCCCATTCCCTTGAATTCTACAACAAAGTGTAAAAATCTCCATCTTTTATCTAATTATCAAATCACATATTTGATTTTTCTGTCCTTATTTTTCAATAAATTTAGTGCTCCACCAAATTCCTTGCCCGTAGCATCTTTTTCCATAACTGAGAACCAGCATCAGTTTTCCATTCTTTCTCATTTGGGTGTTTATTTTAACAATACTTATTCTGCATGTATCTGCTCTAAATAGATTTCTTAGTTCTAAAGTTTCGCCATAACTTACAGAATAAGGCCATTGACACATCTTTGATGCTCCTAAATCCTAATCCTCCTTCTTCCTCAGACAGACATAACTTACTCCATTTAACCTAATGCCTACTCTTACCCTCTATATTTGTATGAATTGTATTGATTACATTTAAAGGAGGGTTCATGACAAATCAATAGTATTGAGTACATTTAAAGGAGGGTTCATAACAGATAAACAATGAATTAGTGTACTCTGTAGGACATGTTTTATTAATATAGCTCTTTCCCCATAAGATGAAAGCTTTCCTTTCCAACCTTGCAATTTTCCACTAATTTTGCTCATCAGTGATTGATTGTAATCCTTTTTTCTTTCTCATATGAAAAATAGGGCAACCCAAATAAGTGAATGGGAATTCCTTTCTCATAATTCCACTAACCACTTTAGCGAATACCACCACTCCTTGTGACACCCCTCTATGTAAATATAGAGAGTTTTTCTCTTTATTGGCATTCTGACCTGACACTTTTTCATATTTCTCAAGTGTATTGGTCACTTGTTGCATTGTTTGTAAATCAGCTTTGCATAAAATTATCATGTTATCAGCAAAAGCAAAGTAATTTACTGCAGGGCTTCCTCTAGGCATTCCAAATAGTTTAAACTCTTTAATAGCCATCATAGACTTTAAAGCTCTTGACATCACTTCTGTTGCAAGAATAAACAGTGTAGGAGATAAAAGATCTCCTTGTTTCAAACCTCTTGAGGATTTGAAGAATTCCTTGGCCTGTCCATTTATCAGTACAGAATACCAATTGTTTTCAACTAGTCTGAACACCAGATCAATCATAAATTCCCCAAATCCTATCTTCCTTATTACTTTAGTAAGGAAAAGCCAGTCAACTCTATCATATGCTTTCATAATAGGTCTTGAATAAATTTGTATCCCTCACCATTTCTCAAATTATTAATAATAAGTTGATTAATTTAGCAATAACTATATTTAGCAATGCCTTAACAATAATATACTACTTGCCTTCCTAATAGAAAAAAGGTCATATGTTGATTCACATTTTCTCACAATTCAATTCACTATAGACATTTTTATTATACAAATTAAATCAACTAATTTAATTAAGAGCACAAAAATTTACAAGACAAGATAAAATAATGAAATAAAAATTTTCTTATTCCTATGAATTTAAATTTCAAATTAAATAACCGCCCACTTAATCTTAGAATTAAAATTAAAAACAGTTTCTTTATTTTTATAGATAATTCCTCCTACCTTCTAGATAGACTGTGTGCCGAAGGATCAAATGCAGATGAAATTCAATTAAATATTTTAGTCATTCGTAGTCTATTTGGCATATCACAATTGATGGCTAATAAAATAACTATACAGATTTATTCAAACTATGCCTAAAACAATGTCAAATAAGTCATGAATCATTTTTGTTATCTTTTCAAGCACCATTTTCTTTTCCTAGTCAAAGTGATTCACTAGTTGCAAACTACGGAAATAATTAACATTGTGTGCCATAAGTAATTGTTCAATCTTTATTTAAAAAAATATTCTTAGTTTCTACCTAAAAATTATGCATATATATTTCTACTTCTTACGTTTTAAATTACTGCCCCAACTACTCCTGTTGCTTAAAAGTCAAAACCAACTTTCACATATACCTAATTTGTGCCAAAAGTTTTCTCTCATAAATTTCGTAGGCTTTTCTCTACAAATTATGCTTTATCAGTGAGTACATCACATCATCATTTTTTTTAAATTTACATTATATACATCAAAATGTGAATAATTTGTAAACTTAAGTTACATGTACATCATTGATAATGTAAGAGCGTAGTATAGTTTAACATGCCCAACAAACCTACTGGACATTATCTATAAATAGGCTTAATATATAGTGTAAAAAAAATAAAAAATTTCAAGCTTTAATGTAATTAGTTAGCAAAGCAGAACAATCGAAAAGTGTCAAAGAAGAAATCTAACAATGTAAACCCAATAAGAATACATTGAACTCCATATCTACATATAAATATCTAAGCATTTGGTAACATAATTGTACAATTCATAGTAACAATAAAGGAAAAAAATCACACAATCAATCAACCACACATACTAAATAATGTATGAAATTATTTAAACAACTTCATTCATGCTTTGATTCCTAATAAAATTTTACAATGAATAATGTAGGATCGGATAAAAACCTATATGATGAACTAAACCAAAAGAGAAGCTCTAGCGTCGATGCTAAAAACTCAAACAAAAACCTCGAACTCAACTTATCACTCTTTTCCTTTCTTCTTTTTTGTTTTTTTCCTCACTGTTCTTTGCTTTCTATCCTTTTTTCTTTATGTATGTCCTTTTCTTCTTCTTTTATTTCACTTCATTTTTCCTCACCGTTTTTCTTGTTTTCTTCTTTTTTTTCAGCGTCCATTCTCTCTTTTGTTTTTCTTGTTTCTCAACTATTTTTTTTCAGTTTTGTTGTCTCAGTTTTAACCCTCTCTCTATTTTCCAGATTCTCCCCCCTTGTTTATATCCGTGTGTGTGTGTTATATAGTGCATGTGTATGTGAGGGAGTTAGTGTGAGTTGAATTTTGAAGAATAAAGGGGAGAGGTTGAGGAAAGTAGGGGGTGCAAATGGGGCGAGGGAGTTGGGTAGTTTTATTAGGATAAAATTTCTTTTATTTTTATATTTTTTATTTTATTTATTTATTTATTTTGTTTTTTTACAGAACAAAATAAATAATAATGAAAACCTATTACTAATTAATTTTAATACTTAACAAAATATATATAAAAAAAGTCTATAACTAGCCCAAAAATAAATATAATTTAAACAATACTAAAATTATTAGCTTATTTATTAAAATCTAAATTAAAAAATAAAATATTAATTTTTTTAAAAATTTCTCTTATTATTTAAAAAAAATAATAAATAAACATATCCTAAAATGTAACTTCATACTTTGAACTCTTTTCTACATTTTTTTTAATGAAACCTATTAAAAATAAAATGAGAGCTAAAATAAATATTGGACAAAATATATATTTTTAATGCCGAAAAATAGGTTAAAACTCGATGAGGGTCAAAATCACGTGTCTACATTTTGCCCCTCTTTGTTTGAAATCTCAAAGAGTTTTCATACCAAGAAGTAGACAATGAGATAGATGAGTTTTGACACTCCGATTATTCGAAAGGGTAGAATATATATATATATATATATATATATAATGCATGACCGAGTCCTGGCTTTGGCCGCCTACTTATCCTGGGCTATAAGGAAATCAGGTCATGTGTAGTTTAATGAGGAAAAATGGTGAGACGATGAGTTAGAGTTTGAGTGAGGTTCCATCGAGTTTTCGATTCGCGACTTCTATTTTTACATCCAACTAAAAAATAAAAATATAAAAATGAAGATACAAGTGAAAGATCCTATCTACGCAGCTTTTATGAAATCCTGACTTGAATCTTCATGACTTCTCAAGTGGTGAGGCATTAGTTATTTTGAGTTGAAATTTTAAAAAAATGAGATTATCCTCTATGTTGGCTCTTGGTATTGGAGAGGAACTTGAAAATTGATTTATTACTCAGACTCACTTCTAACTTGAACTTGAAAATCTTCACCCTGTTCTTCTGACGGGCTCCTGAACTTTCAACTAATAATCTTCATCCTTTTCTTTAGGATGGCTCCTAAACTTGCAAAAAACATTACCCTATTCTTCAGTTAGGCTCCTGAACTTACAACTGATAATCTTCGCCTTATTCTCCAGGCGGGCTCCTGACTTGCAATTTAAAATCTTTAACCTATTCTCTAGGCGGGATCCTGACTTACAATTTCTTCACTCTATTCTTCAGGCGGGCTCCTGACTTTTACTTTCTTTATCCTATTCTTCAGGCGGGCTCCCGAGCTTCAAAACTGAGAATAACTTTAATTCTCCAAACATGTTCCTAAATTCAAAGTAAAAAGTGAACTATAAAGGTAAAGTCTCATTATCCATGAGGGTCCTGAGCTGAAAAATAAAATTTCATTATCTAGGAGGGTCCTGAGTAGAAAGTAAAGTTTCATTATCCAAGAGGGTACTGAGCGAAAATTAAAGTCCCATTATCTAGAAGGGTCCTCAGCAAAAACTAAAGTCCTATTATCCAGGAGGGTCCTAAGCTGAAAATAAAGTCCCATTATTCAGGAAGATCCTGAGTAGAAAAGAAAATCCCATTATTCAGGAGGGTCCTAAGCTAAAAAATAAAATCTCATTATCTAGGAGGGTCCTGAGCAGAAAGTAAAGTCTCATTATCTAGGATGGTCCTGAGTTGAAAAGTAAACTCCCATCATCCAGGAGGGTCCTGAGCAAAAATTATAGTCTCATTATCCAGAAGGGTCTTGAGAAAAAATTTAAGTCTCATTATCCAGGAGGGTCCTGAGCAAAAATTTAAGTCCCATTATCCAGGAGGTTCCTGAGCTAAAAAAAATAAAATCTTATTATCTAGGAGGGTCCTGAGCGAAAAATAAAGTCTCATTATCCAGAAGGGTCCTGAGTTGATAAATCCTATTATCCAAGAGAGTCATGAGTTGAAAAGTAAAATTCCATTATCCAGGAGGGTCCTGAGTAGAAATTAAAGTCCCATTATCCAGGAGGGTCTTGAGATGAAACTAAAGTCCCATTATCTAGGAGGGTCTTGAGATGAAAACAAAAACTTCATCATCCAAGAGGGTCCTAAGCAAAAAAGTAAAAAATCCCATTATCCAAAAGAGTCCTGAGCAGAAAGTAAAATCCCATTCTACGAGAGGATCTTAAGCAAAAAAATAAAATCTCATTATCCAGGAGGGTCCTGAGATGAAAATAAAATTTCATTATCCAGGAGAGTCCTGAGTAGAAAATAAAGTCTCAATAACACGAACAAATTCCTCAGTTTGTACTAGAAAATGTTGTGAGTCTCGTCAGATCATAAATTTTTGAAAAGCACAGTATAGAGAGTAAATCAAGGCCCTGATAAAGAAATGCATCTCTTCAGAGTAAAATTGATGACCAAAATCAGGAAGTGCATCTCCTAAGAGTTAACATAAAGGACTCTAACTAGAAAGCGCATCTTCTAGGAGTAAAGGTTCAAATTAGGAAGTGTGTCACCTAACAAATGAAACTTGAATTAGCCAGCTAAGGAAGTATGTCTCCTAGGGGTTAAATGGAATGACTCGAATAGAAAGTGTGTCTTCTAGGAGTGAAGGTTCAAGTTAGGAAGTGTGTCACATAATAAATGAACTTAAATTTCCCAGTCAAGAAAGTGTGTCTCTTAGGTGTTAAATGAAATAACTCGACTATAAAGTCCGTCTTCTAGGATTTAAGGTTTGTTTTAGCAAGTGCCTCACCTACATGAAAACTTGAATTACTCAGACAAGGAAGTGTGTCACCTAACAAAAGAAAACTTGAATTACCAAAATAAGGAAATATGTCTCCTAGGGGTTAAATAGAAAGACTCAACTAGAAAAAGTTTTTTCTAGGAGTAAAGGTTCACGTTAGGAGCTGCATCACCTAAGAAATAAAACTAAAATACCCAAACAAGGAAATGCATCTCCTAGGGGTTAAACAGAATTCCTCAATGAGAAAGTATGTATTCTAGGATTGAAGGTTCAAATTAGAAAGTTCGTCACCTAACAAATGAAACTTGAATTACCCAGATAAGGAAGTGTGTCTCCTAGAGGTTAAATGGAATGACTCGACTATAAAGTACATCTTCTAAGAGTAAAGGTTCAAGTTATAAAATGTGTAACCTAAAAATTGAAAAATAAAATACCGAGACAAGAAAGTGCATCTCCTAGGGTCAAATAGAAGAACTAGACTAGAAAGTGTATCTTTCAAGGAGTGAAGGTTTAAGTTAGGAAGTATGTCACCTAACACATTAAATGAAATGATTCGACTAGAAAATATGTTTTCTAGGAGTGAAGGTACAAGTTAGGAAGTACATCACCTAACATATAAAGACTTACATACCCAGACAAGGAAGTGTGTCTCCTAGAGGTTAAATATAAGGACTCAACTAGAAAGTTCATATTTTAGGAGTGAAGGTTCAAGTTAAGAAGTGTGTCACCTAACGACTGAGACCTGAAATATCCAGACAAGGAAGTACGTCTCCTGGGTGTAGAGAATGATGAGTTTTTATCATGATTGTGATTATCAAACTTTCTTACCAATACCACCTCTTATATTTTCATAATTGGGGAATTTTACCTTTTGATATTTAGGCTTTGAAGTCCATAATTTAAAGGTAACATGTATTTTTATTTCATACAAAGAGAACTTATTGATTTAAAAATGGAGTGGTTGATTTATTGCATTTTCCTACTAAGGAGGCCTCTTTTGCACTTATCATGCTCAGATCCATTTCAAATCATTGATACGTATCATTGATTAGTTATACTTTCGACCCCAAATTTTGAATATTGAAAGTATTTGACTAAAATTGTATTTTCCTTGCATGATGCCTCTGGGTTTAACTTTAATGCACCCTTTTTATTCCTATGAGTCCAAAAACTGTCAGGTAACAAGCATTCATGAGTACCTTACTTTATTTTGAAATATGTTAACTTTGTGCATCTGCCCTTTATCATATGTTGTGCAATTGAGGGAGTTGGTAGCAAGTTTTGAAGTTCTTTCTCATTTTTCTTGACATGAATTTGACTCAAAATACATAAAATATGACGATATTGATTTTTCATTTGTCAAACAAGACTCAAAAATCAAAATTAAAAATAATAAAATAAAAGGAAAAGACAGTAGACATCTCTTTTCGAAAACATCAAAAAGAAAAACTTATCTGGATGCGGTAGTCGGTTCTAGTGATTATGACATGCATTTTAAATTAAACAACTTGATCTTTCCATCCCAATCATTTATTGACTTTTTCAACTTATTGAATTTGAAACCAAGATGCTCTTGAGCTTTTTGCCACTAGATTATAAACCTACTTCGACTAGTGAAGCCTCAATGGGTTTTTGCCAGCGAGCCTCTCTCATTTTTATTTTCTCTCAACGTACTGTCATCTTATGGTTCCCATGAGGGTTTTCATCAATAAAACTCTCATTTTTATTTTTCTCACAACTCACAGTTACCTTATGGTTCCCATAAAGGTTTTCACCAACAAGACTCCCTCATTTTTATTTTTCTTATATTTATATGCTGATGAAAGAAAATACTACCCAAAATATTAAACATCATATAATCGTAACATGCTTTGCCTTTACATTCTCAAAGATTGATTTGAAGGTCTTTCTTTGATTGCAAGTTGACTTTTGGATAGGGTTAGAAAGAAAGGACGGCATGAGGCTCAAAATATACATAACATAGTGTGAGACTTACAATTTTTGGAATCAACTCAAAGAAAAATAAATTTTACCTCAGTTTTATTTTATACTAGGTAACTTTAATTTTTACTTTGTTCGACTGAACCTTAGAGTAGGACTGCCTACGTATCTTGTCATAGCAAGAATCAGGTCAAACGTAGTTTAAATAAGTAATTCTTTTGTTTAATTTTCTTCTTCTTCGTTTCTTTTTTTTGACTTTTTTTTTAGATTTTTCAAACTCTATTTCTTTTTCTTGACATTGTTTTTGGCTACTTTTTTTTGTTCTTGACACTTTTTTTCTTTTGTTTTGTTTTCTTTTTTTTTTTTGATTTTTTTCAAACTCTATTTTGATTCCAAAAGAGGGGTATGAAAAAAATAAAACTAAATCTCACAAAGAGATAATAAAGAATGACACAATATTTGGATACCAGAATGAAATGCCCTCGTCATAACAATCCTTAAGAACGCAAGTACATAACATACAATCTAGGAGTAGAACATGAAGATCATACGTATCTTTTTAGACATTGATCGTGAGTAAGCACATGTACGTGTGTCACTTCTTTTAAGCTTGTGAAACATACAGGTTCACTTGTATTGTACTTTCCTCTCAATGGATGACTTATGCCCTTTTGGAGCTAACTTAGTTTTTGCTTCTTCTAACTGTGGAGACTATAGATCCTCTGATTAATCTTCATTTAAAATGCTTAAGATGGACCATCTTATTGATGACAAAGTTATTTTTTGATTCGCAAAGTGATTGCCTCAATTTATTCAAGTGAGGCTTTAATTCAGTCTTAAAGCATCTCAACACTTTACTTATTTTATTATATGATTTCGTTTATTCAATTTTAACTTCTTGGATATATACTTCAAGATTAGATTGAGTTTTAAGATCTGATTGAAAATCCAGCATGCATATCATATCGTTAGAATCACTATAGAAAGAATTGTGTAGAGAAAAAAAACCAATAAGATAATAAAATAAATAAATAAATAAAATAATAGGGACATATATTTTGTTGACAGAAATATAGACGGATTTGAAAAGAAACAAAAAGAAAATAAGACAAGATAAATTCCAAACTACAATTCTGAAATAATTATGGTAGCAGAAAGAAAAACAAAACACACTACCAAATCTCCCTCCTCGTAGGAAGTGGAGTTACTTCCAAATTGTCGAGCTTGACATTTTATCCACTAATTTGTATGTCAGACATAATGGAGTCTCCACAATCATTTCTATCTCATCGGTTTTTCTTCTTCACCCTAAAAGTATCCTGAACTATTCTGAATTTCCACTGTCAAACTCTCTTTAAAGTAAGCCATCAACAGTTCATTTTTTCCAATGCTCCTCTTAGTTGATTATAAGACCTTTTCAAATGAGCCAAAGGATAACCACATCCTCGACTATGTCCAATTTAGGTGTTTTAGACTCTAGCGGTAAGTGAACATTGTGAAACATGTTCAAATCCTTGTAAGAAACACTCTTTTTCTCTCCCAGTACTTACATATCTCTCATATTTTTCTCTAAACTTCTCACTTTCCCAGTTATTTCTTCTTATTCCTTATTTCTATTAGTCTACACTGCTTCATCTCAGACCCTATATCATTTTTGTGGGTCATCTTGCCTTGTCTTTAGACCTGGTGTTGTATGAGTGAGATGCCAATTTAGCCACAAATCAATCACCCTGATACTATTTTGATTTTGAAGATAACTGTAAGACCCCACAAAACTATTAGCTTAATTTAGTCCTTTAAGCATGTTAAGGGGTCCCAGACTTAGAAAATTCAAGCTAAGTATTCAGACTTAGTGTTGCTTTAGCCTTCAAAAGTTGGCAATCTTATTTTATGACCTTTACGTCCATTAAATATTGATATTTGAGTTAATTCACGATCAGGAATGTCAATAGGTGTTCCCAAATAAGTTTCAGATTTTTTGGACTTCGTTTGAAGCACCTTTGGAATCCTAAACCAGTGAATCAGTGCGATCTTGATACGTCGTATTGACTATCACGTTGACAAATGTTTTCCCCATTTCTCAACATCTAATTCTAGTGAATCGATATGGAATCGACGCAGTGCGTTGGCTATCACATCGATACCAACGACACGGCGCATCAGCCTGTGCATCGATGGTTCAGTTTACAGTCATTAAAAAGCCGCGTCCTCAAGGTTAATTAAGTCTTTTTCCCACACCCTTTCATTCCCCCAACACAAAATTTAGCCCTCTTTTAGCAAGTTATATTCATTCTTTCACAAATTGCTCAAGAACAAAAAACCCTAGGTGAATTAAATTCAAGTTCAAGGCTCAAGATTCCACAGTTAATTTTTTAGAATTCACAAACTAAGGTATGTGAAGTGTCCATCCAAGGGTTCTATCCATCCTTGGAGTCCAAGAACCTCTTTTAAAGTTCATGTAGAGTGATTTCAAGATTTCCATGATTTGAATTAAAGTGTATTCATGATTTATTACAAGATCCATGTAGAGTTAATTGATATGTGTGCTTGATCATATGAATTCATGTTGAAGCTCTTGGGATTATGTAATTGGAATTGAATCATGATACATACATGTTGTTTTAGTATTACGTGCATATATTGTGCCCCACAAGTGTTTGATGAATTGTCCATGTGAGTTAAATAGTGAAATTATATCATGTTGGCATATATGCAAGTGTTTTCTTAAATTCCCAAATGGGTGAATGATGACTAAGTAGTTAGTTACCATGTCTCAAGATTATGCCATGTCTTTTAAGTTTATGCTATCGAATCTTGGGGGAATTTAATACCTGATAATTTAGCTGCTTGTCTAGAGCCATGGTCAGTCACAAAGTAGAATCAGTCATGTCTCGATCAGTAGAATTTAGTCAATTATAGAACTTAGGAAAACTCAGTGAACACAAAATCAGTTCAGCTTTGTTCAGTAAAATATGTTCAGTTCAGTTATACAGTACGATCAGTAACAATTTAGTCTAGCCTAGTACAGTTTAGAATTTAGTCCAGTGTCTATTCAGTTATGAGTAAGATTCAGCACCTAGTGAACCCTAGGATTGGGACTCACCTGTTAGTAGAGAGTAAAATCCTTAGAAGTAGTCCTTACATTCCAGAACTACGTAGCCAGCGCAGGTTGAGACATCAACCTGCCAATTGAGGGTAGATGAGGTAATCTACCGGCCAGTTGAGGGTACCACCATTCTCATTTAAAGTATCTGCCAGATGAGGGTGACTCAGCACTCATCCTTACCTATGGCACAATATTGATACCCTTCCAACTGGGTTACAGGTTGGACCCTAAATCAGTTAGAGAAGGGGCATGTTGGTTAGATGATTATTTCCCACAGTCCCAGTTTTAGATTTAGTCTTAGTATGGAACTCAGTTCAGTTTCACAGATTCAGGACTGTTAGACACAGTTCCTCAGCTCAGTACTAGATTCAGTATTGTTCTACAGAATCAAAACTGTCAGATACAGTTATTCAGTTACCAGTAATTCAGTATCAGTATACTAAGATATCAGTTAATTAGTATTCAGATTCAGCATCCAGTGTTATTCCGATCTTAGTACAGTTTCTATATTCATGCGTATACTCTCATTTAGTCATACTCATGATATTCAGTTAGTATTTTTCATATATATGAACCCATGCATTTCATGCTACATCACTAAGCATACCAGTATATTCAAAGTACTGACGCATGCCTTTCTTTGGCGCTATGATATCTAATATTATAGGTTCAGACGCAAGGGCTCCCGAACTTTCTTAGCAATTCAGATTCTTAGCATACAGAGTTAGTGGTGAGTCCTCATATTTTGAGAATATGATTATTTATTTCAGCATTTCAATTTACTTTCAGTAGTTAAAGTTAGTTGGGGACTTGTCCCATCAACTCCACAATTCAGACAATTTAGAGGCTTTTCATACTAGAGTATTCTCAAACAGTTGTTTAGTTTTCAGTATTGATGTTCAGTTTTTGTTTGGTATTGTGATACCATATCTAGTATTATAAACAGTATTGAAACTTATGGCTAATTTTTTGCCTACTTTCTACATATTTACTGTATTATTATTCAGTTATTGCAGCAGGTACCAGTCATGGGTTAGCTTATAGTCCTTTGGGATTATGAGTATCATGTAGCTTCTGGGGTATAGAATCGGGGCATTACAAACTTAATATAAGAGCCTAAGGTTCAACAGAGTCCTAGGATATCTGAAAGCCGCATCTAGTAGAGTCTTGTGTAAGGGTATGTTGTGCACCATACTTATGGATAGGAGGCTATGAGATGTTTTAAGAAAAGTTTTCCTTTTTTCAGTATTCATATCGTACAAGTGAGCATGAGCTCCAGTTAAACTCTCAGTATAATCCTTTCTCTTTTGTTTACAGAAATATACCTCCAAAGAGGACTAAGGAAAGAGGAACAGGAGACCAGCCAGAACCCTAGCCCGTCCAACTAGATCCACTAGACAAACACGTCTCCCACGCTAAGTTCAGAGCAGTATTAACCACCCTAGCTCATTCTGTGGCATCCCAGAATAAACGCCTAGTTGTCGTTCCAGCCAACCCAGTGGCCAATACTACCACTATTAGGATTTGGGACTTTACCCGAATAAACCCTTCATTATTTACCGGGTCTAAGTCAGATGAAAACCCTCAGGAATTGCTTGATCAAGTACAGAAGGTTACTAATATTATGTGGGTGACCACTATTGAGAGTGATAAGTTGTCCATATATCAGTTGTGAGATGTGGCATACTGATAGTTTAAACAGTAGAAAGCAGAAAGGGTCGCAGATGCAGGGTCCATAGAGTGGGAAGAGTTAGCCACTGTTCTGGATAGGTTCCTCCCACTGAAGTTGAGGGAAGAAAAGGTTCTATAATTTATCAATATAAAGAAGGGCAATATGACAGTGAAAGAGTATTCTCTCAAGTTTACTCAATTAGCTAGATATGCTCCTCATATGGTGGCAGACAGCAGATCCCAGATGAGTAAGTTTGTGTCAGGGGTATATAGTAGTGTGGTCAAGGAGTGTAGGACTACAATGCTTATTAAGAAGGTCGACATATCAAGGCTCATGGTCCATGCTCAGTAGATAGAAGATTCCGAGAATAAATAGAAGGAGAGAGAGAGCAAAAAAGCAAGAATAAGTAGTTTCAACTTTGCTCCGCCTAAGTTAGAGGGTGGGAATCATTCTCAGTTCTGCCTGAAATCTTTAGTCCCAGATCTTTCCTCATCCAGTTCTCATGTGCTGAAATTCAGAGATGGCAACAGAGAGAGGTCATCAGGCCATAAACCCCAGGGCAATATTAGCAGTACCCGAACCAATCCCCTTTGTCAGAAGTATGGTAGAAACCACTAGGGTATCTATAGAGCAGGAAACGATCTGTGTTTTGGGTATGGAAAGCCAGGCCACAGAGTCAGAGATTATCCCCAGTCAGGTTCTCAAGGTAAGTATAACCGTCCCCCAGCTCAATCTGGTCACACAAATCAGCAGGGTGCCACTACTAGTGGCACTAGTGGGCAACACCCAAATAGACTCTATACTCTTCAGTCTAGAAAGGATCAGGAGAGTTCTCCTAATGTAGTCACTAGTAGGTTACAATTTATCATTTGCATATTTACTCTTTGCTAGATCTAGGAGCTTCTTTGTCCTTTGTTACTCCTTATATAGTTGTCGATTTTGGAGTCAGTCCTGAATTCCTAGCAGAGCCTATCTCAGTCTCTACCCCAGTGGGTAAATATATCATATCCCGGTAGGTATATAGGAATAGTCTGGTTATGGTATCTCAGAAAGTCACTTCAACAGACTTAGTCAAATTATAGATGACTGATTTTAATGTCATTCTCGGCATGGATTGGCTTCATTCCTGCTATGCCTCATTCGAATGCGAAAACAAAATTGTCCAGTTTTAATTTCCGAATAAACCCATCCTAGAGTGGAGGGATAGTACTTCAGCACTTAGGGGTCAGTTGTTTCTTACCTTCGAACAAGAAAAATGATATCTAAGGGATGTGTCTACCATCTCATTCAATTCCAGGACTCTAGTTCAGAAACCCCTACTCTTGAATCAGTGCCAGTAGTATGTGAATTCCCATATATGTTTCCCAAAGATCTTTCTGGGATTCCTTTCGAAAGGAAAATTGACTTCGAAATAGACCTTCTTCCAGATACTCATCCTATATCTATCTCGCCATATAGAATGGCACCTACAAAACTTAGAAAATTAAAAGAAAAATTAAAGGATCTCCTAGATAAGTGATTCATCAGACCTAGTCTGTCCTCGTAGGGTGCACCAATTTTATTCGTGTATAAGAAAGATGGTTTTCTCAGAATGTGTATTAACAACCGTCAGTTAAATAAAGTCCCGGTCAAGAACAAGTATCCACTTTCTAAAATCGATAACTTGTTTGACCAACTTCAGGGTGCTAGTTATTTCTCTAAGATAGACCTTAGATCAGGATATCACCAACTTAGAGTCAGGGAGTATGGCATCTCAAAAATATCTTCCAGAACTCGGTATGGTCACTTTGAATTCTTAGTCATGACCTTTGGTCTTACCAATGCCCCATCACCTTTCATGGACTTGATGAACTATGTGTTCAAGAAGTACTTGGACATGTTTATCATAGTCTTCATAGATGATATTCTTGTCTACTCCCGCAGTGAACACGACCATGCTGACCATCTCATAAGAATAGTATTATAGACTCTCAGAAATCATCAGTTATTCACCAAATTTAGTAAGTTCAAATTTTGGCTAAGGTCTGTAGCTTTTCTCGGCCATATACTTTCCGGTGATGGCATTAGTATTGATCTCCAAAAGACTGAAGTAGTAAGAAATTGGACCAGACCCATCTCTCCTTCATATATCAAGAGTTTCTTGGGCTTGGCCGGCTATTATCGAAGGTTTATTGAGGGATTTTCATCTATTGTATCCCCTATGTCCAAACTAACTTAGAAGGTAGTTAAATTCTAGTGGTCAGATTCTTATGAAAAGAGTTTTTAGGAGTTGAAAACTCAATCACTACAGCTCCAGTTTTGACCCTACCAGATGGTTCAGACTACTTTGTTGTGTATTTTGATTCCTCTAAAATTGGATTGGGGTGTGTTTTGATGCAGAGAGGTAAGGTCAAAGCCTATGCCTCTAGACATCTTAAACCCCATGAGAAGAATTGTCCTACTCATGATCTTGAGTTAGCAGTAGTAGTGTTTGCCTTAAAGATTTGGAGGCACTATTTGATGGTGTGCATGTGGATATGTTCACTGACTATAAGATCCTGCAGTACGTATTCTCTCAAAAAGACCTAAACCACTATCAGATATAGTGGTTGGAGTTGTTAAAAGACTATGACATGAGTGTTTCATATTATCCGAGCAAGGCCAATGTAGTGGCCCATGCTATCAGTAGAATGTCTATGGGTAGTATTGCTTATGTCAAGAATAGTAAGAAGATGTTAGATTAGGAATTTCATCAGCTAGCCCGACTAGGTGTTCGCTTATTCGATTCAGCAGAAGGTAGTGTATGGGTATAGAGTAGTTAAGAATCATCCCTAGTCTCTGAAGTGAAGTAAAAGCAGGATAGGGATCCCAGTCTGGTCAAGTTGAAAGAATTAGTCAGCAATCATAAGGTAGAGGTTTTCTCCCAAGGAGGAGATGGTGTTTTACGTTGTCTGGGTCGACTATGTGTGCTAGGCGTAGATGACTAGAGGCAGCGAATCCTTCCAGAAACGCATGGTGTGTGCTACTCTATTATCCAAGGGCCACTAATATGTACCATGATTTGCAAGAGATCTATTAGTGGAGTAGGATGAAGGGAGATATTGTAGAGTTTTTGGTTAAGTGCTCAACATGTCAGCAGGTTAAGATTAAGCATAAAAAACCTAGTGGGTCCATGTAGGAATTCAGCATTCCCACCTGGAAATGGGAGAAAGTGAACATGGAATTTGTGATGGCTTTGCCTCGAACTCACTGTCAGCATGATTCCGTTTGGGTCATTGTAAACAGGATGACCAAATCAGCTTATTTCCTACCAGTCCATGCCTCTTACTCAGCCGAGGATTATGCCAAACTCTATATCAAGGAGTTGGTCAGATTGCATGGTGTTCCGTTGTCCATCATCTCAAATAGAGTTACCCAGTTCACCTCTCATTTCTGGAAAGCATTCCAAAAAGGTCTTGGTACCTGAATTTACCTCAATACAATCTTTCACCCTCAGACAGATGGCCATGCAGAAAAGTCCATTTATACTTTAGAGGATATGTTGCGAGCGTGTGCAATAGATTTTAAAGTCAGTTGGGAAGACCACTTCTCTTTTATTGAGTTCGCATAAAACAACAACTATCATTTTAGTATTCAGATGGCTCCGTTTGAGGTGCTTTATAAGAGGAGGTGTAGATCTTATATTGGTTGGTTTGAAGTGGGTGAGGCCACAGTGGCAGGGCCTGACATGGTATTTGATCCCTTAGAGAAAGTTCAGTTGATCAAGAAAGGACTTAAGACAGATCAAATCCAACAGAAATTGTACGCAGATGTGCACAAAAAGATCTTATGTTCAAGATTGGTGACTATGTGTACTTGAAAATCTCTCTTATAAAAGGAGTGAAGTGATTTGGCAAGAAGGGGAAGCTTAATCCCTGATATGTTGGTCCTTACCAAATTTTCAGCCATTTTGGAAAGGTAGCTTACGAGCGTGAGTTGCCCCCGGATAGATCTTCAATCCATCCGGTGTTTTATGTCTCCTTACTAAAGAAATGGATAGGTGACACATCAGTCGTAGTCCCCAATAGAGGGCATACATGTTCAGAACAACCTCTTTTATGAAGAGATTCCAGTCAAAATCCTTGATTATCAGATTCACAGACTGAGGAACAAAGAATTCCCTCTAGCCAAAGTTCTTTGGCAAAATCAGTCCGTTGAGAGAGCTACTTGGGAAGCAGAAGCAGATATCCGGACCAAGTATCCTCACCTCTTCTCTTCAAACTCAGATTCAGCTTAAGGTAATAGTCTTCCTTAACTTTATTCAGTTTCATGATCAGATGTTCCATTACAAACTTGGTATCATTTACCATTTCATATTTATTCATATGTTCATGAGTCAGTTAAGTCATGTATCCATGCATTAGATATGCATGTTCAGTATGAAATTCAGTATATCAGTAATGTCAGTCAGATAATCATGTTTCAGATGTTCATGTTTAGTAAGTAAGTTCAGTCTACCAGTATTCTCAGCTTAGTCAGTCTTATTCGAGGACGAATATTTCCAAGGGGGAGATAATGTAAGACCCCATAAAATTCTTAGCTTAATTCAGTCCTTTAAGCTTCTTAAGGGGTCCCAGATATTGAAAATTCTAGCTAAGTACTCAAAATTAGTGTTATTTTAGTCTTTGAAAGTTGGAAATCTTATTCTGCGACCTTTATGTCCATTAAATGTTGATATTTGATTTACTTCATGATCAGGAATGTCATAGGTGTTTTCGGACAAGTTTTGGATTTTTTGAAATTCATTTGAAGCACCTTTGGAACCTAAACCAGTGAATCAACGTGATCTTAATGTGTCACGCCGACTATCGCATTGATAAATATTTTCTCCATCTCCTAACGTCCGATTTCAGTGAACCGATGCAGACTCGATGCAGTGCGTTGGCTATCATGTCAATGCCAATGACGCGAACGTCGGTCTGTGCGTCGATGGTTCAGTTTACAGTTATTAAAAAACCGTGTCCTCAGGGTTAATTAAGTCTTTTTCCCACGCCCTTCAACCCCTATAATAATTTATCCCTCTTTTAGCAAGTTATATTCATTCTTTCACAAATTGCTCAAGAACAAAAACCCTAGGTGAATTAAATTCAAATTCAAGACTCAAGATTCCACCATTAATTTTCCATAATTCACCAAATAAGGTATGTGAAGTGTTCATCCAAGGGTTCTTTGCACCCTTGGAGTCCAAGAAACTCTTTTAAAGCTTATGTAGAGTGATTTCATGATTTTCATGATTTGAATTAAAGTGTATTCATAATTTATTACAAGATCCATGTAGAGTTAATTGATATGTGTGCTTTATCATATGAATTCATGTTGAAGCTCTTGGAATTTGTAATTGGAATTGAATCATGATGCCTATATGTTGTTTTAGTGGTACGTGCATATATTATGCCCCAAGAGTGTTTGATGAATTGTCCATGTGAGTTGAATAGTGAAATTATATCATGTTAGCATGTATGCAAGTGTTTGCTTGAATGTCCAAATGAATGAATGATGACTAAGTAGTTAGTTACCATGTCTCAAGATTATGCTATGTCTTTCAAGTTTATGCTATTGAGTCCTGGGGGTATTTAATACCCGATAATTTTGTTGCTTGTCTAGAGCCATGGTTAGTCACAGAGTAGAACCAGTCATGTCCAGATCAGTAGAATTCAGTCAGCTACAGAACTTAGGAAAGCTTAGTGAACTCAAAATCAGTCCAGCTCAGTTCAGTTATATAGTATGATCAGTAACAGTTTAGTCTAGCCTAGTACAGTTTATAATTCAGTCCAGTGTCTATTCAGTTGGGAGTAGGATTCAGCACCGAGTGAACCCCAGGATGGGGACTCACCTGCCAGTAGAGGGTGAAATCCTTAGAAGCATTCCTTGTGTTCTAGAACTACGTAGCCAGCGTAGGTTGAGATATCAACCTGCTAGTTGAGGGTACCACCATTCTCGTTCAGAGCACCTGCCAGATGAGGGTGACTCAGCACTTGTCCTTACCCATGGCACAGTATTGATAACCTTCCAACTGGGTTACAGGTTGGACCCCAAATCAGTTAGAGAAGGGACATGTCGGTTAGATGATTACTTTCCACAGTCTAAGTTTCAGATTCTATCTCAGTATGGAACTCAGTTCACTTCCACAGATTTAAGACTGTCAGACACATTTACTCAGCTCAGTACAGGATTCAGTATAGTTCCACAGAATTAAGACTGTTAGATACAGTTATTCAGTTACCTATAATTCAGTATCAGTACACTCAGATATTAGTTAATCACTATTCAAATTCAGTATCCAATGTTATTATGATCTTAGTATAGTTTCCATATTCATGCATGTACTCTCATTCAGTCATACTCATAATATTTAGCTAGTGTTGTTCATGCATATGAACTCAGGCATTTCATCCTACCTCACTAAGCATTCCAGTACATTTAAAGTACTGACACAAACCTTTCTTTTATACTGCGATGTCTTATATCATAGGTTCAGACGCCCGGGCTCCCGAGCACCCTTAGCAGTTCAGATTCTCAGCATACAGAGTTAGTGGTGAGTCCTTATAGTTCAAGGACGTGATTATTTATTTTGGTATTTTAGTTCACTCTTATTAGTCAGAGTTAGTTGGGGACCTGTCTCATCAACTCCACAGTTCAGACAGTTTAGAGGCTTTTCAGACTAGAGTATTTTCAAATAGTTGTTCAGTTTTCAGTATTGATGTTTAGTTTCTCTTTGGTATTGTGATACTATATCCAGTATTATTTACAGTATTGAACTTGTGTCTAGTTTTTCTCCTAATTTCTGCATATTTACCGTATTATTATTCAGTTATTGTAGCAGGTACCAGTCATGGGTTAGCTTGTGGTCCTTCAGGATTATGAGCACCGTATAGCGTCCAAGGTATAGGATCGGGCCGTTACAGTAACAAATGTGTTAGGGCTTAATATATTTAAAAAAATCTTAAGAAAATCACCAAACCCGATAAGGGTTGCCTACGTATCTCATCAAGGTGAGAATCAGGGGTACGTAGTTCGTGAAGACCTTAAAAACTTATTTTTTATTTTCAAAAATTTTATTTTTTAAGGAAAAGATTATTAAAATTGGAGGAAAAAATAATCCATATTGTTTCACTAATCTGCCAAATGTCGATCAATAATTGAATGATCCTGACACAACTCAAGTCGAGGCCTTGTCGTAATGGGCGTCCCAAGTTTGATCGGGATCGGAGACCACCCCCGTTACCTAACCCAACCTCTAGCCACATGCCCTAAGTTTGATGAATTTACACATATAACAAGATAGTGTAACAGCTCACCTAAAGACACTAGGATAGGGTCACAACTGTGACCGACCCAACTGAGTCCAACCGTTCCATACCAACCGTCCAACCATACAAAGACAAACGAAAACCATAAATCTGACCATAACTAAATAAGTTCCATTAATAATTAGATAGATAATCTCAAAATAAAGAGGATGGAACAAAAAACAAGATCGTCAACTAGTATCAGCCCCAATACCAATACCTAAGGCTGACACTAATACCGATCCTACTAATTCCTACCCATAGTACTTTAACAAAAGCCTCTAACCAAAAGAATACAAATATCTGGTTGGGACATGCTCCCCACCACAGCCAAAACCAATATCTATAAATAATCTAGAGTATGAAATAACATCCGTGAAATAGAGCGTTACAAATAGATGAAAGTTTAGAACATCAATCCAAAGCTAACCCCTGAGTGTCTGAATGCTAAGTAGGAGGAGTAGAATGGTTAATTCCTGCATCTTATAGGGATATAACCACCCGAAGATGGGTTAATGAGTGAATGATAGCATGCATTCAGGATAAGGATAAAATAATGCCAATTATAAAACCAAGTACAACCATCCATATGCACACAAACCATACATATATATAACCATGTCGGAAAAAGGAACCGGGTTTAGCATGATAATTAAAACCTTTACCTGGAGTGTATAGATTTGTCGTCCTAAAACCACCCATGGGCTATATGGATTCAGCTCCCCCTACTGGAAGGGCCTAGTGTATGAAGCCACACGACTAAAGAAAAGAACCTGGGATGACTAGTATATCCCACAAAATATAAAGTCTGATATTATGCACATGGTAACTAGGACCAAACCTTACATTAAAAAATATGAGTTTCCAGTTTTGATTCCCCCGGGATCTCGACCTTCCATAACTGTGCTACACCCCTCGTCCTTTTTAAGCAAATTAAAACCAGTACCAAACAACCAAACCATTATCCATTTATTATTAACCAAGTCCATTGGTAGTGGTATCGTCATACCGACTATAACTTGTAAGTATTGTCCTAAGCCAAACCTTTTTTAGATCAAGGGATTCCCAAGTACCCTTGGATCATATTATCCAATTAACTTGGGGGACTCCCATGTACCCCACAAGTATGTATATTAATCGAAAATATTCCAAAATAATTTAAACCATTCATATCATTTAGTGTTCCATTACCAACTTTAAACCATGCATAAGTTCTATTGAAAAACCAATATTATAGTGAAAGCATTGTATAGGCATTTTATCAAGCACATTAGGGGCATAGTATTTCCAAAACCAAAGTCCAATACCAAATAACCATTCCCATGCAACCAATTATCCAAAACCACCATTAAAGGATAATTAAAACATGGGAAAACTATAAACAAGCATTATAACCAAAACCCCCAAATTATATTTGAAAACCCAAAATATACAACATACATATCATGATAACATTGTATAAAACCATGCCTTTAGTTGGAACTAACAATAAGGGAAGAGAACATGTCTTAAACCAAGATGACAATGGAGAGAAATCACCAAGACAAGACCCAATCTACTTCTTTAGATGAAACCCTAGCTTCCTTTGCCCAAAACTCTAAAAAGGATTTAAGAGTGTCTTCCAAGTGTTTAAGAATAGAATAGTAGGTCAAGTAACCTCCCAATATGAATATAAGTTGTGGGGCCTCATTAGGATAAGTGGGGAAATATCCAGATTGCCATCACTTAAACTGCATTTAATTCCCGTCATAAGGTACAACTTATCCTTACAAGTCGTACCTATCCTGTACGAGTGGTACCCACTTCTCGTACTATAGGATCCCCCTTGGACCCAACACTATCCAAGGTATGATGCACCCAAACCCAAGTCATATCCAAGTGTACAACTAGTACTCATATACCGTACCCCTGGCAGAATAGAATTTTAGGAGGTTTGAACATTCACCACCTTATGAGTCCATGGTACGACTCGTACCCTGGCTTACAACTCATGGTGAGCCACTCGTACTTAGATCCAACTTATGTTACCAAGTCTAAGGTTAAGTGAAGCAACCAAACAACCCGTATACACCGATATGACTCGTACCACCCAAATCGTACCCATTCCATTAACTAAATCTACTCCACCAACCAACATTGGGTCTAGAAACCTGGGTGTTTCAATCTCCCCCATTAGGAACATTCTTCCCCGAATGACGGACAAGGTAGGGGTAACCATATGCACGTGTCATTGCATTATCAAATATACTCCCAATCCTTAACAAAGCTTGTAAACAAAGATGCAAAGATATTAATCTTTTCTTTAACAAACTCAGAAAATAAAGATGTGTTGAAGAACACATAACTTCCGCACGAATCCCAGGAGTAGAAAACATATGTGGATACTTGGAATTTATGTCCTCCTTCGCTTCCCATGTCGCTTCTTACACCTTATGGTTCCGCCAAAGAACCTTAACCGAAGCCACATCTTTGGTTGGAAATCGATGAACCTGCCTATCCAAGATCTCAACTAGGACCTCTTCATAAAACAGAGAGTTTGAGATACCCTGCCCCTCTAAAGGAATAATTGAAGAATGATCACCAATGCACTTTCTCAATATAGAAACATGAAACACCGAATGAATGGAGTTCAAAATAGAAGGCAACTCCAATTCATAAGCCACATTACCAACCCTTCGTAAAACCATATAAGGACCAACATACCAGGAACTGAGCTTCCCTTTCTTACCAAACTGCACTACCCCCTTCATAGGGGATACCTTCAGGAATACCCTATCCCTAACCTCAAACTCCAAGTCTCTATGCCTTATATCCGCATAGGACTTTTGGCAACTTTGGGTAGCCTTAAAACTATCCCAAATCAACTCTACCTTTTCCATAGACTGATAGACCAAATTTGGACCAACCATATCCTCCTCACCATGCTCGAACCAACCAATAAGAGATCTACACCTCCTACCATACAATGCCTCAAAAGGGGTCATACTAATATTAGAATGATAGTTATTATTGTAAGCAAAGTCTACCAAAGGTAGATGCTCAACCTAACTGCCACTATAATCAATCACACATGCTCGACGCATATCCTCCAATGTCTGAATAGTATTTTCCTCTTACCCATCCATCTGAGGATGAAAAGCAGTACTCAAAATCACTTTATTACCTAATCCCTTCTAAAAAATCTGGCAGAAATAAAAAGAAAACTTCATACCACAATCAGATATAATCAAAAGGGGCACCCCATGTAGCTTCACAATCTCCTGAAGATATAACTTTGCATAATCCTCAGCCAAAAAGGTAGTCCTCACTTGCAAGAAGTGAACAGACTTTGTTATCCTATCCATGTTGACCCAAATCGAATCAAATTTGTTCCAAGATTGAGGAAGATCGATAACAAAATCAATATTGATGACTACCGATTTCTATTCGAGAAAATCAATTTCTTTAGATAACCCACCAGGTCTCATATGCTCAACTTTAACCTGTTGACACACTATGTACTAGGCCATAAAATCAGCCATGTCCCTTTTCATACCATTCCACTAATACATCTTCTTGAGATCATGATACATCTTTGTTGAGTCGGTATGTGCAACATAGTGCGATTTATGTGCCTCAACAAAAATCCTTTGTCGCAAACCATCGATATCAGGAATGCACAACCTTTCTTGGTACCATAAAGTACCGTCACCATAGATTTCAAACACCATTACCTTTTGTATACCCACATTACTCTAGATTTTCATCAACATAAGATCTATCATTTGCTTCTCCTTAATCTCTGCTTCAAGAGATGACCGAACCATTTCCTATACCATCACACCACCATCCTCAGAGTTTAAAATATGAACTCTAAGATTAGCCAAGTGGTGAATATCTTTTACCAATTCTCGCTTTTTTTTCTTTACATGAGCCAAACTCCCCATGATAACCTACTAAGAGCATCAACAACCCCATTAGCCTTACCTTGGTGATAGTGAAGATTTATGTCATATTCCTTGAGAAGCTCCAACCATCTCTTTTTCTTGAGATTTAGCTCTTTTTGAGTGAATACATATTGTACACTTTTATGATTAGAAAAGATGTCTACGTGCAATCTATACAAATACTGCTGCCAGATTTTCAAAGAAAAAACCACCGCCAACGGCTCTAAATCATAAGTAGGATAATTTCTCAACTGCTTGGAAGCATAGGCAATCACATTCCTATGCTGCATTAAGACACAACCAAGCCCTACTCAAGATGTATCACAACAAACCATAAACCCCTCACAGCCCTTAGGCAATGTCAAAACTGAAGCCGAAGTTAGCTTATTTTTCAACTTCTCAAAACTTCCCTCACAACCATCTGACCAAGAAAACTTCACCTTTTTCTGAGTTAACTTAGTCAAACGAGGAGCTATCATCGAAAAGCTTTTCAGAAACCGTCGATAATACCTAGCCAAACCCAAAAAGCTCCAATTATTAGCTAGGGTAGTAAGTTTAGGCCACCTTTTAACCACATCCACCTTTTGCAGATCTACCATGATCCCCTTGCTAGAAAAATATAACCAAGAAAAGTCACAGCGTTCAACCAAAACTCACACTTAGAGAACATGGCATAAAACTATTGTTCCTTTAAGGTCTACAATACCACAGAGAGGTGATTGTCATAATCCATCTCTCTTGGAATAAACTAGAATATCATCAATAAACATAATGACAAAGAGATCCAATAACTACCCGAAAATCTTGTTCATCAAGTCCTTAAATGTTGTCGGGGCATTAGTCAAACCAAATGACATCACCAAGAATTTAAAGTGTCCATACCAAGTACGAAAAGTCATTTCAGGGATATCCTCCTCCCTAATCTTAAGATAATGATACCCAGGCCGAATATATATGTTAGAAAAGAACTTGGCACCTTAAAACTGATCAAACAAGTTATCTATTCATAGAAGAGGATACTTGTTCTTGATCATTACCTTATTAAACTGTCGATAGTCAATGCATATCCAATGGGAGCCATCCTTATTATGCACGGACAACACCGGTGCACCCCATGAGGATACACTAGGACTAATAAACCTCTTATCCAAAAGATTCTTAAGTTGCTCCTTGAGTTTCCTCAACTCAGCCAGAGCTATTCTATAAGGAGGAATATATATTGAATGAGTGTCTGGAACCAAATCAATACCAAACTATATTTCCTTATCCGGAGGAACACCGGGAAGATCATCTGAAAAGACCTCTGAAAACTGATTTACCACTGGAACTGAATAACAAGAAGGACCCTCTGAGTTAGAATCTTTAACCCGAACCAAGTGATAAAGACAACCTTTAGAGATTAACCTCTAAGCTCTAAGATAAGAAATAAACCTCCCCCTAAGAGCTAGGAAACCACCCTTCAACTCTATAACCTCAGGATCAAAACCAAAATATAAGCCATTTATGGGGTCACATAGAAAAGGGTGGACCCCGTATTAAGATAATACACATCAGTAGAAAAGAGTTGTAATATACCAGTAATGACATCAGATGATTCCTCAGATTCCTATCGAGATACAAAGGCATACAACCTATTCCAGCATGTGATGATACCAGAAGCAGGATTAGACACCAAAGCCGCACCACTAGGCACAGAAGAAGAAGATGAAGCAACTGGAGCTTTGACTGCTCTGTAATCTCCCTTACCAACTGGGAAATTCTTGAGCATATAGCCTGGCTGGCCATATTTAAAATACTTATCCCTGCCTTCATCATAATATCCCCGATGAGGACAACCACAGAATCGGTAAGAAGGGCATGAAGAAGTGAATTGTGCCCCACTCGCCTAATATTGGGCACGCTATGCCCAGAAATTATCATTACCTTGTGGACGTCTGTCACCTGAATTCCTCAGGTAAGGAGCACTAGAAGTAGAGAAGGAACCCAAACTCCCCCATTTTTTCTTTGACCATTTACCTCCATCCCGACCACCCTGATGGTGAGCACCACTTTTCCCAGAGAACCTGTGCCTCTTATGCTGCCTTTCCCCAAACTCTGCCTTTTTCTTTTTTTTTATTTTACACTATCGCAGGTGGACAACCAACCTCAAAATGTCTATATCCTTAATCAGTAAAGCAGACTTGCTTTCAATGATAAAATTCTAAGATATCCCAGAAGTGAACTTTCTCATTCTCGCCCTCATGTCAGCCACCCAATCAGGAGCATACCTTGACTGCTGATAAAATTTTAAGGCATATTCCTTGACAGACATCTTACTTTGCTTGATATTAATAAACTCTTCCATCTTCGCTTTCCTTAGTTCTTGAGGAAATAAATGATCCAGAAAAGCATTCAAAAAAGCATCCCATAAGGACAACTCCTTCATATCAACTCTATCCCTATCCCACTCTTTGTACCATTAGTATGCAATATGCTTGAGTTGATAAGCTTCAAAGTTTACACCTTCCACATTAGTAGCCTACATTACCCTGAATATCTTCTCTATTTCATCCAAAATACCCTAAGGATCCTTATCCACCTTCACACCAGTAAAAGTCAAAGAATTCAACTTTATAAACTGGCCAACCCTTGTGGCCTCAGTAAACAACCCACCAGACGTATCCCGCTTAGCCTGAGCAACAACCAACTGAGCAATAGTATGAATAAATTAGAGAAATTCTGTAGCAGTCACCTCACCTTGAGGAGGACTAGTAGCAAATGGAGAAACTACAAAATAATCAGGGATGGGACCCTGAGAATGAGTGCAAACTCCAGGTGTTGGATGTACCCTATCAACATTATCCCTAGATAGGACAAAAGAATTTCTTTGTGTTCTATATCACCGAGTCATGATCTGAAAAGTAAACAACAGAAGATTAGAGAAGAATTCTAGGACTCAGACTCCAAACTTGAAAATAGAATACCAAAAAAGTAAAACATTCCTAAATGCCCTGTAGCCTCTCTCTTATGAGTGTGGCGCGGTACATACCCCTAAAAGAGACTCTACTAGACATGGTTTTATGGACTCTCAATTGACCATGAAGCTAAATCACTGACACCAACTTAAAATGACCCGGACCGGGGCCTTGTCATAATAGGCATCCCCAAGTTCGACCGAGATGAGAGACCACCCCCGTTACCCAACCCAACCTCCAGGCACCTGCCCTGAGTTGGATGAATTTCAAACACATAACAAGATAGCATAACATCTCACATGAAGACTCTGGGATAGGATCACAACTGTGATTGACCCAATCAAGTCCAATTGTACCATACCAACCGTCCAACTATACCAAGCCAAACCAAAACCATAAATCTAACCATAGCTAAATAAGTTCCATTAATAATTAGATAGATAATCTCAAAATAAAATAGGATGGAAAAACCAACAATATTGTCAACCGGTATCATCTTCAATACCAATACCAATGCTAAGGCTAACACCAATATTGATCCTACTCATTCCAACCCATAGTATTTTCACAAAAAGCCTATAACCAAAAGAATACAAATATCTGATTGGAACATGCCCCCAACCATAGCCAAAACTAATATCTATATATAATTCAGAGTATGAAACAACATCCATGAAATAGAGAATTTCGAATAAATAGAAGCTCAGCACTTCAATCCAAAGCTGGCCCCCGAGTGTCTAAATTTGAAGTAGGAGGAGTAGAATGACCGGTTCCTGCATCGCATTAGGAAACAGCCATCCGAAGATGGGTTCATGGGTGAACGCTAGCATGAACTCAGGATAAGGATAAAATAATGTCAATTATAAAACCAAGTAAAACCATCCATATGCACACAAACTATACATATATATATACCATGCCAGGAAAGAGAACCAGGTTTAGCATGCCATTAAAATCTTTACCTGGGCTATGTAGCTTTGTCTTCCTCAAACAAACCATGGGCTATATGGGTTCAGCTCCCCCTGCTGAAAGGACCCAATGCGTGAAGCCGCACGACCAGAGAAAATAACTTGGGATGACTAGTACATCCCCTAAAATATAAAGTGTGACATCATACACACGGTCACTAGGACCAAACCTCACATCGACAAATATGAGTTTCCAGTTTTGATCCCCCCGGGACCTCTACCTTCCACGGCTTTACTACACACACACACATCTCTCCTTTAAGACCAATTAAAACTATGACCAAATAACCAAACTATTATCTATTTTTTATTAACCAAGGCCATTGGTAGTGGTATCGTCATACCGACTATAACTTGCATGTACTTTTCTTAGCCAAACCTTTTTGAGATTAAGGGATTCCAATGTACCCATGGATCATATTATCCAATTAACTTGAGGGATTTCCATGTACTCCATAAGTATGTTTATTAAGTCAAAACCATTCCAAAACCATTTAAACCATTCATATCATTTAGGGTTCCTTTACCAAGTTTAAACCATGCATAAATTCCATTGAAAAAACCAATATTATAGTGAAAGCATTATTATAGCCATTTTATCAAACACATTGGGGGAATAGTATTTCCAAAATCAAAGAACCATTCCCATGCAACCAATTATCCAAAACCACCATTAAAGCATATAAAAGCATGGGTAAACTATAACCAAGAATTTATAACTAAAACCCCTAAATTAAATCATGGGGTCTCACTAGAATAAGTAGGGAAATATCCAGATTGCCCTCACTTATACTGCATTTAATTTTTGTCATAAGGTACGATAGACCCTTATGAGTCGTACCCATCCTGTATGAGTGGTACCCATCTCTCGTATCCTAGGCTCCCTCCTTGGAACCAACATTGTCAAAGATATAACACACCCAAATCCAAGTCGTATTCAAGTGTACGATTGGTACTCATAAACCATGCCCCTGGCAAAATAGAATATCAGTAGGTTTGAACATTGACCACCAATACGAGCCCATGGTACGACTCGTACCCTGCCTTATGGCTCATAGTGAGCCACTCGTACTTAGATCCAACTTAAGTTACCAAAAAAACTGTATACATACGACTCATACCATCTGAATCGTACCTATTATAGTAAATAAATCCATCCCACCAACCAACACTGGTCAGCATACATTGGACCATACTACCCGTACCCAAACGTATGACTCATTTTCCTAAGTCGTATCTTTCCCAGAAACCAAAAATTATAAAAATTTGCTAAGGTCCAGAAACTAGGGTGTTTTAGGGCCTTCCAAGTAAATGTCAAAGAGCACATAAGATGCACATTTTGGCCATTATTAAGGGATACACTTATCCTAGATAGGCCCATCCTAGTGTCGAACCCTACTAAGTTAAAAATACATGTGATGCAAATAAAGCAGAGTCTAATAAGGATCATCATATGTACATTTCAGTTCTACTAGGTTTAACCTGATGGAGGTAGGTGTCTATACTGGCTGTAAAACAAGCAAACAGCTCGAGTCGGAAAGGGACAGCTTATCGGTAGCATTGCTTTCAGACCTCACCATTGATCCTTCCCATCCTAAAATATGTGTGACTATAGAATCCTTTCTAGGAACATTCCTGGATCTCTGGTATTTCAAGTTTTAGGGGTGTATACCTCATCTCTGAATATAAAGTATCTCAAAAGATTCAGATGGGTGTGCGAGAGAAGACAGTTTATATTTCAATTCAAATAATATTAAAGCGGTAAACAATTAGACACATAACACATTTAGGCCAGAAAATACAATATCTCAAAATACATAAAGCCAAACAATTCAATGTAAAGGCTCGAATTCTGGTTATCCTTAGTGTAGTCTCCAGAGATGTCACACCCCTTTTTCGAACGAGGGGTCAAGGGTTTTTTTCAATTAAAGTGATGTTTTTGAATAGGGATTATTTTATTCATAGAGTTGCCACTTAAAATTGAGTTATAGTGTTTCAAGTCACCTTATTGAATTCCTAGTCGAAAGAAAATGACTCTTTATTGGTTTGACAAAACAGAAAATCGGATAAGAAATTCTGTTGACTGAGGAGAAGGTATGAGACATCCCCCGAGTTTCGTAGTTCTAGCATGGCCACTTTAATGACTTATGTCTGGCTTAAATTAATCTTTTAGATATATATAACATTTTGTTAGCATAAAGTTACTTACATCCCACTTTTAATTTATTTTAAATTATTTAATTATATTAATGTGTGGCTTGCTGGTAGCAGTACTTTTCAGTTATATCACAAGTTTTGATATATTTCTCGCGCCTTTAAGGCATTTATGGATCATTCTCATTTTTCCCAATTTAAATAAGCACCTAACATGTTTAGAATCTACCCAACCCAATTAGATAGGCTTTTAATGGTATGATAAATTTTATTATAAGGAATGATCGGTAGCAGGGTTTTCCAACTTCATCGTTAACTTTCTCTTGTATGTTAAATCTTAATTTATTTGAGGTTAAGAACCTAACTCATTCTTTTAAGAATTCACTTCCTTACAATTAATTTTTTTTCTCTTTTCTTTCATCATGTGATGGGTCTTGAATAAACTTGTATCCCTCACCATTTCTCAAATATTAATAGTAAGTTGGTTAATTTAGCAATGCCTTAGCAATAATATATCTATTTGCATTCCTAATATAAAAAAGGTCATATGCTCATTTACATGTTTTCACAATTCAATTCACCGTAGACATTTTTATTATACAAATTAAATCAACTAATTAATTAAGAACACAAAAATTTACAAAACAAGATAAAATAATGAAATCAAATTTTTCTTATTCCTATGAAAATAAATTTCAAATTAAATAACCACCCACTTAATCTTCGAATTAAAATTAAAAATAGTTTCTTCATTTTTAAAAATAATTCCTCCAACCATCTAAATAGACTGTGTGCCGAAGAATCAAATGAAAACGAAATTTAATTAAATATTTTAGTCATTCGTAATCTATTTGGCATATTGCAATTGACGGTTAATAAAATATTTATATTGATTTATGCGTAAAACAATGTAAAATAAGTCATGAATCATTTTTGTTATCTTTGCATGCACCATTTTCTTTTCTTAGTTGAAGTGATTCACTAGTTGAAAACTACTGAAATAATTAATATTGTGTGTCATAAGTAATTGTTAACTCTTTATTTATATATATATAAAAAAAAAATGCTTAGTTTCTACTTGAAAATTATACATATATAATTCTACTTCTTAAGTTTTAAATTACTGCCTCAACTACTCGTTTTGCTTCAAAGTCAAAATCAACTTTTATATATACCCAATTCACGTCAAAAGTTTTCCCTCATAAATTTCGTAGGCTTTTCTCTACAAATTACGCTTTATCAGTGAGTACATGACATCATCATTTTTTTTTTAATTTACATTATATACATCAAAATGTGAACAATTTATAAACTTAAGTTACATGTACATCATTGATAATGTAAGAGCGTAGTATAGTTTAACATGCGCAACAAACCTACTGGACATTAACTACTAGTAGGCTTAACATGCATGTAATTCTATAGTGTAAAAAAAATAAAAATAAAAACAAGCTTTTATAAAATTAGTTAGCAAAGCAGGATAATCGAAAAGCGCCAAAGAAGAAATCTAACAATGTCAACCCGATAAGAATAAGTTGAACTCCACATCTACGTATAAATATATAAGCATTTGGTAACATAATCGTACAACTTATAATAAAAATAAAGAAAAAAATCACACAATCAATCAACCACACATACTAAATAATGCATGAAATTATTTAAACAACTTTATTTTTGCTTTGATTCATAACAAACTTTTACATGAATAATGTAGGATCGGATAAAAATCTGTATGACGAACTAAACTAAAAGAGAAGCTCTAACGTTGACGCCGAAAACTCGAACAGAAACCTTGAACTCAACTTATCACTCTTTTCCTTTCTTATTTTTTGTTTTTTTCTCACTGTATTTTGCTCTCTTTCCCTTTTCTTCTTTATCTATGTTCTTTTCTTCTTCTTTTTTTTTCATTTCCTTTTCCCTCACGGTTTTCTTTGTTTACTTCTTTTATCAGTGTCCATTCTCTCTTTTGTTTTTCTTTGTTTCTCAACTCTCTTTTTTCTAGTGTTGTTGTCTTTTTTTAATCTTCTCTCTATTTTTCAGATTCTTCCCCCTTTGTTTGTGTCTGTGTGAGTGTTAAATAGTGCATGTGTATGCCTGTGTATGTGAGAGAGTTAGTGTGTTTGGATTTTGGGGAATAATGGGGAGGTTGAGGACAGTGGGGGTGTGTAGATGGGGTGGGGAAGTTGGGGTAGTTTTATTAGGATAAAATTTCTTTTATTTTTATATTTTTTATTTTTTATTTATGTATCTTTCACAGAACAAAATAAATAATAATGAAAAAGTATTACTAATTAATTTTAATACTTAAAAAAATATAACAAAAGTCTATAACTAGCCCCAAAATAAATATAATTTAAAGAATACTAAAATTATTAGCTTATTTATTAAAATCTAAATTAAAAAAATAAAATATAGATTTTTTTTAAAAAAATCTTATTATTTAAAAATAAATAAATAAACATATCCTAAAATTTAACTTTATATTTTGAACTCTTTTCTACATTTTTTTTAATGAAACCTACTAAAAATAAAATAAGAGATAAAATAAATATTAGACAAAATATAATTTCTTAATACCGAAAAATAGGTTAAAATTCGAGGAAGGTCAAAATCACGTGTCTACAGCCTCTAGTTATACACTTGAAACATAAAGGAATGTTTTATAGAGTAGTAGTTAGACTGACGTTATTGTATGGGGCAAAGTATTGGCTAGTCAAAATCTTTTATGTTCAAAAGATGCATGTTTCAGAGATGAGAAAATTAAAGTGGATGTGAGAAAATTAAAGTGGATGTGTGGGAACACTCGATGCGATAAGACTAGGATATTCAAGATAAGGTAGGAGTGATCTCCGTGGTGAATAGGATAAGAACAACGAGATTTTGATGTTTGGACATGTAAACAGCCGTGGTGCAAATGCTTCAATGAGAAAATGTGAGAAGTTTGATATAGTAGGTATAAGGAGAGGTAGAGGTAGGCCGAAGAAGTATTCGAGAAAGGTGATTAAATAAGACATGACCAACTTCAAATTACGGAGGATATGACCTAGATAGAAGGATGTGCAACACACATATTAAAGTAGAAAGTTAGTAGGGTAGAGTATTGTTGTGGTTTTGAGGGGTTGGGCTTGTAGGTGTTTGTCGTTGTACTAGTCGTAGTATTGCAATCCTTGCTTATGATAGCTATTGATTTTGTTGTTTATTGTGTTTTGATTTTCATATTATTTCGTTGTTGTTCTTATTTATGTTTTGTGAACTTTGATTTTTTTAATCAAAAGACCCCATGGGTCTTTTATTATTGATATGAAAGCTATTATAAAAGGGGGAAGGACATGGGCTGACTATTTTTAAAAAAATGGCCTACAATTTAAAAATATGGACAACTGTAGCTAGTCGACCCAATTTATTTCCCTTTTTTAGCCATTTGGCCCAATTTGACACATGCAGTCTCTATACTCATACTGATATACTTTTATACCACATTGATACACTTTTGTACTACATTGATACACTTTTTAAAAAAGAGAAAGGTAATTTTATGCAAGCACATGCACTTCTTATACCCAATTGATACTCTTTTATACCACATTGATACACTTTTATAACAAGAGAGATGGAAAACCTATGCATTCATATGCAGTGTCCATATACCCAATTGATACTCTCTTATACTAGATTGATACACTTTTATATCACATTGATACAGTATATATACCACAAAAATACACCTTTTACAGAGAAAATTTGTGCAAGCATATATAATAATTGCAACTAAAGATTGTATAGAATGTATAGAAATTATGTAATTGTCATATAAAATGGGTATATAAACTGTAAAGTTATTGTACAAAATATATTTTTTATGGTGTATACAAATTATATCATTGTTATATAAAAATATAAAAATAAATTAAATAGCATCATCAATTAGCTAGAAAAAAATAACTACAAACTTATATTTGATTGTTTAAAGAGAAAATATCCTATTTCACCCTTGAACTATACTCAAAATGGTTGAGACACACCTCAACTTAAAGTGGGTCCTATTATCCCCTGAACTAATTAAAAGTGTAATTTTGACACGCTTACGTGTCACATACGTAGACCCTTCAGTGTGTTGTGCCACGTAGGCACTAAGGGTGTCAGAATTATACCTTTAATTAGTTCAGGGGTTAATAGGACCTCCTTTAAGTTGAGATGTGTCTTAGTCGTTTTGGATATAGTTCAAGGATGAAATAGAGCATTATCTCTTGTTTAAACAATAAAGAGCAAATTATTTTGTTTTGTACTAAACCAGCAGGAAAAATGAAACTAGAAAAAAAGCTAAAAATAAAAGAAAAGAAAAGGAGTAAAATGACAACTATAAAAAACGAAAAAAAAAAAGAAGCGAAAGAATCTTGCCAAAATTGATCGCTATTTGATCAACAAATGTAGCTATAAATTAAAAATTAAACATCTGACCATTTTTTGAGATTAGTTTTAGCTGAGTTAAGTATATGAAATGATTATTTATTGAATTTTTAGTTTTAGAAGCTAATTTTAGAATATTATTTTAATTTTAGATGTCATTTTTATCATTTTCCTTTTACAAAAATGGGTTAGGTCAAAGTGCTAAAGCCCAAATAAAAAATAAACGCAAAAGAGAAAAAACACATGAAAAGACAAAAAAAAAGGAAAGTGAAAATAAGATGAATCCTCTAGAAGCTTGTGGCTTATCACCTTCACCAACTTCAAATCGACCATTTTCAGCTAACAAAGCAAAGCTGAAGCTTAACCTAGCTACCTGTATGAAATCTCCGACTTGGTGATTCTTATTCTCCCTCATATCTCCTCTCATGTCGAAATATTGTTTGTTGTTGACACAAACTTAATCTATGAAAGTGTAAATAGGGTGAAACTGGGTAAATTTCTGCTTTTGATCTTTCTTGTTCATCTCTCTTCTCATAGATCTATCGGTGAATGATTCTGGCTACTAGTAAGAATTTTGGGTCAAGTTTGGAGTGTTTCAGAGTTGGGGCTCTACCAATAAAAACCTCAAATGAGTAAATTGGCTTCCTTTATTAGATTTAAGCTCCAGTGGGTTGAACCCACAAATAAGATTAATACCACCACAGAATCCTAAATTCTTAAAAAGTTACTAATTTCTGTTTGATTTTATGAGGTTGACTATGGATCTCTGAAAGTAGCGCAACTCCTGATCATCAACTCATATGTTTGACAAGAAAATATGGACTTCTTTGATTGAAAAACTTTCAGGTTCTTATGTACCAAATTTTTTTCTTAACTCTCCTCTTTGCTAGAATGTAATCAAGGAGTTAATACCATCAAAGTTAAAAATCTCGAAATGAATTTATGTTTGTACTACCACTAAACCTTGTGAATGAAATTTAAACTCACTGTAGATGAGTCTCACTACTAAAAATTTACGAGTCCTAATTTTATACCATATGCGACACTTCAAGCTCTTACCAGGTGCATAGTATATTAATCAACTAAAACTTTTTCAGACATCATAATATATTTTAGTATCTTACATCAGCTAACATAGCTTTAATATCCAATATTATCACCCGCGAAATATACCAAACCTAAAGTTGCTAAAACTTGTAGAACATGTCTGCCTTATTTTCATTTGTGGTGTGTTTTGTTTGTCTAAGTTGATTATCCTTTTGCCTGTGCTTGAAACCTCTTGAAAGGATTTAAATTCATATGTAGTTACAAAAAGAAAAATTAAGTTAGGAAAAAAGTCAGCAAGAATATTTCCCTTTCTTAAGGAGTCTTATACTTGTACTGGCATAGATTCTCTTAACCTATTGATGGAATTGATCTTCAGTGTCACTCCAAGAGATTTCCCACTCCCCATTAAGTACATGCACCAATGTCTATGAGTCAGTTTCAATTATCATGTGAGGAAGATTTTTCAAACAAAATTGTAAATCTTCTCTAATAGCAATAACTTTAACAATCAGATTAGTAGAATCAGGAATCTTAACTCCCTTAGCAATCACTAGATCTCCTTCATGATTTTTGATGCAAAGAGCAACGACACTAGGTCCTGAATTTTTCTACTATAAAAGAGTCTGAAGCAACTCATTCTCAACCATGGCTGCTTCTTTATATTAAATTCAAAAGTAAGAAGTAGTTTGGTCAATTGCATTTATCTAATTCTATCTGTTTTTCTTTTATATTTTTTAAGTACATAAAAATTTCTCATCTTTAAACCCTTTTCAATTTGCCCACAATAATTCCCCTCCCTTTGCATGGACCCACATGAAATTTTCCATTTGTGGTTAGTAATAGTTCTTTTTAAAAAAACTTAAATCATATATATTATGTTTTGGTTAATAATAGTTCAATTATACTCCAACCGGCCTAATTTATTTAATTATAGAACTTAATATTATAGAAACAACAACATACATTATTTGAGTTTTAACATTTTTTTAACTCAAGATTTATGATAAAAATAAAATGACTAGGCACATAATATATTCTCTCAAATATCCTAATTCATATGGCATGGTAAGAATTTTGATATTCAAACTTCTGAATTTGACTATGAAATTAGACATAGGAACTTAAAGTTTTTAAAAAATAAAATTTAGCTATTTGAAAACACTACTTAAAAAATTACTATAAATCACAATTATTAATAACTTAAAAATATTTAAAAGGCGGATAAAGAAATTTTGATTAAAGAAAAACTTAGTTAACTCTCGAAAGTTCAAACTTGTGACATGTAAACTGGGACAGAAAGTAGAAGAAAAGAGACAGTTAAAATTAATCCAGAATATTAAATTATGATATTTTCTCCGTTCAAAATTACTTGTTTCTTTTTTATCTGATCCATCCATTAAGAAAACAATGACTGTTATAGTGACTTTATTATATTACTGCTATTACTACTATTTGATTCAAATCCCAAACATATTTATTAAAATGACTAGCGCACTTGGTTGCGCTTCGCGCCACTGCAAAAAGAAATTCTTTTACACGAAAAAAAATAATACTTCATATTTAGTTTTCACTAAAGAGAAAGAAAAATTATGATTTTCACCTCAAACTATATACGAAAAGTTTAGGTAAACTATCATAGTATCTTATTACACACTTGAATTATAAAAAAGTGAAACTATTACCTTTTAGAAGGTGACGTGGCAGAGAAGATGTATTCACCTTCCTAAGGTGTGTGAGAGGAAAGAAAAAAATCTTCAAATGATAGCTTTCATACACGTGTCACTATTTCATTTGTCATTATATCATTAAGTACTCCTAATATTCTTCTTAATATATACAATTAGATTAACTATTTTTTCAACTGAAAAAATGTTAATAATTTTTTTCAACTGAAAATATATTAATAAAATTAAATTTTCTTATTTATTCGTTTTAATATATGGGTCCCGCCTTTTTCAATTACTTCTTCTTCATCAAAATCACCATTAAAACACCACCATTGACACCATCATCATCTAACTCAAATCTTCACCAAAATAATTTTAAGAATCCACCATAAGTTTCATTATCGAAATCACAATACAATCATTAGTATCACAAAAATCACAAACAACCACCATAAAATTCAACATCCACTTTGTCAATATCACCATTTTTTAACTGTTTCTTCTTCACGTGTGAAGAATTGGATATAGTTGGAGGTAGTAGTTTGTCCTTGCTTCTGCTAACAGAACAACCCATTTTGTTAGCAAAGAAAAAAAACTAGCAGTTACTTCATTGTGTGACGGTGGTTAAGGCGGCGACTAGGGGTGTACAAATCGAACCGTTAAATCAAACCGAACCGATGAATCAAATCAAATCGAGAAAAAAAATCGACTTATTGTTTTATTTGATTGGTTTGGTGTTGGCAAAAAAAAATTGATCATTCTTGGTTTAGTTTGGTATTAAAAAATAAAATCAAATGGAACCCAAACCGAACCGAACTAAAACATATATAATTTTAATTTTTTATACGTAAAAAAATACTACTTATAATCTACTTTCTAATCACTTTTATTATTTTTTTATATTCAGAAAATAGATATATATTCTTGGGCCTTTAATTATAGTATTTTTCATTAATAACAAATTAATACGAAGCCCAATATTAATATAAAAACCTAAAACTCTTTAATTGCTTCACTTTTTACATTTTACTGTCCAAATTTTCTGAGAGTTCTCATTGTTTCCTCATCTTACTGATGTTGGGCGTATTTATACGTCTAAGCACCATAATTTACCCATGTTTTAGCTAAGTTTTGAGGATAAAATATATAATTCTTGCACTTTTAGTCCATTTTCCTTTAAGTGAGCTGACCTATGTGATTAGCATGTTTTTCAGGTACTAATGTGGAAGATTTCAGCACTTTGTGGACCTGTGGGCAGCAAAGGAAAACTTCACATAAGAGGGAAGGCAGCTTTTGGACTGAATATGCTGCATGAGAACTTTTTCCCGGGCAAACCCAGTATTTTTAAATACTTAAGGAGGCAGTAGCAACTTATTGGACAAGGATATTATTAAAAACCTTATTGCTGAATTCTCAGCATCATTCGACAATTAGTCATTATTCAATTTTCAGATTCTATAATATTTGAGAACAGAGAAAACGGCTTACTTATATCATTTCTCTCTTCGTTTTGATTGAATTCTCATGGTTGCAAACATAGAGAATACGCCATTATAGCATTAACTTGTTCGAGAGAAAAGTTACATGTTTGGAAAAGAGAGTGTGACAAGGAAATAGGGTTTCCAACCTCTATTTACACGTTAATGCCTTAACCCGGATTAACTTCTTGGAGAATTTGTACCATTCGTTATACACTTTAGGCTCGAGAGAGTTAAAGTGAAATAAATCCTTGATGGTTGAGAAACACTTGGATTTAAAATTAGAATACGATTCTTTATAAGTGCATGCATGACTAAATTCTGCATTACTCATAGTTAATAGAGAAATAGAAACTACAAGGTGGACATAACCCTAACTTATCATTATCTGTGATTAAATCTTACTACACAAATCATTCCATCGTTACTTTGATAATATTAGTTCACGCCTAAACCAAACCCCCCTTTTTCCTTGGAATTTTCGACCAACAGTCTACTAATAATTGCAACACTTAGTGACCAGAGTATTCCCTGTGGGATTCGACACCCAACCCAGTTAGGTTCTATATTTGACAGCGGCCGCTTACACTTTCTAACGAGAGCTGTAATTTGGGCGTATCACTTACTTTCATCTTACTTTTCTTATTCGTCAAGTTGTGATGTAGGTTTATTTCTCTTCTTTCTCTTTTTTTTTATGGAATTATGTTTTGATTAATTATTTTATGGAGTTAAGTTTTAAATAAGTTATCTCTAATTCTTTGTACTTTTGTATGCTCACATTTTATATGAAGGAAACGATCAGACAAGCTACTGTGACTAGTGACTTAGCAATTGAACTACTTGGGTATCCACATAATATTACTTTGAGAGATAATAGTTTAGACGTTTTAATAATTTACCAACTTAATTTTTATTGAAACTACTCTATGATCATTGTTTTTTTTTTTTTTATCTTTTTAGTGAAAACATTTATTTTTTTCTTCAATCACATTATAATTGTAAAAAAATAGAGAAAACTGAAAAAACGAGAAAACCGAAAAAACCTGACTAAAATCGAAATAAAAAAAATCGATTGTATATTGGTTTGATTTGGTTTATAGATTTAGAAAATCGATATTATTGGTTTGATTATATTTTAATAAAAAATCGGACCAACCCGACCTATGTACACCCCTAGCGGCGGCGATAATGGTGGACGACGGTGGTGATAACTGGGGAAGAAATTGGGAAATAAAGAAGACTGTGAAAGAAGTGAGTCAATGAAGTGATTCAAAGAAACAATGGTGATTTTAATTGAGATATTGTGATTTCGATGACAATTTTAGTAATGAATGTTGAATTTTATGGTGGTTGTTTGTGATTTTTGTGATACTAATGGTTGTATTATAATTTCGATAATGAAATTTATGGTGGATTCTTAAAATTATTGTGGTGAAGATTTGAGTTTGATGATGATGGTGTTAATGGTGGTGTTTTAATGGTGATTTTGGTGAAGAAGAAACAATAGGTGACGTGGACTTTTTTTTTTAAATTGACATAATATCTGATGTGGTAATGGCATGGCGATGATGTGGCGTGAGTGTAAATCACTCTCCATCATGTGACTGGTTCTTAGAGTCGTCAATATGGGCCAAGGCCCGGTGGGCTTGCCCGGCCCGGCCTGTAATTTAATGGGGTGGGCTTCAATTTTTGCAGCCCATTTAAGAATAAGGTTTTTTAGCCCCTCCCGGATAAGCCCATGGCCCGTAGAGCTTGAGGAATGTAGGTTGAGCTAGCCCGTGGGCCGGCCCGTCAGTCAAACAATAAATAATTTAAAAATAAAATAAAATACTGAAAATAATAAAAGAGTTAAAAAACAATCAAGTCCAATGATGACCATTGACCGGTTCCATTAACAAAGAAAATGGAAACTAGAAAGTTTCTTACTTTCCTATCTAATAAATAATAAAATAATTAAATATCTACCACTAAAACATAAAGAGTACATTGTACTATTCACTTTCCTAATTTCCTTAGTTCAGCTAGCCGTCTCCTCTTCACTATATCTCTCTCAACGCGCCATCGACTTTCAATCGTGATGTTTTCGATTGAGTAGTGTCACCTCTTCATTTTCTTCCTACTTTGGGTGATTCGAGCTTTGGCTCCCTTTTGATTAACAAACATTAATACTATGTGTTATTGTGTGATAAATATTTATGTTTATTAACTGTGTAAAATTAAATTATAAAATATTATTTTTTAAAAAGTGGGCTGGCCTGTGAGGCCCGCAGCCCACAGGGTAATAGCGTGAGCTTGGTATTTTTTGGCCCATCATTTAAATGGACCAGCCCGGCCTGACCCGTCAAACTCAAAACCCGTATGGGCTAGCCCAGATGGGCTGGGCCAACACATATTGACAGCTCTACAGTGGTTCTTATGTTTGGGGTGGAAATAGTTTCACTTTTTTATAGTTTATGTGTGTAATAGTACAATATGATAGTTTAGGTGTGACCTACACTTTTCTTGTATAGTTTACAATGGAAACCATGACTTTTCCCCTAAAGAGAACTAAAAAGTTGAACATAAATGAATAAAATATAAATAATCTCCACATTTAGTTTAAAGTTTGCCATTTTTTTAAATAGTTCTCATGATATCCTTTTAGTACATTGGTATTGAATACGATGTCCATGAAATATGAATATATGGACTTGAAAAGAACAATAAAAATAGATTAGGATCGTGTTAGTAGTGAATTCTTTTTGGAGCGCATAGACCTGAAACAAAAAAGAAATCACAAAAACTTAATGAGGAATATTTATAAGATCATTAGATACCCCTAATAACTATAACTATTATATAGCATGTAATAAAATATTAATTTATTTTGTATTATGATTTCAATTCAAAAAGCAAATTCACATGTCAAGGAACCAAAAAGGGGAATAGAATGGTAGAAATAGAAACTGCATGGGTGTTTTTTTAGAATCGTAATAGAATTTGTTTCGTAATTTTTTAAATTATTTTTTTTCGAATCTCATAGAATATACTTCTTCTGATAGAAATTAAACTACTATGAAAGTATTTGAATATTAGTGTTTGTCAAAGATATTACATACACATTATAGAAACTCATCAAGCAAAAGAGCATCAAAAAAATATGTACTCCTAAATTACAAATGAGTGAAAGGAGCAGAGAATGAGTGAATTTAGAAGAAGAAGGTGATGGATCCCAAACAAAAAGCTAAATGTATAGTGTAAATCTAACTTGCAACTATTGATAGTTAGACTTTCTCTTTTAGACTTTCCAATTATATTGTTTGTAACTTTAACAATGGCATTTGTTTTTTGTTATTTTTTTAATTTAAAAAATATATTTAAACAATGAGTAAAAGCAAAATATATGTAAGCAATTCTCCCCAAGAAGGATGTAGCTACATACATAATCAAACTTTTATATCCCTTATATGAAACTAGTAAATATATTCGTGTTTCGCGCAATTAAGGTAAAGTATATTGTCCTTATTTTATGATTTTTTCTTTATCAGCTAGTTAAAAAAAAACAAGTAAAACAATAAAGTAGATAAATTCACTTACTTATGTCCTCCATATACACAACATTACCAACAATAATAATGCCTTAATTCCAAATAAGAAGGTTGATAATATTCATAATTTATTCCATAAATTGTTTCGGCACAAGTGCTAAATAAATTTAAATGAGATAATTTTTCAAATATACTGACTTAGCAGTGAATTAACTATTTCTCCTTCACGTTCCTTTTCTTTAGCTATCTACAGGAAAATGTCCCTTTTAACAACTTTTTTATTTTCACCTAAAGTAAATATGATATTCAAGCGACTACATAAAGGAAAAGGGGACATTTCGATGCACTAAAGCATAAAGTTCAGAAAGGATCAAACCCCACCAGTCTTCCATTTCTGTAAGAGCATGATTGCACAACTTGAACCCATGACTTCATGGTGTGGTCACATGGAAACAACCTCGTCTTTTTAAATAAATATATATAGACTTTTCAAACTAAACAAACTGAAACATATTTAGTAACAGAGACCCCATAAGTAGAAGCGAGGAAAGCGGATTAGGGGTTTGAAGATAAACAAACACAAGAATTTGTTCCTTTATTCCAAAGGAAATAGTTACAGGTAAAACAGAACCATATTGCTACCACCTTAAGCTTTCAATTTCTACTTATTCGTACTTCCAATACACATATGCCATCAAATAAACTACTTGCTTAACCCTCTAGGGGTAAGAATTAATCATGTTCAAACCTTGAACTATCATCCTATATCTCTTCGTGCACTCCTTGTACAATAATTCTACTTTGTTTCAGCGTGGATCTTTTTTTGTTCAGGAAAATTCTCAAGTTGCTTTTCATATATATATGTATAGAGAGAGAGAGAGAGAGAAAGAAGAGAGGAAGGGAGGGACAGAGAGAGAGAGATTTCTTCAACCAAAGTAAGAGTATCCATTTGGGATATCCCATGTCGAATACAATCCTCCGCAATAAAGATCACCGTGATAGCAAATTTATGCATGAATGTTGATCGCTCCATTCATACCAACAATCTCCAAGGTCACCTTAGCCTTGAATGTCTTTCTAATCATCTAAGACAACAACTTTACCAGTTACTTCAAGATTTTATTTTATTATATATTATATTTAATTTTTTAATTATTTAGAATAACAACAATTACTTGAAACCCTACTATCACTATCTGAAAATTTGCACTTAATAAAGGAAACTGAAACATAAGATAACCGAACACACTGAAACAATGAATTTTGCTATTTAGCAAATGTTTACTGGCATTTCAAAAGTTCATACTTGATGAAAATAACAAAAAGAAAATCCATATCACTTTGACATAAAATGTGGTTTGAAACAAAAAGAAAATTTCAATAGCACATCACAAAATATCTCTAAATGTATCAATCGAGGAAGAGAAACAATCACAAAACGACAACTATTACTATTATAAGCAAAATGACACAAAATCAATTAGTAGAGGATCAACTAACCAATAGAAATAAAAGAGTAGAAAATCAGTAAAAACACCAATACAACTTGTTTCAAAAGGAACTAAAGCTGTAAAATTTCTTTTCAAATGCTTCTAAAATATATAGTGGCTAAGAAATAGATTGGATTTGCTTACATTCATTTTATAGTTTTATATAATAAAAGCTTTATTTTAAAATTGAGAAACTAAAAAGTCTATGCTTCTGCTTAATTTAGTAATCAATCAAGCTAAAATATAAACTAACATTAAAAGCCTTGTACCGGACAAAAAAATAAGAGCGAGGATGTCACATCCACCCCTAGTTATAAGTTTAAATTCTAGTACTTGAGACATAGAAGTAACAAACAAAAAAGATAATGCAACAAAAAATAATCCCCCAAATGGAAAAGCCAAAAAAAAATCCTTCTAAATTAATAAATCGTCATATTCATCGAATATCAAATTCTCTAGCATTACTGACAATGGTACTTCATCATCCAATTCTCTCTTGCTTTCACCATGAAATTTATCAGCAGCCTAAGGTGTCTAACCTACGAAAATTGATCTGAATTTGATGGTTCGAATGACTCAAATAATGATGAATATTCCTTCATGACATTATTATTGGTAGTATTATTACACGAGAATTGAGTACTTGATGAAGCCTTTGATTGTTTAGAATTATTTTTCAAATCACTTCTATTCCATTGTATGAGTAATTTCGCGATGTTTTCAGCATTTGATGCATATGTAGAAATAGACATTTTCACTTCTTGTTTTATGTACTAGGGATAACACTTAATATTTATGGGCTTGATAGTGTATTCGAAAATTGGACTTGATATATCGAGTGACAAGGCATTTTGTAAAGCTTGTTTGACTGTGTTTATATTAGCTTGAAATGTCATTTCCCATTGGCCTTTGGAGGTTGAATTTAATGATGAAAAACAAAGTCCATCGCTAGAATATAAATTATTTGTTTCAGCCTTCGAGCTTCTTCAACTTCTTTTATAAATGAGTATTCCAATAGTTTTTGATATCATAAAGTAGTTCCTCTCTATATGTCCTAACTGTAAATAAATGAATAAATTAAAGTAGGGGATGTTTGAGTTTTCAAAAAGGTTTTTGATGAGTTTTGTGTAACTGAAAATATTAAGTTCTTTTACTTGATTTTTAATTGAGCAAATGAATTAAACTGAAGAAAAAAATATCAAAAAACTAAGATAAAAGATAAATAGCAATGCTCAAATATTAGAGCGCCACATCACCGAATTGAAGATCCTTCTTTATTATTATATATTAATTTTTTAAATGAGTATTCTAATAGTTTTTGATATCATAAAGTAGTACCTCTCTATATGCCCTAACTGTAAATAAATGAACAAATTAAAGTACGTGATGTTTGAGTTTTGAAAAAGGCAGTTTTGTGTAACTGAAAATATTAATTTCTTTTATTTAATTTTTAATTGAGCAAATAAATTAAAATGAAGAAAGAAATGTCAAAAAATTGAGATAAAAGATAAATAGCAATACTCAAATATTATAGCGCCACATCACCGAATTGAAGATCCTCCTTTATTATTATATATTAATTCCTTACATGTTATAATTTAACATGTTGAGTTAAATGGAACACCTTTCGTCCCAAATTAGGTGATGTTTCGACTTAGTGATAGTCAAATTAATTAATTTTGCAAAGCTAAGTCGGATTAAAGTAACTCAATATTATAAAATTAAAATATAGATATTCAAACAATTATATGAAAACTATTACTAAGTTGTAATTCTTCTCAATACTAACTAAAATTTACATAACTTAAATCTCATGAAATGAAAAATATCATACAAATTGAAACATAAAAGAACTATACCTTTTCCAATTTCTATGAGAACAATTTTGTACTTGATGTTGTAACGCTCTTCATACCGAATTATTATTAATTCTCTCATGAATCTTCTTTTGCAAGCAAGTCATGTTAGTTTATCCCAATCAAATAAGATAAATTTTACAATGAAAAAGAACAATGTGATGAAAAGAAAACATAAATGATGAAGAAATAAGAAACACGAAAAAACTAACAAAAATTATAAACCTAACAAAATATAAAATGTATGAATTGTGGAGGAAAATTTCTTTTATTACTGCCAATAAAGAGGAAAAGCTTTCAGACTTCTTCCATAAATTTTGTATCATGAATTCAGTTTAGTGTTGTTAGAAACTTTTGGCATTTTTTAATGAGATTTAATACTCTTAAATGCATTTTTTTAAAATAGAGCAATGAATGAAAAAAATTATAAAATAATTAATAGAGTGGTTTTAATTTTAATTTTCAGCAAAATGTTTGAGATATATATAAAAGAAAAGTTCCCAAGAAAAGGAAAAAAATAATAAATATGAATGAAGGTCAGAGAGAGGTGTCACATCACCTTTTATATAATTTTTCTTTATATATATATATATATATATATATATATATATATATATATATATATGATTCCAAGTTTTACTCCAATTTTCAAGGTATTCACTCAATGCTAAGTAATAAATAAATTAAGGGTATAATAGATTTTTTTTCCTTGATGTATCAAAAAAGACAAGTAAAAATAAAAATCCAATTAGGAAAAAAATGCAAAGCAATTCTAAATGGAGGGAGTAGTATATTCATAAAATAGTTAAATTAAACTTAGAAGAAATTAACTGAAGAATTAAAAGGAAAACGCCAATTTAAATTGATCCTAAGAAAACAACTTTGTATTTTTCAATTTATGTGGCACCATTAAAGTTTTGAGAGAAAAATAGTTTAAGTTTGATTTTGAATTTTGGCATGGCATTTTCAAGTTTTTTGAAACAAAAATATATTTAAAAATTACATAAAAAATACTATAAGTCACAAATATATTAGTTGATTGCATTGGACCCATGCTTGCATGAGCTTGCCACCATCTAGTTTACCTCTAGATGCTCCATTACTATTGTATCTTCACCACCCACAAGGTGGAGGATACCCTTTAACTCATTTGAAAAGAAATCTAGGTCTGAAACCATCAAGAAAAGCAACCATGTGAGGCCAAGTTATGGGGATGTCAGTGCACTCAAACTTTCTTTTCATGAGTTTTTGAATACTGTAGTTGATGTACCATATTACCTTACCTGTGGTATAAGTACTATCATGTAATATAGTTTTCCTTGTTTTTTTATAAGAACCATAAAGTGAGAAATATCTTGAAAAATCCTCTTTTGCCCAGTATTTCTTGGAGCATTCGACCATTTTTCCATTGATTATTTTTCCTGTATCCAAGACCCTAATGTACCAGTTGCAGTTGAAAAATACTTCCAAACACTAGTTGTAATTTCTTCTTTTAAAAATAAGTGTTTCATGGTTTCTCTTGGTTGACCAGAACAACAAGAGCAGAGTTGTGACAAATTTGGATTCCAATTATCTAAATCAACAACTACTGAAAGTCTATTTGTCCAAACCTTCCAATAAAAGAATGAAATTTTAAATGAAATATCCTGCACCTATATCTTCTTGAAATACTCATTAACTTCCTCTTTCTTTCTCAAAATTTCTCAATCACTCTTTACTGATAACTTTCCAGCGCTTGTTTTGATCCACAAAGGCATGTCCCCTATATCCGACTACCTAACATAATTCGTATGTTGTCTAACATGCTCAACAATATGACCAGGTAGATGATACAAAATATTATCATAGTCCTAACCTTCTTCATGCATGAATACCTCAATGTCCATCAATGAGTGACAAATATGCACTTCCCTGCTTTTCTTTTATGAAAAAATGGCGAATTACACCAAATTTTGCCTTCAACCAAGCCTTTCCGTTCCGAAATTGAGAAAGATCATTCTTATCTGTCAATTGAACCAAGTTGTGCCTAATTATAAAAAAAAATAGTAGATGTATTTAATACCCCAGGTTTTGGACTCTGAAATTTGTAGATTTTTGCCAACGCTAGCATGACTACGACTAAGGTGATGAGTCATTATTACTCATCATGAATACTAAGGTGAGGCTCGTGGTCTCACAAGTGGGGTCAACCAAATGTACTGCCTTAGCCATGAGTCTATGTCATGAGTTGTGACATGTGAAAATGAGTTGTGGTGAGTGACTCGTGGTCATATTAGTGAAGGATGGGAATTTTGAATTTCAGGTAAAGAGTCCAGGAAATGACTCATTGTCAAACCTAATGAGTCATCACCTGACATATGATGATTGAGCCTAATTTTCCTACATGTTTTCATTAAGGGATTTTTGGAATTTTCCTTCACCCACACTTATTTTCCATGACTTAAAAACACTCAAATATCCCTTTAACCATTAGGCAATCAAATCAAACTTACTCTTTTTATCTTAAACCCCCAAAGCAAGAGAAAAACTAGGGTTCATAAAGGATTCAATCTCTAAGATTCAGAACTCCAGATTTTCTATTAATTTCTTTGGTATTCAGGTATGTCTCTCATCTCTAACTTATAATTTATACTGTGGCATATGTTTAATCATTGTTCAAGTGATTTTAATTATTGGGTTTAAATTTGGGTTGAGGTTATTGATGATTATTACTTGAATTATATTTCCATGGTCTAAATGCATTGTTTATGGTTTGATTGATGATTTTTAAGGTTAAATTGGTGTGGTAATCGAAATGAGGGACATGGCTTTCCCCAAGTTGTGGATTTTTGGACTTGAAATTGACATTAATCTCAACCCACTTGTAAACTTAGTTATTAAACATGGATAATTGCATAATGTAATTAGTATTTTGAAATTGTTGCATTGCATTAATGTAAAAATTGATAAAAATGGATTTAAAAGGCCTTGATGGCTATGGTTTTGTATTTTAAAAAGGAAACTTGGGAGTCAATTTATTAATCGTATTGGATCCGTATAATTATACAAGCTTGCAAGTGTAATTGGTATGGTGATATCATGTGGTAAATTCCTTAATATAAGTGTAATATTCCATATTAATCTTAGATCGATTCAACTTTTAGTTGCATGCTTAATGGGCTTAAGGCATGAAATTATCACTAAGTGTTGGGGACTTAGCCATTTTCAAGACCGCTAAACTTCGAGAATTTTTATTTTGGTCTTCCTGACCTCGAGACATTAGTTTTTGAGTTAATTCATGTTCAAGGTTGTAAGAAGTGTGTCTTGTATTAGTTTCATAGTTTTTGGATAAGGTTTGGGTCATGTTTGGGTCACAGAACCAGTGGGTCACCGCGACGCGACATTAGTCCCGATCGTATGCTGACCACATCGCAGTGAAGATGTTGTGTCCAGTTCTTGATGTATAATTGAATGCATGTTTCATGATATTTATCCTAGTGTGTGAAGTTCTTTTGAGGTGAAAAATAGAAATCACTTAGAACAAAGTTGAGCTAAGAGCCTTTGATTTAGCCAAATTTTGGTATTCGATTCTACAAGGGTCAAATTTGAATGTGTATAACTTTTTACATATATGGTATTTTTCACATCAAGACCTACCAAATTATAGATAATTGAATTAGCTTTCCAACGATATCAATTTTGCCTTAATCCGATACTCGAGAGAAAAGTTATGATAATTTCGTCAGAACCAGTAAGCTACCGCAATAAGACCGCATCGCGGTGATGCAGTTGAGTCCAGTTTTTTTATTTAAATAATTGAGGGGCAATTGGGTCTTTTCCTCCCTCAACCCATTCGTCTGTAACATGACTTGGGCATCAGTTAGGGTATAATTTTGCTCTTCTTCTCTAATTTTCCTCTCAAGAAAACTCTCTCCTTTCCCCAGGAACAAATTTAATTCCTTTTTCCCCAAGGAATCAAGAATCCAAGTTTAAGAATCATAAAAAAATCATCAAGAATTGTGTTTTCCTCTCAAGTTAAAATCTTAAGGTATGTGGGGTAATCATTCGTGGGTCCCTTTCACCCATGGAGCCCAAAAATCTTTTTCTTTCGATTAAAGAATGAACTTTCTATCATTATTGTCTTTTGTATGTTCAAGAAAGATTGAATTTCATGTTTTCATGATGATTTTAATTCAATTCAGCCCATGAATGATCCCATGCCAAATTTTGAATTCCTCATGCGATGAATTTAAGTTTCTTATGCTTTATTCAAGTGAATTCAATGATAGATTCTAAAATCATAATTTTTAGCAACATTCCCATGTTTTAAATTCATGTTTTCTCCATGTTTGATAAAATGCCTATGTCTTGAGTTGAACCATGATTCAATACTACAGTTTGAGTTTAAATGTCACGTTTTAATAATCATTCAGTGCTGGTGGGTTATGAACACATAATACTTATGTGTTTTTACATGATTTCTGTTTTTAAGTAATGAGTTAGTTAGACCATGATTTTAATATCATATTTAGAACACCATGATCATGTTGATCATTATCAATTTGTATGTTATAAGTACCTTAAAATCGCACAGTTATTTTTAGAATACCATGACCTAAGCTTATCATTTATCAGTTATCAGTGCATGCAACGGTTAGTATTTTAGTGTATTTTAATTGGGAGTAGGATTTAGCATCGAGTGAATGTGAACTTTAGTAGCAGTCGTTAAGTTCCAAAACTACGTAGCCAAAGTAGGTTTAAGATGTCTTCCTGCCAATTGAGGGTTGACACATATATATCATGAGAGCACCTGCCAGTAAAGGGTGACTCTGTAGTCCTTCGGGACATTAGTTTAGTGCTCACTATAGTTCAGGTTTTATTTTGATGGCAAGGATAAAACAACCCTCCTCAATGTGGGTCAGCTGTTGGACTCCATGACATCTCACATGATTTATGTCAGTTACATGATATCTCCCATAGTCTCAGTACAGTATTTAATGTATTTTCAACTCAAGTTTGCTTGACCAAGTGTATAGATTCTCAATAATTCACTTATCAGATTTCAGTCTTTTAGTTTATAGATTATTTCAAAAATATGTATATGCTTGGTCTTGCATTCTCAGATATTACTGTTTTTCACACATTCATGCTCAGTTATCTCATGTTGTTCAGTTAGTCCTTATCTCATATGCACAGTACCCTACAGTTTCTGTCCAGTTATTCATGCTAAGTATAGGTCAATTTTAAATGAACAATATTCATATATCCGCTACTCAACATACTGTTGTTAGTTATCCTTTTTCTTAGATTTCAGGTGTTCGGTCATACAAAAATCATTAATTCAGTTAATCAGGTCTACTTAATACATGTTATGTTAGTTTTTTAAGTTTATTCATTCAGGCTCAGTATGTTTGCTTATTCAGATCCATGAGTTAAGTCAATTTCCATCACATAGTTTTTAATCCAGTATTCATATGTCATCCTCAGTACAACTTCTATAGCATATTCAACCCATAAGAGAATGTCTTACGACATTTATGTTTCTACCGCCTCCTATCTTACAAAATTATTTTTATCTCATTATTTATAAATTCTCTATGATTTACAGTTTTCACATATAGTCATGTTTCAAATGTATATTTTAGCAACTAACTTATATCCTCAGTTTAACAATATGTTTGGAATATTTTCATGATTTAGTGCATGACTCTATATAGTTAGTATATTCCAACATACTGACCACATATTTGTATTTGTGGCTACATCCTTTATAATCTAGGTACCATATATAGCTCTTACACCAGGGTCAGACAATTTGCAGCTTTCAGCCAACAAGTGATAAGTTCTCCTATTTCGAGAACTCCAGACTGTTGTAGATCATGTACTATATATTTTTGATTTTCTATATGTATTGATTAGTAGTAGTTGGAGGCATGTCCCAGCTATCCATAGTCAGTATATTAGAGGCTTCACAGATTTTAGTCAGAGTCAGTCCTGCACTTTAGTTTCTTTCTTCAGTTGTATCGTCATGTAAACTGTATCAGTATTACCTTTAATCAGACTTTTCATGATTATGCATCTGCTTAGTAAATTAAGTTTTGTAATATATTCTAAATCAATTGCTCAAGGATCAGGCCAATTCATGGGTTAGCTTGGGATTACTTGTGGTTTCAAGCACCACGTTATGACTAGGGGGTAGTCTTGGGTCGTGAAAAACTTAGTATCAGAGCCTAGAGTTCAAATGTCCTTGGGTGTCTATGAAGTTGTGTCTAGTAGAGTTTTGTAGTATGGTACGAAGACGTCTGTACTTTTCTTCTAGAGGCTACAGGGCATCTAAGAAATATTTTCCTTCTTTTATGTCTCAGATCATACAGTAGAACTTTTCTCTAAGGAACTCATGCAGATTCTTACGTTAATCCATTCGTGCCATCTTTGCCTTATTCTTAAGGTAACGAAAATAGCCAACTTAAATTCTTATAGATAGAGTTTTCTCCGACAGTCCCCACAGATAGTTAAGGATTACACACAGGCTGTAAAGTAACGTATCAATGCCCTTATGTTCTAAACTTTTAAGGGGAGGAAGATACCCAACCCATTCTTATCTCAATACAAATTTTTGTACTTCAGTCATCACGATATCTGCTCATGCCTTACATGTAGCTCCATGATCATAACTCATATTCATATATTTGCCATATAATCATTTATGCTTCTAGTTTCTAGTATGAGGAGTTTCAGTTCACTCAGAAGTACGAATCATATTCCATGAATTTATGAACTTGAAACTTAGGTCATGCAGCTCATGACTCATGTACTCATGGTACACCTACAGTGACTAGTAAAATTCAGATTATGTCATATGTGTTCTCAGCTTTGATCTCTTTAATGAATTCATGCTTTTATGGTCCTTTGTTTAGAAGTTCATATGTGGTTTTGAAGATAGGATTAAATGTCATGTTGGTGTATAAGTAAATGAATGCATTGCGCTTTAGTGAATTCCTAGTACGAGGTTGAATATAGTTGTTGAAGAGGTACTAAGAATTATTCCTGAGATGAAAGTTGTGAAAATACATGGGGTATTGAATACATGGTTCAGACTAGTGTTATGGTGTAATGTATTGTACCTTGTAATTTCGAGTTAGGCTTGATCATGGTGAGAAAATTTAGTTCAGTTCAAACTTAATTAATAGATTTATCGATGTCCTTGTAAAAATTATAAGTGGAATCAAATGAGCCTAATATTTGAGAGGAAAATCATAGTTGAGAGAGTGCTTGAGAAGTGTGGCTAAGCTTAAAAGTTGGCAGATATATTGACTAAGGCCTAGTGATTCTATCCTAGCTTATGTTTTATGGGCCTATGTTCCATGTTACAAAGTGATAGCCATATTAATATTCCTTACTCAGATATCCTACTCATATCATTCCCAAGATCCTTTGCTCTCTAATGTTATTAGAACTTCTTAGAAAGAATGTTGAAGAAATACTCCAATTGAATGTAAGATTTCAGTATAATTCAGTCCGTATAGCCAACAATTCAGTTTAGCAGTCAGATAGACAAGTTCCTATGATTTTCCATTTTTTCATCAAGTCTTACTATCCGGAGTTTCATTACTATGGACATTCCATAAGGTAAAATATTAACATCTATGAAAATTACGAATTCAACTCAATTCATACATCATGCATCAGTTTTAGATTCCAGATTTTAAATTATGACTCAATTCGTCAGTGTCCCGTGCATCATCTCAGTCTTTCCTTAGTATTTTATCCAAGTCAGTATCATTTGGGAGACGAATGATCCCAAGGGGGAGATATTATAATACCCTGAGTTTTCATGTCCTAAGCCAAATCCACCCTAAGGTAATGGTTACTCATAAATTGACTCTCTTATTTCTATCTCAGCCTTATAACTATTCTCATGTCATTGAATTTATTCACAACATCAGTTCAGTTCATATATCATGCTCACACTTAGTTATGCACTCATGTTCCAGGTCATGCATGTTCAATATATGATCTCAGTTACCTTAGTATAATACTCTCAATCTAACCAATCTCATTCGAGGACGAATGTTCCCAAGGGAGAGATATTGTTATACCCCGCACTAATGTTAACTCGATTCATCTCTTATTTACATGCTTAAGGGGCTTAAGGCTTGAAATTTTAACTAAGTGTTGGGAACTTAGCCATTTTTAGGACCTCCAAACTTTGAGGATTTTTATTTTGGTCTTCCCGACCCCGAGATGTTAGTTCTTAAGTTAATTCATATTTAGGAATGTAAGAAGTGTGTCTCAGAGGAGTTTTGGATTTTTCGGACAAGGTTTGGGGATTATTTGGTTCACAGAACCAGTGGGTCACCGCGATAGGCCCGTGATGCAACATTACTCCCAATCGTATGCTGACCGCATTACGGTGAAGGTATTATGTCCGATTCTTGATTTATAATTGAGTACATGTGTCATGATATTTATCCTAGTGTGTGAAGTTCTTATAAGGTGAAAAATGTTCATAGGAAACACTTAGAATAAAGTTGAGCTTAGAACCTTTGATTCAGCCAAATTTTGGTATTCGATCTAATAAGGGTCAACTTTTAACAGGTATAACTTTTTACATATATAGACTTTTTTTAGCTAAAGACCCGCCAAATTGTTTAAAAATTGAATTTGATCTCCAATGATACTAATTTTGCCTTAATCTGATACCCCAATGGAAAGTTATGTTCATTTTTGTCAGAACCAGTAAGCTACCACGATAAGACCGTATCGCGGTGACGTAGTTGTGTCCAGTTTTTTTATTTAAATAATTTAGGGGCAATTGGGTCTTTTACCCCTTCAAGCCATTCATCCATAACACGAATTGGGCATCAGTTAGGGCATAATTTTGCCCTTCTTCTCGAATTTTCTTCTCAAGAAAACCCTCTCCTTTTTCCCCAAGGAATAAAGAATCCAAGTTTCCTAAGTTAAATAAAACATCAAGAATTGTGTTATTCTCTCAAATTAAAAGCTTAAGGTATGTAGGGTAATCATTCACGGGTCTCTTTCACCCATGGAGCCCAAAAACCATTTTCTTTTGATGAAAGAACAAACTTTCTATCATCATGCTATTTTGTATGTTCAAGAAAGATTGAATTTCATATTTTCATGGTGATTTTATTTCAATTCAGCCCATGTATGATCCCATATAATATTTTGAATTCCTCATGCGATGAATTTAAGTTTTCCATGCTTTATTCAAGTGAATTCCATGATAGATCCTAAACTTATGATTTTAAGCAACATTTCTATGTTTTAAATTCATTTTTCCCCATGTATGATGAAATGATTATGTATTGAGTCGAACCATGATTCAATACTAGAGTTTGAGTTTAAATGCCTTATTTTAATGATAATTTGTGCTGGTGGGTTATGAACAGCCAATACCTATATTTTTTTACATGATTTGTATTTTCAAGTAATGAGTTAGTCAGAGCATGGTTTTAATATCATATTTAGAACACCATGATCATGTTGAACATTATCTGTTTATATGTTATAATTACCTCAGAATTCATATGCACTGTTATTTTCAGAATACCATGACCTAAGCTTATCAATTATCAATTATTAGTGCATGCACCAATTAGTATTTCAGTGTCTTTCAGTTGGGATTTGGATTTATCACCGCGTGAACCTAAGGATGGGGGTTCACTTGCCAGTTGAGGGTGTAAACTTTAGTAACAGTCCCTGAGTTCTAAAATTTCGTAGCTAGTGCAGGTTTAAGATGTCTTCCTGTCAGTTGAGGGTAGTCATATATCTCATGATAGCTTCTATCAGTAGATGATGACTCCTTAGTTCTTGGGGACTTCTGTTTAGTGATCACTACAGTTTAGGTTCTATTCCAATGGCAAGCATAGAACAACCCTCCTCAACATGGGTCAGACGTTAGACTCCATGATAGCTGACATGGTTTATATCAGTTACATGATAGCTCCCACAGTCTCAATACAGTACTCAGTGTATTTTTGTTCAGGTTTGCTTGACCAAGTGTACAGATTCTCAGTTATTCAGTTATCGAATTTTTGTCCTTCAATTTACAGATTATTTTAGAAATATGTATATGCTTAGTCTTGTATTCTCAAATATTATAATTTTTCATGCATTCATGCTCAGTTATATCATGTTGTTTAGTTAGTCCTTATCTCATATGCATAGTACCCTAAAGTTTTAGTCCAGTTATTCAGACGACGTGCAGTTCAGTTTTACATGATCAGTATTCATATACCCGCTACTCAACATACCAATGTTAGTTATCCCTTTTCTCAGATTTCAGTTGTTCAGTCACACGGACATCAGTCATTCAGTTAATCAGATCTACTTAATATATGTTATGTTAGTTTTGTAATTTTATTCATTTAGGCTCAGTATGTTTGCATATTCAGATCTATGAGTTAAGTCAGTTTCCACTACATAGTTTTAGATCCAGTATTCATACGTCATCCTCAGTACAACTTCTACAACATATTCAGCCCCACAAGAGAATGGATTACAACATTTATGTTTCTACCACCTCCTAGCTTACATAATTATTTTCAGCTCATAATTTGTAAATTCTCTATGATTTATAGTTTTCACGTATAGTCATATTTCAAATGTATATTTCAACAAATAACTTATATCTTTAATTTTACAACATGTTTGAAATATTTCCATGATTTAGCAACGTACTGACCACATATATGCATTTGTGGATACATCCTTCATAATATGGGTAACATATGTAGCTCTTACACCAGAGTTAGATAGTTTACAGCTTTCAGCCTGCAGGTGACAAGTTCTCCTATTTTGAGAATTCCAGAAAGTTGTAAATCATTTACTATATTTTTTTTGATTTTCCATATGTATTGATTAGTGGTAGTTAGAGGCATATCCAAGCTATCTATAGTCAGTATAATAAAGACTTCATAGATGTCAGTCAGAGTAAGTCATGTACTTTAAGTTTCTTTTTTCAGTTGTATTATGATGTAAATTGTATTAGTATTACCTTTTATCAGACTTTTTATGATTATGCTTTCTCTCAGTAAATTAAGTTTTTTTAATATATTCTAAATCAGTTGCTCAAGTATCATGCAGTTCATGGGTTAGCTTGGGATCACTTGTGCTTTCAAGCATCGTGTTACGATTAGGGATTGTCTTGGGTCATTATAATAAGACTCCTTGTTTAATAGTTGGGATTATCTGAGAAATGGTTTTAATTTTGGGCTTAAAGGAGGTTGTGTAGCTTACCGTGAAGGTAGAGGTTCTGGGGGGGACCAGTATTGGAAACTACGTTTACCTGCGTGGGGGTCTATATGACTGTTTGTTTGGTCCAAACATTATATTTTTGGGATGGTTGGAGCCTTGGTGATTTTGTCTTTCCTTTGGATTTCCACGATTCGTGTAGCTAACATAAGCTGGGCCCTTTCAGTAGGGGGAGACGAACCCATATAGCCCTTGGGTTCCATTAGGACAGATAAAGCTACATACTAGGTTAATATTTTTTAAACTCTTATGTTATTGAACCTTTACCCTATCCTGACATCGTATAAATCTATATATGAGTGTGTACATGTGGTTTGACTGATTTTGGACATGACATTGTTTAATCACTTTCCTTGAGTTACATGACTGTGCTTATCCCACTGACCGTCCTAGGATGTTAAACCATTTCATAATGTAGGGTTTGAAGATTTTTTATTACCTCTATGCAGCGTTAGGTGATGTAGTTGTCCGTTGAGTTGCGGTGAAGTGGTGAGGCTCCATATTTCGGAAATCTTTGCCATTTTCTTAGATTTCATTCATATTTCAGGAATTGAAGAGTTCTATTGTCATGGTTGGGGGTATATCCGAACCTAATTTTGTATTCTAGTTTTAGAGGCTTTGTGTATAAGTGTGAGGTTATTTGGTAATTGTGTTAGACTCATATTCTCTCTCTTGGTTTTATATATGTATTTTTATTTGATTTTGTTTTGCTTTCTCTTTGATCCTAATTATGCTCGGGTGGTTACGATAAAGGGGTGTTCTCTAGCCCATGGTGGGCTTGAGATACCCATCATGACTAGGCCCTAGTTCGAGTCATGACAAGCTTAGTATCAGAGCATAGTTCAGGGTCATTGGGTGTCCACAAAGCCATGTTGAGTAGAGTCCCTGTTATGGGTGTGTAGCATACCACACTTATAAAGGGAAGGCTACAAGACATTTAGGAATGTTTTCCTTTCTTGTGTTCTATTTCGGGCTATAGATTCTAGGTCATGAACTTCCTTTACTCCTGGATTACTCACAATTTAGATCAGTCTCCCTAAAGATCTAATGTTCGTAGAAACATTGTTGGACCCTCTGTCCTACCTGAGGACAATATGGAGGAAACTCATCCTACTTTTGGAGTGCAGACTCGGTCTAGGGTCCTTGCTCCTGATTGTACCACTCCATATGGAGTTCCATAGGTCCCTACTAGTCCTTCTCGTGCTGGTGATACTAATGATTAGCCACCTCTAGGAGACATCTCTAATGTAGATTTCTATTAGTCTATTCATTTTCTTGCTCAGCTAGTGGCATCCTAGTCTCATTAGTTTGACCGTGTTTGTCCTGCTACTAGTACATTTGAGGTCACTCGGGTTGGCCAATTTATGAGGTTGAATCCCCCAACCTTTAGAGGCTCTATGGTTGTAGAGGACCCTCTAGGATTTATTGATGAAATAGACAAGATTTTCAGGGTAATGTATGCTACTGATGCAGAGGGTATAGAATTTGCTGCTTATCAGTTGATAGATATAGCATACTAGTGGTATAAGGAGTCGGAAGAGTCGAGAGATAATGATGCTAAGCCATCGATATGGGATGAGTTTTTGGGTGTCCTTCCTGATCACTTCTTTTCTCAGGAATTAAGAAAAGCTACGACTGAAGAATTTGTGAATTTGAAGTAGGGTAAGATGAGTATGAAAGAGTACGCCCTAATGTTTTACTAGTTGTCTCATTATGCTCCAGAGTTAGCGTCTAGCATGAGATCTAAGATAAGAAAGTTTGTTTCTAGTCTGTCTTGTGACCTGCTATTAGAGTGTAAGGCTTTGATGTTAAATAATGATATAGACATCTTCAGGATTGTGGTTTATTTATAATAGGTAGAGGATGAAAAGAAGAAGTAGGTAGATATGGAAGATAGACAGAACAAAAAGTTTAGGTATTTGGTACAAGTCACAAATCAACAAAATAGTGGAAGGGATGGTAGATAGTGGACCAAGAAGAATAATTAGGGTATTTTAATGTAATGCTTCGAATATGGTACCCAAAACGTTACACGGTGCTCATGATCCCAAAGGACCACAAGTAACCCATGACTGATATCTGTACCTGAACACTGCATAACATACTGAATGATTGTAGAAATAAAGGCTGAAAGGCCATAAGGTTCAAAACTTCAACATAACTGATAAAAATATAACACCTGGATGGGGTATGAAATACCCAAAACAACTAAAATAACTGTCTAAATATGATAGTCTGAAAAGCCTCTAACTGACTGAACTGTCTGAATAAGGAGTTGATGGGACATGTCCCTAACTAACTCCAACTAATAAATTAATTAATGAGATAATAAAGTAATGGTTATTTCCTCGAAGGATAAGGACTTACTACTAACTCTGACTGCGGAGACTGAAATGCTACTGATGCTATGGATTTCGTGCTTTTCAACCTATGGTATAAAAAACCATAGCGCAAATGTGTCAGTATGTTGGAATGTACAGGTATGAATGTGAGGTAGGCTGAATGCAAAAGGTTCACACGCATGAACTATACTAACTGACTGAATAACATAAACATGAGAATGTATGCATGAATACATAATAATCATAATTGAGTTCATGATAACATAATTACTGAGTCTGAGTACTGATAACATAAGATATTGATATCTATATAACTGATACTAAGCGACTGTATCTAATAGTCTAGATTCTGATGGAACAAGCTGAGTTCCATACTATTCTGAGTTGACTGTATCTGATAGTCTTGAATACTGTAGAACTATCTGAGTTCTATTACTAAGACTGAATGACTATATCTGACAGTTCTAATTCTGTACTAAAACTATGGGAAGTAGTCATCTAACCGACATGCCCCTAATACACCATTATGGCTGAGTTGGGGTCCAATCTGTAACCCCAATTGGAAGGGTGTCAATACCGCACCACTGGTAAGGACAATCTGTGAGTAACCCTCATATAACATGTAACTCTAGTGAGAATGGTGGAAAACCTCATATAACAGTTTAAGCCACCTCATCTGCCCTGATATAACAGGCTATGAAGTCTCAACCTACGCTGGATACGTTGTTCTGGAATACAAGGATTGCTTCTAAGAATCACACCCTCATATAACAGGTGGGTTCCCATCCTTGGGTTTGCTCGGTGCTAATTTCTACTTCCATCGGGATTGACACTGGACATGATTAGCTAAACTAACTGGACTGAGTTAACTGAGTTCCGTTAAATGACGGAATACTACTGAGATTACTAAATTTATGAGGTTTCTGAGATTACTAAGTTTACTGAGTTTTCCTGAGTCACATAACTGATTGAATTTCTATGAACATGGCTCGACTGAGAGTATCTTAAAAACATGACACCGGCTCTAGGCATACAACTAATTTTTGGGTACAAGTACCCCCAGGAATCGATAGCATGAAACTGACAATGCATGACTTTCTTAAATACATGACCAACATTACAATCCATAATACAATAAGTTAGAGATTTTATGAAGTAGAAGTTCTAAAGCGCCACAAGGGTTACACATATATCCATAATTCCTTAACTAAGACATTTTATCAAACACTTAACATGCATGAACTAGTACATGAATGGGGATTTCATATTATCATACTAGAATGACACTTTTCCTTCACATTGGCATTTAATCAAACACATGGGAAGCATGCTTTGGTTATAAAATCATCAAAAGACCTAATTATAATGGATACATCCATCAATGTATAAATTTAAGGGTTTATCATGATTATTATGCAAATCATCACCTCCTAGGGTCAATCATTGGAATATGTAATTTCAAACATGAATCAAAACCCCATAACATCATGAACATGAATTTCAATTCAATTTAAATCATGAAAATTCATAAATACACAAATCTTTGATTTTGAAAAGAGATTCTTGAGCTTCATGGGTGAAAGGAACCCATGAATCAACACATGACATACCTGGTAGTGACTTTCTTGAAGTTCTTGAACTTGAAGAATTTGAGTCTCTTAGTTGAAGAATATTTGGATTTTATTTCTTAAGGATTGCTCTTAGGGAGAAAACCCTAATTTTTTATGTTGTGGAAGAATAATGAATTTTTTTGAGCCTTGGTTGGATATTACTAGGTATATAAACGGGTGGTAAAAGACCCAAAAGCCCCTTTAAAAATGACTTAAAAATAACTGAATGGGATGTACGACAGTGGGTGCGATGGTCCGTCGCTGTCTCGACGGTCAGACAATTTGATCGTCGCATGTGGACCAGGAAAAGGACTCACTGCCTAAGTAGCGACGGCTTGGGCGACGGACCATCGCAAGTTCAACGGTCCATCAACCTGTCAATTGCACCTTATCTAGAAGGTTGCCTCACTAACTTGGCTACTACTGTCTAGGTGACTTCCCATCGCTAGATCGACGGTCCGTCAATCTGGCCATCACACCTGGGTGATTCTGATAGCTCTAAGTAAAACGTCTATAACTTTTTACTCTGATACCAGATTTGGATGAAATTGATATCGTTGGAAAGCTAATCCAATTTCCCACATGATAAAAAGTAAAAATCTTAAAAATTCCACGTGTATAAAAATAAATTTATATTTCAAAGTAGGTTTCTAACATTCTTGGGATGATTTCAAGCAAAAATATGGGGTATTACAATATCTCCCCCTTGAGAACATTCATCCTCGAATGAGACTGAGTGAGAGGGGAGAATATAAACTGATGTACATACTGAACATGAACAATTGGAACATGATCTCATGACTGACATGACTGATGACTGAATATATCCTACTGATCATGCATATCTAATGCATGTATAACTGATTCATGACTGCATGATTGAGTGTTCTGATGAACTAAGGTTATCATAATAAGAATACATCTCTGATGCATGATTATATAACTAAAATGATACATGAATGCATGACTGACTATACGATGGTCCTTAATACCAAGTTTATAATGGAATTCTAAACATGAACTAAATACTATGCTTGTAACTGAAAGATGAACATAAAAGTGAAAAGCTTAAGGAGAACTGTTACCTTGAGCTTAATCTGAGTTAGTGGAGAAGAGGTGAGGATACTTGGTACGCATGTCTGTTTCTGCTTCCAAAGTAGCTCCCTTAACTGACTGATTTTGCCAAACAACTTTGACTATAGGGACTTCTTTGTTCCTCAGTCTACGAGTCTGGTAGTTAAGAATTTTGACTGGAATCTCTTTATAAGAGAGGATATTCTGAACATCTATGCTCTGAATAGGGACTACAACTGCTGGGTCACCTATGCACTTCTTTATCAAAGAGACATGGAAGACTGGATGAACTGAGGCTAGATCTGAAGGCAATTCAAGCTCATAAGCTACCTATCCAAAACGATTGAGAATTTTGAAGGGACCGACATATCGGGGACTGAGCTTTCCCTTCTTGCTGATCATATTACCTTCCTTCATGGGAGAGATCTTTAGATAGACATACTCACCAATCTTGAAATCGAGATCCTTTGTGCGTATATCTGTATAAGACTTTTGTCGGCTCTGGGCAGCCCGAAGTTTTTCTCTGATCAACTGGACTTTCTCTAAAGCGTCGAACACTAAGTTAGGCCCTATAACTGAGGCCTCACTATCTTTGAACCAACTTATTGGAGATCTGCATCTCCTACCATAGAGAGCTTTGAATAGAGTCATCCGAATACTGGAATAATAGTGTTGTTGTTGTATGCAAACTCAATCAAAGGCAAATGGTCATTCCAACTTTCCTTGAAATCAATTGCACACGCCCTTAGCATATCTTTTAAAGTCTGAATGGTCCTTTTTTCTTGACCATCTGTCTAAGGATAAAAGGTTATACTGAGATGAACTTGGGTACCAAGACCCTTTTAGAATGCTTTCTATAAATGAGAGGTGAACTGGGTACCTCTGTCTGAGATAATGGATAACGAAACATTGTAAAATCTGACCAAATCTCTGATGTAGAGTTTGGCATAATACTCGGCTGAATAAGAGGTATGGATTGGAAGAAAATGAGCTTATTTGGTCATTCTATCAACTGAACTTAGCAAAAACTCGCACTTACTAAATTTGGTAAACATCTGATAATTTTTAAAAGTCTAAAGTATGATTCTGAGATGGTTTGCATAATCACGCTCATTGTGGGAATAGACCAGAATATCATCTATGAAGACTATGGCAACATGTCCAACTACTGCTTGAACACCCTTTTCATCAAGTCCTTGAAAGCTACTAGGGAATTAGTAAGACCAAAGGACATGACTAGGAATTTGAAGTGACCATACCAAGTACGAAAGACTATTTTTGGAATGTCACATTCTCTGAATCTGAGTTGATGATAGCCTGATCTGAGGTCTATCTTAGAGAAATAGCTGGCACCCTAAAGTTGGTCAAACAAGTCATTAATTCTGGCAAGAGGATACTTGTTCTTGACCATGACTTTATTGAGCTGATGGTAATCAATGCACATTTTGAGAGAACCATCTTTCTTGCACACGAATAAGACTGGTGCGCCCCACGGAGACACACTGGTCCTGATGAATCCCTTATCTAAGAGATCCTTCAATTGCTCTTTCAGTTCTTTGAGTTTTGCTGGTGCCATTCTGTATGGCAGAATAGATATGGGTTGAGTATCTGGAGAAAGATCAATGTCAAAGTGTATTTCCCTTTTGGGAGAAATTCCTGGAAGATCTTTGGGAAAGACTTCTGAATATTCATTCACGATTGGAACAAAATCAAGACTGGGAGTTTTAGAACTAGTGTCCTTAACTCGAATAAGATGATAGAAACATCCCTTAGATATCATTTTCCTTTCCCGAAGGTAGGAAACAAGATGATCTCTAAAAGTGGATACACTACCCTTCCACTCTAGGATGGGTTCATTCAGAAACTAAAAGTAAACTATTTTATTTCTGCAGTCGACTATGGCATAGTAGGAATGAAGCCAATCCATTTCGAGAATGACATCAAAATCATTCATCTTTAATTCAACTAAATCTACAGAGGTGACTTTCTAAAATATCATAACCGAACAGTTCTTCTATACCCGTCGGGCTATGATGGTTTTACCCATTGGGGTAGAGACTGAAAAGGGCTCTACTAGAATTTCAGGACTTTCTCTGAAATCAACTGCTATATAGGGAGTAACAAAAGACAAAGAAGCTCCTGGATCTAGCAAAGCATAAATATGCATATGAAAGATCTGTAACGTACCAGTAACCACAACAGGAGAATTTTCTTAATCTTGCTGGGATTGGAGAGCATAAATTTGATTTGGGCGTTGCCCACTAGTAGCGCTGGAGGTGGCACCCTACTGGTTTGGGCGATCGAACTAAGATGAGGAACGGTTCTACTGACTTTGAGGACCTGGATGAGGACAATCTCTGACTCTATTACCTGTCTTGCCACATTCGAAACAAATACCACTGCCAGCTCTGCAAATACCCTGATGGTACTTGCCATATGTCTGGCAAAGAGGATTGATGCGGGCAATGCTAACACTACCCTGAGACTTAGAGCCTGACGCTCTATGTCTATTACCATCCCTGAACTTAGGAGATGGAGCACTAGCTAAAGAAGGAGTTGGAACTGCTATCCTAGACAAAACTAAGAACAATTTCCTCTTTTTGATTTAGGCTGAGCAAAGTTGAAACTACCTATCCCTGCTCTCTTATTCTGCTTCTCCTTCATCTTAATCTTTTGCTCTTCTATCTGCTGAGCTTGGGTCATAAGCCTGGCTATGTTTATGTCACTATTCAATATTGTAGACCTACTCTCATTGACCACACTATAATTCACCCCAGAGACAAACTTACTCTTTTTAGCCCTACTATCTGCAACAACATGAGGAACATATCTGGCTAATTGAATAAACTTAAGAGAATACTCTTTCACCGCTATATTGCCTTGCCTGGGATCAATAAATTCTAACACTTTATCTTCTCTCAGTTTTAGGGTAAATAATCTATCTAAGAATGCAGCAACAAACTCCTCCCACTAAATAGGCCCTGCATTTACAATCCTCTCTGACTTCCACTGTTTGAACCAAGTGTGAGCAACATCCTGCAACTTATATGCAGCTACCTCCGCACTCTCACTAGAAGTAATTCCCATGATATCCATAACCTTATAAACTTGATTAAGAAATTCTTTAGGGTCCTCGTATGACTTAGACCCAAAAAAGAATGAAGGATTCATTCGAGTGAAGTCCTGAATCCTGGCTACTGCTGAATTGGCCACTAGGTTGGCCAGAACAATAGCTGGTCATTCATTCTTAGAAGTGACTGACTAAGCAGGAGTTGTGAATGCAGCTCTGAACATTGCATGAGAAATATATTCGCCCAAAGAATCTTCAGAATGAGGGGCTGGCTGATTCTCGTTTCTTCTTTTAGGAGGCATGTTCTGTAAAAGAAAGGGAGAAATGAATTAGACTGAGAGACTGACTTAAGATTATGCTCACTGGCACGACATGAATACTGAAAGAAGGGAAACTGTTCCTAAAATATCTTATAGCCTCCTGCACATAAATGTGGTGCGCAACACACCCATGTATAAGACTCTACTAGATGCGGCTTTCAGACATCCTAGGACACTACTAAATCTTAGGCTCTGATACCAAGTTTGTAACTCTCCGAATCTAGTACCCAGAATGCTACACGGTGCTCATGGCCCCAAAGGACCACAAGCTAACCTATGACTGATATCTGTACCTAAATACTGCATAATATACTGAATGATTGAAAAAATAAAGGCTGAAAGGCCATAAAGTTAAAAACTATAACATAACTAACAAAAATATAACATCTGGATGGGGTATGAAATACCCAAAACTACTGAAATAACTATCTGAACATGATAGTCTGAAAAGCCTCTAACTGACTGGAACTATCTAAATAAGGAGTTGATAGGACATGTCCCAAACTAACTCCAACTAATAAATTAATTAATGAGATAATAAAGTATGGTTATGTCCTTGAAGGATGAAGACTCACTACTAACTCTGATAGTGGAGACTGGAATGCTATTGATGCTCTGGAGCTCATACTTCTGAACCTATGGTATAAAACACCATAGCACAAATGCATCAGTATGTTGGAATATACTGGTATGTATGTGAGATAGGATAAATGCAAAGGGTTCACATGCATGAACTATACTAACTGACTGAATAGCATAAACATGAGAATGTATGCATGAATACATAAAAATTGTAACTGAGTTCGTGATAACATGATTACTGAGTCTGAGTAATGATAACATGATATACTAATATTTGTATAACTAAATTAACCGATACTAACCGACTGTATCTGACAGTCTAGATTCTGATGAAACTAGCTGAGTTTTATACTGTTTTGAGTTGATAGTATCTGACGATCCTAAATACTATATAACTATCTGAGTTCTATTATTGAGACTGAATGACTATATTTGACAGTCCTGATTCTGTACTAAAATTGTGGGAAGTAGTCATCTAACCGATATGCCCCTAATACGCCACTATGGCTAAGTTGGGGTCCAATCTGTAACCCCAATTGGTAGGGTGCCAATAACGTACCACTGGTAAGGATAATCTATGAGTAACCCTTATATAATAGGTAACTCTAGCGAGAACAGTGGGAACTCTCATATAACAGGTTAAGCCACCTTATCTGCCCTTATATAACAGGCTATGATGTCTCAATCTATGCTGGCTACGTAGTTCTGGAAAGCAAGGATTAATTTTAAGAATCACACCCTCATATAAAAGGTAGGTTCCCATCCTTGGGTTCGCTCGATGCTAATTTCTACTCCTATCTGGATAGATACTAAACATCATTAACTAAATTGACTGGACTGAGTTAACTTAGTTTCGTTGACTGATGGAATACTACTGAGATTACTAAATTTCTGAGATTTCTAAGATGACTAAGTTTACTGAGTTTTTCTTAGTCACATGACTAACTGAATTTCTATGAACATGGCTCGACTGAGAGTATCTTGAAAACATGACACTTACTCTAGACACACAACTAATTTTCGGGTACAATACCCCCAGGACTCGATAGCATGAAACTGCCAAAGCATGACCTTCCTGAATACATGACCAACATCACAATCCATAATACAATAAGTTAGAGATTTCATGAAGTAGAAGTTCTGAAGCACCACAAGGGTTACACATATATTCATAATTCCTTGACTAAGACATTTCATCAAATACTTAACATTCATGAACTAGTACATGAATGGGGATTTCATATTATCATACTAGAATGACACTTTTCCTTCACATAGGCATTTAATCAAACACATGGGAAGCATGCTTTGGTTATATAATCATCAACACATCTAATAATCATGGATACATCCATCAATGTGTAAATTTAAGGGTTTATCATGATTATTATGCAAATCATCACATCTTAGGGTCAATCATTGGAATATGTAATTTCAAACATGAATCAAAACCCCATAACATCATGAACATTAATTTCAATTCAATTTAAATCATGAACATTCATAAATACACAAATCTTTGATTTTGAAAAGAGATTCTTGAGCTTCATGGGTGAAAGGGACCCATGAATCAACACATGACATACCTGGTAGTGAGTTTCTTGAAGTTCCTGAACTTGAAGAATTTGAATCTCTTAGTTCTTGAAGAAGATTTGGATTTTGTTGCTTAAGGATTGATCTTAGGAAGAAAACCCTAATTTTTTATGCTGTGGAAGAATAATGAATTTTATTTAGCCTTGGTCGAATATTACTAGGTATATAAACGGGTGGTAAAAGACCTAAAAGCCTCTTTAATAATGACTTAAAAATAACTGAATGGGATGTACGACGGTGGTGGCGATGGTCCATCACTGGCTCGATGGTTTGTCATTTTGATCGTCGCACGTGGACCAGGAAAATGACTCACTGCCTAAGTAGTGATAGCTTGGGTGACGGTCCGTTGCAACGGTCCATCAACCTGTTCATCACACCTTATCCAGAATATTACCTCACTGCCTTGGCTATGACGATCTAGTCAACGGTCCGTCACTAGATTGACGGTCCGTCAATCTGGTCATCGCACCTGGGCGATTCTGACATCTCTGAGTAAAACGTCCATAACTTTTTACTCCGACAATGGATTTGGATGAAATTGGTATCGTTGGAAAGCTAATCCAATTTCCCATATGTTATAGAGTAAGAATATTTAAAATTCCATGTGTACAAAAATAGATTCATATTTCAAAGGAAGATTTTAACATTCTTGGGATGATTTTAAGCTAGGAAAAAGTATGAGGTATTACATTCAAATTCATATTTGATAGCTAGTTCTTCTTATCCTAAGACATCTGTTGATCATTATTTTTAGGTTAGTAGTGGTCCTAAGGTACAAGGTGCCCAGTCTCTAACTAGTGGAGCTCAGTCATCCCCTCCCTATGCCCCTTATCATTTTTGTGGATAATTTCACCGTGGTTATTATGAGGAGGGGAGAAACCAATGCTTTAATTATGGTTATCTTGTGCATATGCAGCAAGATTTTCCTTCAGCCAGGGTTGCCACTGGGGCTAATAAAGTTTTGGTAAACACTTCTTCAGCTCTTGACCCAAAGGGTGCTACCTCAGGTACTTGTACTTACTGAAATTATCTCTATGCTCTTGCTACTCATCAGGAATGTAAGCCATCCCTCGATGTCGTCACTTGTATTATTATAACTCTTCTCTAATTTTGGTTATTGTATGCTTGATTTTGGTTCTACCCTATCTTACATGACCCTTTATGTTGCTATACACTTTGGTTTTGGTCCTAAAAATATTTCCAACCCCTTTTCCGTGTGTATTCCGGCGGGTGATTTTATTGTTACTAGAAAAATCTATCGGGGTTGTATGGTGTATATGAAGACATTAGTAGATTTGATAGAATAGGATATGATGAATTTTAATGTTATCTTGGGGATGGGTTGGCTTCATTAATGTTATGCATCTCTGGATTGTAAGACCCAAAGGGTCAGTTTTCAATTTCCTAATAAGCCAATATTAGATTAAGAGGAGAGCTCCTTAGTGACTAAAGGGAGGTTTATTTCTTATCTTAGAGCTTATAAATTGATTTATAAAGGGTGTCTATATCATCTAGTTTGGGTTAAGGATTCTAATTCTGAGAGTCCTGTGCAATCTATCCCTGTGGTTAATGAATTTCCTAAAGTTTTTCCCGATGATCTTCCTAGAATTACTCACGTTAGGGAAATAAATTTTGGGATTAACATTCTATTAGATACCCATTCTATTTCCATTCCTCCATTGGATGGATCCAGTTGAACTAATGAAACTTAAGAAACAATTGAAAGATCTTCTTGATAAATGGTTCATCATCCTAGTGTTTCCCTATGGAGTTCTCATGTACTTTTCGTATGAAATAAAAATGGGTCTCTTTAAATATGTATAGATTAACGCTAGCTGAATAAGGTTAGAATAAAGAATAAGTGCCCTCTTCCTAGGATTGATACTCTTTTTTATTAGCATCAGGGTGCTAGGTGTTTCTCTAAGATTGATGTTTGAGCTACCATCAGTTGAAAATTAGGGAGGTTAATGTTCCCAAATTGCTTTTTGAACTCGGTATGGCCATTATGAGTTTTTGGTAATGATATTTGGGTTGACTAATTCTCTAATTGCTTTCATGGATCTTATGAATCAGGTTCTTAGATAGTTCCTGGATTTATATTTTATAGTCTTCATTGATGATATCTTGGTTTACTTTAAGAGTGAGGAGGATCATGCCAATCAACTCTGAATTGTATTGTAGACAATTAAGGACCAAGAGTTGGATGCGAAGTATTCTAAGTGTGAATTTTGGCTATGTGTCATGACCTTTCTTGGTCATGTTATTTCTAGTGAGGGGATCAAGATGGCTCCACAGAATGTTGAGGCACTTAAAAAATAGCCTTGACCAATTACTCCAACCGACATTAGGAGCTTCTTGGGATTGGTTGGGTATTATAGGAAATTTATGGAGAGTTTCTCATCTATTAATGCTCCGCTGATGAGTTAACTCAGAAGAAGGTTAAGTTTCTATAGTCTGATGCTTGCAACAATAGTTTTGAGAAGTTGCAGGATGAGTTAACTTTCATGCTAGTTTTCATCCTTCTCGAGGGTACCGATGGTTTTTTTGTGTGTTTTGTAATGTATCCCATGTATGATCGGATTATGTTTTGATGCATCATGTTAAGGTAGTAGACTATGCTTCCAAGCATCTTAAGGTTCAAGAGAGGAATTATTTGACTCATGATCTAAAGTTTGCGGCAGCGGGTTTTGCTTTGAAAATCTGGTGCCATTATTTGTATCGGGTGCATATGGATATCTAATTAGACCATAAGATCTTGCAGTATGTGTTTACTTAGAAGTACTTAGGAAGAGGCAACGGCTCAAGCTACTTAAGGATTATGACATGAGACTTCACTACCATCCAAGTAAAGATAATATTTTTTATGATGTTATTCGCAGGTCGTCCATGTGGAGTCTGTATCATGTTTATGAGGAGAAAAGAGAACTAGTGAGGGATATTCACAGGTTGGCTAACTTGGGAGTTCATATCTCAAACTCCGAGAATGTGGGAGTGATTATTCAAAAAGTGGTCAAATTATCTCTTGGTGATGAGGTGAAAGAGAAGCAGGATTTGGATCCCATACTTATGTAGATTAAGGATGATATGGGTCTGCAAAAGGTTATGGTATTTAAGATTGAAGGAGATGGAATCTTAAGGTATCAAGGTAGGTTGTGTGTTCCTGATGTTGGTGGGTTGTAGGAAAGGATTTTGACTAAGGCTCACGAGTCTAGATATATAGTTCATCCTCGACTAAGATATACCACGACTTGAAGAAGATCTATTATTGGAACAAAATAAAGAGATATATAGCAAACCTTATGTCTAAATGTATTTTTTTAGCAAGTTAAAGTTGAGAATTTGAGGCATAGTGGCATGTCTCAAGAGATAGAATTGTCCATATGGATGTGGGAGATGATTCATATGGATTTCGCTATGGGTCTTCCACGTTCTCGCAATCATTATGATTTTGTTGGGGTCATTATGGATAGAATGACTATCTCTTCTCACTTTTTGCATATGAGGACCAACTACTCAGGAGAGAAATATGCTAAGTTGTTTATTTGGGAGATAGTCAAGTTTCATAGAGCGTAAGTGTCCATCATTTTAGATCGAGGTATACCATTTTCTTCTAATTTCTGGCATGTGTTTCAAAATGGTTAAGGTACTCATATGAACCATACCACTGTTTTTCACCCTCAAATGGATGGTCAAGTAGGATGTACTATTCAGACTTTCAAAGATATAAGGGCCTGTGTGGTTGCTTTTAAGGGTGGTTGGGTTGATCATTTTCCTCTTAGTGAGTTTGCGTATAATAACAGTTCTCATTCTAACATCCAGATGGCTCTTTTTGAGGCCCTCTGTGGTAGGAGGTGTAGGTGTCCTATTAGATGGTTTAAGGTTAGTGAGACTAGATTATTTGGTCCTGACTCGGTTCACCAAGCCATGGAGAAGGTGAAGGTGATAAGAGAAATACTTAAGACTGCTCAGAGTCGTTAATAAGTCTTATACGGATGTGAGGAGATGGGAGTTGGAGTCTTAAGTTAGTGAATGGGTGTTCTTGAAGGTGTATCCTATGAAAGAACTCATAAGGTTTGGGAAAAAAGAAAAGCTCAGGCTCTGTTATATTGGCCCTATCAAGTTGTAAGGAGGACTGAGAATGCTGCTTATGAGTTGGATTTACCTGCGAGCTTGGATTCTATTCATCCCGTTTTCCATATGGCTATACTAAAAAAGTGTGTGGGTTATCCTTCTTTTACAGTGCCTATTAAGGATATTGGTTTGACGGATTTCTTATCTTAGGAGAAAGCTTCAGTTGAGATATTAGATAGATAGGTTTATAGATTGAGGACTAATGACGTAGCTTCAGTAAAGGTGCTTTGGAGAAATCAAAAATTAGAAGAAGTTATATGGGAAGCTGAAGAAGATATGAGGGCCAAGTATCCATTCTTATTCCCAACTTTGGATGCAAATATTTGAGGTATGAGTTTCATTTCCCTCTCATTTCATTTTGAATTATTTTTGGGGTTTTGGTTGCATTCTTTTTGTTAACGTGCCAAAGGTGCCCCTAACTTCTCATTTGGGTATGAATGATCCTAAGGGGGGATATTGTAATAACCCAAGTTTTTGACTCTGAAATTTTTGGGTTTTTAACAACACTACCATGACTACAACTCAGGTGATGAGTCATTATCACTTATCATGAGCTGTAGGGTGAGACTCGTGGTCTCACGAGTGGGGTTGCCCAGATGTACTGCCTTGACCATGAGTCTACGTCATGAGTCATGACGTCAAACAATGAGTTGTGGTGAGTGATTCATCTTCATAATATTAAAGGATGGGAATTTTAAGGTACAGATCATGAGTCCAGGCAATGACTCTTGGTCAGACCTCACGAGTTGTCGCCTGACCTGTGACGACTGGGCCCATTTTTTCTGCATGTTTTCATAAAGGGCTTATTGGTATTTTTCTCCCCTCACACTTATTTTATATGACTTAAAAACACTCAAATATACCTTTTACCTTAGTTAATCAAATCAAACTTACTTTCTTCATCTTAAACCCCCAAAGCAAGAGAAAAACTAGGGGTCATAAGGGATTCAATCTCCAAGCTTTAAAACTCCAGATTTTCTTTCAATTTCTTTGGTATTCAGGCATGTCTCTCATTCCTAACTTGTAATTTATATTATGGCATATGTTTAATCATTGTTCAAGTGATTTTAACGGTTGGGTTGAGGGTTTTTGATGATTATTACTTGAATTAGATTTCCTTGGTCTAAATGCATTATTTATGCTTTGATTGATGATTTTTGGGACTAAATGGGTGCATTGGTGAGGTAATTAGAATGGGGGCCATTGGTTTCCCCAAATTGTGGATTTTTGGACTTGGAATTTGCATTAACCTCAACCCACTTGTAAATAAGGCTTTTAAACATAGATAATTGTATAATGTAATTAGCCTTTTGAAGCCGTTGTATTTCATTAATATAAAGATTGATAAAAAGGGATTTGAAAGGCTTTGGTGGCCATAGTTTTGGATTTTAAAAAGGAAACTTTGGAGTCAATTGGTTAATCGGATTGGATCAGCATAATTATACATGCTTGCAAGCATAATTGCTATAACGATACCATATGTTAAATGCCTTAATACAAGACTTCTTGTTTTATGGTTGGTATTATGTGTGAAATGGTTTTAATTTGGGCTTAAAGGATGTTGTGTAGCTCACTGTAAAAGTGGAGGCCCTGGGGGACCAGTATTGGAAACTATGTTTTCCTGTATAGGGATCTATATGACTGTATGCTTGGCTCACACATTATATTATTGGGATGGCTGGAGCCTTAGTATTTTTGTACCTCATTTAGATTTCCTTGATTTGTGCAACTAACATGAGCTGGGCCCTTTTAGTAGGGGGATACAAACCCATATAGCCCGTGGGTGCCCTTAGAACAGATAATGCTACATAGTCCAGTAAATAGTTTTTAAACTCTCATGTTCATGACCCTTTACCCTATCCCGCCATATTATATATATATATGAGCGTGAGCATGCGGTTTGACTAATTTTTGTTATGGCATTATTTTATGACTTTTCCTGAGTTATATACCAGTGCTTATCCTACTGACCGTCCTAGGATGCTACATCATTTCATGATGTAGGGTCCGAAGACTTTTCTGTTACCCGTTGAGTTGCTGTGAAGTGGTGAGCCTTCATCTTCTGGAAAACTTCTCCATTTCCTTATATTGTATTCATATTTTAGGAATTGAGACCTTTATTTTCATGGTTGGGAGAATGTTCCGACCTAATTTGGTATTCTAGTTTTAGAGGCTTTGAGGACAAGTATGGGGTTGTTTGGTCATTTTTTTTTGACTCATATTCTCTCTCTTGGTGTTAAATACATATTTTTATTCGGTTTGGTTTTACTTCTGCTTTGATCATTATTATGCTTAGGTGGTTAGGTTAAGGGGGTGGTATTCGTACCACGTCGGGGTTGAGATACTCATCATGACTAAGCCCTAGTTTGGGTCATGACAATGTATCAGTATAGTTCAATGCATTCCCTGTCATGTAGCATATTTATCTACAATTGAGATCCTTTTTTCTTTTAGATAAGAGTAGAATTTTTTTCTTACAATACTTTTCCAGGTGAAGTTAGCCTAAAGGTATTTTGAGTCCTAAATCTCCATCATAATTCAGCATACATTACTTGTGAAAATCAAACATGGATCTAAAATTTAAACTCCCTTTATATTTTGGTAAACACACTTTCGCCCAAGCAGCCGAATGTTTACTCTTACCTGTGACTTTGTTACTTCAATACATTTAACAAAAATTTTATGAAGTTTGTTTATCACATATTTAGGGGGAACAATCTGGTAAAACATGAATTGGAACACTTGGTTCAACATTAGATATAAGAACCATTTTTCCTTCAGAAGATAACATATTCCCTTTTCTAAACCTAAAGCTTTACTTTAACCTTCCTTATAAGCTCTACATAATGTTCTTTCCTCTTCATGGCATGAGTGATAGGACAATTTAGATATTTAAATAAAAGCTGACCTTTTGGTATATTCTTCTACCTCTTTGCTCTTAGTAAATATTGCATTTTGATGTAACTAGAAAGCACTCCTCTCCTTGTTGACTTTCGGTCCTAATTAGCTTTCATAATTCAGACAAATTTGAACTATTTTCTTTAAGAAATTACTATTAACTAAAGCAAATATTTTCATGACTCGAATGGCCATGACTGACACCCATACTAATCTTTCCGTGGGAGAACCATCTAACTGAACCTTTACCCTATTACTTAGTCAATATTAAGATGAGGTTATCATAAAATCAACTTAGTAATAATAATTCAAAACTAATCATTATTAATGCAGAAATAAAAAAAAACTACCTATTAGAATCCCCAAGACTAAAAAGTCATCATACAAGAACTTCTAAAATAAAAACCATCTGCAAAAGAAATATTCAAAATAAAGAATGATAAAGAGTGTCTCATCGTCCGAAAGAAGGACAAGGACGAATATGATGATCCATGGCAGCCTGGAGATAGAGTGGTCACCCTTGGATCGAGATCAATTATCAAACTCTAGAGATGAGATCGTGTCTGAGCCTCTAGAATACTTACTGTACTCAACAAAAGAAGTGTACAGGATAGTATCATACAAACCATTGTGTACTGATAGGTATCATAGGCCAACTCAATTAACTAGTATGTACAGAATATAAATCAAATAGCAAGTGGAAAGGTACCGACACATAACAAATATTCAATAAATCATCAAATACATCAATGACGGGCCAAACAGTGCTTACAAACGAGCCATATAACCATCAAGAGTATCAATCATATTGTAAACATCCATAAAATCAACAATAATACATAAGTAACAACTATGTCCTTCTAAACCTCGCAATTGGAACACAATTAGTTCGTTGTCAGCTTACTAAACCATACGGCCTCTCAATATCAGCAGCAATTTGTACGCACATGCTAAGGGACTTCTTTTTTCCTAACTAGTCATGACCTATAGGGACAATCTAAGTTCATGTGTTGTACCAAAGTGGTACTCGATCCTCCAATGATAAGTAATATCAATATCTATATTCAAAATAACATGGTACCCTATTCCCCATAACTATATTATATACATTTTATCAAATTCATACTATCTCTTAGGATACAATACAACATACTAAATTTACGAGTGCACTCAAAATCATAAGGTAATTCAATCAAGTTTGATTTTCTATAAGTATTCATACAAGTGTCAACAATCCAAATATCATCAAATTCAATTACATCCGAAGACCAATCAACAAACATCTAATTTAGGAGTATAAACACAACTAAATCGAGTCTAAACTCTAATTTAACCATAGCCTACCTCAGTTGAAGAATCTGAATGTTGCTAGTTTGCAAGCGCCTTTCCCTTCTTTAAAGTTTTGGAATGTTCTAAATCTGTTCCAATATACAATTTTCATAAAAGTACGAGTCTAATGACACTTATTTTATAAATTCTTACTCTAAAAATCAAATACCTAAACCTCAATTTATTATCAAAGTTATAGTTGAAAGATGATATTCCTGTTCAAAATCTTGTAATTTGAAGCTGTAAAATTTGTAATCTTAACCTATCAATTACATAATATTAAACTTCACTCACCCTTCATTAAAATCTAATAATTAGCTCATTATAACTTCTGTCACTATTAAGCATTATAACTTTTGTCGTTATTAAGCCTAACTTTAATCATAGCATATCGTCATCCCATAATTATTTCAATCTTTTTATTTTTTCCTTAAATCTAATAACAACAGAATGTCTAAATAAGCAACTATGGGTCACATTATATCTCACCTAGTAATGGACCTACGTTTGGACTACTGTGTATAATAAATTAAAATAATTTAATCTAAGGCTAAACAAGAAAATTAGTACCTATACTATTCTCAAATCCCTTGAAAAAACAACAGACACACAGATGCACCCAATAAATGGTTTCTTGCCTAACTTTATTCACATACACACATCATTGTACACGAATTTCCATAACCATATTTACCATAGGATATAAATTGTAAAACTTATCTGGAGGTTGACCGTACCATTTAACGTCATATGCTCTTATTCAGCCGTCATTTAACACAGCTGGGTGTTACTATTATTATTATATATATGATAAACCCTTCTACTTAAATCATTCTTGTATGGTTCACATAAGTAAATAAATTGTAGTTTTGACCTATTAAATTATTATTAATTAATTATTTAAAATATTTAAAACTTTTAATATATTTTTAAAATTTATTCAAAATTTCGTAAAAATAAATAAAATATGTAAATTGACTAAAAAGTGTGTTTTGAAACTACTAAAAATATTATAATATCAAATCGAGATCATCTTGAATAAAAGTTAATCGTAGTTGAACTTATCTTTCTTAAAACTCAATAACACAACTAATGGCTTAAATTACTTTCAACACTCCAAAAATCGATATTAACCATCTCTATGAGTCATAAATCACATATATAAACTACTGAGAGAGCTAAAATAAGAAAGACCAATAAAATTCATTAAACAACTAGGAGGTTCAACACACCAGATACTAATTAAAAAATCATTCATTCCCGAACAGTTAAACAAAAGACAAGAAGGGACAACATGCAATTACTTGAATCAGTAAAAAGATGCAAATCCTTGCTACGCATATCCGCTTCATTCTCCCAAGTGGCCTCCTCAATAGAACAATTCTTTCACTAGATCTTCACAGGCGCAATCTCCTTAGTCCTCAACTTACGGACGTCTCTATCAAGAATAGCAATAGGTTTCTCTTTATAAGAGAGGTTTTCATCAAACTAGACTGAATACCAATGAATTATGTAGTTACCATCACTATGAAACTTCTTTAATGGATCTATTTAAGTTACCCAAATTATCCGTACCCCCTTACAATTGGTATCAGAGCCTATGTTGTTTAAAGTTACGGAAGTAGTATATATTTGGATTTATTTGATTAATTTATTAATTATGATAAAATTAGATTTAGATATCCACCAAAATATTATAAATATTGTTTAGATGAATAACGTACAGAAATTACAAAAATATAAAGAATTAAAATAAATAATATCTGAAAAACGTAAAGAATTAAAAATAAGGATAGAAAGACTACAGTATAACATAATTGCCAGAGTTAGTAAACATTCAACAAATGCACAAAAAGAAGAAATATCAAATTTAGAATCAACAATAGATAGTCTAAAATATATATATCAACATAACCTATATACATTTAAATCAAAATGAACAAAGAAGAATTTATAACAGATGAAAAAACATATGAAAATCACGAAGAATTAAAAATTAAAATAGTATTCTCTAATTTAGGAATAAGATATAAGAAAATAGGTGAACATTAATATTTAATGTTAGAAAAAAAAAATTAAAATTAGAAGATAAATTGGCAGCCATGGTAAGAATAGAAAGAGAAAACGAAGAGATAGACAAAAAAAAGGAAATAGATAAAATAAAACAACAAATCATAGAAGAAATACGAAAAATAGAAGAAACTAAAAATAGTAGGATTGTTGAATTAGATAAAGAACTACAAATGCTAAAAGATTTATATGAAAAGAGACAGAAAGAAAAAGAAGAAAAAGATAAAGAACAAAAATTATTAAACGAGATAAATCAATTTAAAGAAAAATTAAAAGTAAAAAATAAAGAATCAGAAACCAGTGAAATAGAAATAAATGCAATAGATGCTGAAGAAACAGATAATTTTGATTCGGAAGATAGTGAAACATATACAAAAATTCTAGAAAATATAGGAAAACTAGAAATTAATGAATAACAAGAAGTAATTAATAAAGAAAATCTAGAACTAATAAATACGGAAGTAAAAACTCTAGATAAAAATATAATACCTAGTACATCAGAAATAAGAAAACCAACATATAATTACAAAAGTAAGTTTAAAAGATATAATCCAAAGGATGAATATAATAAATGAACACCAAAACAAATAATTAATTACAACTTTTTAGATTTAGACTGTGTAATAGACACAAATAAAATAATACAACTATGAGTAGGATACATGTCAAAATAATTATTAGATAATAAAATAGATACAACAAATACACCAGAATATATAGAAAAGACATTAATAGGAATAGTAAAATTATGGTTTTTAAACCTGTAGACACGTGATTTTGTCCTTTTAAAGTTCAATTTTATTCACTTTTACCCATTTTTACTTTATCCTACCGTGTACCCTCATCCATGTTATTATACCCTTACAAAATACAAACATAATAATAACAAACTCCCTAACAAATTCTATCCTATCCTAATTCCTTTACATCTCATCCTAACAACCTACCCAAACAAAAATAGACACCTAACCATTATCCCTCCAATTAAAAAACAACACCTACCCTACCCCACAACCACAAAATTCCATAGGCATATATACAACAAAAAGGGGGGGGGGGGGCTTCTTCAAGAATATAATACGGATATAAAGATACAAGGACCATCTTCTTCCTTGGCAAGAAATCGACCCTCACTAATGCTCACTAATCTCACACACACACACTCATTATTCATAGATAAACATACACACACAAAGTAAGTAAGACAACGAGAATATTAGACTCGTTTGACGGAATTCGGCTACAGAATAAGATAAACGACCAACTCCGGCTTGATCTTTTCATTGCAACCTCGACGCCAGAATCAGTCGTCTTTGTCAATTTGCTTGATTCAGTCTTAAGATATCTGAATTTTCTTATTTTTCCTCGGAGTTTGTACGAGATCTGTTCAGAATCAGTTTGTCTTAGTTGGTTTTGTCACTATTAGCTCATCGGAGCTCAGTTATCGACTTCAGTTTCTCTGTTGGGATTGTTAGGGCGGTTTCGGCGTGGGAGGTTTCGTTCGAGGTTATGATTCCGGATTTTTCTTAAACATTATTGTAACAAAATCGTCTCTTCAAAGGATACTATCAGGGCTCCGTTGATTTATTCTGGTCAGTTTTAGGTCTCAGTTCTATGATATCGAGTTGAATTATTTTTGCTGTTGAGGTTTCTATTCGAGGTTTCGAGTGCGGATTTCTTTAACACATATTATCACGAAATTGTTTCTTCAAAGGTCCATTTCTAATCTTTGCCCCTTTTGATTTTCTTGTTATGGTATTTAGTAGGTGGATGTTGTGATAGTGCATTATTTATTGATTGGACATTTTGGTGATTGGTGCTGCCTTATCTGAATAAGTAGTCGTTAGTATGAAATCGATGATGATATGGATGGATAATTGTTCTCGTGTTTTAAAAAATGTCAAGTATGAATGTGGGGGGATTGGAATTGCAAACTAATGAAGTAATGTGAATTGTTTGGTTGGACCTGAAATTGAAAATTGACGAAAAGTTTAGATTCGGATTAATTTCGATTTATTGTTGACATGAAACGTGATAGAATTATGTCTTTAGTCGAGAATGCATATGAAAATGGTAGGTTCGGGTAGGCAAATTTAGGCATGGTGGATTGATGACATGTTTGAAATATATGTTGGAATGGTTTTGTTTTGTCGCATTTAATTCAATTGTATAATTTGGCCGAGAAATACCCCGAAGTATCTGTATATATTTATTCACAGGGGAATGCCCCGAGGTATCATGTACCCGGAGGACGTTCGTGATGAAGGCCCGAGGCATCGGGTAGAGCATTAGTTTAGAATTCATTTAGCATAGGTTTATGTTTTTGCATTTTTTTATACCCCGGACTGTATAATTGGACTGGACATTACATTTTGAATTATTTTGTTTTGTTTATCGTTTGATTGTTTTATGTGCTTTTGTGTGGTTTATATATTTCGTAGTGTCAAAATAGTCGATACACTCTACCAAGCGACCGTGGTTGAACCACGGGATCGAGGGGTGCCGAACACCTTCCCCTCGGTCAACAGAATTCCTTAGCTGGAGTCTCTGTTTGCAAACCATTTTAAAGAGTCAAATAGTTTTGAAAAGAATTTTCCAATGGTGACTTGGCACACCAGATTATGCCAAGTGGCGACTCTGAGTAAAAAATGTAACTAATCTTTTTTTCGAAACAAATTTTCATTTCTTGTCACTTAAATAATAAAACCCTTTCGAACTTTAAAACGAATCTTTTTGGAGTGCGAAAAAAACGGTGTGACAGCTCTGGTGACTCTGCTGGGGAAGTTTCAGAATCCGAGCTATTTTTTTTTGGAGTCGTATCGGCTTTGTTTGGCATTACAAGTGTATAAGCGTTGTTTGAGATTTTTGTTTATGTTTTCACTTTTTTGTATTGTCGTGCTCTTCGTTTACAGTATTTATCCTATGTTTTATCATTTTTATAGTTGACATCATGTGCATAACCCGAGTCGTTCTTTCTGCAACAAGTCTGGGAGCGCACGTCGTGCGCACAAACTCTAGTTGAGTCACCTTTATCTTAGGGGGGGAGCCGTTGGATGTATGGATTAGGTGGAAAGCAAAGCAGCCACTATCGACCATATGCTCCCCCGAACGGCCTTGTTAGTAAACCACAAATGTAGGTCAGCCTTTACGTGATTCTTATGTGCATCATATTGAGACCTGGAGGGGCCCACACGGTCCTTTGTAGGAGACTCACCTTTAAAGCATCCCTACGTGCTAAATGTTGCATCTTTGAGAGTAACGTGGTCATTTGAAGAACCGATTTAGAGAGAACATGTGTTAGAAGTAAAGTGTGAAAAGAAAAAAGAAAAAAAGAAAAAAGAAAAAACGTGAGTCGAAAAGAATGAATCAAAAGGAGTGTCGTAGTTTATTTTAGAGTTCTTTATGGCTTTTGTTCTTCACGATCCAAAACTCAAAAAGATTTTTTTTACGTTTTGCATTTATCTTCTCAAAGTACCGTAAGTTCAACAAAAAAAATGAATGAAAAAAAAAGAGGGTTTTTTTTGCCTTTTCTACTTATTTGTCAAAAACAAAATACCAAAAAGATTTTTTTCATAATTGGTGGTGTCAGTCTTAGTTGAAATGTCTCGTTAAAAATCCAAAAAGTTTTCATTCGTTTGTTTTTGGTTGTCTCTTAAGTTAGGGACAGTTTATTAGTTAATCGTTACGTGTCCAATATGGATGAACTACGCATACCTGATTCCCTTCCCTCGGGGCGGGATACGTAGGCAACCCTCGATGGGTTCGGTAACCTTTATTTTGGCCTTCGTCTTAGTCTTAGGCTAGGTCTTTTACCCCACAACCTAGATTTGTTAGCCAAGTAGGCTGATTTTACTCAGCGTTACTGTTTGGTGATTTGGAATCATGAAGCGGTCTGTCCCATCGACGTATGTCCGTTTCAAATTCCCAGCGGTTGGGAACCTTTTGCTCTTATCAAATTTTGAGATAATTTCTTATCTGCTACTACAGGATGGATCTGTCCACAAAGTCTAGAGTCCTTATGGTTGTCAAGGTACCCAAAAAGTTGATCAAGTGGTGGGGCACGTTCAATTACTCTGAAAAGCACGAAGTGAGGAAAGTGTTAGGCAATCTTGTAGCACTTATGGACCTCACGCCTCGTCCGGATCTAATAGAAGCTGCGTTGACTTTCTAGGATCCAAATAATTTGGTGTTTAGGTTCGGAAGTTGTGAATTAACTCCTAGCCTAGCAGAAGTGTCTCGTTTGTTTCGGTTGACTTACATGGGTCAACAGATGATTTTAGCCCGCAATCATACCCGTAAGAAATTCTTTCGACTCTGTGGATTAAAAGATAACAAGCATCTGGGATGTCTCAAACAATCTTGGATTTTCTTGGACTATTTGTTTGCTAGATTTGGGTCTTTAGAGGGTTTCGACTGCTTTTGGGATGAATTCTGTACTACCAAAAAAATCTGGGAACAACGTCGTCTTAAGGTTTTCTATCTGTCTTTGTTGGGTATCTTAGTGTTCCCGTTAGATAAGAGGTGTATCAATATTCGTCTACAATCAGTGGTGATAGCTTTATTCAAGAAAAAAGATGAGGTCACCATTGTCCAATGATCTTAACATAAATATATAAGGCTTTAACTGAAGTGAAAGGAGGGGTACGATTTTTTGAGGGTAGTAATCTGATATTGCAGTTGTGGATGATGGAGCACTTGCATATGCCTTCTTTGATTAGAGAAGATGTGATCGACCGTTGTCTGAATGATCGAGTGCAAGACATGCAAGAAAGAATGCGTTTTGATAAATTTTCTTTTCCTATTGGAGTCAATTCTTGGATCAAATTTCTCGAATCAATAACTCCGAACAACATTCTTTAGTGCTATATGTGGTTTCGTCCTAAGAAAATCTTGATTGGATCTCAAATACAACTCTTTCTAGTTTTGATAGGACTTAACTACACTAGGCCTTACAGTCCAAGAAGGGTGATGCGTCAGTTGGGTAGGATAAAAGACGTCTCTCCAATAATGGACCTTCTAAAGGATGTAGAGTACTTTAAAGACCAAGCCGTGGGGGAAAGAAAATATGAGCAATTATGGAATAACGCGATAAAGCTAGGTGTCGATACTCTCGAGGAAAATCCAGTATGCACTCAAAACTATGAAATCTGGCTACAATCTCTGCCCCGTGGAATTTGTAGACCCTTACCAGCCCAACTTAGAGGGCGAATACGGGAAGCAATCATGGTAGAGGATGATGAGCAGGAAGATCCGGGTGCCAAGGTGGAGTTTTTGAGAGTTCAGTTGTCACGTTTGATCACAACTGTGGATGGGTGTTAGAGAAACATTTGCTGGTGTACTTTCCAAGAGGTAGGGATACGAGCAAGAAATTTGTTTTCAGGTATCAAAATGTCGTTGCAGGATATGTTGCAAAGTCTGAGTGGAAAAGTGGGGACTTCACAAATGAGTTCATCTCAACCGGGGACGTCACACAGAGCTCCAGTTTGAAAGAGCATGTCTTATCTTTATGTAGTTTTGAGTCTTTTATGTTTCTGTCATTGTAGGTTGGTGTCTGTTAAGTCGGAGTCAAGTTTTTTTTGATATTCGGGTCTTTATTGCACGCATGTCATTAGGGGTTTAGAATTTTGTTTTGTATTTTTTGTTTAGTTTTAAAGTGATCCTAAATTCGTTGTATGTTTTGCTGTCTTTCATCGAAATGTTAGGATGTTACGTCTTTCTTTTGTTTACTTGTTTTCATTTTTCGTGAATAAAAATGTTCAATTGTGTGATGTTTATGCATAAGCTGCCCGAACTACGCAAGATCTGATTCATGTACAACATGATACGCAGGAAACCTACTTTTGGGTTCGATCTAATCATTTTGTTTCGTTGTTTTTCATTATTTTTCCTCTTTTAAAGAAAAAAAATAAAAGCCATAAAGAAGGATAAAATAAGGATAGATAACGAGAGAAGTGGAAAGAATAGAGATGGATACGAAACAAAAAAGAAAAAAAAAGAGTGTAGATAAAAATCGAGATGATGTTGAAATAACCTCGCTACCCTCAAAAGCTGGTAGAAATGAACATGAATTTAGGACAATTTTACCAATGTGATTCCCATGCTTGTTGTGTGCCCTAATCCTAACTGATGTCGTCTTTGATCATCATGTTCTTTCAGATAAGAGTGGTAGGCTTGCAGCACTCTGGCTAGTCACCCATACTTCACTAGATCCAAAGCAAACCTCGCCATGGCTAGCTGGGAGATTGAAAATTCGCTCATTGACCCAGATCAGGATCACAGGGAAGAAAGTTCAGAACACAATGATGAGGTAGTAAGGCTCAGACAACAATTGATAGATTTGCACCGGGCATGGGCCAGCGGAATGCCTCCTCCTCCGCTCCCTGAAGGTCTTGAGAATATCTCTAATTTCCCACCGCTCTCTCAGGTGAAATTCTCTGCTCCAACTAAGTCACCTGAGCACGCGCTAGGATTAACTCTGCGACATTATTATCCTGGCAGTTCTGGGGTGCCCTTGGCAGCTCCCCAGTCAAGACACACTGCTCAGCCAGTGCCATCGATCACACCGGTATTCGTGGCTCCGCCACCATATAAAACTCCCATATATGCTGTGCGTCCCACAATAAGGCTTCCTAGGTCTACCGGTGAGCTAGTACTGAAGGTTCCAGATAGTCAGTATTATGCCCCGGAGCCTACTTTGCAAATGAATGAACCGTATGGGTACACTCAGCCGCCTGCATTTCCATTTGATATGGAGAAACCTGTCGCAACAGAGGAACAGGATATCGTAGCTTGGAAATTGAAAAGTTTAGAATAGGCTATGAGGAATTTGCAAGGAATCGGAAATTATAGGAGTGTTTCCTATAAAGATATTTGTATGTTCCCAGACATCAACCTTCCCCTCAGTTCTAAACTGCCCAAGTTTGAGAAGTATGCAGGACACGGTGATCCCGTGGCACACTTGAGACGCTTTTGCAACTAGTTGAGGGCTTCAGGAGGAAGGGAAGGGTTGCTCATGGCCTTATTTGGCGAGAGTCTTTCTGATCTGGCCTCAGAATGGTTTATCGATCGAGATATTGATAAATGAAACAACTGGGATAACTTAGCTTCTGAATTTGTTCAAGATTTTCAGTATAACATCGACTTGATTCCGGACAAAAAATCCTTTGTCAACATGAAGAAAAAGAGCACTGAAGGTTTTAGGGAATACGCGATAAGATGGCGTGAACAGGCCGCCAGGGTAAAGCCTCCAATGAAAGAAAGTAAGTTGGTAGAAGTTTTCATTCAGGCACAGGATGAGACCTATTTTCAACACTTACTTCCGGCTATGAGAAAATCTTTTATTGAAGTCCTCAAAATGGGGGAGATGATAGAGGACGGAATCAAGACCGGCCGAATAGTGAGTTTTGCCGCATTAAAAGCCACCATAAAAGAGATTCAAGGTGGATCTGGCGCATTCGGAGGTAAAAAGAAGAAAGAGGATGTGGCGACTGTCGTAGCTGGAACCCATTCCTATCCTAAAAGACCACCTCACCCCTACCCCAAATCCCAAGCCCAAGTCTACACCCAAGCTCCATATATTCCTCCCCACCATTACTACCCTCCATAAAACCCTTTATATTCCATTCCACCACCCCTATACCCAGTATACAGCGCGCAGCCATATACCCAAACCCCTTCTTACCCGCAGTGGCGTGCGCAAGCTCCACAAAATTGCCCCTTCGCTCCACCAAATTACCAAAACCCCTCCAGACCCAGTTTTTAACCTAGGCCCGAGTATAAGAAAGAGAAGGCGGTCAAAAATCAATTCACACCTTTGAGGGAGTCATATGATAGCTTGTTTGATAGGTTAAGAAAGTTGAAGGTCTTAAGCCCAATTCAAGGAAGGCTTTCAAATCCACCGCTGAGGAATCTCGATTATTCTTTAAGGTGAGCGTACTGTTCTGATATTCCATACCATGATATCGAGAAATGCTGGCATTTAAAGAGAGTTATCCAAGATTTAATTGACACTAATTAGATACTGGTCCAAGCCCCGGAGGGTCCAAACATTAACCAGAATCCGCTGCCAACCCATGCTGAAGCCAATATGTTAGAATTGATATATGATGGGAAAGAGTCTTCAAGGTGTTATAAGCCTTTTGTGAAGATACAGACCATTGAAGAGAAATTCGTGAATGTAGCAGAGTCTTTGAAAGCAATGTCATTGAGCCAGGAAGGAATGAGAGAAGATAAAGCCCAAGAAAGCACAAAGAAACCCCTGATCACAGTACAAGGTGCCAGAAGGTATGTTGATTTAAGTCAGGATAAACCTAAGTTGACAGTGGCAGGAGCTCTGAGTCAGCCCATCTTGACTGTGAAAAGAGCACTAGCAACGCCTATTGTCCTTAAATCGGTGACCCAACCTCCGATAGTTGATACGAAAAAGGTTCCCTGGAATTATGAACGGACTGTGATGACCTATCATGGGAAAGAAGTAGTGGAAGATGCAGATGAGGTAGGGGGTTTTACTCGGTCAGGAAGATGCTTCGTGCCTGAAAGTTTAAGAAAGTCCAAGCCAATTGTGAGTGGACCGTCATCTATCAAAAAACCTATCATCGAAGAAGAAGCCAAAGAATATTTGAAAAAGATGAAATTGCCAGAGTATTCAATAATAGACTAGTTGAAGAAAACCTCTGCTTAAATTTCCCTCTTATCTTTGTTTTTTCACTCCAAGGTTCATCGTAATATTTTACTGAAGGTATTAAATGAAGCATATGTTCCTAGGGAGATTACAGTAAATCATCTTGAGAAAATGGTTGGAAAAATCTTTGAGGTGAATCGGATCAGCTTTTCTGATGATGAATTGCCTGTTGAAGGTACAGGGCATAACCGGGACCTTTACATTACAGTGAAGTGAGAAGAGTTCTATGTCACTCATGTTATGATTGATGGAGGTTCAGGTGCAAATATCTGCCCTATTTCTACTTTGCAAAAGTTGAATATTGGTGCTGAGAGATCAGGCCCAACAATGTATGTGTTAGGGCTTTCGATGGTGCAAAATCAAACTCCATTGGCAAAATAGAACTAATATTGATCATAGGGCCTATCGATTTTGCCATAGAGTTTCAAGTATTGAATATAGACTCCTCTTATAATCTGTTGTTGGGAAGGCCGTGGATCCACAAGGCCAAGGCGGTTGCATCTACACTGCACCAAACGATTAATTTTGAGCATGACAAGCAACAAGTGGTTATTCACGGTGAAGGAGATTTGTCCGCTGGTGAAGGTTCTCCTTTGTCTCTTATTGAAGCAAATAACGTAGAGGAGACATTCGTCTATCAAATTTTTGATACAGTGCCAGTGAATCATATCCTTGAATGTCAGGTTATACCGGGATCGCAATTGTCTTCCGCTTCTATCATGATGGTGAGTGAACTTTAGAAATACAGATTTGAGCCAGGAAAGGTTTTGGGAGCTTCTCTGTGCGGTATAGTTCATCCCATATGGCTGAGTGAGAACGTGGGCACGTTTGGTCTGGGATTTGAGCCTACGATTGAAGATCTGAAGAAAGCCAAGGAAAGCAAAAAGGAAACATGGTCACTCCCTCGCCCAATGCCACTACTCAGTAAATCATTTGTTAAGAGCGGTGTCACGAAGCATGTGGAATTTGAAGTTGAATTGGTTGATGACTTCCAGAACCTTTTTATTGAAGTTGATATGGTCGAAGCAGGAGAAGGTACCAGTATGGCAGACGTGCAATTCATAGGTCCAGCTGTCCGTCTCAATAATTGGGAAGTCACTCCTCTCCCCGTTAAAAGGGAGTTTTGGTAGTTTATTTTGTTTTTCTTTCTATTTATCCGAGTTATTTCAGGGTTGTAATTCGGATTTTAGTTTATTTATGTTATGTTGGCATTTATGTTTAAACCCTTCTATCTTTTTATTTAATGAAATGCAATGTCCCTTTTATTTCGTGTCTAATATATTTTGTTTTTCTTTTTTACACAGTTCTCTTTATGCTGATTCTAATGACATGACATGCATGTGGAATTTTCAGCCTGATCTTAAAATCCAAACTAATCAAGATGTAATGAAGTAGGATGGGGAATACGATGAAGAAGAAGCACTGGAAGAAATAAGCAAAGAGTTGGAACAGTTTGAAGACAAACCGAATCCTAATTTGAATGAGACTGAGCCAATAAATCTAGGGGATCAAGAAGATGTTAGGGAAACTAAAATCAGTGCACATGCTTTGCCACAGCTAAAAGATGGAATGATTCAAGCATTAATTGAGTATAAGGATGTTTTTGCATGGTCTTATGATGGTATGCCTGGTTTGAGCACTGAATTAGTGGCTCACAAATTGCCGACTGATCCCGCGTTCCTTCCTGTCAAACAGAAGTTGAGGAAGTTTAAAACTGATGTAAGTATTAAAATCAAAGAGGAAATCATGAAACAACTTGAAGCCAAAGTAATTCGAGTGGCTCATTATCCCATGTGGTTATCCAATGTTGTTCCCATACCAAAGAAAGATGGAAAAATTTGAGTGTGTGTTGATTACCGTGATTTGAACAGAGCAAGTTCGAAAGATGATTTTCCACTGCCCAATATCCATATTTTGTTAGACAACTGTGCTAAACACGAGGTTGCCTCTTTTGTGGATTGCTATGCCAGATATCACCAGATCATTATGGATGATGAAGACGCAGAGAATACGTCTTTTATCACACCATGGGGGACCTATTGTTATCGAGTGATGCCGTTCGGTTTGAAGAATGCTGAAGCAACATACATGAGAGCCATGACCACTATGTTTCATGATATGATGCATAAAGAGATTGAGGTATACGTAGATGATGTGATTATTAAGTCAAAAAGTCTGGCCGACCATGTTAAAGATTTAAGAAAGTTCTTTGAAAGGCTTCGCAGGTATAATCTCAAACTCAACCCGACAAAATATGTATTTGGAGTTCCGTTTGGAAAGCTGTTGGGGTTTGTAGTCAGCCGTCGGGGAATTGAATTGGATCCTTCGAAAATCAAAGCCATTCAGGATTTGCCCCCGCCCAAGAATAGGACGGAGGTGATGAGTTTGCTTGGTAGACTGAACTACATTAGCAGGTTTATTGCTCATCTCACAACCACTTGTGAGCCCATATTCAAGTTGCTGTAAAAGAGTGTTGCGGTAAAATGGACTGAAGAATGTCAGGAAGCGTTCGATCGAATCAAAAGATATTTGTAAAATCTGCCCATGCTGGTACCCCCGGAGCCTGGTAGGCCTTTGATCTTATATTTATCAGTCATGGACAAATCTTTCGATTGTGTCCTGGGTCAACATGATGTCACGGGCAAAAAGGAGCAGGCTATTTATTATCTTAGCAAGAAGTTCACCACATATGAGGCCAGGTATACTCTTCTTGAAAGGACGTGTTGTGCCCTAACTTGGGTAGCACAGAAGTTGAAGCATTATCTCTCATCCTATACTACTTATCTCATCCCCCGCATGGATCCTTTAAAGTATATCTTTCAGAAGCCTATGCCGACAGGTCGATTGGTAAAGTGGAAAATATTGTATACCGAGTTCGACATTGTATATGTGACTCAAACTGCCATGAAAGCCCAAGACTTGGCAGATCATCTTGCTGAGAATCCCATCGATGAATAGTACTAGCCATTAAAGACATATTTTCCTGACGAAGAAGTGTCGTGTGTCGATGAAGTCGTTATAGATGCTGATCCAGGTTGGAAGTTGTTCTTCGATGGAGCTGTCAATATGAAAGGAGTCAGAATTGGTGCGGTTCTTATCTCTGAATTAGGACAATATTTCCCGGAAACAGCACAACTTCGATTCTACTGTACTAACAATATGGCAGAATATGAAGCCTGCATTCTTGGTTTGAGGTTAGCTGTTGATATGGGAGTCCAAGAATTATTGGTTTTGGGAGATTTGGATTTGCTCGTCCATCAAATTCAAGGCAATTAGGAGATGCGAGATTTGAAGCTCATCCCGTATCGACAATGCTTGCTGGAGCTATGTCAACGGTTTATGTTAGTAAAATTTAGGCATATTCCAAGGATTCATAATGAAAATTACTGATGCTTTAGCCAGAGGATTCATAATGAAAATTGTTGATGCTTTAGCCACTCTGGCTTCAATGCTCCAACATCCTGATAAAGCCTACATCGATCCAGTGCATATACAGAGTCGTAATCATCATGCTTACTGTAATGCGATTGAAGAAGAGCTCGATGGAAAGCCCTGGTTCTTGAATATCAAGCGATACATGCAGTCTGGAGAATACCCAACATATGCTACCAAAGATCAAAAGAGGGCTATTAGGCGTTTGGCTAGTGGATTTTTCTTAAGTGGGGGAATCTTATATAAGAGAACCCCAGTTCTGGGACTTTTGAGATGTGTAGATGCAAGAGAAGCCTCATCAATCATGGTTGAAATACACTCTGGAGTATGCGGGTCGCATATGAACGGTCATGTTTTGTCAAAGAAGATTCTTCGAGCAGATTATTACTGGCTTACTATGGAGTGAGATTCTATTCAATTTGTTTGAAAGTGTCATCAATGTCAGGTGCACGGTGATCTGATACGTTCTTCTCCTGTTGAGTTGCATGCAATGGCCGCTCCATGGCCGTTCGTGACTTGGGGAATGGATGTAATTGGACAGATTGAGCCGAAGTCATCAAATGGACATAGATCCATTTTGGTAGCCATTGACTACTTCACAAAGTGGGTAGAAGCAGTAACTTTCAAGTCAGTGACAAAGAAGGTTGTGGTAGATTTTGTTCATGCCAATATCATTTGTACATTTGGAATTCCTAAGATGATCATTACAGACAATGCTGCCAATCTCAATAGTCATTTGATGCAAGAAGTATGTCAACAGTTTAAGACCGCACATGGAAATTCTATTCCATATCGCCCAAAGGCCAATGGTACTATAGAATCCGCCAATAAGAATATAAAAAAGATACTGCAAGAAATGGTACAAGGGTCTAGACAGTGGCATGAAAAGTTGTCATTTGCATTGCTAGGTTATCGCACCACTGTTCGCACTTCAACAGGGGCAACTCCATATTTATTGGTGTATGGAACAGAAGCAGTTATCCCTGCAGAAGTTAAAATTCCCTCTCTTTGAGTCATTGTAGAAGCAGAGATTGATGATGACGAATGGGTCAAAACCCGACTAGAACATTTGAGTTTGATTGAGAAAAAAATACTAACGTCTGTATGTCATGGCCAGTTGTCAAAGGAGGATGACTCGAGCGTATAACAAAAATGTCCGTCCCAGGAATTTTGAAGTCCGTCAGTTGGTATTGATACGTATCCTTCCTCACCAGGTTGAAGCGAAAGGCAAGTTCTCCCCTAACTGGCAAGGTCCCTTCGTTGTGAAGAAAGTGTTGCCCAATGGAGCCTTATATTTGACAGATACTGAAGGCAAAATGGCAGAAATGGCTATCAATGATGATGCGGTCAAAAGATATTATGTATGATATTTTATCCTTTGTTGATTTTATTGCATGTTTAGTACTTGCATTTTTAAGATTGATATGATGAAGGCATTTTATTCTTCTATCCTAACATTGTGTCATCCTTTGTTTACCCGTTTGAGCTTCATTTTAATTTTCTTTCATATCCCTCTTTTGGAATCAAAATAGAGTCAAAGATAACAGTCAAGAAAATAAGAATAAAAGAAAAAGTTTGAAAATGAAAAGAAAAAAATCCAATCAAAACAAAGAACAAGCTGATGGAACTACGTGCGACCTGATTCTCCTCTCTCGGGAGTGAGATACGTAGGCTGCCCTATTTCGGGATCAGTCCAACCAAATAAAGATTTTAGATTCACCCAGTCAACAGAACTGGGGCATGAGTTAATGTGTTGTTTGAGTCAATTCCAAAAGTTGTAAGTCCCACCCCCACTTCAAGTGTCATTTTAACCTTTTGCCATACTTTTCTAACCTTATCCAAAAGCCAAGTTACAACCAAAAAAAGTCCTTCAGATCAATTTTGAAAATGTTAAGGCTAAGCATGCAATGGATATGATGATACATTGTGAGGTACCACTTGTCTCCCTCAGCATAAGAAATAAGGAAAGAAATACAAAAATGAGAGAGTCTTATTGGTGAAAAACCCTATGGGCATCATAAGGCGATGATGAGTTGAGAGAAATAAAAATGAGAGAGTCTTATTGGTGAAAACCCTCGTAGAGACCATAAGGCGATGGTGAGTGGAGAGAAATAAAAATGAGAGAGTCTTATTGGTGAAAACCCTCACAGGCATCGTAAGGCGATGGAGAGTTCAAGAGAAAAGTGAAAAGTGAAAAAAAAAAGATTTGTTGGCGAAAGTCTTTTAAGATGTCGTCAATCGAATATGATGTATGAGTCCAATGGATTTGAAGAAGCGGCTCAGCGGCAAAGGCACGAACTCAACAACTAATGGGGAGTTTGGATGGGAAGATCAGGCAGCTGAATCCAAAATGCATGTCATACTCATTGGAGTTGGTTGTCGTATTCAGATAAGTTTTCTTTTATTTTGGAATATGGGACTTTGCCCTTTTGTTTCATTTACATATTCATGTTTTTGTCCTTTTATTGTCATTTATCAAAATAAAAGTCACCATCATTTCTTTATATTTTAAGTCAAGTCTGTGTCAAAACAAGCGAGAAAAGATTTCAAAATTTACTATCAGTCTTTTCAATTATATGAGGAAAAGCAAAGGAACAACACAGGAAAGAAAAATGATCGTAATTCAACACGAAACAAAGGAAGTCTGTCAAACGACAGGCTATTGGATTCGTGGAAGCATTCAGATTTGGGAAAAGGGTGCACCTCAGAGGCATGGTAAAATAGAAACCCATTGTTCGAGTCAGAACTCATTTCCCTCAATTTGGATCCGGGTCAATGATGCGGCAAGACAGGGCAAGTGTCAGCGAGTTGGAACACAGATGAAAGGAACGAGTGCTGGGACAGATACCTGAGAAGCCAAAAGCTGCAAGTCACCACTAAGTTTTTAACTGACAAATTTTCTTTGTTGAAATAGGGGCAAATTTGCTTCACTTAATTCAGCTACCATTGGAAATGCACATCCGTGGGACTTTACTTTATGCTCAGGACCCTCCTGGAAAATGGGATTTTACTTTTTGTTCAGGACCCTCCTAGAAAATGGGATTCTACTTTATGTTCAAGACCCTCCTGAAAAATGAGACTTTACCTTCTGATCAGGACCCTCCTGAAAAATGGAATTTACTTTCAATTCAGGACCCTCCTGAGAAATGGGATTTTACTTTATGTTCAGGACCCTCATGAAAAATGGGAATTTACTTTCAATTCAGGACCCTCCTGAAAAATGAATTTTTACTTTTTGTTCAGGACCCTCCTGAAAAATGGAAATTTACTTTATGCTCAGGACCCTCCTGAAAAATGGAAATTTACTTTATGTTCAGGACCCTCCTGAAAAATGGGACAACACTTTCAAAAATAAAATACTACCTTACTATAATTTTTGTTCGGGATAATTTTTGTTCTAGTTTTAATTTTGGATTTCAGGAGCCCGCCTGGAGAATAGGGTAAAGAAATAAAAAGTCAAGCAACAAAGCGAAGCAATTGAAAGCCAAGCAACAAGCTAAAAGAAATTGCAAATCAGGAGCCTGCCTGAAGAATAGGGTGATAAAACTCGAGTCAAGAGCCAACAGAAGCTGTATAGATAGGATTTTATAATTTCATTTATGTTTTAACTTGTAATTTTGATTTTTTGATGTAATGACAAAGCCGCGGATCGGAAGCTCGATGGAACCTCACTCGACTCTCCAACTCGGTATAGTCCGTCACCTTCCAATCCTTTGAGATACTTGTTACTTGATCCCCTCATAATTTGGGTAGGTAGGATGTCCTAAGTCAAGACCTAGTTTTCCTCCTTCCTCTTGCTCTGTGATTTTAAATAAAGGTCAGGACAAAATTCCGTCTCGTTGTCTACTGCTTTGTAAGAAAACACCATGTGTTTACATCCAAAGGGGGCATGATGTAGACACGTGATTTTGTCCTCTTAAAGTTCAATTTTATTCACTTTTACCCATTTTTACTTTATCCTACCGTGTACCCTCATCCATGTTATTATACCCTCACAAAATACAAAAATAATAATAACAAACTCCCTAACAAATTCTATCCTGTCCTAATCCCTTTACATCTCATCCTAACAACCTACCCAAACAAAAATAGACACCTAAACATTATCCCTCCAATTAAAAAACAACACCTACCCTACCCCACAACCACACAATTCCATAGGCATATATACAACAAAAAGGGGGGGGGGGGGCTTCTTCAAGAATATAACATGGATATAAAGATACAAGGATCATCTTCTTCCTTGGCAAGAAATCGACCCTCACTAATGCTCACTAATCTCACACACACACACTCATTATTCATAGATAAACATACACATACACAGTAAGTAAGACAACGAGAATATAAGACTCGTTTGACAGAATTCGGCTACAGAATAAGATAAACGGCCAACTCTGGCTTGATCTTTTCATTGCAACCTCGATGCCAGAATCAGTCGTCTTTGTTGATTTGCTCGAGTCAGTCTTAAGATCTTTGAATTTTCTTATTTTTCCTCGGAGTTGTACGAGATATATTCGGAATCAGTTTGTCTTAGTTGATTTTGTCACTATTAGCTCATCGGAGCTTGGTTATCGACTTCAATTTCTCTGTTGGGATTGTTAGGACGGTTTCGGCGTGGGAGGTTTCGTTCGAGGTTACGAGTCCGGGTTTTTCTTAAACATTATTGTCACGAAATTGTCTCTTCAAAGGATACTGTCAGGACTCCGTTGATTTATTTTGGTCAGTTTCGGGTCTCAGTTCTACGATACCGAGGTGGATTATTTTTGCTGTTGAGGTTTCTATTTGAGGTTTCGAGTGCGGATTTCTTTAACACATATTATCACGAAGTCGTTTCTTCGAAGGTCCATTTCTAATCCTTGCCCCTTTTGATTTTCTTGTTATGGTATTTAGTAGGTGGATATTGTGATAGTGCATTGTTTGTTGATTGGACACTTTAGTGATTGGTGCTGCCTTATCTGAATAAGTAGTCGTTAGTATGAAATCGATGATGATATGGATGGATAATTGTGATCGTGTTTTAAAATCTGTCATGTATGAATGTGGGGGGATTGGAATTGCAAACTAATGAAGTAATGTGAATTGTTTGTCTGGACCTGAAATTGAAAATTGACGAAAAGTTTAGATTCGGATTAATTTCGATTTATTGTTGACCTGAAAAGTGATAGAATTATGTCTTTAGTCAAGAATGGATATGTAAATGGTAGGTTCGGGTAGGCAAATTTAGGCATGGTGGATTGATGACATGTTTGAATTATATGTTGGAATGGTTTTATTTTGTCGCATTTAATTCAATTGTATAATTTGACTGAGGAATGCCCCGAAGTATCTGTATATATTTATTCATAGGGGAATGCCCCGAGGTATCATGTACCCGGAGGACGTTCGTGATGAAGGCCCGAGGCGTCGGGTAGAGCATTAGTTTAGAATTAATTTAGCATAGATTTATATTTATGCATTTTTTATACCCTGGACTGTATAATTGGACTGGACATTACATTTTGGATTGTTTTGTTTTGTTTATCGTTTGATTGTTTTGCGTGCTTTTGTGTGGTTTAGACATTTCATAGTGTCAAAATAGTCGATACACTCTACCAAGCGACCGTGGTTGAACCACGAGATCGAGGGGTGCCTAACACCTTCCCCTCGGTCAACAGAATTCCTTAGCCGAAGTCTCTGTTCGCAAACCAGTTTAAAGAGTCAAATGGTTTTGAAAAGAATTTTCCAATGGTGACTTGGCACACCAGATTATGCCAAGTGGCGACTTTGAATAAAAAATGTAAATAATCCTTTTTCCAAAACAAATTTTTATTTCTTGTCACTTAAATAATAAAACCCTTTCGAACTTTAAAACGAATCTTTTTGGAGTACGAAAAATGGGGTGTGACAAAACCTAGCCGAAGCAAGTAAAAATGTATTAAGATTTGATAATAAAACAGAAGGAACGTCAGCAAATACTAAAATATCACCAACAGAAATATTAAAAAAATATGAAATAGCTATATGATATGAATTTAGCAGTATGACAACAGAAGAAGCAGAACAAAATAAAGAAATAGATACGAATAGGAATTTAATGTTAAAACTAGCAATATGTAATATGTGTTATATAGATGAGTATACGTATGCATTTAAAGAATATTATTATAAAGGAACATATAATATAGAAGAAAGTAAAGAAATAAGAAGATTATATTTTAGTAAATTACTTGAACCATTTAGTTCAAAAATAATAAAGAGTTGGGATGAAACAAAAATAGTAGATACCCTAGGAGCAAGAATAAATTTTTTACAACAATGGTATAGAAATCTATGTGAAAAATGTAGAGAAGAAATAAAAATGAAAAAAACATTAATAAGAAATTTAGCATGTTGCAAAGATAAAATAACACCTCAATTTGGATGTGAAGAAAGATATTATAAGAAAAGAAAAAGACATAAGAAATATAAGAAATACAAGAAATCAAAATATAAGTATAAGAAACCAAGAAAAAGATATTATGTAAAAAATTATAAACATAAAAGACCATATAGGAAAACAAATCTATAAAAGAATGTGCTTGTTATAATAGTGGAACACTAGGACATTTAGCTAGAGATTGTAAATGGAATAATAACAAAAGAATCTAAGTAGGGCTTAAATATCAAATTCATCAAACTCATAAAAGCAATTGGGACATTAGTCAACCCAAAAGACATAACACAAAACTCATAGTGCTTAGACATGGTTCGAAATGCAGTCTTAGGAATATCGTTAGTCCGAATCTTAAGTTGATGATACCCAAACCTCAAATCAATCTTGGAAAATATGGCTACACCCTGCAACTGGTCAAACAAATTATCTATACAGGGCAAAGGATACTTATAAATCATAACCTTGTTCAGCTACCTGTAGTCTATTAGTATATAAAGACTACCATCCTTCTTCTTCATAAACAACATAAGAGCACCCCATTGAGAGGCACTCGAGCAGATAAATCCCTTACCCAATAAATCCTATAACTGAGTATTTAGTTCCCTTAACTCAATCGGAGCCATCATATAAGGAGAAATAGAAATAGGATGAGTACCTAGATCTAGATCAATACAAAAATCAACTTCACGGTCTGGTAGTATGCCAGGAAAATCTGCAGGAAACACCTATTGAAACTCACACCACAGACACTAACTCAATAGATGGAACCTCTACAGTAGTGTCCCATATATGTGCTAAGAAGGCTGAACAACCCCTCTCAAATAACCTCTTTGCATGCATAAAGAAAATAAATTTGATTAAAGCAGGACTATAATCACCCTCTCACTCAAGTCTATCCATCCCGTCATAGCCATAATTACTGTCTTAGAATGACAGTCTAATATAGCATGATACAAAGACAACCAACTCATCCTTAGTATTATGTCAAAATCTACCATGTCTATAATCACCAAATCTGCCCAAGTTTGATACCCAATAAACATAATAAAACAAGAACAATAACCCTATCAACAATAATAGAATCACCAATAGGGGTAGATACATGAATAGGAAAGTTAAGTAGATCACACACTATGTCCAACCCTACAACAAAATTGATAAATACATATGAGAAAGTAGAACCAGGATCAAATAATATAGTGTCTATCCGATCATAGACAAGAAATGTACTTGTAATAACAGCTGATGCCTCTACCTTAGGTCTGCTTGGAAAATCATAAATATGCGCCTTACCACCAGTCTGAGCATTACCCCTGCCAAGATGAGAACCACCTCGATAGGGCTGATTACCTTTATACCTTTATTATGACTACCATTCCCATCCTGCAGACGACCTCTACCATTACCACCACCTTCTCTACCTGCTGGAAATAGAGCTCGAGGAGCTTATTATTGGCTAGACTGATTATACTTTCTTGAATAGGACAAAACCTCTTGATGTGACCAAATCCACCACAATTATAACATATACTATCCAAGGTAGGTCGCTGAGTTGAAGAAGACTAAGTGAGGTAACCACCAAAGTCTGAAGACAACTAGTTTTCCCTAACGGAGCCCCAACAGACACTTGCATCGTTGATTGAATGGGGAAATTCGAGTATCACTATGTACTCTAACCCCTAAAATAAGAACCACTAAAATTGCCTTCTTTACGGGCCTTCTTTCCTGTCGTCTTGGCATAATTCTCTTTCCTTACAACCGCCACCTTCTTTGTAAAATTAAATGTCTCCTAAAAAGACTTACCTGAAGATGTCATCTGATAAGCAGATTTTAGAGACCTATATTCAAACCTTTTATAAAGATACGGATCCTCTCATCCTCAGTTTTCAGCAGCGAGGGTAAATACCGAGATAATGAATAAAATTTGGCCTTATAGGCTACAAATAACATACTCCCCTACTCAAGATTAGTAAACTCATCCCTTTTTCTGTCCTTCAATATAGGAGGCATATACTTCTCTAAAAAAATTAAGTAAAACTGAGTCCAAGTCAACAGAGGCAAACCTATAGCCCTACACTCTACATAAGCTCTCTACCACATCTTGGCATCTCCCTAAAACTAAAAAGTTATCAATTCCACACCATACCTTTCAACCATACCCATCTTGTGAAGTCTCTCATGAAAATCAATAATGAACACATAGGTATTCTCAGACTTGGTTCCATGAAAAATAGGAGACTTCATCTTTATAAACTTGAAAAATAGATATGCGCATCTCCAGTCATCACTGGACCCACTAATTGTCTTGGAAAAATATTTGACCTTTACACCTCTTCCATTCGAGGAGCTACACAAGCAGCATGCTACTCCCCGGATGCTAAACTGCAGGTGTTGTGGGCATAGTCTTGATTCCTGCCAACCCACTCAAAAAGCTCAAACCCTGCTGAATCACATAAAAAAATATTTGAATTGGAGTTATACCTCGCTAAACCGGTGTGACCTTATAAAATGTCTTCCCCTCATTCTGCACTTCTATCTCAGGTATATCTTCATATGGGAGAGGAGATACCGACCTCTCCCTAGTTGGTCTCATGGCCTGAGCTTTGCTCCTGTTAGGCGCTACTCTCCTTCCTTTTTTTCATCATCTCCTCGCCTATCCTTTACCCTGAATTGTAGCCCCAATAACCCATTCGAGCACCTCAACTCTTGCTCCATTTGCTCGCGGTCTCGCCATCTATGAGAATAAGGATTAAAGAAGTTAGATACTAATTGGGATCTCTAGATACCAATTGAAATCAAATAATAACACATAAGAAAGAAGACTTTGAATTTTCCTAGTGTCCTGTAGCCTCTCGAAGAAAAGTACAGACGTATCTGTACCGTTCTGCAAGATTCAACTTGACATCTACTTGTACGACGAGATCAATGAACTTAGGGCTCTGATACCAACTTTGTCATGACACAAATAGCCATGAGTGGCACACACACTAATCTTCCCGTGGGAGAACCATTTAACCAAATCATTATCCAATAACTTAGTCAATATTAAGACGAGGTTATCCTAAAACCAACATAATAATAATAATAATAATAATAATAATAATAATAATAATAATAATAATAATAATAATCTGAAACTAATCATTATTCTTGCTTAAACCAAACAAACTACATATTAGAATCCTCAAGACTCGAAAGTCATTATACAAGAACTCCTAAAGCAAAAAATCATGTCTAAAAGAAATATCCCAAATAAGGAATGATAAAGAGTGTTTGATTACACGAAAGAAGGTCAAGGAATAATACGATGATTCATGAAAGCCTGGAGATGGAGTGCTCACCCTTGGATCAAGATCAACTATCAAATGCTAGACATGATGTCGTGTCTAGGCCTCTGGAATACTCTCTGCACTCAACAAACGAAGAGTACATGGTAGTATCAGTACAAACTACAGTGTACTGATAGGTATCATAGGTTAACTCAATTTAATAGCATGAGCACAACATAAATCAAATAACAAGTGGACATACATCGACACATAACAAGTATTCAATGAATCTGAAAATAGATCAATGACGGGCCAAACATTGCTTTCAAACAAGCCATGTAAACCATCAAGAGTATCAATCATACTTTAAACATCCATAGAATCAACAATAATACAATAAGTAACAACTCTGTCCTTCTAAACCTCACAATTAGAACATAACTAGATCGTTATTAGCTTATTAAACTGCACGACCTGTTAAAATCAACAGTAATCTGTACACACATGCTAAGGGACTTTTTTTTTACCAACTAATCATGACCTACAGGGAACAATCTATGTCCATGTACCATATCAACGTGGTATCCTATCCTTCCTAAATAAGTAATATCAATATCTATATTCGTACAAGCATGATAACTGATCCTCCATAATCATATTATATACATTTTATCAAATTCGCACTATCTATCAGGATACAATATATCATACTAATTTTACAAGTACACTTAAAATCATAAGGCAATTCAAACGAGTTCAATTTTCAATAATTATTCATACAAGTGTCAACAATTCAAATACCATCAAATTCAAGTATGTGCGAAGACCAAGCATCCAATTTAGGAATATAAACACAACTAAATTTAGTCTAAACTCCAATTAAACCATAACTTACCTCAATTAAAGAATCCAAATGTAGCTAGTCCGCAAACGCCTTGCCCTACCTCAAAGTTTGGAAACATTCAAAATCTGTTCCAATGTACAATTTTCATAAAAGTACGAATCTAATGACATTCATTTTGAAAATTCTTACTCTAAGAATCCAAGAGCTAAACCTCAATTTCTTATCAAAGTTATAATTGAAAGAAATCTTGAAATCTGAAGCTATAAAATCAGTAATTTCAACCTATTAGTTATGTAACACTAAACTTCACCATCCTTCATTTATAACTTTTGTTATTATTAAACAATATAATTTTTGTCATTATAAGGCTAACTGTAATCAAAACATATCTTCATCCCATAATTATTTGAGTCTTTTTATTTTTTCCCTTAAGTCTAATGACACCAGAATGTCCAAACAAGCAATTATGAGTCACATTATATCCCACCAAATAATGGACCTACTTTTGGACTACTATATAAATTAAATTAACATAATTTAATATAAAACTAATCAGTAAAATTAGTACCTAGACTATTCTCAAATCCCTTGAAACAATAGCAGCCGCACAGATGCAATCACAAACGGTTTGTCGCCTAATTCTATTCAAATGCACACATCACTATACCCAAATTCCCATAACCATATTTTCTAACTTAACCAATTACCATAGGATATAAATTTTAAAACTTACCTGGAGGCTGATCGTAGCTTTTTTTTTTTTTTTTTTCAAATTCAATCTGTGTATGCTCTTATTCAACTGTCACTCTTGTTTGACACCGCTGGGTGTTCCTATTATTATATATGATAAATTTTTTCCACTTGAATTTATTCTTGATCATATAAGTAAATAAATTGTAATTTTAACCCATTATTAACTAATTATTTAAAATATTCAAAACTTCTAATAAATACACAAATTTATTCGAAACTTCATAGAAATAAATTAAATATAAATTGAATAATATGTTCTGAACCTATTATAAATATTAAAATGTCTAATCGAGGTCATCTTGACCATAAGTTGACTGTAGTTGAACTTATCTTTTTTAAAACTCAGTAACCCAACTAATCACTTAAATAACTTTGGTACACCCCAAAAATTGGTACTACCCATCCCCATGAGTCATAAATCACATAAACAAACTAGAGAGAGCTAAAATGAAAAAGATTAGTAAAATTCATGAACCGACTAAGAGGATCGTTACAAATACAATAGTGTCTTATGCATAGGCGAGATGATTAAAGTTAACACTCCACCTTGGCAAATCACACCCCTCAAATTAATCATCCTCAAATGAGGCATTTAAGGCCTAGTTAATACTTCTATTGATATTATAAATAGAGCAGGGAATAGATGATCTCCTTCTTTCACTCCCCTAATAGAATGAAAGAAATCATGTTCTTGACCATTAATCAAGATCGAATAACAGTTATTGAAGATCAATCTTGTGATGCCACAGAGTAAAAGTAAATTAAGTACTTGATATACTATGGTCTTTTTGTGATTAGACTAAGGGTGGATGATTAATTATAGTAGAAACTAGGTATAAAATATTTCACGATAATTTAGCTTCTTTAGTAGCAATATAAAGTGGGTGCAGGAATTACCTTATTTGGATAATTCAATTCTTATTTATAAAATTACAAATAGTTGGATCACTTACATAGAATATTAATATTGTTTTAGGAGTTACTCCATTGTCGGCTTAGCTTGACTCCACCGCCTACCTCCTTCCATTTATAAAAGTTTACATATGAGTTCTTGCCAAAAAAAAAAAAAATTAAATTATGCATAAAAATTCCTCCTCACTTCTCCAGCAGCTATGGTAAGCCTCCTCCGACTCTAAACTTGAAATCAAATTATAACTTTGACCTTAAACTTTGATAGTGCACAAATAGGATTTTTAACTATTCAAAACCTGAACAAATATGACTTCTGATTTTGCAACCCCATGCATGAGTCTCACTCGCGCCTACGTGAAAAGGTAATCCAATCACACGATGTCACGTCGTTGAAAGGGCTGACTTAGAGGGAGATCATATTTGTGCAATTTTAAATAGTTAAAGGTCATATTTGTTTATTATTATTATTATTATTATTATTATTATTATTATTATTATTATTATTATTTTCTATAGGATTATTATTATTATTATTATTTTCTATAGCAGCAACACCTAACTTTATTTTTTAAATTAAAAAAAGAACAGTCATTAGCAGGGATCGAACCCGCGCAGTAGGCTGAAGGAAGCGTCTAAGAAGAGAAAATAACACCACTGGATTATCTAAGTGTCTTGTTTCATGTGGTTCAACATTAATATACGTATATAAATATGCATTTTCTACCTTATATATACAACGTAATTTTTTTACCGAGTGGGTTCGGGTGAACCCCATGGAAACCACTTAGGTCCGCCCCTATGTTAATTTAATAACGTTTTAATAACGTTGATTTAATAACATTTTAATAACGTTAATTTGATAACGTTAATTTAATATACTACTACTACTATCCTTAATAACGTTAATTTAATAGCATTTTATTAAAATTATAATTTTTTTTATTATTAGTATAGTTTCATCTTTAATTTAATATTTAAATAAATTATATTTAGATATATTATATAACTTAAATTTGCCCTCTGCTTTATAACATATATATACGTACTCGCACAATTTTTTCGTATGAGGATGACCCACCTAATTAATAAATCTTCAATATTGCTCTTTTTCCGTAATGACAAAAGAAATTAAATGTCATTTTCATCTTTGAGTCGAAAATAATGAAGAAATAATAGTGAAAACTCATTTAAAAGTCATATTTGTGCAGTTTTGAATAGTTAAAGGTCATATTTGTGCACTGTCAAAGTTTAGGGTCATATTTATGTATTACGCCCTTAGATTTTAAGCTGGACGCGCCCAGTTTTACGTAATGAACACGTGTTTTGCCACGTAGTATCGGAGGTCATATTTGTGCAGTTTTGAATAGTTAAAGGTCATATTTGTACACTGTCAAAGTTTAAGGTCAAAGTTATAATTTAGTGTCAAGTTTAGAATCATATTTATGTATTATGCTCTCAAAAAACCTTCGGTAGTTCATGTCAAGAAAATATTCCATCCCATCAAATTGTTACGTTATATGTTCTATTAGAAATCTATTATATATTAGTCAAGATATTATTTTGGGTTTTAACCCTAAACCTATATTACATAGAAATATTTCCCATTAGTATACAATTATGCCCAGTATATAAGTATGAATGCTATGCAGTCTTGATATTTTCATTCTGTAGCCTTTATATTTTCATATCTATGGTGTCCTATAATTTGTGTAAATACTTTGACAAAATAAGTGTGAAGAAGACGGTATATACTTTATCAAATATGAGATTGAATTTTGGATTGTAATTTCTATGAATAGCTGATCATATATATGTGCACGCTATAAACTTGTAGACTGTGCTCGATAGTGAAAACTTAGAGTTGTCATGTCAAGGCTTTAAGCACAACTTTAGATTAGGATTCTGGGAATCGTAACCGCGAAGTTAGCTAGGAAGCACCAAAGATATGTAAAGCTAAACCCTCTTTTGCCGTTAAGGCACAACCATAGTCATTTGTTTCTTCTAGCGGAGTCGATATAGTCTACTTGATATATAGACACAAATCTTTCACCTCGTAGAGTCTAACACATAACTATATGCCTAATTTCGCCATAATATTCACATTCCCTCCTCATTCTAAATTACTTGTCTCTGCGTCTATTTATTCGAGTCGCAATATTCATTTTACTCTTGTTGAGTCAAGTATCTATAGAGCGACACATGATTGTATTTGTGCGTATTAGAAATTACTAGAATTCATATGTTATATGGACCTCATACCATATATTTAGAGTAATTGGCCATAGTATAATCTCACTTATATATTAGATCACATAGCAATATAGTCGTAGAATAATATAAAGAACTAACGTTTGAATAGAATAGCTTGATACTAGAAAAGAAATTAGTTGTATGTGGAAAATGTTAGTTTAATGTTTGAATAGTATTTATCATGATATACTTGTATAGGCCAATAAGGCACTTGCTTGATTGTCATGACTCGATTTCTCAGGTCATGATGGCGTCTTCTATAACCCACCAGTAGGCAAGAAAACCTATAGTCCGGAACTCCTAGTAACGGACTATCAAGAGAAATGGAGGAAGAATGCAGAATAAATGAAATAAAAGGCTAAAATACATAAGATATTCTCAAAACCTGGTGGAATCAGTACAAGAACTTCTAATGTAATAAGACTTACAAAATGAAGAACAAAATGAATATACTGATACAACGCATCTCTGAATACAACCTAGAGACTAGTCAAGTACATAAGAGGGAGAATAGCAATACTCCAAACGCCAGGAGCTCACCCTATTTCTCTGAACTATAGGTGCTCTACACAATGCACAAAACAACGGCAAGAGACCGTACTACAATTTACAAGCTGCGAAAGTGTAGTATGAGTACAAAAAATGTGGTACTCAGTAGGTAACTGTTGTCTGAGCTCCAAAGCTAATGCAAATATAAATAGCATCCAATCAGGAAAGTAAACTACACCCAAATATCCCAAACTACATAATAAAGCTAAGGGGATAGTAAAAATAACTACTACATTCATACTCAAGGAACTAACGTAATGTAACGCCCCGAAATCTGGTTTTTGGGACGCCACATGGTGCTCCAAACTACAAGTAGTCCTGAGCTAACCCTGATCGCTTTTCTACTAAATCTGAATCTCAACATAAGGGAAATATGAATATGAAAACATAATAAATGCAGAAATCTTATCTGAAACAGACTAATCTCACAAGTCTTGGTAAAACAATACTGAAAAATCTAAATACTGAATCAAAAGTCTAAAACTGAATCTAGTAGTCCGACAAGACTCTACTGACTGAGTCTAGAGAGTCACTGGGACAGACCCCAGCTGACTCAAGCTGTCTGAAATGAATAATGAAACATCTACTAATAAATCAAAAATCTGAATAGCTAAGTCCCCAAACTATGAGGACTCACCAACTGCAGGGATGTAGATGAGATGCTCGAAAATCACTCATGCTGCTGGGACTGAGCACCTGAACCTACATTATGAGACAATGCAACATATAGACGTATATGTGGATCAGTACTTTGATGATGTACTGATTATATGCGGGTGAATGCAATAAGTAAGAAATATCATCACAATTTATAAAATCATGCATGCTAAATGTAAATGACTCATATCGGCTTGAGTAATCTGAAATCTGAAGATCGTAAATCATGAATAGTAAAGCACATAATATAAATCTTGTGAGTCATAACACTTAGTTTTAAAATTTGTATTTCTGTTCTATTCCCAAATCATAAAGGCTAAGTGAAAAAGGGCTCACCATTTTATGTTTGAAACTAAAAGTTGTAATTCTGTAATCAGAAATCTTAGGTAAAATAATATCTAAGTAAGTTTGTGGGTCTTTACACTTAGTTTTTCTAAAAGCTTTTCTATTAATATTTTCTGTTAGCTAGCAGGGAGGTTTTCTTAACCAACATAAACCAAGTGAGCATTCATGGAGTCTAACGTTCTTGTCCCCTTAAGGAGGAATCCTCATGGTACGGAGAGGATTCATACTCTTGCCAGGGAGTATAACCTATCTAAGTAATCACATATTTGTCATCCAAGTAGAAGTGGGAATAATCTAATTCCTACGTTGACACATAGTTCTAGGGTATGAAACCGTAGTAACGTACCCTTCTCGGTGCTAAATACTACTCCCATTAAATTTGTATGTTCATTCTGAAGAAAATCCACTTTAAAATAGTCTAATGGTTTGTAATAAAAACCAACTGTATATCCATAAAGCTAAATTTGTAATCTGAATCTGTAAAGGGGACTTCATATCTATTCTGAGACCAAAAGGTCAAATCTTTATCACTAATCTGAAAGGAATCTAGTCATAGGGTGCTTATAGCACAACAATTCTTGAAATAACAATCTTAAATTAGGGCTTAATGACCCATGTATCAATCTCATGTTAAAACATCAAAATGTTCATGCTTGATAATGTAAACATTGATAATTCAACTCAAAATCTGGAAATTTATGCAATATGCATGAAAATATGAACATAATCATGTAATTCAACTTCTAAATCATTGGAAATCTCATAAGCTTGTAAATAACAATAATGGGTATAAACCCTAACTTCAATTTCATGAGAAATCATATAAAATTCAATAAATTCATAATTAAAATAAGTTTTGGGCACAAGGATGAAAAGAGTATCCTTGTTCATAAACCCACATACCTTAATTGGTGATCTTTGATGAAAAACTTGAATCTTGAATTCCTATTGTTTCTTTGGAGATGAATTCTTAGAGTTCTTGAATTGGGGATTCTTAATCTTGAATTTCCTTGGAGAATTAACAGAGGAATTTGGATTTCTTGGGGAGAAAGTTTGTTGAACTAGGATTTTGCTTGAGAGAGATTTGATGAAAAGTGGATGTAAAGTGCTTTGAAGGGGTTTAATTCATTATTTAAGACGGATTAAGGGTTGGGAGAATGACCAAAGTACCCCCTTTAGTATTTGTAACAGAACTGAAAAAATGAACTTCTTACGAACTGGGTGGCTACCGCGACACGCCACTATCGCGATGGCTCACTGAAAAAGGATGAGCGGGAACTGGGATTTCATCGAGATGCGCCACGATCGTAGAGCCCTTTAGTTTGTCATTTTGACAAATAGCGCGATGCGCTAGTATCGCGAGGTCTCACTGGAAATTGCCAAATGGGAAATTAGGCCTCTCTGCGACGCGCCAAAATCATAGAGTCTCACTAAAAATTAACAATTATCGTTTAAACCGTCCCCACGATGCGTTAAGGATCCAAATCACTGTGTTTTATGACTGAAGCTTAAAATAGCCCTAACTTCTTACCCGGTCATCGGATTTAGGCAAATCTTATATCATTGCAAAGCTTATAAAATTTTCCAAACGATGGGAGGTCTAAATCTAGAAAATTCCACATGAAATAATTATTGTTCGTTTTGGAAGCTATCCTTAACATTCTAGGGTCAAATTTTAACTAGAAAAGCTATGGGGTATTACACGTAATAAAGCCAATGAAACCATAAGGATAAGCTATTCTATTTCCACCATACTCCAAGACCTTAGCACTATATTGTATATAACTAGCCAATATACGAATAAAGAGCCAAAAAAGGATATATAATAGTATACAAGGCTAAAGGATGGCTATACAACATGAACAAAAAAAGGTTTGAAGGGATATATAGCAATACCATCACTATATATATATTGATAGGTATGCATATATGTACAAGGCTAACTTAAGGGTACAACATAAGTAATCACACTAGCATCTCAAGGCCACCTATTAACACTAGGAACTAGTGTTAATATAATCAAGGTCTCTAATCCACATGTCTATACATGAGATAATTATCCATAATAAAGAAATCATAAATATGTGATTTAGGATATCAAGCTATAAATCTATAATGCCTAACCATGGTATAATCATGCGTAATATCATGACCGTAAGGTAAAAGAACCAGAATCATACCTCAAATCTTAATGCCAGTCTGATAACCAACCTGCCACGAACCAACCATAATAACCACAATAATGTAACTAGCTAATCTGGAGAACCAATACCTAACTGGGCCTCTCATAAAACCCCTGATGTCATAGGCCCAAAAGGTTCAATCAACACACAACACACAAAAAATCATACTCTTCACCTATACCTATGCAACTTCCTATATGGATGATAGATATAGGTGTATACTGGTGATAGGCAATGCACATACGTGTGTGAATATAAGGAGAATCCATAATACCATAACCATTATTTTATCATCAATCGTCGAACTTGAACCGAAACTCATATAATCAATATCATCATTTACCAGACTTGAATTGAAACTCATATCATTAGTATAATTATTAGCCGGACATGAACCAAAACTCATATCATCATCAATGTATTTATCCAATACCATATATATATATATATATAAAGTATATATATATATAATGGCATATATATATAACGGTATACACATAAAATGCACGGGCTAGAACCATGGCTAAAAAGGTATAAGTCTGTAAATCCATTTTTCGGTGTAAAATCAAGGACTAAATCATCATAAAAGTATAGAAAGGATTAAAATCTTCCTTGATCGAGGTAAAGAGTAATAGAAAAATCATGGACCAGAATCTATCTCGGTAAAATCTCTAAATCATTAGTTTTAGTCTCAAAGGCTCATAAGTTACTCATTAAGGTGGCACAATTCCTGTTATGAAGAAATCCATTTTAAAGGTGAAAAGTGGGAATAAATCTTTTTTTAGGAAAGAGTGATAAAATTATTTTTTAGTTGGAATCGTATCATTTACTGCTTTAGTGATCATGAATGTACCGAATATATACATGCCATCACCAACATCCAAACAATGCGACCAAAAGATTCATGTTCCTAAACTACAATCACGTATTTTACAAGGATAAGAAACTTCCCAGAATCTAACCGATATCATATACACGGCCTTGGAACGAATAATATGTCTGGAATAACCACAAAATCATAATCACGACCTTAGTCCCAATGATATATATATATATATATATACATACAGACACACACAACATCAGAGTCCGAAATAAAACATATAATCCGACAAGTCTCGTAGAAAACCGTATACTAAAGGTTCATTAGTCTTAACTATGTCTAACTCACTAACATGCGTATATACGTCTACAAAGATAACACAAGTCTTGGCCTAAGATGAGTCGGAAGGGCACATTTCTAATCCCCAATATACATTTTAGACAAGCTTTTACCTTGGGCTAGGCTAAGGTATCTACATTCACTTTTAGATGATATATAAGCCACGATAAGCCCTAAGATATAAATTTCATCTAGAACATGAGAAACTAAGACAAATTGACGTAGGTTACAATTTCAAAATTGCTTAAGCCATCTAAATAAGGCTAATCACACCAATCATGCTTCCAATACCTAAATTTCATCCCTATCTAGCATAATATCATAATTATACTGCAACTTAGCTCTATCTATAAAGAAGGTAATAGGATTATAGAAATATAATAAGTCTTTCAACTTAAGGGTCAAATACCCTTCTAGCCCCAAACTTACAATTTAGGTTAAGCCACAGTGTTCTACCCCAAATCACATCCTAACACCCCTATCTAACATATAACATATATAAACACCATCTCAATAAAAAGAGTAGAAAGAAGCCTACGTGAATTCGAACCACAACTATTGAATCATCTAAAAATTGTCTGTCTTTATTCAACAATCTTGAAATGTCATCACGTTATAAAAATAGTAATGTACACATCACTAGGAGTAAAATGAGACCCAATTTCTATATTAGGAGTCGGGTCGAATTTTAGGTAAAGAAAAGGCCTGCGAGGCCCGCAAACTGAATTAAAAATTGAACCTGTCACATGATCCCTCAAAGGAGAAGAAATTTGTGCTAAAAAATTGAGTACAAATGAAGCATAATTTGGTCTCAAATAAACCCTCAAAGTTTAGGCATTCAAGCCCTGATTTCTAAGAATTTTACCAAGAATTAGGATGAAAATTGAAGGGAAAATCAATGGGAAATGCTCTTAATTTAGTTCAAAAATTGTGGAATAAGTAAAAGAAAATCAGGTGGAGAAAAAGAATTAAATATTGCTAGGTGTCGCTTAAGAGATCACCCTGTCCCTTAAGTTACAGTCGCTTAGGCAACATTTTTATTGCTCATTCAATCTATCTTTGGGGACGGGTATTGCCTAAGTGATCCCTAAGCCACTTAAGCAATACATGCTTAAGCGAGTTCAGTGATTGCGTAAGAGGACAGTGACCAAATAGTCAATGTCGCTTAAGCAACATGTCTCATATGCGGAGTCCGCCTAAGAGAAACTATGTTCCCTTAAGCAGTTTCCAATAACCTGATGCACCAAATTTTTCAACTCTAGAATGGACTTTGACCAGGTGCTCGGGATTCATTCAAAACCACATGCATACAAACAAAATATGCTACTATGCCAAATTTGATGTTTTGGACTCAATAAAACCATTAAAACTTTCATCTGAGGTTGTTTTGACTAAGTATGGGACCCACACCTATAGTTTCATTTTTACATGATCTGCCTAATATCCCAAACTAAGTTTGGAAGCCTCAGGACCTGAACCAAGGGTCCCCCTATCCTAAAATCAACATTTTGAAGCTGATGATGCTATTAGAATTCTCATCTGAGGTCATCTACTAGAAGTCTTGGTCTGAGTCCAAATCCTAAATAATAAAAGTTCCACAAATAGAAAAATGAGCCTAGAATCCAAATGAACCGTCTGATGACCGAACCGATCATTCTGACAAGTCATAAATGACTTGTAGCTACTATGGGAAGGGTCGAATACCTAAAATACATGCAAATTGAGAAAATAACCTAGATGGTCATTATAATATCCCCTACTAAAAGGACATTTATCTGTGAAAGTCAATGGATAAAAGAATCATGGAAACTCAAAGGGATGAGGTACTGGGCCCATATTCTCAGATCATGACTATGTATCTAACCTCTACGAAGAGATAACACATCTAAGGGATTCCGCCACAGGGATCCCTTTTTCAAAAAACTTCTTTTCTTCACTTCTCAAACAAACAAAAATCAACCTCAACCATCAACTAGCTATAAACTAAACTGAGGAAGGATAATGAACTCAAATCCAAACCACAACACATTGATAACACAATGATACTAGTGTAATAATTTGAAAACTCACCCAAGCCAAAATCAAACGAAGGCATGGGTTATTCAACTAATTATAAAATCCAAATATTGCTTCCTTTTTTATCTTTTTAACTCGGCTATCCATTCTAAACCAAGAAGAAAGTCACCCAAATACTGTTTGTGCAATTTTAGCACACTAGCTTCGACGAACTGATCCAACAAAAATCCATTCTAGCAAGTATGAGCATAAGCTCATAAGGCGCTACCTGGTCATATAAATATAGATAACCAAGGTCTGCAATCTATGGAATTCTACAATTGGGCCGGATGACCATCGGAACTAAAAACCAGAGTCTGAACCACAACTACTCACCACTGAATATCCCATTGATAGAGAATAAAGCAATGTAGAATCCAACTCAAGCATACTACTCCCGCTGAGTATACCATCCAAAAATTCTGACAAAAACTAAAAGCTAATGTCAAATCTGAAGGAACCAACACCATGCCAATGGAATACCAATTGAACACCTATCAACCTTAATCCATCTGAAATAAAGAAGATCAAAAAGATAGACAATAGGTAGGATTATCTATCCTATAGAAGAAATTCCAAACTGAGACAAATCTGAAAACAAAAGTTGTGCCCAAGCTCTATAACTCCAACCTAAATTCTCTACACCAAGGCTGAACTGCTCGATCTCAACCAACCAAACCAAATCTGAAGATGGGTAAGCATTCACACTCCAAATCTGTCATAACCTCCAAATCGTCATTCTAAGGCGTCAGATCTTAAACTGAGCCAACAAGCCTGAACTAAGGTCAAATACTCACATCGAACTTGCTATATTAATTCATCATATCCTTACCGTATCATACTGAGCCAAAATTAAAACATAGCTGAAGAGCAAAATCACACAGAGGATAAATCACTAGTTGGAAACACCAACAACCAACTCTATATCCACTAGAGGGCATGAAATATAACTGTATAATAATAATTACACGGGAGGATAATTCACCAGCTGAAAACAAAAGCAACCAACTCTATATCCACTAGAGGGCATAAACCATCTACGCATACTCCAGAACTCACCAAGGCTACAAACCGTACTAGAGATAACCAAAGCTCTAGCAACTTGGAGAAATGCAACTTTAGGCGAGAATTGGTAAATTAAATACTCTATCTCAACAAAGAATACCCATAGGAACATAACACCAAGTAGACACACTTCACCAAGGTTTATTAGGCCGAACAAATTTCAAAATAAGTATTTTCTGTATCCCGCCACCAAGTAGGACAACCTTAACTCAATCAACCTATGAATCACATTGCCGAGGATGAAAGTACTAATCTCGACACCAATGGCAAGGTAAAGACCACTATCAAAAAATAAACCAAGCAACTTAAGATAGAGAGTTTCCAATCTGCCAACTTAAGAAGTGTTCATAGGAAAGATTACCTATCTCCCACTCTATAACTCTACTTAGATAAGAACCATATCACGGCAAGAAGAGAGTATCCAAATCCATGCCAATACCAAGATCAAAACACCACCAGGAGACAAACCCAACAAACCTGAAAAATAAATCCAAAACCTCTCGACATCAATATCAAAACCACTATCGAGCAATGAACTAGTCAAATTAGAAGGACGAACCTCAAACTAGTCAACCTCAAAAACTTGCTACATAGAAAGGGATATAATAACAACAACATACCCAGGGTATTCTCACCTAGTGAGGTCTGGGGAGGGTAGAGTGTACGCAGTCCATACCACTACCTTAGGTGAATTAGAGAGATAGCAACCCAGGAGGCAATTCCGAGCATCCCAAACTAAAAACCAAGCAGTATAACCAAACTACCAACTCTAGAACTATAACAGAACCATGAAAGGTCAACTTGCTTTCAATACCAAAATCCACTCCACAATCGATCAATTTTACTCTAATAGAAGAGTAAAATAACCAACCTTACCTCGTTATAAGAGAAAAATCATCCAACTAATCTAGTTGCCCAAGCCAAAAAATAAGAATAGTGAGGAATGGAACTTAAACTAAATACTAATTGTCTGGCCATATACCAAGCGAGGATCAATTAACATCACATAATGACAATAAGAGAAATGGCAATACAAACATCAATATAAATTTTAGGTGGTACCTACAAAAAGAAATCAACAACACGTACCACTATAGGTCCATAAGAAGGACAATTTGCCAAGGTAAATATGACTCAAATCCAAACGCTACACCCATAAGGAAAAATATCAACACTGATCCACTTCATCCACTATAAAATAAATAATCTATAGGGGTAGTGATATAACCATGCAAGGCACACAGCAATCGATATAAACCTACCAAGGAATAATATCATCAATGGGTATGAGAACCCCAATACACTCAAATAAGATGATTAAGGCAGAAAATAGAAGGTGTACCTACCACGATGAATATAAAGTCACATGCCTAACGAGTCTGATGGAGAATAAATCTGAATGGTTCTAAACTTGGACTAAGCACTAAATTATCAACTAAGGCGCTAAGTGCACTATCTCTAACTGAAGGTGTCATAACACTATGATACTGATCTGGATAAGCTAAATGACTAATAAACCCATGTTGGGGACACTCTCTAGACTAATAAACATTCTCTCTGATGTCATAGAAAACCCTTGAAGCTCTAACCTGGAGAGAAATATGACCTAACTCCAACTGGCTAACCAAGTAACACAGATGGCACTCTCTACTAAAAGAACCATTCTTCCCACAATTATAGCACACCTCAAGAAATCTAGGCTGGTAAGGAATATATGCCAACTCTGTCTAAATAACCAACTCACCTCTAGTGCACTATCTAGAGTAATGTCTCATCTCACCACAACTAAAACAAGCTCTTGGAATACTTCGAGATATTGCCCCTTCTTATCTAGAATAGACACCATGGCCTAAAGACCCATATCAAAACTCTGTAAGGTCCAATGAGAACTTTACCCACTCTGATAACCACGATTAATTTGAGAGCCACCCATAGATTGAGACACTACCCGTGTAATATTAATAGGCTGAAAGTAAAGTTGACCTCCACCAAAAGAATCCTCAATCCTGAGATAGAATGCCAATAGCACTATACTGATGATATGTCCTCTTACCTCTACCTCTCTAAGACTTAACACATGTTCTCTCTATGGCCCTTGCATGAATAAAAACCTGATAGAATGAAGACCCAATTGCTATCAAGTGCTCTAACGCCAAACAGAAAGGCAATGCTAATCCTTTAATAAATCCATAAACCATATTATGGTTTGAAGAATATAATATAGGAATATGCCTGGCCCACACAAGAAATTCAATCTCATACTCTGAAACTGATAAGGAACCCTATAAATACCTAAAATCCAACTCTAGCCTGAGGACTGCTCGATGAACTAGATGTAATCACTGTGGTTAGGTATCCATAAAAAGACTTGGGATCCTCAATGCCGAATCTCGAAAGGCTAAAATAGTTGCAAACTCTATTAGAGTCTGGGTTGGCCCTAAATCTTTTAACTAGCCCTAATGATACTTAACATCTATCCCTAACTTCCTGGTCTGACGTTGTATTGATGCTCTAAAAATACATACCAAAATATCATTTGTATTTATCGACAACCTCGTATTATCCATCTGAGATAGAATAGAGTCAAAGAACGTACTTGAGGCTCACAAAGATGCAAACACATGACAAGGAGTTGAGAATCGAATTTCCTAAAACTGTCATGTACCCTCCTGAAGATAGGTTATAGACGCCCCCACACCGATCCATAGGACTCTACTAGACACTTAGCTCTTATACCAACACACTGGTTAACCTGGCTCTAATATCAATTTGTCATGACCCAATTTGTCAGTCCATGATGGAGCCTACTATAACCCACTAGTAGGACAACCAACCCATAGTTTGGAACTACTAGTAATACACTAGTAAAAGAAATGGAGGAAGAATGCAAAATAAATAAAATAAAATGCTAAAATACATAAAATAGTCCAAAAACCTGATGAAATCAGTTTAAGAGCTTCTAATGTAATAATACTTACAAAATAAAGTACAAAATGAATATACTGATATAATTTATCCTAAATACAACCTAGAGACTAGTCTAGTACATAACAGGGAGAATAGCAATACTCCAAATACTAGGAGCTCACTCTATGTCTCTGAACCATAGCTTCTCCACATGATGCACACAATAACGACGAGAAACCATACTATGATTTGCAGGCTGCAGAAATGTAGTATGAGTACCAAACACATGGTACTCAGTAGACAACTACTAAGTAAGCCCCAAAGATAATGCAAATATAAATAGCATGCGAGCATGAATATAAACTACACCCAAATATCCAGCAAACTACATAATAAAGCTAAGGATACAATAAGGATAACTACTCTATTCATACCTAAAGAACAAACATAATATATCAAATAAAACCATAAGGATAAGCTATTCTCTTTCCATTATAATCCGAGACCCTATCACTATACCATATATCACTGGTCAATATACTAATAAAGAGTGAAAAAGGATATATAAAAGTATGCAAGGCTAAAGTATGGATATACAACATAAAATTATAGAAAGGAAGGGATATATGGTGATACCATCACTACTATATATATATATAGATAGATTGGATATATATACAAGGCTAGGTACAACCTAAGTAATCACGCTAGTATCTCAAGGCCACCTATTAACACTAGGAACTAGTGTTAATATAATTAGGGTCTCTAATTAACACGTCTATACATGAGATAATTATCCATAATAAAGAAATCATAAATGAATAAATTAGGATGTCAGGGTCTAAATCCATAATGCCTAACTATTGGGATAATCATGCATAATAGCACAACTATATGGTAGAAGAACCAAAATCATACCTGAAATCTCAATACCAGTTCAATAACCAGCCTGTCACGAACCAACCATGATAACCACAATAATATAATTAGATACTTCGGGCAACCAATATCTAATCTGGCCTCTCATAAAACATCTGCCATCATAGGCTCGGAAGGTTCAATCAATACACAACACATCACAAGCCATACTCTTCACTTATACCTATGTAACCCCTGTAAGGTTAATAGATATAGGTGCATATTGGTGATAAGTAATGCGCATACATGAATGAATACAAGGAGAATCCATAATACCATAACCACTATAGCATCATCAATCACCGAACTTGAATTTGAACTCATATCATCATTCGCCGAACTTGAATCGAAACTTGTACCATCAATATCATCATTAGTCTACTCTGTCCAATACCATATATATATATACACACATCATAATCACGACCTTAGGTCCAATGATATACTGACACATATGCATACATACATATATACATACTTATATATGTATATACACACACACACTAGATGTTCACTGGGTCGTGCTAGCACGGACCCAATAAATATTATCTTTTTATCTCAATTTATGTGATCTAAATAAAATTTAAATAATCAATTATATTTTTTATACTTTTAGATAATTTAAGTTGTTAATTAGTACAATTTGTAATACATTTTTGGCATTGTAATTTACTATTTTAAATTGTTAGCTATTGTAATCTATAATACTCTACTTGTCAAAAATTTTGTGGCTTTAATAGTCAATTATATTTTTAAAATAACTTAAGTTTTTAAGTATTGTAATTTATAATACTTTTTCTTCTATTCTAATTTAAGTGACACTGAGATAATTTTGAAAGTCAATCATATACCACGATTGATGTAGCGAAGCAGACGTGTCTTAAATGACACATAATAACTAATTAGAAGTGATATAGCAATATTGCTACAAAAAATACTTATGAAAAAATTTAAGTGAGTCTCAGATAAGATGTCAAGTTAATTTAAAACAACAAGAGTTAATTTGTGTCTATTTTTTTTATTTAATATTATCAAATTTCTAATACTTCAATGAGTTATAATAATTAATTAGGTGTGATATAATAAAATTACGATTGAAGCAGCTAAAGCAGACATGTCATAAATGTCTAATTTACCTTTTCTATTAAACATGATTAATTTTTTAATAATTAAGATCTAACCAAATATCACGATGTGGTGAATCAGACATGTATTAAATAAGTCATTATAACTCATTAGAATTGATATAACAAAATTTTTATTAAAAATATTTGTGAAAAAAATTTAAGTGGGTCTCATATAAGATGTCAAGTAATTTAAAACATCAAGAGTTAATTTATCGTTTTATTTTTATTTTATTTTTAGTAAATATTATTAATTTTTAAATACCTAGATGACTTATAATAATTAATTAGGGGTGATATAGTAAAATTATGATTGAAACAACTAAAACAGATATGTCATAATTGTCTATTTTACCTTTTTTTTATTAAATATTATTAATTTTTAAATACGTAATAATATATAATAATTATTTAGGGGTAATACAGTAAATCACAAAAAAGCAGGCACGTCAACGAAGAGGTGTCTGCTTCTTCGCGTTTTTAAATAATAGTAATACAACATAACCACAACATTTTAGTTTGGGGAAAATCATATAATCCACCGATCACATAGAAAACATTATACTAAAGGTTCATTAGTCTCAACTATGCCTAACACGCTAACATCCGTATATAAGTCTACAAAGCTAACACAAGTCTAGGCCTAAGGTGAGCTGGAAAGGCACACTTCTAATCTCCAAAATCTATTTTAGACAAGCTTCTACCCTGAGCTAGGCTAAGGCAGCTACTTACACTTCTAGATGATAAATAAGCCATGATTGGACCTAAGATAGCAATTTTATCTAGAACATGAGAAACTAAGTTGAATTCACCTAGGTTATGGTTTCAAAATAGCTTAAGCTATCCAAATAAGGCCAATCATACCAATCACGTTTCTAATACCTAAATCCCATCCCCTATCTAGCATAATATCACAAATATACTATGAATTAGCTCTATCTACAAAGAAGATTATAGGATTATAAAAGTATAAGTCGAATTCACCTTGGTTATAGTTTCAAAATAGCTTAAGCCATCCAAATAAGGCCAATCATACCAATAACACTTTTAATACCTAAATCCCATCCCCAATATAGCATAATATCATAACTATACTATGAATTAGCTCTATCTATAAAGAAGATAATAGTATTATAATAGCATAATACGTATTTTAATTTAAGGGTCAAATACCATTATAGCCCCAAACTCACAATTTAGGTTAATCCACAGTGTTCTGCCTACAATCATATCATAACACCCATATCTAACATAAAATAAATATAAATACCATCTCAAGAATAAGAGTAGACATAAGCCTACCTCAAATCCGAATCGTAACCATTGAATCATCCATAAATCATCGAACTTCACTCTATGATCTCGGAATGTCGTCACACTATAAAAATAGTAATCTACACATCACTAGGAGTAAAATGAGACCCATATTGCTATGCTAAAGGTCAGGTTAAATTTTAGGAAAGAACGCGCTCAAGGGCCCCACAAATGGAATTCAAAATTGAACCCGTCACGAGTTTTCTCAAAGAACAAGAAAGTTATGCTCAAAAGCTAAGCACAAATGGAGCACAATTCAGGTCTCAAATCAACCCTCATAGTTTAGCAATTCAAGCTCTAATTTTTAAGAATTTTACCAAGAATCAAGATGGAAATTGAAGGGAAAATCAATGAAAAATGACCAAGAAGAGTTGGGTTATCTTACCTTAACTTATGTAGATGATTTTTTTATTTTTCTCTCTTTTACCTCTTTGTTTGGTGTAAAATTAGGGGAAAAGGTGAAAGAAATCGGGTGGAGAAAGAGGGTTAAATAATGTCAAGTGTCTCTTAAGACATCAACCAGTTTCTTAAGAGACAATCACTTAGATAACACTTTTATCACTCACATGATCTAGCTTTGGATTCAGGTATCGCTTAAGTGATCCCCATGCCGCTTAAGAGATACTCGCTTAAGTGAGATCAGTGATCACTTAAGTGGACATTGAATAAATAGTCAATGTCTCTTAAGCGACAACATGTCACGTACGTGGAGTTCGATTAATTGAAAATTTGTTCTCTTAAGCAATTGCATCAGTAACCTGATGCACTAAATTTTCATAAATCTAGAATTTCAAATAGGTGCTCGGAATTCATTCAAAACCCTGTGTACGCAAACAAAAAAAATATCATATCAAATTTGACATTTAGGACTCAATGAAATAATGAAACTTTCATCCGAGGTCATTTCAACTAAGTGTGGAGCCCACATCTATAGTTATATTTTTCACATAATCCGCCCAATAGCCCAAAATGAGTTCAGAAGCCTCTAGACCTGAACCAAGGGTCCCCTAGACTAAAATCAATATTTTGGAGCTGACTGCACTATAGAAATTCTCATTCAAGATCATCTACTAGGAGTTTTATGTTGACACCAAATCTTAAACAATAAAATCTCCAAAATATAGAAATGAGCCTAAAATCCAAATGAACTTTCTGATTACTGAATGACAGTTCTGATAAGTCATAAATAACCTGTAGCCAGTATAGGAAGGCTTGAAATGCTGGATATACATGCAAATTGAGGAAATGACCTGGAAGGTCATTACATTGATGAAGTTAACGACGGAAGGGTATGCATAGGTTTGACTTGTCACACATGCGTGATGTAATTTTGTGAGAAGAATTGACACCAGAACATTATAGTGAGCTCACGCATTATGGAATACCCACCCTTATGGAATCATTTCTATTTGGATTAAGTTAAATTATCATGTATTGATTCCCTGACTTTGAGCGAATATATGGCATATATATCCTGCAGGCAGGCCCTCATAATGATCCCCTAAGGAGAGGAATACCCTACAATAGACTGCAATTCAGTAATAAAAACAAATATAGATGTGAGGCATTATAGACATACATTTGATGCAAAATACCTGTAGTAAGTCATATTATGATCATTTGTATTTGATATAGGTATAGGACATCATTAAGGCCAATTTTTAAGTGTCTTATAATGAAGAATAACTTGAGGACACATGTATAAGCTAATCGGGTTTCCTACATAAGTCATACTATAGTTTCTAATAATATTGGTTCATAATTGTTCATCCTTAATATTTGAATTATGACATGCTAGTTTGACTAGTGTATTCTCCACCGTTTCATGTCGTATATCAGTTATTCACATGCTCATAAGTCTTTCATCTTGATATCTGATCCATATGAGCATCCATATTTGTTACGTGTTATTTTGTTTGCTTTACATACCAGCACACATGTTATATGTATTGATATACCTTTGTTCGAGGCACTACATTTCTGTAAATATAGGATCAGGTAAGACAATTAGCAAACTTCTATACTAAACACTCGTCCCATGTTCTACAAAGTCGTTAGTTAGCTCCTCTTTCATATAGAGAAAATACATATCTAATACTTCTTAGTAATGTTTGGCGTTATAGTTTGGATGTTAGGGGCCTATCCCAACCATATTCCATTGTACGGATACAAATTCTATTAATGGCTTCATAGATAATATTAAGTTATCTCATGTGGTTATAGTTTCACTTGTCTATATCAGTAAGGATCAATGGGATAGAATTGTGTATTTACATAGGCCCTCATAATTCTTTAGAAATAATAAATCTTCTACTTAGAATTTATGTTAGTTGTATAGAACATGCTTATAGGGTTCTTATTCGCGCTATCTAGTATTAAGAGCATGACAAATCTCTAAATCAGATCAACAAAATTTTTTGACAATTGCATTTTCGTTAACACTTTCATCAGAAAGAACCAAGATATTCTATCATATGCTTTAACCATATCAAGTTTTAGGATCACATTGGCTAGTTTACCCCTCTTTATGATTTTATTGACCATATCTTTAATGTCAATGACACATTTCTAATGATGCTTCTAGCTTTAACAATGCCTGATTGATCGTGAGAAATTAATTTGGGTAAATAAGCTCTTATTTTATCATGAACAATCCCGAAGATTATCTTGTTGATGAAATTTCTTTAACTAACTAATCTCAAATAAATGAAAGATTGAATCTGCTCATTTTTAGGTAAAAGGACCAAAGTAGTGTGAGTAAAGGACTTAGGAAGAGAATTACCTCTAAAAATAATTTGCACCATTCTGAATATATCATTACCTACCATTTTTGAGCAACACTAATAGAATTTTCCTGATAAACCATTAAGCCCACTTGCTCTATCCGGATTTATATTAAAAATAATTTTTTTGATTTCATCAAGAGTTAGTTGCTTACAAAGATGTATATTATCTTCCTTATTAATGAGTTTGGAATATTTCTCAACAAATGAAAAGTAGTAACGTCTCCTTTTTGTAAGAATTGAGTAAGATAAAAATTTACTATTTTTGAAACTATCTCTCCTTCCTCTTCTAGTCAGTTATTCTTCTTGTTCTGAATTCTGTGCGAGTGGAGTTTCTTCCTTCTGCCTTTCACAATACTATAAAAGAATCTTGTATTTCTATCTCCATTCTCAAACCAGTTATAGTTGTTCTTTTGTTGTCAAAATATTTTTTCATAATGCAAATACCTTTTAAATTCAGCTTGAGCTCTTGTAACATTTCTCTGTTTCCAGCATTATTTCGCCATTGGCTGAGTTTTAGGAGTGACCACCTTTTGTTTGCTAGGATTTCTATCCTTCACAACATTTCACTTACCTGAATCTCCCACCACTTTAATTCTAGATAGAATTTTTGTTTTTTCATTTTAAATCTGTGAACTTGAAGTTGTAGTTATGGTTATGTTTAAGTCTGTTGCTTTTTCTCATTTTTCTCCTCTATCACTAAAACCTTTGTTCCCTCATTCGTTTTGCTAATACTTCCGCAATCTCTCCTTCTATGTCCTTACATTCTACACTTATTACAATACTTTGCGACATAATCATATTTAATTTATATCACTTCAATTCTTGCTTTTCCGGTTGCTTCATTTTCAATATCCATAAGCACTTATTTTGAAAAATCTTCTTTAAGGTCAACCACCACTTTTACCTTGCACAACTTGATCAAACTTATTAATGGTAGATAGATCAAGTTGGACAGATTTACCTACTATTGAGGCTAAAGAAAAAAATCATTCTTTAACAAAGTAGGTGAGTAAAATATTTGAAAAATATACCCACGCTAATGTCTTTGTCGTTTCTTCATTCATCTTGAACCTTGCATCATAAATTAGTTTTCTCATTAGATATGAATATCTGTCTTTGCACGTATAAAGCATTTTTTTAAAAAACAATTAATGAAATCTACTTCTTGAGTAAGTCTAATGAGAATATGTTTGCTAGGGAATAAACCAATTTGGCAATCACCTTTAATATCACAGTGTTTTCGAACAATCTTTCTCAGCTCATCAAGATCTGTCTTTTTGTAAGTGAATTTTCCTATAACTAAAAATTGAAGATTCTCAATTATATTTGTTTTATCAACTTCTTTCTCCATCCATTTGACGTGGAACAACTTTCTCCATGAAAACTTCTTTACAAGAAATGGATTCTATATTGGAATAACATTTGCAATCATTTTTCTCCATAGGCATACCAAAGGTTTTTGGTGCTTCACTAGTATTTGAATTCAAAGATGGAAAGTATGCAATGGAAAGATGTCAACCAACTATGTTGTTCATGTCGATCTAGGGTTTAGGGGTCATTTTAGGAGTGAGAAAAGAGAGCATTTTTTGGAAACTTATAGGAGATTATTTCTTCAGACTTTACATTGTTTATCTCACAGTTGCTATATTTTCATCATTGTGTCTTTGTCTTTGTACTTGGAGTTACTACACTTGAGCTAAGGGCCTTTTGAAAATAACATATCTATCTTTATGAGGTAGTGTAAGGTTTGCCTACACACTCTATCCTCCCCAGACTTCACTTGTAGAATTTTATTGAATATATTATTATTTTTATATGGGGTCGATCGTGCAACTTCATCAACTTAACTATTTGGTCCATGTATACTTTGCGCCAGGTAATTTCTTCTATCGGATAAGTTTTTAATTTTTATGTCTCTTAGATACTATTCCCTTAAACGTTAAGCTTTAACTTGTAAAAAAACAAAATGAGTTATTCAATTATATAATATTGTAACTTATTGAATTAGATAATATAAATCATGCTAAGAGGTAAAATTAGAATTTTTAATTTATAAATTTTATTAAAACTTTCGTTACTTATTAAATTTTGGACAAATTCTCTCTCTCTCTATATATATATATATAAATATATATATATATATATATTTCAAAAAAGTATAAAAATAAAATTTAAATAAAAATTATTGAATTATGTGGAACTCGTAATTACTTCTATGGTTCCACCCCTGACCGTGCTTAGCTTCTATTAACTCTACAGTTCTCCTACACAATGGTTGGTTTGACTAATTAACTCTATCTAACTAGCTAATTGATTACCATATTTATTTATTATAGAAATTGTTAATAAAACTATAGTTACAGTTAAAAAGTAAAATGAACACAATGGATTCAAGTTGATTGCGGTAGAATTCGATCCAAGAATAACACTCTTGATATGTCCCTTTCAGTATGCAGCAATCTGAAAATGTCATATGACTCAAACAACCCCAAATTGGTCATTGAGTTTAAACTCCATGAGAGAAAAATAAAGATAAAATATTTTCCGTTAACAAATAATACTCCTATTTTAAGAATAAATAAACTGGTGACTTAAGGTATTTTTTTTTATCTTACTGTCTTTTTGGTTAAATTTTGGAATTTGATTAATAAAAAATTAAAAATAAAGTCTTAACAAGGATGGACTAACCCACCTGAAATTACCCAACAAAAAAACAAAAGCCTTCTTCTAGTGACCTACCTAGCCTAATCCAAAACTTAAAAAACAAAAATACATATAAATAGAGTAGGGTTTTCAAATTGAGCTTGTCCTATTCATCTATTTGCCTCCACCTCCTTTTACAATGTTCCCCTTTTTTAATTGATATTTTCCTCTTCTCCAAATTTGGGTGATATGCGCCGTGCTTGGTCGATCTTGAGTAGAGCTTCTTTCAGCTTGTATAAGTAAAGCCTATCCATTTCTTCCACTTTTCTCTCTGTTAGTCTCTATAGTTGTTCTTCCTTGATGATTTTGTTTGTTCTTCTTCCATTACAGCTGTGTTCTCCAGTGGATAGGACTTTGTTGTAATTTTTGAGATGCATTGAGGGATCTGGTAAACTAAAAACGGTTACCTCTACCAAGTAAGTTGGTCTCTACCTCTTTTCTCCTTTTAATTTTGTGTATCAATGTTTTACTAGGATTCTAAATCACACTCTACAGATTCAGCTAGTATGGAGATACTGGGATGCTCGAAACCATAAATATTTGGAAAGTAACATATTTCTCAGGTTCTTCAAGTCCGATCTGACCATCTGACACTCTCATTTTGCTACGAGTCCTTTTTTACTGGTTGCTGTAAATTAGGCTAAATAGTTACTTCACCTTTTATGATACCTTTTTGGTTTGTATATATAATTCTTGCGAAAATATTAACTTTATCTTACCTAGAACCTTCACCCTTTTTATTGTAGCAATATCAAATAAGGACATTGTAACTTGTCACTGTTAAGAATTCGCTTACCCATTGCTTGTAACTGCTGAAATTCTGTGAATGTGAAGTCCTCTTTATCAAGTGCCAAATTAGAAAAATAATGAGCTAACTAGTTTCCTTCCCTGAGAATATGTTGAAACTACACTTGCTTTATTGACATTAAATGCCAAATTTATTGTACATTGTCTGATATACTACATAGACAGTCCCATTCTATTTTTAAAATTCTTTGCATTGATAATGAAACAGTCTGAATGATCACTTTATCTTGTTTTGTATGACTTCAATGCTTTGCCTCCTATAGGATTGCTATTTCTTTTGCCACTATATTATTAATATTCTCAATTATGGCTCCTTATGTATATAGTAAATCACCATGCATATCTCTTTGACAAAAAACATATGAACTATTTTCTATATTTCCTCTTGATGCTCCATCAGTGTTATACTTCACCCATCCTACTGAAAATCCCATAGAACAGTAGTAACTCTAACTTTTGTCTTTAATAGTTCAAAATCCTTTAGAATTCCTGGCCAATCTTAAGAGAACTCCAACTTTGGTTTCCTCACTTTCAGCAATATCCTCATATTCCTTGTAATATAAAAAATCATCCTTTGTCCAATCATATCTTTACCCTCATGCTTCATGCTATTACTTCTTTTCCATAATTCCTATAGAATAATACTAGGTAAAGCGTGGAAATACACTTTCTCCCTCTGTTTCACCTTTGCATTCCACTATTTAAGAATTGTTTCCCTTAGGTTTAGATCTTGAATGTTCATACCTGCAAAAGAAGAAAAATAGGACCAAGTCATGTTTGTAATATGGGATCTCAAGAATAGATGAGACATAGTCCCTTGTGCTTCAATTCCTCACCTCCTTATATTATCATCCACGGGTATTTTACCTTTCCACATTCTCCACATAAAAAAAAGGTAATTTTAAATGGCAATCCTTTTATCCATAACTCTATAAGTGTCATTAACCGTCTCTCTTTGTCTAACATACTGCCATGCTAATTTTACTGTAAGCATGTCTTTTGATTCCATACTCCATTATCCTTTACTTGTGTTTTCTCAGGTGGTCTTATTTTAGATAAAATATGAGTTGCAAATTCCTCTGGGAAAATGTTCTTTATCAACTACTCATTCCATGCTCCATTTAAAACCAAGTTCCTTAAATATTGACACCTCTCATCCCACTCCTTACTTTTCTACATGATAGTATACATATCCCACATACTTGTCCAGTTGTCAAACCAAATATGAGAATTCCCACTTCTGATCTCCCATACAATAATGTGCTTTGTAACATCTCTGGCTTGTAGCATTTTCTTCCAAACTTGAGAACCTCCCCTACCAGTTTTCCACATTACCTCTTTAGGGTGCTTTTTTTATTATACTTATTGTATATGTAAGAACTCGACATAGACTCTTTAGTATTGAAGTTCCACTATAATTTACAAAATAGAGTAGTGGATACATCATGTAACAATTTGAAACCCAACCCTTCTCCCTCTTCTGGTAAACACAACTTCTTCCATTTCACCCAATGTTTTCCTCTTCCACCTATAGTTCTGCTCCAGAAGAATTAAGTAAATAGTTTTTGTATTTTATTCAAAAAATTTATAGGAGGATTCATAACTAAAGTCAATGAATAAGAATACCCTGCAAAACATGCTTAATTAGAATGTCTCTACCATCAAAAGATAGTAATTTGCATTTCCAACAATGCAATTTGTTGCTTATTCTATTTATTATAGACTGGTAATAATCTTTATTCTTCCTCATGTAAAAAATTGGATAGCCTAAGTAGTTACAGGTAAACTCCTGTCTGAATATCCTTATAGCTACCTCTGTCATTACTACTGTACCATTAGACACTCCCTTATGCAATTATATAACACTTTTCTCTTTATTGATCTTTTGTCTAGAAACCCTTTCATATATGTGTAGAACTGTTGTTACCATATGAAAAGTACCTATATCAGCCTTCCATAATATAATCATATCATCTACAAAGGATAAATGATTAATTTTAAGACTTCTCCTTGGCATACCAAACAATGTGAAGTCCTTTTTGAGTAGCAAAGTCTTCAAAATCCTAGATAACAGTTCTACAGCTAGGATAAACAAAGTAAGATATAGTGGATCCCCTTGCTTCAATCCTCTGGAAGATTTTAAAAAACCTTTAGGTTGCCCATTCAACAATATTGAATACCAATTATTTCCAAGTAACCTGAACATCATATTAATTATTTCTTCACAAAAGCCTATCTTTCTCATGAATTTTGCAAGAAACAACCACTCCACCCTTTCATATTCTTTCATCATATCTAAATTCATAACCATATTAGGAGGCTTTCCTCTTTTCCTTATTTCAGACATAATTTCCTGGACCACTAGTATATTCTCAACAATACTTCTTCCTTGGATAAAACCTATTTTCTCTTTAGAAATTATATCTGGCAAAATTCTCTTAATACTTTCATGAATAATTCTAGAAAAGATTTTATTCGCAAAATTACTAAGAGATATAGGTCTCATATCTAAAAAGGTTTTCACTGCCAACTTCTTTGGAAAAACCACCAAGTTAGTATGTGCAATGAATCTTGGAAGATCATTTCCACAAAATAAAGCTATTACTATTTAAGGAAGGTCCTTACCAACAATATCCCATGCATCTTGATAAAATGCTTTAGTCATTCCATCAGGGCCCCAAGCTCTATTTGTATTCAAACCCATAACAGCAGCTTTAACTTCCTCTAGACTTGGAACTTTCTTTGACTCTTCATTATGCATTTTTGATATTACTAAAGTTAATTCCTCCAGCATTGAGAAATCTATTTCATCCCCCTGCTTTTTAAATTGTTTCTAAAAAATTCTGTCACACCTTCTGCAATCTCAGCTTGCTCTTCTATCCAAATGCCTTCATTCTGAATTTCTCTAATCTTTGGTCTAGACCTTCTGCCTCTCACTATTGTGTGAAAGAATTTGATATTTCTTCACCATACTTGAGTTTGCTCTATTAGTTCCTAAAGAATCTTTTTCAAACTGCTTCTTCCTTACTTTTATAACCTCCACCAAAGTAGATATCTCTTGAAAACTATTACTAAATTTCTCTTTACTCCATTTTGTTAAAGCAACTTTTGTCTTTTTTAATTTTTGATGAAATATAATAAAAGTATTACCTTCTATATCACTCTACCAATTCATCCCTATCACCTCCTTGCATGATTCCTCTTTCAACCAAAAATTAAGAAATCTAAAGAACTTGACAATTAGCTTACTTATGCTACTAAAATGTAATAGTATAAGAGAATGATTATAACCACTTCTCACCAAATATTTTTAATGCCTCGAGCTTCCGTCCTTGAAAATTCTTGAGCTTTGGGCTTACTGCCTTGGTTACGACTCGATGTGATGAGTCATGAGATGTGGTTACAGGGTCATAGGGACCCTGTTCATAACCAAATCAAAAGTTAGAGGCAAAGTTCTACTCAGAGTAAGAGTGGCTCACCAAGAGCCGTACGGACTTGTTACGAGTTATAGGTTTAAATCGTAGGATGTCCAGTGTTTAACCCATTTGGGTTTTGTGTTTCCTATGACTAAACCCTACAAGTCATAACGTCTCAATACGATTAAGATTGTTGAGTTGTAAGGTTGATAGTGTGTGGGGGTAATAGTCACTATCTTGGTTACAACTCGTGGTGATGAGTCGTAAGGAGTGGATATGAGTCAATGGTTAACTCATAGTCAAAGGAGACACTTTTAAGGTTTTAAGTTGAGGAAAGTCTAGACATTTCCCCTCTTTCCAACCTTGAAACCCACTTCTTATAACCTCTTTAGAATATTTTTATCCCTCATAAACAACTTAAATAACCTCTCAAACACTCCTAAATCCTCAAGGTCAAGAACAGTTAGGGTTTTCAAGAGACTAATCAGTTGGGGCATTCAAGGGTGATTTCTCTCCGTACTTCTTGGTGATTAAGGCATGTTACTCTTCCCCTATACTTATATTTTATTAATGTCATAATTTTTATAAGGTTTATATGGTTTTTATGATTGGGTTTTAAACTATGTATTGAAGGTTTTGAATATAAATTATTTAAAAATACTTCTTCTATGGTATTTATGAAATTGTTTTTTCTTAAATTGATGGTTGGTAAATGATTTAGGGTGATGGGAATGGTGCATGGACATGGGTACAATGGAATCCCTAAATTGATAAATTATGGAATTAGGGGTTCAAAGGAATCCCCGAATTAATTGGTTTGGTATAGAAATTGGTAACAATCTCAACCCACTTACATAATTAGTTTTAGAATATACATCATCACTTGTTTTTATTTACTCCTTGATATTAATGCGTGGCTTAATTGGTTAATTTGATGATAATGGTCTTGAAAACCTTGTGGGGTACACTGGAATGTCCTGAGTGATTTTTATAATGGAGTTTGTAGGGTACACGAGAATCCCTAACTGTTGTCTTAATGACATTAATTGTAAGCTATAATCGGTATGAAGATACCACTTAATAATGCCTCTATAATTGACTCAAAGAATTGGCGGTTGGGTTATGTGTTAAATATTTTAGTTGGGCAATAATGGGGGTAGTGCTAGCTAGCCGTGAAGGTGTGAGTCTAAAGGACGGACACTAGAAACTCAAGTTTTCTGACACGAGGATTATTCTTTTTGACCAAGTGCTTGTACGGTATAAGGGAATCCCCTAAATGCACAGTTGTACATATGCATCATAGAGGGTAAAGAGTAAAAGGGAATATTCGGCCACCTATGGTATCTCTGGTTCATGTGGCCAACACGTACTGAGGCTCGTCCGAGGGTAATACTAGACCCATATTTTAGTGGGTGCTACACAATCCTGGTTAAGGTTTTAAAGTACATGCTAAACTTTGTCCGCCATCCCGGCATGGAGTGTGTATATATATATATATTTAATTGCATATGGTTATGTGCATTGGTTTGAATTGGTTTTGTATTGATTGCATTACTTTATCTTTATCCCTTAGTTACATGGAATTGTTCACCTCGCTAACCGTCTTCGGATGTTGTATCTCCATCCAATGTAGAAAGCGACCATACTTCTACACCTCCTACACAATGACTAGGTAATTTGGGGATAGCTTTTGAGTCAGACTAGAGTGGTAAGCTACCATACTTCGGAAGACCCCATTTCATGCAATGTCTTTCTTTATATCTTTACTATTTCTTTGGTCTTGGTTTTGGCTATGTTCGGGGAATGTCCCGACTAGATATTCTTTTATTTTGATTAGAGGCTTGATTGGACTATTGTGGACATGGGCAATATTGGTTGGTTGTATGGTTGTTAGTGGTTGGTTTTGGTTATAGACTTTTCATAATGTCTTTAAACTGATCTTCTCTTATCTTGTAATATCTTTGGAATTCATCCGACATGGGTGTAAGGTGGTTAATGGTTTGGCGTATTAGGGATGGTCTCCAAACCTAGTTGGACTTAAGATATCTGTCATGGCCCGACCCTTATTTGGGTTATGAAAAATATGGTATCAGAGCCTAGGTTTGATGTCATCATTAGATGTCCAATAAATTCGTGTCATGTAGAGTCTCTTTTATAGGTGTGTAGCACACCACACTTATAAAGGAGAGGCTACGGGCCATTTAGGAATGTTTCTTTTCTTGTTCATCTATTTCAAGCTATAGAGTCTAAGGTCTTGAATTCCTCTAATTCTTATTTATTTGCTTTTCAGATCATGCTTCCCAGATGATTTAAAGCTCATGGAATCTCCTATGTCCATCTTGAGGACACTACTGATGGGACACGCCCTACTTTTGGGGTATGGACCGGGTCTAGGGATCCAATTCTTGATTGTCCTTTTAGAATTCCACTGGTCCCCTCTAATCCTCCTCAAACTCCTTAGTTTGATGTGTCAACTATGGAATTTTATCAGTCTAAATTCATATGTTAACTTAATTAGTAACTTCTCAGTTTGAGCATGTAGCTTTTGGCACTCCATCTTCTGAGGCCACAAGGATTGGCCAGTTTATAAGGTTGAGTCCTTCAAATTTTAATGGTACCAAGGTTGAGTGAGAATCCTTAAAGCTTCATTGATAAGATAGATAAGATCTTTTGGGTTAATCATGCTTCGGAACTTGAGGGTGTAGAATTCACTACTTACCAATTGAAGGATAAAATATACCAGTGGTACGATGAATGAGAGCAGTTGAGAGGCAAACATATTGATACTACCTTGTGGGATGATTTCTATAGTGCTTTTCGGGATCACTTCTTTCCTTAGGAGTTGTGGAAGAAGAAAGCATAGGAATTCGTCAATCTAAATTATAGGGATGACAGTCAATGAGTATGCCTTGAAATATTATCAGATGTTTCGGTATGTTCTTGAGTTGATAAGTAGCATGAGGACTAGGATGAGGAAGTTTGCTTCCAAATTATCGTGAGACTTGATTCTGAAGAGTAAGGCTACCTTGTTAAACAAGGACATAGATATTTCCCAACTTGTGGTATATATGAAACAAGTTGATAAAGAGAAGAGGAAGCAAGTTGAGGTTGGGGAAAGAAAGAGCAAGAAATTTTGGCATTCAGAACAAGGGGGAGATCAACAGTAGAGAGCCAGGGATGGTGGTAAGTGGTCCAAAAAGAAGTGGGGCAATTCTGGGTCCTACTCGACGGCTAACACTCCTTACCCAAAGCCATCTGGTGATCAATGTTTTTAGAGTGGTGATGGTTCCAGAGCACCGAGTACCCAATCTCAGGCTAGTGGGGCTAAATCAGCTCTATTATATTCTCCCTACAGATTTTTGTTGTCGATTGCATCATGGTTTCTATGATAAAGGGAAGGATAGGTGCTTCAAATGTTGCCATCCAGGACATATGCTTAGAAATTATCTCGTGGGTAAGGTTGCTTCTAGGACAAATAAGGTTCCTAGGTCTTCTTCATTATCTCCTTTACCAATGGGTGCCTCATCAGGCTCCGACACTGGTTGGAACCATCTCTATTCTCTCACTACCAGTCAGGAGTTTGAGGAATTATCTAATGTTATTAGTAGTATGTTAAAACTCTTTTCCCGTGATGTATACTGGTTACTTGATTACGGTTCATGCTTTCTTATATGACCCTATTTATGTCTGTGAAATTTGGTTTTTGTCTCGAGTGTATCTCAAAACCCTTTTGTGTTTCTACCCTGGTGGGTAACTCTATGATTGCTAAAAGAGTATATAGGGGTTGTGTGGTATCTATGCATTGTAGGGAGATTTTGGTGGATCTGTTTGAATTATACATAATCAATTATGTTGTCATATTAGGGATGGATTGATTGCACTCATGCTATGCTTCCTAGATTGTCGGACTAGTATGGTCATTTTTAAATTCCCTAATTAGTTAAATGTTGAGTGAGAGGGAATTTCTATAGTGCCTAGAGGGAGGTTTATATCATACCTTAGAGCCCAGAAATTAATTTCCAAGGTTTGTCTTTATCATTTGGTTCGGGTTAAAGATTTTAACTCGAGAACTCCTTCGTTATATTCCATTCCAACGGTTGATGAATTCCCTGAGGTCTTCCCTAATGACCTTTCTTGTGTCCCTTCTGATAGGAAAATTGATTTTGGGATAGATCTTGTTCCGGACACTCGTCCTATCCCTCTATAGAATGGTTCTGGCAGAGTTGAAGGATCTTAAGTTGCAATTGAAGGATCTCCTAAATAAACGTTTTATCCATCCTAGTGTATCCCCGAGGGGTTCACCTGCTTTGTTCTTGCATAAGAAGGATGGTTCCCTTCGGATGTGTATTGATTACTGATGATTGAATAAGGTGATGATAAAGAATAAGTACCCTCTTCCAAGGATAGATGATTTATTTGATCATCTTCAGGGTGCCAAGTTCTTCTCTAAGATCGATCTTTGGTTCGGGTATCATCAGTTAAATATTAGGGAGGTAGAAATCCCTAAGACTATTTTTTATACTCGGTATAGGCATTTCTAGTTCTTGGTCATGTCTTTTGGGTTGAGCAATGCCCTGGTGGGAATCATGAACTTGATGAATAGGGTCTTCCGTCAGTTTTTGGATTTGTTCATGATTGTCTTCATTGATGATATTTTGGTGTACTCCAAAAGTGAAGTGGATCATGTCGATCACCTTCACATTGTGTTACAAACCTTGAAAGATCAGAAATTGCATGCCAAATTTTTGAAATATAAATTCTGGTTGAACGTTATTACTTTCTTAGGTCATATTATGTCTAGTGAAGGGAACATAGTGGATCCACATAAATTTTTCATGGTTAAAAAGTGGCCTAGACGCATGATCCAACCAATATTTGGAGCTTCTTGGGCTTAGCCGGTTATTATAGAAGGTTTGTGGAAAGTTTGTCTTCTATTGCGGCCCCTTTGACTAAATTGACTTGAAAGAAGGTAAAATTCTCATAATCTGATGCTTGCGAGGGTAATTTTGAGAAGATTAAGGATAAGTTGACTTCGACATCGGTCTTAACTCTGACTAAGGGCACTGATGGTTTTGTTGTCTATTGTGATGCATCCCAAGTTGGATTAGGTTGTGTGTTGATGAAGCATGGTAAGGTGTTTGTGTATACATCTAGACAGTTAAAGGTGCATGAGAAATATAATCCAAATTATGACTTAGAGTTACTGGGTATGGTGTTTACATTAAAGACCTAGCATCACTATTTATATAGGTTCATGTTGCTATCTTTTTTGACCATAAGAACCTGCAATATGTGTTCACTCAGAAGGAGCTTAATCTCATGCAAATGAGGTGGGTTGAGTTGCTGAAGGACTATAATATGAGACTTCACTACGACCTAGGTAAAGCTAACATGGTTGCTGATGCGCTTAGCAGGTTGTTTATGAGTTATTCTATATGTAGTTTTGATGATGCGTAGCTAAATTTCAAGGGACCGAGTCCCTGGATGCGCAAGGTATATTACAGCTGGCACATGTCTTCTGTACAGTTTTTTCATCTTGTGTAAAAACTTGCAGGTGCTATTTTGTGCTATTTTGTACTAACTTAGATAGCTGGTCCAATGACATTTCAAACCCTAATTATCACCCAGCTTTAAAAGGAAAGAGATGCCTCTTCAATAATTATTTTTTGGCAACTCGAAAAGAGTGAAGTAAGGCAGAAAAAACCTATTTCAATATTGCTCTAGTTCCTATCTATATGAGTGCTTAAATTGTAATAGCTCTTGAGTAAGTGTTGAATTGTAATCGAACTTCTCATGTTATAATAGTGTTTTCTTATGTGGAGAGATTTGCTCAGGTAGAGTTATCTAAGCATTGTTGCTGATTAGACTTAATCAGTAGAAAGAGTCCTTGGTAGAGTTATCAAGATGAACTCATTGTAGAGTTGCTATAAGCGAAAGAAGCCTAGAGTAGGCTGAAATCTTACTGTAATCAAGATGTTGATTATAATGGATATGGAGGTTGTTCTGAGGGCAAGCCGTGGTTTTTCCCATTCTGGGTTTCCATGTAAAAATCATGTGTCTTTACTCTTCCTGCTTTGCCTTTAAATTTCTAAATATCTCATAATTGCACTATAGTTCTATTGCCTGTAATTGAACCTGAGGGACCTAGTCCCTAACTGTGTGGTGCAACCCCCAAAGGTTCAACAATTGGTATTAGAGCGAGTTTCACTCTAAAAGGTTCATACCTAGAGTATTCTAGTCATTATGACTGCTATGACTGAACTAGGGGTGGAAATAAAAGAAGAAAAAGGGAAGAGATTGTTAACCCTAAAGTCTCTAGAATCTAACTCAGGTGAAGAAGACATCAAAGTTGTACTTCTAGCAACAACGATTATTAGAGCTATAAAAAGGGATGGTCATCTTGGTAGAAAGAATGATCAAAATCCTTAAAAAACAAGAAGGAAAGATCCAGTCAGCAGTATGATAAAGAAAGTGTTGGTTAAATAGGATGTCTCATCAAATAAATCTGAGAAAGATAAGAAAAATGGAGATGGTCTCATACTGAAACATGGTGAGAAGAGGATAATCTCAGGTTCCTGTAGCTCTCTAATGGCCACTGTTAAAGAAAAGAAAGATAATGTGATAGAAAAAGGGGATGACAACCAAAACTAGTTCATGGATCGTAGTTGTTCTAGATACATGACTGGGAGGGCTTATTGTTTTCTCACTCTCTAGACACTTCAAGGGGGGGAGTGTCCTTTGGAAATATAAAAAAAAAGGTACATCTAAGGTGTTGGAAAAATTGGAAAATTACCTCATTATGCAATAGAAGATGTGTATTATGTGAATTGGCTAAAATACAGTCTTCTAAGTGTTTCCCAAATCTGTGAAAAGGAAAATGACGTAAAATTTTCATTTGATGGATGCACTGTATCAAGCATGAAATCTGGAAAGAGTATCCTTAAGGCCAAAAGAATCAAGAACATGTACGTAGCTGATTTGGAGTCTGTGGCTGATGGAGAATAATGTGTTTAAGTGCACAAGGTGAAGATGCTAATTTGTGGCACGGAAGATTATGGAATGTGAGCTCCTCCCTGTTACACAAACTAATTTCAATGGACCTGATGCGTGGTCTACCAAACCTGAAATTTCCAGACAACAAAGTCTGTGATGCATGTGTTAAAGGAAAACAAACCAAATCTTCTTTCAAACTGAAGAAGCAAGTAAGTACTTCCAAACTCCTTGAAGTACTCCACATGGATTTATGCGACCCGTCAATGTCCAATATAGAGGATGGAAGAAATATGTATTGGTTATTGTAGATGACTATTCCAGGCTCACTTGGACAATGTTTATAAAAATAAAAAATGAAACATACGGGGTTCTTGTAGCTTTTGCCAAAAAAATCCAAGTGAGGCTAAATTGCAAAATTGCTGAATTTAGGTCTAATCATGGGACTGAATTTGAGAATTCTCAAGTTAAGGAATTCTGTGCTGAGTAGGGAATAAGTCACAAATTTTCAGCTCCCAGAACTCCTTAACAACATAGAGGTTCTGAAATGGAAAACAGAATTCGTATAGAGATTACAAGGACTATGCTAATTGATGGTGGTCTTCCAAATAATTTATGGGCTGAAGCAGTGAATACTTCTTGTTATCTGACTAACAGGTGTTTAATTAGATCACTTGTAAACAAAACAGCATATGAGCTGGTATTCAATAGAAAATCTAGAATAGACTATTTCAGGCCTTTTAAATGTAAGTGTTTTGTACTAAACAATGGGAAGAGAGAGTTGGGAAAAGATGATTCCAAGAGTGATGAGGCTGTGTTTGTAGGCTACTCCTCAACTATCAAGGCCTATAGAGTGTTCAACAAAAGAACTCTGTATGTTGAAGAAAGTATTCAAATGTCTTTAATGAGTCAAGAAGACAAATGAACACTATAGATGGTGAAAGCTCAGAAGATAAAGAACTCATTCCTGTTCAAAGGGATGTTATTACCGAAGAGGATGATCGAGGGATCAATGATACAGATGAGAGTGATGAAGAGGATGATAATCCAGGATCTCATCCACAAATGCTAGATCCACTAGAAGACCAACCAGGAGAAACCAATTAGAATTCACAAGGACCTAGTCCTGTGGTATAAATCTGAGAAGGCAAAGTTGGAGACACAAGTCCTCGCATCCCCTTGAGAACCTGACTACACCCTTGCAAATAGGAGTCCAAACAAGAGCTCAAGACAAGAATGCAATGGCATTTTTAGCCTTTCTATCTCAATTGAGCCTAAGAATGTAAAAGTGGCCCTGAAATATACTGATTGGATTAAAGAAATGCAAGAAAAATTACATCAATTTAAAAGAAGAAAAGTATAGCATCTGGTCCCTAGGCCTGTTGACAGGACAATTATTGGGACTAAATGACTGTATAGAAATAAGAAGATAAAGATAGATCTATCAATAGAAACAAGGAAAGGTTGGTTGTTCAAGGTTATAACAAGGAGGAAGGAATTGACTATGATAAGACCTTTGCTCTTGTAGCAATAATAAAAGTAATTAGAATTCTTGTTGCATTTGCTGGATATATGGGATTCAAGCTATTTTAGGTGGATGTCAAAAGTGTCCTCTGGAATGGAAACCTAAAAGAAGAAGTATATGGACAAAGATCTTTATGGGTTAAAGAAAGCACCACGAGCTTGGTATGAGAGACTCTCAAAGATTCTCCTAGAAAATGGCTTCAAAAGAGGGAAAATAGATAATACTCTATTCCTAAAGACCAGGGATAGTAGTCTATTAGTTGTTCAGATATATGTTGATAACATAATCTTTGGAGCTACTTTAGAATCCCTGTGTGAAGAATTTTCTAAGCTAATGGGAAGTAAATTTGAGATGAGCATGATGGGTAAATTGAGTTTCTTTCTAGGTCTCCAGATTAAACAAACTTCTTAAGGTACAATGACCTATCAAGAAAGGTATATCAAGGAGCTACTGAAGAAGTATAACATGGGAGATGCCAAGCTAATTGATACCCCAATTGGAATAAGCTCAAAAAATTGATAATGATAAGTTAGGTCCTTTAGTGAATGAAACAATGTATAGAGGGATTATTGGAGCCTTGCTATATCTTACTGGAAGCAGGCCTGACATTGTTTTCAGTGTAAGAATGTGTGAAAGATTTCAAACATTCCCAAAGAAACCTCATATGAAAGTTGCAAAAAAATTCTTAGGTATCTAAAGAGTACAGGGGACTTGGTCCTTTACTGTCCATCAGTAGATAGTTTTGACCTAGTAGGATATGTTTACTATACTGGATATTTAGTAGACAGAAAAAGTACCTCAGGAATGGAACATTTTCTTGGCACATCCTTAATTTCCTAGGGTTCAAAGAAGCAATATTCAGTTGTCTTATCTGCTGCTGAGGCTGAATATACTACAGCAGCTTCTTGTTATGCACAACTATTATGGATCAAGTAGCAATTGAAAAACTTTGGTATTGTCTCAGATACCATCCCTCTAATAAGTGAAAATAAAAGTTCTCTAAACATGGACAAGAATCTGGTGCAGCATAACATGACTAAGCACATTGATGTGAGGCATCATTTCCTAAGAGACAATGTTGAGAAAGAAGCAATTTGCATGAATTTTTTCAACACCAAGGATCAGATAGTAGATATTTTTACTAAGGCTCTACACAAGGAATAATTTGGTAAGAACAAGATGAGATTAGACATGATCAAAATGACCCAATTTACCACGTGAATCAGTAGATCTCCATAAAATTAGTTATGATTAGGAGACAGACATACACACATGGGAATAGATTTGGAAAAAATCAGATAAAGTGTGCACAAATTTGCGAAGTCACTTAAGGAAGAAGAGGGATCTGGTCCCATCTCTCACAGGTTAGTATTATTAATGTATATGGAACTTGAGGTGGAATTCTTTCACCAAAAGGTGATACATGACATGTTGGACTTGGATGTTATTCTTCAAGTTTGGTTTTCCCCAGTGGACATGAACTCAACTTATTTTTACCCTTAATCTACTGCTCATCCAATGATACCAAAAAAGGGAAGAAATCTGGCAGCACAGTAATAAGGATGCATTGACAGGTGAAGAAATTCAAAGAACACAAATTGAAGGTGCATGATGATTGCATATGTAGACCTGATCACCCGATCCAACCTAGGGCCTTGTCATAATAGGTATCCCAAGTCCATCCAGGATAGAGGACCACCCCCGTTACCCGACCCAACCTTTTAATATGCATACCCTAAGTTTGATGAATCCTGAATATATAACAAGATAGCATGTAAGCATAACTTGAGACTCTAGGATAGGTCTATAACCGTGACCAACCCAAACAAGTCCAACAATCCATTTTCCAAGTAATAACCATTACTGAACCAAACCATGAACCAAATGAATTATAATACAAATATATAATCCAAAAAAAAGAGGATGGAACAATCATAAATCCAGTTTAATGGTATCAACCCCAATACCAATACCAATACCAATACTATGGCTGACACCAATATCGATCCCGTCTATTACAACCCATAGTAGTCACACAAGTCTCTATCCAAAAGAAAAACAATATTCGGTTTGTACATGCCCCCAATCATAGACAAAACCAATATCTATAAAATAAACCAACTATGTAAGGACATCCATGATATGAAGTGAAGCCTTCCATAACTCACCACTTCAATTTAATAGATGATCTCATATCCGATCACTAAGCAGGAGGAGTAGAATGGCCGATTCCTGCAATGCGTGGTAATACAGCTGTCCGAAAATAGGTTAGAGGGTGAACGCTATCATGAACTTAAGATAAGGATAAAATAATGTCATCCAGTAAAACCAAATAAACTAACCATATGCACACAACCAAGGCTATAAGTAGTGGTATCGTCATACCGACTATAGCTTACAAGAAATGTCCTTAGCCAACCTTTTTATGTAAAGGGGTTCCTATGTACCCATAGATTACATTATCAAGTTAACTTGGGGGAATCTCGTGTCCCCCACAAATGTTCCATTATTAGATTTGCTTGGGGGAGTCCTATGTACCCCACAAGTTGTTCATTAACATATTTACTTGGGGGATTCCCTTGTACCCCTCAAGGAAGTTTACTTAACCATAAACATGACCACCAAACCTTACCCTTTAACCATTTCAAACTATTTAAACCATTTAGGGTTCCATTACAAAACCATACCATGCAATAGTTCTATCAAAAGTCCATTAATATATTAAAAGCATTATCATAGGCATTTTATCAAACATGTTAGGGGCATAATGTTTCTAAAACCAATTACAATTGCAAATAAACCATCCCCATGCAACCAATTGTCCAAACCACCATTAAAGCATGTAAAAATATAATTAAAATATGGGAAAACTATAACCAAACATTTAATACCAAAACCCCAACATATATTTAAAAACCCTAAAACTATACATTAATCATGCCATGAAAACATTGTATAAATCATGTCTTTAGTTGGAACTAACAATGAGAGAGGAGTAAATGCCTTAGATTATGAAGATTATGGAGATAAATTACTCGTACAAGCCTCAAATTGATCCTCTAGATGAAACCCTAGACTTTCTTCTCCTAAGAGCCTTAGAGAGAACTAGAGAGAGCTTTTAAGTATTTAAGATTAGAATGATAGGATAGATAACCTCCCAAGTGTGATATATATCATGGGGCCTTAATAGGTTAAGTGGGGAAATGTTCCGATTACCCCCAACTTAAATACTTAAAAGTCCCGTCAGATGGTACGACTCACCCCTACCAGTTGTACCCTCCAATACGAGTGGTACCTACCACTCATACCCAAGGCCTCCCCTTCGATCCAACACTGTGCAACATATGACTTACCCAACACCAAGTTGTACCCAACCAGATGATCAGTACACCCAAACTGTATCCCTAGCAAAATAGAATCAAAGGAGGTTTGATCACTGTCTACCATACGAGTCAATGGTATGACTCGTAACCTATCATACAAATCATGGAGAGCCACTTGTACTTAGATCCAAGTTAAGTTACTAAGTCTCAAATTAAGTGAAGGAAAAAAACAAACTATACGACCCGTATCCAACCATACGACTAGTACCTACTAAGTCATACCCATTCAAGAAACCAATCCAACCCACCAACCAACACTGGTTAGTGTATGACCAAGCCTTACCAATCGTACCCCAATATAAAAAATGTACCCCCTAGTCGTATATTGACCAGAAACCAAAAATTTAGGAAATTTTCTAAGGTTCCAAAACCCAGGCTGTTTCACCTGAAGAGATTCACAATGACAGTCACAATGATAGGGGAATATTTTATTGTAAAATGACAACAACGGACCAGGTTCTTGTATTGCATGATAGAGAAAGCATGATGATAGAGGGAACATTCATCTTCAGGTGGTAATCACTCTAATTAAATGTGATGAATATGTACTGATACTCAAATTATAGGGTTTGGTTTGTCATCATCAAAAAAGGGGAAATTGTTATATATAGTTTTGATGATGACCATCTAAAATACGAAGGACTAGGTCCCTGGATGTGCAAAGTACAGTACAATTAGCATGTGTCTTCTGTACAGTTTTGTTATCTTGTGTAATAAACTTACAAGTGCTATTTTTTGCTATTTTGTACTGACTTAGACAGTTGGTCCAATGACCTTTCAGGCCCTAAACATCACCTAGCAATAAATATAAAGAGATGTGATAGAGCCTAATCACACACGCAAGTGTACGTGGTCTACCAAGTAATATAGTGGCCATCAAGAAAGTCGAATATCGATTCCACGGGGACTTGTTCTAACAACTATTTGATTTTAGTTCACAGTTTAGATCAAGTACAAGCATAACCAAACAAGAGCTTTGAATATTTGTAAACTAAAGTAAAGTAAGCAATGCGTAAAATAAAAGACTTGAGACAATCAATAGAGTAAAGCCCAGGGTTAAACCAATTTGAACAATCATACTATATTATTGAACTTCATTCGTTAACTCGCTTATCTTGGTTGTTGATTGGTATGGTTAATCGCATGATCATGGTCTCCCAGCCACTAACCATTTACCTAATTTAGACATTACAACTACATTATTGAGCGGGGATGTAATAATCTAATTAAGTTCTTTAAGATATTATCCTATGTATTAATCAAGTAAAAATTCTAGGTACATCTCTGTCCTAGATACTAATTCAAATTCTTTATTTCATAAAAGAATAAGAACCCTACTTTGTTCATCCCCACATTCTTTCTCCCTATTCCCTCTCCAGAGATTACAAGGTTGACAATATATGTATTCTAAGGGTAATCAATCCTTAAAATAATTAAAATAAAGATAAACAACCAACCAAATATGATAAGTGAATTAAACAAAATCAATTCAAAACAATAGTCTTTATGTTCTTGGCCTTGACCTCAGAAAGAGAGTTCTTAGCCACTAATAGCCATAATCATCATCCAATTAATTGTATGAATGATCAAAACCATAAAGAAGCTAAATTAAATAATGAAAATCCTAAAAATAAAGTTGCAGCAGCCTCCACAATTGTCCAAGACGTCCAAATATAATTAATAACGTGTACAAGTTTGTATTTATAGGTGAGGTAGAAAGCCTAAGTCGTGTAGGACAAAGACTTTGCAAATTGGTCGTGTATGGGATGTCCACCGCGCCACCTTGCCTATCTTATGGAATAACCAATACACCGCCTTGCCTATCTCATGGAATAACCAACACGGGGACTTGATAATCTCATTTCAAGAGTGATGCATCATACCTATATCGCGTTGGCTCACTGGAAGTTGCATCCTATAATTTGGTTAAGTGTTTCATCGTCCTTCCTTTTTATCCAAGCCATGTAGTGTGTTTTCTGTGGATTTACAACCTTTATATTATCAATATATCACCATAATCAGCTTACAAAATATTCTACATCAATTTATACCACGGTTTAGAGATCAAAACAACACAAAATCCATGACGATGAACCAAAAATATGAGCTAAGACAGGCTAGTTCACTTTGATCTTCAACTTACTGTTTCGACTCTTGACTTAATCAAATTGAACTTTGTACATTATGAAAAAGTTTTTATACATATAATTACAAATTTAAACCATTAGGAACTCATTTAACTCATTAGAATCCAACGAAACCAACTAGACAATACCTAGCTAAAGCTAGTCAAACTAGTTTTCTTGTCTAGACTCTAAATGATCCTTTTGAACCCCAAATTATTTGAAAACACATTTAAATATTGAAATTACATACTTTAACACTTATATGCTTATTTATATCATCATCACACATAAAGCACATGAATTGTCATCAAAATAAGGCTAAATATGTTAGAATAGCAACACTAGAGTGCATAAATACACCCAACAACAAGATGCATCTTCAACAATTGATTTATTACAATTATAAAAGAGTGAAGTAAGGCTAGAAAAACCCATTTCAATACAACTCAAGTTTTTATCCATATGAGTGCTTAAATTATAATAGTTCTTGAGTAAATGTTGAATTGAAATCGAACTACTCATGCTATAAGGATAGCATTTTCTTATGTGGAGAGATTTTCTTAGGTAGATTTATCTAAGCATTGTTGGTGACTATAGTTAATCAGTAGAAAGAGTCTTTGGTAGAGTTACTAAGATGAGCTTGTATTAGAGTTGCTATAAGCGAAGGGAGCCTAGAGGTAGGTTGAATCTTACTATAATTAGGAGGTTGATTATAGAGGATTTGGAGGTGCTTGTGAGGGCAAGCCATGATTTTTCCCATTTTGGATTTCCATATAAAAATTGTGTGTCTTTAGTCTTTCCGCTTTGGTTTTAAATTTCTCAACATCTCATAGTTATGCTATAGTTCTATTGCTTATAATTAATCCTGAGAGACCTGGTCCCTCATTGTGTGGTGCAACCCCCAAGGGTTCAATAGGTATTTTATCACATTTAGATAAGTAAAAGAAGGAATTGGTGAAAGATATTCACTATTTGTCTAACCTTGGAGTTTGTCTCTTAAACTCTGAGAATGGTGGTATATTTTTGCAGCAAGTAACGCAGTCATATTTTGGTACTGAGGTAAAAGAGAAGCAGGTCTTGGATGCTATCTTAATGCAAATTAAGAGTGATGTGAGCTATCAGAAGGTGATGTCTTTCAAGATTGGCGATGATGGTATCTTAAGGTACCAAGAGAGGTTGTGTGTTCTTGATATTGATGAGTTACGAGATAAGATTTTGGCAGAGTCCCATGGATCATAGTACACGGTGCATCCTGGTTCAATAAAGATGTTTCATGACCTTAAGAAAATAAAACTGTAGAATAACATGAAGTGGGAAGCGACAAAATTTGTGGCTAAATATATGGTGTTTAGCTAGTAAAGATGGAGCACATGAGGCTTGATGGGTTATCTCAAGAAATCAAGTTGCCAGTATAGAAATGGGAGATAATTAATACAAATTTTGTTATAGGTCTTTTTTAATCTCACAATTAGTTAATTATATTTGGGTCATCATGGATAGGATGACCAAGGCCGCTCATTTTTTACCCGATAAATTATTCCAGTGATGATTATGTAAGTTGTTCAAAAGAGAGATTGTTAGGTTGCATGGTGCTCTAGTGTCCATCATTTTGGATAGAGGTATGCAATTCTCATCCCATTTTTGGAAATCTTTTTCGAGAGGTTTGAGGACTAAGGTGAGCCTTAGTACCGTTTTTTATCCCCAAAAAAATGGACAAGTAGAAAGAACTATTCGGACATTGAAAGATATGCTTCAATCTTGCGTGATTGACTATTGTGGTAGTTGGTTGATCATTTGCCTTTAATTGAGTTTGCATATAACAACAGTTACAATTCTAGGAATGGTATGGCTCTGTTTGAGACATTGTATGGTAGAAAGTGTAGATCTCCTATTGGGTGGTTCAAGGTTGGTGAGGTGGAGATATTTGGCTTGGATTTGGTTCACCAATCTATTTAAAAGGTGAAGGTGATTCGGGATAGTCTTAAAACCACCCAAAGTCATAAAAATTCCTATATGTGCGTGAGGCGAAGAGAGTTTGAATTTAATATTGGAGATTGGGTATTCTTGAAGGTGTCTCCCATAAAGGGAGTGATGTAATTTGGAAATATGGGGAAACTCATTCCCCAATATATTGGTCCTTATGTGGTGATGGGAAGGGTTGGTGACATTGCGTATGAGTTGGAATTGCCTCCCAGTTTGGGCTCTGTTCACCCAGTGTTCCATGTGTCGATGTTATGGAAATGTGTGGGTGATCCTTCGTTGGTTGTTCCTATGGAGAGCATCGATGTATTGGATTTCTTGTCCTATGAAGAGGTCCCGATGAGGATCTTGGATTGGCAAGTCTGTCGATTACAGACAAAGGACATAACTTCGGTAAAGGTTCTATGGAAGAAACAAAAGGTGGACGAAGGTACTTGGGAAGCCAAGGAGGACATGAAGTCCAAGTATCCATTCCTATTCCCTATTCTAAAAAATTATGCTTAAGGTATGTGTTATCTTAACATCTTTATTTTCTGACTTTATTAAACGGAAATATGGTTGTTAGTTGTGTTTAAATCATACTGGTGTTTACTTTAACACATAATTCGAGAATAAATTATCCAAGTGGAGGAGATGTAACACCCCAGGATTTTGGCCCTTGAAAATTCTTAAGCTTTGGGCTCACTACCTTAGTCACGACTCGTGGTGATGAGTTGTGACATATGGTTATGAATCGTAGGGACCCTGGTTGTAGCTAAATCAGAAACTTAGTGGCAAAGTTCTGCTCTGATTAAGAGTGGATCACCAAGAACCTTAAGGACTTATTATGAGTCGTAGGCTCAAATCATAGTATATCCAGTGTTTAACCCATTTGGGTTTTATGTTACCTATGACTATATGCTACAAGTTGTACGGTCTAGATATGAGTAAGATTGTTGAGTCGTATGATTGACAGTGTATGGGGCTCCTGGTTACTGTCTTGGTATGACTCGTAGTAAGGAGTCATAAGGAGTGGCTATGAGTTAATGGTTGACTCGTAGTCAAAGGTGACACTTTTTAGCTTTTAAGTTAAGAGCATTCTAGATATTTACCCTCTTGCCCAACATGAAACCCACATTTTATAACCTCTTTAGGGTAGCTTTAGCCCTCATAAATAACTCAAATAACCTCTCAAACACTCCCAAATCCTCAAGGTCAAGAACATTTAGGGTTTTCAAGAGACTAATCAATTGGGGCTTCCAAAGGTGATTTCTCTTCTTACTTCTTGGTGATTAAGGCGTGTTACTCTTCCCTTATACTTGTATTTTCTTACTTGCATGATTTGGATAAGGTTTATATGGTTTGATGATTGGATTTTGAACTATTCATTGAGGGTTTTGAAAATAATTTTTTTTAAAATGCTTTTTCTATGATGTTTATGAAATTGTTTGGCTTAAATTGATGGTTGGTTAATACTTTAGGGTGAATGGGAATGGTGGATGGACCTGGGTAAAATGGAATCCCTAAATTGATAAGTCATCGAAATAGAGGTACAAAGGAATCCCCGAATTAATTAGTTTTGTATGGAAATTGGTAACAACCTCAACCCACTTGCATAATTAGTTTTAGAATATGCATTACCACTTGATTTGATTTACTCCTTGACATTAATGCATGGCTTAATTGGTTAATTGGACGATTATAGTCTTGAAAACCTTGCGGGGTACATTGGAATCCCAAGTAATTTTTATAATAGAGTCTGCGAGGTACACAGGAATCCCTAAGTGTTGGCTTAATGACATTGCTTGCAAGCTATAATCAGTATGACGATAGCACTTACTAATGCCTTAATAATTAACTCCAAATTTGGTGGTTGAATTATGTGTTAAATATTTTAATTGGACAATAATGGGGGTAGTGCTAGCTAGCCATGAAGGTGTGAGTCTAAAGGACGGACACTGAAAACTCATATTTTCCGACATGAGGATTGGTCTTAATGACCAAGTGCTTATGGGGTACAAGGGAATACTCCAAGTGCACATACGTACATATGTATCATAGAGGGTGAAGGGTACAATGGAATCTCCGACCACCTATGGTATCTCCAGTTTGTGCGGCTAACATGCACAGGGATCCATCCAGGGGTAACACTGGACCCCTATATTCCGTGGGTGGATTTATGATGGTGAAGCTACACAACTCAGGTTAAGGTTTTAAAGTACATGCTAAACTTTGTCCCCCATCCCGACATGGAATATATATATATATATATATATATATATATATATAATTACATATGGTTATGTGCATTGGTTTGACTTGGTTTTGAATTGATGGCATTACTTTATCTTTATTCCTGAGTTACATGTTAGCATTCACCCTGCTAACCGTCTTTGGACGTTGTATCTCTACGCGATGTAGGAATCGGCCATACTTTTACTCCTCCTACACAATGACTAAGTTATTTGGGACAACTTTTGAGTCAGACTGAAGTGATGAGTTTTCATACTTTGGAAGATCTCATTTCATGTTAAGGATTTCTTTGTCTTCATTATTCCTTTTGGTATTGGTTTTGGCTATGGTCGGGGGCTTGTCCTGACTAGATATTCTTTGGTTTTGATTAGAGGCTTGGTTGGACTACTGTGGATATCGGTGGTATTGATTGGTTGTACGGTTGTTGGTGGTTGGTTTCGGTTATAGACTTATCATAGTGTCTTTAAATTGATATTCTCTTATCTTGTTATATGTTTAAAATTTATCCGACATGGGGTGTAAGATGGTTAATGATTTGGGTATTGGGAGTGGTCTCCGATCCTAGTTGGACTTAAGATACTTATCACTGTCAGGCCCTGATTTGGGTCGTAACAATGTTCTACTTCCATGAATGGAAATACATCTTGCATCTTGTCTTTCCTTCACTACACTAAAATCAAATTATAAATACAATACGATATTCTTTTGACATTTACAACATAATATTTCTCATCCACTCAACTTAAGAAAGAAAACATCTTTATACATAGGAGTAAAATTTTTTTCATAAAGTAAATGCCAAGATAATGGATAATAATCTGAGATACAATGAGATAATTAATTTCCTTTTTAGTTTATTTAAACAAGAATGGATTTCTCATTTTTTGACGATTCTTTAATTTAAACTTTCGATATGACATGTAAGACCATAAGATTAAAAGACATTTTGGTACATTCAATATATCTTTAGTTTAAGATCTCAAGAGTCAAAAAAATTTCTTTACATACTTAGCTAGTGTTTGACTATATATTTGTAAATATTTTTGATAAACCATTTTTGGTGAAGTTCTACCATGTGTTTGACAATAGTTTTGAAAAAAATTATTTTATTTTTTCAGAAAATGTAATTTATACTCATAAGTTTTAAAAACTATTAAAAACATCTATAAGTTTGTATCTCATTTTATAATAAACATGTTCCATGATAAAATATAATCCATAGATTATAAGAATTTGATCTCCAGTTCCGACACTTGGCTATGTATAATGTACAAATAAAAAGGTCGTCTAATATACAAAGTATTTTAATAGAGAAAAAGAAAGAGCATTCCAGAATTATTTGCAGTACACAATGTTAAGGCCATAGGAACATTAAAAGAAGTAATCTTGAGATCAAACCCCATGAAAATGAAATTAATAAATAGTGGAGTATTTTTATAAAATATAAGAGTTTGATATAAATTTAGTGTATCAAATTGTTTTCTTTTAATTCAAAAATTAAAGCTAACTTGTTTTTGGAAATATGATATTTTTTGTCAAAACTGATAAATTGCATGGCAAAACAGTTTTTTCCCTATAGCTACTTGCACTTTTTATGACCAAAACTCCTACCAAATCAAGGTCAGACAAAAAAAAAAGAGATAAAGGAGAAAGCATGCCAGAGTTATTACACAAACTAGGGTGGCAACCTTTAATATTTATAAGTTCTCTCTATATTTACCTATAGAAGTTTTCATCGAAATTTGCGGGTGACGTGACATCCTCACGGGTCTTAATAGATCCTCCCCTGTCTACTCATGAAACAAAAAAAGTTAACACTAAAATATTCTATATCTAACCTTGGTTCTTTTCAGGAACGAAAAAATCCATCAATCTCCTATTAATCTAAACCACCGACAATTTATGTTGGTGGAAATTTTGATGGGGCAGACGTGTAGTTAAAAGGAGCAAGTTAAGACCTTTTTGGAGTTACACTAATGAAAAACTTTAAGTTTAGGATTGGAAAAAGTCAAAAGACTTTGGCTGTTATGAATATTTTTTTTTTGTAATAAAAAATATATTTTTGTAAAATTCTAATGTAGAATATACACTATCACTATACTTCTTGAAGGGTAAAGAGGTATATCCATTTTTTATAAATATTTTTTTGTGATTTAACTTTATATTTGAAGACTTTTTACTTTAAGAAGGCAAAACAATTTGTCAATCCTTGTATTTAATTAATTAGATGTTTTATAACGTTATAATTTAAACATGGATAAAATTACTATCCAACTTTGAAGATGAAAGCTTTCAACTTTTTGTATAAAATATGATATGATGATAATATAATATGATATATGATTTAAATACTATTATCAAATTAGATATTCAATTAAGAATTAACCAATGAAATAGGATAAAATTTATGTAATTGATTCAATTAATTAATATCTACAATTCTTAAAAAAGAAAGGATTATATAGTTATCTAATCTGAAAAATATAGGAATAATAAGATTGATTTAATAGGTATACATAATCAACCAGTATTCTTATAAACTCCTGAAATGTGCATGTTCTTGTAAAAGAAAAACATTAATGTAAAAAGAATGCAAGTAATATCAAGAGTTAGAAAAAAGAAAATATACCCGCTAAAAAGAAGTGTTGATACGTTTTTTTATTTACCGGCTTAGCAAATATCAAAAATGAAATCATCATTGTTTAAATTGACGGAATAAGACTGAATTTATTTATTTAATATAATATAGCATTAAAAATCCAAAAGAAAAGGGAAAAGGTTAAACTAAAATAAGAAAATTAAAAAGTTACACTTAATCAGGGAAAAGTTTATGCACCTACAAGTTCTGTTTACTTTTTGCCCACAACTTTTGAATTGTAGATAAGAGAGAAAAGACTCAAAATTACTTCAAAAAAAAAACTGTAAATGAATTTTTTTCTACCTCAAAACATCCATTAATGAGAAAGAAAACAAGCATAGAAAGAAAAAAAAGTAGAAAAAGAATTATATTATACTAATAGTTAGAGTTTGTAACTGTTGCAATTGAAAAGGTACATCAGTTGGAGGAAGGCACGACTTTTTAATTTTTCATAGGTAATGAATATAGTACTTTATTCTAGCATTTTCGAGTAATGGATATATTTGCTCCATAACAGTTAAAACTTAAGGAGTTTTGAGAAATCTTGTTCATAATTGTTGCATCATGGTCTAATAAATAAGATGATTATTCGTTTTTTTAGCACAACAGATAATTTATTTTAAAATTAAAAAAATGTCAAAAAAGAGGTAAAAGATAAATATGAATCCTTGATTCTAAGATATGCCACATCAGTAAGGTCAGCATTCTCCTTTATATATATACACTAGTGAAAATATTCGCGCTTCGCGCGGTTCTAAAACATATTATTTTCATAGTTATGAAATAATTTCTCGATAACCTTATAATTTATTTTGAGTGTAATTTTATGCTTTAAGAACTTCTACACAATTTTGCTCTTTCTATAGTGGTACTTGGCTAGCTAGCTACTCATTCATATAATATTGATAGTTCAGGCATGCTAATCTTTACACATTAAAAATTATTTTAAAAAAGATCTTTTGACATTAAGACTAAGACAGTTAAAGAATATACAAAATACAGTGTCATAATAAAGGCTAAATCAAATATGTTTGAAAGAAATGGTAGAAAAATAAGAAAAGCTAATTAAAGAATAATAAATACATATGTGAAGAACTAATTACCTCATATATATTCATGTAATGTATAATTATGTTACTTGTTATGGTCATTAATTGTCTAATTGAATTAAACTAAATGCTATGAGCAAATGAAAATTTCCTCTCAAAAAGGTTTTAAAATGAGAAAGTAAAGATATAGCAAGTTAAAAGTATAAAAATGCGAAAGTTGAAGTACTAAACTGAATTCTTAATACATTTTCAAAGTGAATAATTTGAGTTGCATGAGTAATATTAAACATGTGTTTTCCTTTTATTTTTCTGTTGAATTTTTATCCTAATTTCTTCCCACTTCTACGTCTTCCCAATAATATACCTTTTGTGATAATTTGTGCTTACTAATTAAATACATGTTAAGGAATAAATTTTAAAAAATAAAATATCCAACATATACATGTTAAGAGACTCAGAAGTTCTAGCATGCATGCTGAAATAAAATTTCAAGAATTCAAATTCATGTATAATTTTAATTTTAACTTTTGATATGATGATATTAAGTTTCTTAAGTTAAATAACATAAACTCCATTCCTACTCACACGTCATATAAAACAAGACCTAAAACTTCAAAAAATGTTATATTATTTCAAGTCATTGTTATCCTTTTGCTACCAAGTTTTCAAATATTTTAGACTTTTTATCACTAATCACAAGCTAGAAGTTGAATCTCAACATTGTTATGAGACGATTTAAAAACATAATTTTATTTTGAAGAAATATCAAATATTGTTAATTACGTACTCCGCCTTGAAAGCATCAAGGGTACCATGATGTCTTGATAGTGTCTTAATTTTGTCTGACATATCTACCTGTTGTAACTGATAATACATAATTTGCATCTCTGCTGCAGTCATAGTATTATAATTTCAAAAACATATCAATTAATTACTTATAAATTAGTATGTACCTTCTTCCTTTCAATTTATGTGAATCTATTATTTTATTTGACAGGAAACAATATATTTAAAAAATAAATAATAAAGATTTTGAAACCCAAGATCATAAACAGATAAACATGTCATACACTTATCATTTATGTTACAATAACTGTTTAATTCTCATTAAGGATAAAAAATATATTTTAATTTAATTAAATTTTTTATCAACATAGACCAACTCACCTATATATCCAAACTCTAATTCCACTTTGCATAACCTCTTAAAAGATTGGCAAAATTGTGTCAGGTGAATCTTGCCAATTTGCATGTATAGATGCACTGAATGGTAGAGTCGTATTAACAAAATTATGATTAAAATCTAAATTAATTATTACTACTAATTAAACTGCTCAAAGTGAATAATTACTTGCAAGAACCACATTGTTGGGGTATTCCTCTAACATGTAGTGCTTCTTGCACTTTTGCAGTATTCAAGTATATGAATCAACATAGTCTCTTGTGCACGGGTCGTAACACGCCAAGTTGAGTGCCCTCACAATTGTAATATCGATACAAGTTAAGAATTCAAATAGATGAAAACTTCATTATAAATACTTCTTTTGATGAGACAAACTACAATTATAATATGAAGAAAGAACTTGTTTTGATCATAAATAAAGAAATAATACTATGAAGCAATAAATTATTATATATATAAATTACTAATATGTTTTTATGAGAAGAACTACAATTATAATATGATGAAAGAGCTTGTTTTGATCATAAACAAAGAAAATAATAAATATTTTTCATATTTCGGACAACTTTTGGGATCTCTAATGGAAGAAGAATTATATAGATAGAAGGGAAGATGAAAAGTGTAGAGTTAACATTAATTAATGATATTTCATAATTAACATGGCTTAATAAAAAGAAGAGTCACAATCATTCATTATTATATTAGTAAATGTTAATTATCTTAAAATTAAATGAAATAGATAATTAATAGATAAGTTTTAAAAGTAAAAAAAAACTCAAAAAATTGACAAAAAAAGATAAATAGAAATACTTACTTGTAAGATATATCACATAGGATTGACTATTGATCTCTTTTATATATATATATATATATATATTGATTGATTTAAAAAGTAAATTACCACTTCATTTTATGCCCATTAATACGTCATGCATTTTAATATTTTAATATTGAAATGTTTCTAGCTCCAATATTTTTCCACTAATGAGAATACCCTTCATTATTAAACACTAATTGTTATTAATCCGTTCGAAAAGGATAAAACAATTTTATATTTCCTTAATGAGAAATTTCAATAACCATATAATGTTAATATGATATATTTGAGAAAGCACCAATATAAATTGTGGTGGAATAATTAGGAATCCTTTTATTCTCAACCGGACTTCTCGGATTCGAATAGGTATGAAATTTTTTTATACAGTATCAATTATTATAACGGATTGAAATACTATGTTTGTCATGTATAGCCATAATTGCAAGTAGTGAAAATGTAACTGTTTTCTGTTCAGATGAACATTAGTATTTGTACTTTGTACAACAGTAGTAGTACCAGGTGATAATAGTGAGAGGTTGCTGTCGGTGAGTGTAGTGATTCTCCCTCTAACGGGCCAGGCCCTCATCATAGGCCCATCAGATATGATGTTCCTTTTGTTCTATTTGGTGTCCCATCAGTCCACTCCAAACAGTCCAGTCCAATCCTTCCATCAGCTTTTGTCAGTTATTGTAAGAGCTCAGAAACAGGTCTGGGTCTTATTTGTGGACCATTTTCGGGTTTGGTGAAAATGTGTTATGTACCTAGAAGGAAAAATCACAAAAATATACAATTTAAAAGTCTATACAATTTATCAATAGTTTTAACTTTTTAAAATATACCAATAGAAAACTAACAAAACTTATCAAATAAGATATAAAGAAAAACATATAGTTAAAAATATCAAAATTGGGTGAAGAATAATTTCTATTTTTTCCTATAATTTCTCCTAATATATTTTTTAATTTCATACCCAAATCACATAACTGGGGTGTTGATCATGGTGGTTGTACGCCATCGCGGGAATATATAGTAAATACTCGGATATGGTATCGTTGGTGCGGCAATTACTTAGTTGTTATTGGTGATATCCAGTTGTCGCGGCGGAGATCGATGGTTGATATATCTTCTCCAGGCATTTACACATGCATGGTGGATATATGCAAACTATGGAAAATCCATCATGTTTGACGCCTCATTTTGCACAAAGTTCTCCAAGATCCATTCACCAAAATTTGTTTGTTGGGGTTGTGAGATGGCAATCAAAAAGGATGCTTTTGATAACAACAATGCTCTTCATCACTCTGACACATTCTTCGGCTTGAGATTGAGTTTCAATAACGTAATACACAGTGCAGGCGACGGATGTCAATAATCTGGTAATTGTCACAATCCCAGTTTACATAACGGTGGTGATCATGGTGGTTGTACTCCATCAACGGTGGATAGTAACTACTCGAATATGGTGTCATTGCTGCGACAAATATGTAGTTATTATAGGTGATATTCGATTGTGGCGGTAGAGATCGGTGGTTGTTATATCTTCTCCGATCGTTCGCATATTCTGTAAATGGTACAAGAATGATGTAGAAACTGGTGCTCCTATAAACATGATGAAATTGATATAGAAATTGGTATCCTCTAAAGATTATTTAACTACATCTTAAAAATCTGATATAAATATGGCATAGAAACTGGTGTTCTGTAAAGGTTATTTCAAAAAAACTTATGACATCTGAATATTGTATATTTCTAGGAGGTATAATTACCTCCTAAAAATATGTTATAAAAATAATGTAGAAACTGGTGCTCCTATAAAAATGATATGAAATTTATATAAAAATTGGTGTCCTCTAAAGATTATATAACTACATCCTAAAAATATGATATAAACATGCTATAGAAACTGGTGTTTCGTAAAGGTTATTTTAAAAGAAATTGTGACATCTAAATATGGCATATTTTTAGGAGGTATAATTACCTCCTAGAAATATGATATAAAAATGATGTAAAAATTGGTGTTCCTGGAACATGATATGAACTTGATATAGAAATTAGTGTCCTCTAATGATCATTTAACTACATCCTAAAAATATAATATAAACATGGTATTGAAAGTGGTGTTTCGTAAGGGTTATTCCAAAAGAACATATGACATTTGAAAAATTGATAGATTTTGTAAATCAAAACTATTTTTTGTAAATAAAAAATAATATCAATATTTAGTTTGTAATATTAAATCTTAAATTGTATATTTAAATGATTTGCCCTACCTAGAAATAGTGGAAGTTTTTGTGCGGATTATCCTTATTTCGGGGTCAATTCTTATTTTTGGGTGATTTTTAATTTTTATTTTTAAATAAGATGATTTTTTAAAAATATTTTCTCATTCTGTGCATTTTATAAAATTTGTGGATCAAAATACCTATCTCTACGACCTAATTTCATTAGACATAAGGTTAGGAAACTTTCGTCTGTGGCTCAACATAAATTTTGTATCAATCAAGTTATTAGTACAAGTTCTGGGATCATTTACACGGATACCTTTGTTTTGATGTGGTCTTTAATTTTTGCTCCTCAAATATGTGAGTTTTAATTTTTGTCTTTTAATATTTTAAGTAATAAAAAAGTGATAAAAAATATTCTTAATATATGAAAAAATAAAAAGAAATTCACAAGACATAGTTTAGATTTTTGTATTATAATATAACACAAGTTATGCCGCTTAATTTCTATAAAATTTATGTTGTTAGAGAACTTTTAGCTTTGCTCGACAAAAATTCTATAAGAATTAAGTTTTTACCACATAACTTGTGAGTTCTGAAACTAAAGTTTTGTCCCTATGACATTAGTTCTATAAGAACTAAGTTATACACCTCTTACGGTCTAATTTGTAGATTCTAAACCAAACTTTTACCTCCGTCGGTAAAAATTTTTTGGAAATTAAGAGGCATAAATTGATATGCGTTTTAATACATAACTTGTGTTATATTATGATATATAAATATAACATTTATGCTATTTGTTATTTCAATAATAAAGATATTTTCGATCACTTATTTACTTAAAATGCTGAAAGACAAAATTAATAACTAACAAATTCAAAGATAAAATTAAAACCATCCCAAAATCTATTAACAATCTACATCTACATCTACAATATATTAAAAGTGTGAAGACACTAAGAAAATTATTTTGAACTTTCTACCCTTCATTAAAATACTCTGTAATAGACAAAATCATATTTTCACCTTTATTGTGAAATTATTATTAAATTATATTTATAATAGTAAATACCAAAATAGATGGGAAAACTCCTAAAATACATAAAATAAGGACTTTTAAACATAATGTTTTGGTGTTCATGGACTTCCGAGTATCGACTTCTTTTTTACTTTACTTTTTAATTAAACAAAGGATATATATCCTATTTTATGTGTCATAGTTTGATTGGACATGGAGTTTAAGAAATCAAAAAAGACTTGATAATTTTTATCAAATTATTCTTTAATAAAAAATATACTATTACTATCTTTAATTAAATGGGGTCTTATAAGTGGGACCAATAAGAGTAAAATTGAATTGTGTCTTTGACTAGTTACGAAATAAGAAAATGAGACATTCTTTTTTAACGGATTAAAAAAATGGCGACACATAAAATGAGACGGAGGAAGTAATAAAGTTCTTTTAGGAGTTACTATATGGTTCAATAAGAAAAAATTTAATAGCCAAATTTTTTGTTAATTTCAACGCTCTAATAGTAGAAAGCTTGATGTTTAGGGTTTTTCTATAAGAATTAAAAGAAATTGAATAAATTGCGGAAAAGAAAGACAAAGAATTTGTAAAAAATTTCTTCTCCTTTTCTGGATTAATCGTTTAACTTTGTATAATATCCTATATATACAAGTAAAGAATCAAATTAAAGACTCCTAAATAAGGTACAAAATAACTAATGGATACACTTCTAGATAAGGTAGGAAACTAAGAGATAGTTTTCTAAATAAAGTTGGAAACAAAAGACTTCGAAATAAGGTAGGAAACAAAAGATTTACCCTAGGATATACAAAAGGAATAAACTAATACGTACAATGATCTACTGAAGTTGGACAAAATCATCATCATTAAATCATTCTCGTCATGTAGTCCATCAACGAATAATGTTAAGGCTACAACAGACGAGTGCAGTGAAACAGATAAATGGAATGGGTGAACCAACTCAATCCAATGAAGAAAATAAAGTATTATTTCAACACCCTCCTCAAGTTGGAGGGGACGAACGAACACCCAACTTGCCCAAAACATTGTAATGAAGAGGACTAGTGAGTGATTTTTTGAATAGATCAACTAATTGAGAGGAAGATGGAACAAATGAAAGTGAAATAAGTCCATCTAAAAACTTTTTCCGAACAAAATGACAATTATTCTCAACATGCTTTGTTCTTTCATGAAACACGAGGTTCTTAGCAATGTGTATTGCTGCCTGACTATCCGAATGAAGACGAACGAGTAATGATATTGGAATGGAGAGATCTTGAAAGAGACGAACCAACCATGTGAGCTCGGCAACCACGCGTCTCATAGAAGGATACTCAGCCTTAGAAGAGCTAAGATAAATAGATATTTGCGCGGCAGTAAGATGAGGCAGACGAGGATCTTGTATGAATTGGCTAAGATGTTGAACGGTGAAGGCAAGATCCTATCTTGTGTATGTAAGGTTATTCAACTTACCAAGGAGATGTCTATATACAGTTAGATTCGGAATAACATCTTTATCATTTAAACTTACTTTACTGTAGGATCAGGAGGAGATAAAACAAGTGACATATGTGTGATGTCAAATTTCTTTAGGAGATCAACTGTAAAATTTCATTGTGAAAGTATGATGCCATGAGGTTTCCTCAATACTCCCATACCTAAGAAAAATATGAATATCCCAAATCCTTTATTCTAAACTCGTCATGTAGAAATAATTTCAATGTGTGTAACTCTACATTGTCATTACCTATTAAAACAATGTCATCCATATATATTGCTACTATTGAAAAAGATGAGTCAGATTTCTTCACAACTATAGAATAATTATTAAGAGAATGAGTGAATCCTTTAAAATTAAGAGTAGCCATGAGCTTTGAGTACTATTGCCTAGAAGCCTGACGAAGTCCATATATGGACTTCTTAAACTTACAAACAAGAGATAGTGATGGTGAAACTATTCCATCAGGGAATTTTATGTAGACTTTCTCATGGAGATCTCCATGTAAAAATGCATTATTAACATCCAATTGATAGAGACCCCAACCTATTTTGATAGCTGTATCTAGAAGACATCGAATAGTAGTTATTTTGACAACAGGAGAAAAAGTCTCATTAAAATCAATACATTTTCTTTGAATGATCTCCTCTGATCACTAATATAGCTTTTAACCTTTCAATGTTGCCATCACTATGTTGTTTGACTTTGTAAACCCACTTAAAAGGTAAAGCCTTACCTGGGGGTAGTTGGACCATGTCCTAAGTGTTGTTGTACTAAAAAACTTGAAGTTCTTTGTCCATAGGTTCTTTCCAACCCTTATGCAATACAACTTGAATATAATTGACAGGTTCTTGAATATTAGATAAATTATTTAGCATATGTTGATTATTGGAAGATATATTTGTGCCAGAAAGAGAGGTTGGACAAATAGGAGATGAAAAACAAGAAGAGCTAACATTAGTCAGGTGTACAAAATTGCAAATATAATCTTCTAGATGACTAGGAATTTTGTGTTCACGAGTTGATCTCCTAAGTAAGAAAATATTATTTATGGGAGGAATAGAAGGATGTACCTGGCCCATGACAGCAGAAGGAGCAGGAGGATATACCTGGTCCATAACAGCAGAAGGAACATGAAGTTGTACCTGGTTCGTAATAGTAAAAGGAACAAGAGGTTGAACCTGGTCCACAGTGGTAGATGCGGGAGGTAAAGTAGAAATAATAATTGAGGGAGATGAGATGCTTTGATTAGCGTTAACATTATCACCAGGATCAATAATTAGGATTGATGGATAAACTGAAAAGTAGGAATCATTAGATTTAGAGGAAGCAAAAAGAAATATATTTTCATGAAACACAACATCTCTTGAAACTATGATTTTCTTAGTATCAAGCACCAAAACTTTATAACCTTTCTTGCCAAACAAATATCCTAAAAAAACACAAGCAATGGCCCTTGGCTCCAACTTAGACCTTTGAAAAGATAGAGTGGAAACAAAACATAGACATTCAAAACATTTGAGATTATAATAGCTAGGTGTGGTCTTGGAAAGGACTTCAAAAGAAGTTTTACCATTAAGGATTTTTGAAGAAAATCTATTGATTAGATACATTACAGTCAAAAGATATTCACCCCAATATTGAATGGGTAGATGTGACTGGTACAAAAGAGCCTTAGATGTTTCTAGCAAATACATATGTTTTCTTTCAACTACACCATTTTGTTATGGAGTAGACACACTTGAGGTTTGATGTTGAATACCTTTAGAAATTAAATATTCTGACTATGTTGTGCCACTTTCTAACTCAAGTACATTGTCAGATCTTACTATTTTGACCTTGGTTTGAAATTGTCTTTCGACCATAGCTAAAAAAGATTTAAGGACTGTGAAAGTATTTGATTTATTGTTTAAATAGAAAGTCCATGTTCCTCTATTAAAATCATCCATACTAATAAGCAAGAATTTATACCCATCATGAGTCAGTTTTTTATATTGTTCCCAAGTGTCAATATGTATCAACTCAAAAATATTTTTTGTTTAGATGTTGCTTGTTGAAAAAGGTAGTTTGGCTTGTCTTGCCATTGGATAAATCACACATGGAGAATCAAAATTTTACAACAAGATATTGAATGAAAATGAATATTTTTCATATTATTCAACGATGTATGCCCTAATCTGTAATGTCATAATTTCTCCTTTATTTTGGAATCAAACAAGGCAAAACATGAACGAGAAACTGAATTAGAACCTAAACTAGGGCTTGAGGTTTTATCAACTTTAGTATTTGGAAGATTATCTGGCTGGGTTGACTTGAGTATGTAGAGTCCTCCTTTTTCTCTACCAATTTCCAATAGGCTCTTCTCTTTCCTAAAACATAAAACAAGAAGTGGGAGTGGATATTACATAATTTTTGAGTTGTTTACACAATTTTTGTACAGATAAGAGATTGTACTTAAAAGAAGGTATATACAAAGCATTCTCTAAAATAAGATTTGGTAATGCACAAACTGTTCCTGAATAAGTTACCCTTACTTTGTATGAATTGGGAAGATTCACCATGAGTGCACTAGGCAAAACCTTAAAATTTGAAAGGATTGATTTATCATGAGTCATATGCTGAGTAGCTCCACCATCTAATATCCAAGAATTATTGTCAATGTTTACTAGGAGTGCATAAGAATTGAAAATCTTATTTTTACCTGCAACCCTCACATTGGCAAAAACTTGAGTATTTTTACCTTATTTTATAATATTCAATTGTTGAAGAAGCTCCAACAATCGTCCTACAACATTTTGAGTCAAGAACCTGGTGTTTGGAATACTTCTGTCGACCTGTTTCTTAATAGTGTCCAAACTACTATTGACTTGAACTTTTTTTGAAAAATTTTCTCTGCTTTGTAAATTTGAAATTAGTAGAAAACCCATGAATTTTATAACATCTATCCACTGTATGGCCTGATTTCTTACAGTAAGCACAATAGATTATTTTGGGTATTGAACATGATGAAAAATTTGAGACAAGATGATTGCACAAGACACAAAGATGAGAATTTGAGACAAGATTGAATCAACCTTGCTTTGATATCATGGAAGAATTGAAATAAATTGAATAAATTACGGAAAAGAAAGATAAAGAATTTGTGGAAAATTTCTTCTCCTTTTCTTGATTGATCGTTTCACTTTGTACAATATATTATATATACAAGTAAAGAATTAAAGAATCCTAAATAAGGTACAAAATAACTAAGGGATACACTTCTAAATAAGGTAGAAAACTAAGGGATAATCTTCTAAATAAAGTAGAAAATAAAAGACTTTTAAATAAGGTATGAAACAAAAGATTTACCCTAAGGTGTAAAAAGGAATAAAATAATATGCATGTGCATAAAAAATACGTAGAATGATCTGTTGAAGTTGGACAAAATCATCATCACTAAATCATTCTCATGACATGTAGTCCATCGATGAATAATATTGAGGCTACAACAGATGACTGCAGTGAAGCAGGTGAATAGAACGGGTGAACCAACCTGATCCAATGAAATACAACATTATTCCAACATTTTCCCCTAAGTATAGGTAATCCACATGAACTTTCATTGATAAACTAATTCAAATTTTATTTCAGCCAATAATATCTATTTGTTAGTACATTATTTTTATGTGTGTTTATGAAGATTACTAACGAACATATGCTTGTGGTGGTGCTCCCCTATTTTTGAATTTTAGGTTCGCCTTTGGAAATCTAAATTTATTTCTTGTTGCAAGTTATTATTGATAGCTTAAGCACAGAAGGATAAAGGCAACAAATATCAAGGAATTCAGATACCTTTGGTACGTGAGAATCAGCGGCCAGAAGTCCTCCATCACTCGAAACCCTAAGAGACTCTAGTAATGGGCCTGTTGATGTGTGAGCTAATGCTAACACATTTAAGGATTTTAAGTAGAAATAATTATAAAGTCATAAGCAACTTTTGTCGTTTTTAATTGCTCTTTCTTTGATAATGCAGGAAAGTCAAGATGCAAGAAAACCAACAACAATAAGAGCAAAAGATGTGAATTTGGAACAAGTGATCATGAAAGTGTAGTTGATGACTTATCTGATAAGTTATCAAATTTGTGATAAGTTATCAGAGTCATTGTCAACTGTAGACAGTGTGAGGAAATTAGAGTAGAAGTGTGACGCCATCTCTGATAAGTCATCACAATTCTGATAAGCCGTCAAGAATGCTGTCAGCCTAAGGAAGTAAATGAGACTTGAAGTAAAGAAGTGAAGACATTGTCTGATATTTCGTCAAAGTCCTGATAAGTCATCACGATTACCGTCAGCCTTAGGTAGTGTTCAGAAGTAGAGTTGAAGAAGTGATGATATTCTGTGATAGGTCATCAGATCTTTCATAAGCCATCAGACTCATCGTCAACTGAAGATAGCAATATGTCAAATACAGAGAAGAGTTGATGACATGCCTGATAAGTCGTCAGACTCCTGATAAGGTGTCACACTTCGTCGTCAGCTGTGCAAGAAAAAGTTATATTCTATGATTTGGTTCTAATTTAGCTCTTGGTATTTAAGGCAAAGTTGTTGTTTCTGTTCGTTACAAGATCATTTTTGTTTATGAAACGAAATAGAAGTTCAGGAGAACCATTATTACCCTTCAATCCTGAACCCCAACTGATCGGCAGAATGGCAGACCCATAGGAAGCTGACAGGATAGCCATCTTAGCTAGAGCTCAGGTTAATCTGCATAATGACGGTCAACAAGCCCGTTATTCGAATTCGGATGATGATGACTTAGGAGTTGAGGAATTGCCAAATCTTGTTAACCAAAGGTGTGTAGAGGAGGTAGCTGTACTAGTGAATAGAAATGTAAACAGAAATCCTCCTTTCAGGGTGAGACCTGATCGCCAAGCTGTGCAATTTAATCCTAATAAGGATGATGATGGAATGGATGGAGCTGGTGCTACTGGAGCTATTATTCCCCTATCTCTAGCACAAGTAGTGAAGTTCAACATTACTAGTACAATGATTTAACTCTTTCACCTGAAGAGGTTGTTCGGTGAACTCCCGGGAGATGATACCAATATGTATTTAGTGAAATTTATCACTATTTGCAAGTATTTTGATAACCCAGGAGTGGGATAGAACGCTATCTGCTTGCATTTATTTCCATTGTCTCTATCTGGGGAGGAAATATTATGGCTTAATGAACTGACGCCCGATTCTATAACCAACTTGAGGCAGTTGAAAGAGGCTTTCCTAGAAAGGTTTTTTCCACCTTCCAGGAGGGTATGGTTGAGGGATGAGATCAGTAACTTTAGGCAGCTCCCAACTGAAGCTCTCTATGAGATATGGGAGAGGTTAAAAAAGAAGCTGATATAGTGCCCGAACCATAACATGACAGATATTCACCTGATGGAGACTCTTTATCGAGCTTTGAACTCTATTACAAAGCCAGTCGTTGATAATGCTGTAAGGGGGATCATTTGTGGATCTTACTCTTCAAGAGGCCTCAAAAATGCTTGATCGGATGACCAAACAAAGTAGAACTTGGCATACCAGGGATTCTGTGGTAGCAAGCCCTACTATGTCTGTTGGCATAAATGCAGAACAACAGAAGAAAGAGGAAGAAGACGATCAAGACATGGCATACTTGAAGACGCAGATGGATTTATTGACTAAGCACTTATTATCTGCAAAGATAGAAAAAGTGAAAGTTGTTGCATCACAAGGTAAAAATAATTCCGATTCGGAAGAAGAAACCAACTATTTGAATAACTAGGAGGGTTTTTGAGGCAATAACCAAGGAAATCAAGGTCATACTTATTATGAAAAGGCTGGATATAAAAATCGGGATCAAGAAAACTAGAAGAGCAAGAATGATAGAAGTGGGTTGCATGTACCTCTCGGAAGCAGAGATAATATGGTAACTAGCTCTGGTAAGATGTCAATAGAGGACATAATGGAGAAATTATTAAAGGGAGTTGAGGCTACCAACTATGGGGTGACTACCATGAAGATCGATTTGTCTTCTATGAGTCAGTTAGTAAATTCACACTCCAATTCTATCAAATAGTTGGAACAATAAATGAGCCAACTTTCTGCAGCATTAAATTAGAGAAAAAGTGAAACACTGCCAAGTAATACAATTCAGAATACTCGAAATGATGGTTCGTACATATCAGGACCTTCTTTAGGCAAAGTTGTTAATGATGAGGTGATCAAAGAAGATGTTGATCTTGAAGAAGGTAATACAATGGAGTCTGAGAAGCTGGATAACATTGATATCCCTTCCAATCATCAACAGGTTGATGAAGTGGAACAAGGAAAAAAGAAGGAAAATGAAGTAGTGGTGAAGACTCTCCCAAAACCACTACCTCCCTTTTCTCAGAGATTGATAAAGAAGGTCGATGATACGAAGTTTAGTAAATTCAAGGCAATGTTGAAACAGCTAACAGTGAATGTGCCTTTGGTAGAGACACTCGAACAAATTCCAAGATATGCTAAATTTATAAAGGATCTTGTGATGAAGAAAAGAGTTGTGAGATACAAACCGGTGGATAATCTCTATCATTATAGTGCTATTTCTATAAGGTCCTTGGTGCAGAAGAAGGTAGACCCAGGAGCGTTCACTATTCCTTGTATGATTGGATCTCTGGAATTTTCTAAAGCCTTATGTGATCTGGGAGCAAACATTAATCTGATGCCGCTAGCTGTTTATAAAAAGTTAGGTTTGGGATACCCAATACCCACAAAAATGAGACTAGTTATGGCGGATACGTATGTGAAAAGGCCGATCAGTATGCTATATGATGTACTTATAAAAGCTGCCAATTTTGTATTTCCTACTGACTTTGTGATCCTTGATTGCAAAGTAGACTTTAAAGTTCCCATAATTTTGGGTAGACCGTTCTTAGCAACTGGGAGAGTGGTGGTTGACATAGAGCTGAATGAGCTCAAGTTTAGGCTCAATAAAAAAGAAGCAAAATTTGAAATGCACCCATCCATGACACAAAAAAAGGAGATGAGTGTTTTATCAATCATGGATATGTTCTATGAGGATGTGAAAGAGGTATCAACAAGGTGTCTTGACGAATTATGAGTATTCAAGACGACCGAGTCATGCCGCGACACTAAATCAGGCGCTATTGGGAGGCAACCCAAATATTTTATGTTTAACGCAAGTTGTTTTTATTTACTTAGATGGTAAGTTTGATGACCTAATGAGGTATGCAGGGGTCGAGATAGAATTGATGTAGAAAGTTAAGTGATCCTGACGACATAGGTGATGAGCTATCACAATTGTGATAAGTCGTCAGATTCGTCGTCAGAGAAATTAGATCTGAGGTATGTTATGTTAAGGCTGACGACATTTGTGATGGTCTATCACACTTGTGATAAGCCATCAGAAAACCCAAAATAAGCTATCAAACTATTCTGGTCCCAATTAGAGGAATTCGACCCGACCCAAAACCAAATCTTTTCACCTTCCCGCTTTTTTTTCTCTTCTTTAGTTTATTTCTTTCCATTTTTAGTTTTATATCTTGACTTTTTGAATTATTTATTAGTAAGACAAGAAAATTTCCTTTTCTTTTTACTCTATTGAAGTTAAGCTCAAACACAAAGTGATCTTTCTCCTTCATTTTCTTATCTACTCTACCCTACTCAAGAAGCTAGGTCGCCTAACAGGTATGCTGTAAGACTCTCTTCTTCTTATTGGGTAGTAGTGAGGCTGATGTACACCTTGGTTTTCAAAGAGATTGGGTCACGTTTAGCTTGCCATTGTAGTAAGAAACTGAAACTAGGGTTTACAGTTATGTATCGAGCACAAAAAGTTAAAATCCCAGTTTAAAAAAGTAATTCCATGTTTTGTAAGAAGAATTGGGAAGGATGATTATGTTAAAAATAATCTAAAGATTATGTTCTCACAAATGTGATGGCTTATCAGATCATGTCGTCACAAGTTGATAAAATTGTGTTGGTTCTGTTTAAGGCTGGCGACCTGTCTGATAAGTTATCAAAAATGTGATGGCTTATCAAACAATTTTTCGTCACAAGTTGAGTAAAGTGAGACTATTCTTCTTAAGACTGACAACATGTCTGATAAGCTATCACAGATGTGATAACTTATCACGCTATGTCGTCACAACTTTGATCTGAAGTACTAATAAACCCCGTTCAAGAGATGTGGAACTTCAATGACTGAACTTCTTGCATTATGTGATCTTGGGTACTGAATAATTACGTTCTTCTGCTATAGAGTTTATAATGGAACCCAAGAGAAAAGGATCCAAATCAGCAAAGAAGGTGACTAAGGGGAGTGTGCCTCGAAGACTCTTTGATGAGTCTGATTATGAAGATGAAGAGCCATAACTCATAAGACAAATAAATAAAAAGAGTCCAAAAATACCATCACCACCTCCACAACCTGAGGAGGTGATTGAAGAAAGTGAATCTGAGGAACCAGCAACATCTAAACATACACCTTCAGAGCAGACAACCTTTGGAAAACCTGATTTAGAGTAACCTAATTCAAATCAACCAAATTCTGAGCAACCCGATTCTGAGTAACCATCATCTGGGTCCCCTTCTTCTGAACAACAGGCTGATGAAGATTCTCCGATATGGGGAAATCTGATCAAATGTAAGAACTCTGGTGTCCAAGAAATCGCTAGATGGCAAATTCCTGAGGCAAAGAAGATTTTATATGACGGGCTTCTTTGAACTCAATGAAGATCTATTAAAATGCCAATTTTTGAAGAAATGAGAATCATTACTACCGGGTTGAGCAAATATTCTTCAATGGAGCAGACGTTCTGAGACTACGACTTGGCATGGACTACAAAAGGAGGTGATTTGTTTTGCCTTGCACTAGTCTAGGAGTTCTACGTGAACTAATAGGCTACCTTGGAGAAGATGTGTAAGTAAGATAAAAAATCAGCAGATCATCCCTTGTTGGAGAAAGTTTCAGTGAAGGGCGTAATTGTAGATCTTTCAGAAAGAACCATCAACAAATTCCTTCATGGTCCTGACTTCACTCCTTAGGCTACTTTACCAACATTCTACTCTTGATTAAAGGATCATGACAAATAGCTTCCTTGGTTATCCAACCTCATAGCTAAAGGAGAACTGGAATGGTTGATCAACTCGAATTAAAGAATATTTAAGGCCTCCCTGACTCAAAAAACAAGGTTCTGGTGGGGTGTAGTACACACCTGGTTGATGCCCATGGCTGGAGATAATATTATTGGTGATGATAGATCAGTGTTAGTCGCGAGCCTCGTGGCTAAGCTTTACTTAAAATTTGGGGAAATCATTGCTGAGGAGATAAAGATTCGGGTATCAAGGCCCGACACTGCATATCCATTCCCATGTCTGATTACAAAGTTGTGTGAGGTGGCCAATGTACCTAAGGTTTCAGGCATAGACCAAGATATTCCAGCTAGGAAGACCCACAATCCCATCAGGTATGATAAAAATCAGCCTAGGTTTGTGCTAGGCAAGGGAACAGAGGTTGCCATAAAACCGGTGAGGGTTGCTGAAGTGCAACTAGCTGTCACTAGTACTGACTCATCACCTAATGTGGAGGTGTAAGATTCTGAAGTTGTACAGCCAACATCCTCTACAAGAGCAGATTCAGTACTTGAGAACGAAACAAACCTTTCAGCTACTATTTTACCAACAAAATTTGCCTTCAACCCACTCAATTTCAGGAGAGTGGCAAAACAACCAAAGCAGTGTGAGGCACAACTGCAACTTTTTGCCAAGAAATTTGCCTCTGCTATGGATAAGAGGATTAAGGTAGCACTTGAACCCTTCCAGACTTTGCCTGGTCGGATTAATAAGTTGGAGAATCGTTTCAATGCACGGTTAAGAGAAATATTAGTCAAAGATCTTACACTATTCAGAGTATCCCTAGACAAGGTAAAAGTTGATGTTGGAGTATTACAACAACACCAACTTATGGTGTTTATGGATCCAGTTGCTGATAAGTCTAAGGATGAAGTTCCCTTACTTAACCTCAATGGGGAACTAGTGAAGTAAAAGAAAGAAAAGAGTGATAAGAAATATAAGGGTAAGAGGAAAAGAGCTAACAGCAAGGATGAAATAAAAATAGAAAAGAAGGCAAGGAAAAAGGAAAAAAATAGAAATGAAAAGGGCGATGCGAGCATCCAAGGTAGAAGCGAAGAGAAGGGAGGAAGACCTACGAGCTAAGGCTGTAGGAGCATAATCTAGTGGACTCCCTCCAAACGTTGTAACAGTTGTGCCAGCCCAGCAGCGAGCTACTGATGTGAGTATTCCAGTGGAAGATACCGCTACAGGGTTTGGGACCCATGATTCTCGTGCTTGAGCTACTCTAGGTATACCCTAACCCTTAGTTCAGTTTCTCTTTGCATGTACATTAAGGACAACACTTGATTTTAAGTTGAGGGTATAGGGTGATTTGTTGTAAAATATTGTAGTTGACTAGGAGAAATACAAGTACCTTAGGCAGTTAACATATTTTTGTTAATTTTTGAACACCTCTCCAATGGTCTATTTTATAACAGTGTGATATGCATTGATGTGTGACCATTGTGCATCTTGTTATGGAATTAGTACTAGTGACATGATAACCATTGCTAAACAATTACATGAATCGGATGGGTAGTAGCTTGTAATGTACTTGTGTGCCATATGCATGTGAGATATTACTTAGTTCCCTTTGTATGTTAAATTTAGAACTTTCCCGATTAGTCTTGCCTTGGTTGTAGGATAGGGGTTAGGAAAGGATCATAGGCCATTTTGAGATTACTCCACTTCTAGCCTAAATTACCTTCCTTGTATGAATGATATCCCTTGATCCCATTTTTTAGCCTAAATGCCTATTCTTTTATGATACCTATCAACTTCCCATTTGTATCATAATGAACCTGTTTTGGCCTTGGTCCTCCTTGGACATTATGCACTTTGACTTAGGCAAATAGCCTAAGTTGAGGGTGGCTACCATAGGGGTACGTAATATAAAATGAGTATGAAAAAAGGTATAATAAAAGAAAATAATAAAAAGATGGGTGCGGTGGAAAAAGAATAATAAAAGAAAAGTTATGAAAAAAAAAGAAATGAATTTCAAAAAGACCGCACCCATCCGGAGTATGTGTGATCAAGAAAGAAGAGAATTAGGTAAAGGTAAATAAGTGAGACCCCAAAAGTTAGTGTAGTGCCAAGGAGACTTAGTCACCTTAAATATCATCAAGTATCATATCATCCCTTAGCCTACATTACAAGCAGAAGAAAAAGACCTATAGTGATCCTAGCTTACATATCTGAAAACCTTGGTAATGAAAATAAGGGCAAGCTTATGGTATTTGGCATACATTGACTGGACCTTCTTTTTGAGAGTGAGTGTTTATTAATTGTCCCTACAATTACCTATGTTATTTTTTATATAAGTGAGGAGGGACTTCTTTGTTGTAAGGGCACACTAGTTATGTTGCTGGTTGCTAACTTATTTGGGTAGTGTAATATTGGTACATGCATGGTTGTGGTTGCTAAGTTGATGCCATAGCTTGATTTCTTTGTGTTGCATTGTTGCTTTTCAGTAATATACCTAATTAAGTTTAAGATGATTAACCTTGGAGATGGTAACTATGTTTTAAGCTAAAATGGATGATTGACTGTCGAATGTGCTTTGTATCTTCTTAGTTATGTTTAAGTTACTTAAGGACAAACAATTTTTTTAAGTTAAGGGTGTTGATGTGTGAGCTAATGCTAACATATTTGATACTTTCAACTAGAAATAGTTGTAAAGTCTTAAACAACTTTTGTCGATTTTGATTGATTTCTCTTTGATAATGCAGGAAGGTCAGGATGCAAGAAAAACAAAGACAATAAGAGCAAAAGATGTGAATTTGGAACAAGTGGCCATGAAAGTGTAGTTGATGACTTGTCTGATAAGTCATCAAATTTGTGATAAGTTATTAGAGTCATCGTCAGCTGTGACAGTATAAGAAAGTTGGAGCAGAAGTGTGATGACATCTCTGATAAGTCATCACAATTCTGATAAGCCATCAAGAATTCCGCCAGCCTAAGGCAGTACATGAGATTTGAAGTAAAGAAGTGATAACATTGTCTGATATGCCGTCAAAGTCCTAATAAGTGATCAGGATTACCATCAGCCTTAGGTAGTATTCAGAAGCAGAGTTGAAGAAGTGACGACATTCCATGATAAGTCATCAGATCTTTGATAGGCCATTAGACTCGTCGTCAGCTGAAGACAACAATATATCAAATACAGAGAGTAGTTGACGACATGTCTGATAAGTCGTCAGACTCCTGATAAGGTGTCACACTTCGTCGTCAGCTATGCAAGAAAAAGTTGTATTTGTGATTTGATTCCTAATTTAGCTCTTGGTATTTAAGGCAAAGTTGAGAGTTTTCTAGGGCATCTTAAAGTTCAGGAGATTCGTCTTGAACTTCACGAACTTATACTATTTTCTCTCGAGTTTTCTCTATAACTTTACAATTAACTTTTGAGGGATTGTTATCAGAATTTTCTTGGGATTTCTACTGCGATCTAATCTGAGAAACACTTGTTGATATTCATTATTCTGTAAGTTATCATTTATCCAATTATGAATACAAATTGTCTTGTTGCTTTTTACATTATGAGTAGGTAATTCCTTTAACCCTAGTTGTTGGGTATATGGGTTTGGTTTTGTTTGACAACGACCGCTTACTCTCTCATAAAAGAGGTGTAGTTTGAGCATTATCACCTGTCAGCCCTCATAATCAATTTGTTAAAACTTTTAATAGTAGTCCTTCTGAAGTTGCTAACTTTCCCTGGAGATGAGAGAACTTTAAGTAGGAATGCTTATTTTTATATGTTTCCATGAATTCATGTGGATAATCCTTGCCCTCACTCAAAAAGTTGTGTAATCTGTTTAATTAGTACTAGTATTTTTCATTATTTAAGTGTTATCATGGTTAATTATTTATTCCTCCTAACCTATAATATGAAACTTGCAAAATAGGCATGTGGTTTGTCACTATAAAGAAGTTACATAACGCTTCATTTTTTTTTTTAGAAAATGTGTCATATATTGGTACTTTACTTTAATTGGGAACTTGAAATACAAACTACCTGTACATATGCAATCAATGTTAAAGATGGAGCGTAGAAAACAAGTTCTAGCATAAGAAGAGCTTTTTAAGTTCTTTATTATTTTATGGCTTTGAATTTCTTATTCTCGACTTTGTTCCTATATATCATTTTGATCTAGCAAATTTCTAGATTTGAGTTTAGATAGTTATTTAGTATAAAACTTTAGATAAATTTTTGTTTATATTTGTATTTTCAGTTTATCTTGAGAATTACAACCTAGCTATTTTGGTTCCTCAAACTTAAGATGAACACAAGATGATGCACAATGTGATAATCGTTGTATAGCCACAATCGGATACTATAAGTGCTTCATGTTGAAGGGTTTGATGCAAAGGCCGGGCTTTACAAACCAAGATTTTGGAGATGGATGAGGTAGAGAAAACTTTGAGTCACTTTTCTTGAAGAAAAACAAGCTCAGTTTCACATATGGTAATGTCATGAATGACCAAACTCCTGATGATTAGACAAAGCTTTAGAAGAAAGAGAAGGGTATTTTTTTTTGAAGTAGTGATTTAATTCCAAGGTGCCAAACATCGATTAACTCATTGATATAGTGGCCACAAAACTATGTTTTTTCTCTCATACACAATTTGAGTTATTTATTTTACCTTTTTACTTTTTTTAATTTTATAAGGATACGCAGATGAAAATATTTCTCGAGTAATATTTGAGATGTATGAGGGAAAAGCAACCACCCAAATCATAGTTCAATGTAAGGTGTAATTGTTGTTTCAGGTACACAATCTGTATTATGTCAAAACAACTTCAACATAAGTTCAAGATTAACAAGAACACTTATGAAGTTTTTCAACACCTTCAACACAAGTTCAATATGAACTATCAAAGCAGTGTGTTATTTTATTTTGAAGAAAAAAGATGCAGCAGAATGAGCTAAGTCCTCTGAATTCACGGAGTGTCCTTAAGAAAATAATTCTCCTCAAGTACTCGAGGTTGCCGAATTTTTCTCCTAGGATAAAATGGCTTCACAACTAGAATGTAGTGGTACCTCAAACTTTCTGTTTTTCTTTCGAACTCACTCAACGGGAAATGATCACACGGAGTTTTTAGAAGCAAGAGAAATATTTTTTTCTATGCAGAATTTTTTATACGAAACATGTGAAAAAATACAGGTTTATAGAGACGTGAAGTGCCTCTTCAAAAAGGAGGCAATGGTTCATCGGAAAGGTGTATCATTTCGGAATAGTCATGTCTGTCTATTCCAAAACAACATGTCTATTTTGAAAAGTCACAACTGACCGAACAATCACTCTTTTTTTGAAATAGTGTGTCTTTTCCTCGAAGGGTTATGTCCCTCCATTTTCCATTTACACTAATTGAAGCCAACAATCCCCCCGTGAATGGGGAATGGCTATTCTTTGTAAAACTTTACAGACAAGTATGTTATCATCAAGCAAAGACTGATTGTATCTGGATAAGAGGGTTTTCCTTTGAACTTTTTGTAGTGAACATGTATCGGATGCACTCGGTCAATCGGTAGATTTGATATCTTTGAACTGTCGAGCTTTAATGTACACCTAGACAATATATGTCACATAACCAGCCTTTTACCATTTATGGTTCTCACAGTTTTTGTTCATTTCAGCCATGAACACATCCTGATTTCATGAGAGCTTTAAGAATAAGCCTTTACTAACATTCTCCTTGAAACGACTTCCACTTTTCCCTCACATAGGTGATTTCTAAATGTTTAATCCTATAGATTAAACTATTTTGTCAAATCTACCAGATTTAAATAATCGTTAAAAGACTTCATGCCATAAGTCTTATCCTTGTTTACTAAACATTGTCTACATCATGAGAATGGGTTGGGTATATTGACAATGTTGAACCTGTCAGACACAAATTTGTTTGATCTCCTTGAACCTATCTCTTGGGATATTCGAACTGCTAGGTAGAGTTACCGCCATGCTGACTTGTCCTAGGTCATAAACTAATTCCCTTGGATGTTCTCTCAACTCTCTCTCTAGATAGGCCTTTTTTATTTGTATCTGATGCATTATCCTTTGACTTTACATAGTCAACAATGATAATTCTACTAAAGAGAAATTCTCTAATGGTATTATATCTCTGTCTTATGTGACGAGATTTATCGTTGTATATCATGCTTCCTGCCCTGCCTATTGCTTGTTGACTATCACAGTGTATACATACTGGTGTCAATGGTTTGGGCCAATAAAGAATATCTTCCAATAAGTTTCAAAGCCATTCTGCTTCTTCACCATCTTTATCTAATACGATAAATTCTGATTCCAGTGTAGAGCGAGCAATACATGTCTGTTTGGATGATTTCTAAGATACTGCTCCTCCACCTGTTGTAAATACGTATCCACTCATGGATTTTACTTTATTTGATCCATTGATCCAATTTGCATTACTATATCCTTCAAGTACCACTGCATATTTACAATAATGCAAAGCATAGTCTTGGGTATATATAAGATACCCCAAAACTCTTTTTATTGCTATCCAATAAGTTTTATTAGGATTACTCGTGTACCAACTCAACATACTAATAGCACATGCTATGTTTGGCCGTGTAAAATTCATGATAACATTAAATATCCTAATACTCTTCCGTATTCCAACTGTGATTCACTTTCACCTTCATTCTTTTGAAGTGCAAAGTTCATGTCCAATGGAGTCCTGGTAATACCAAATTCCAAATACTTGAATTTGTCAAGTATCTTTTCGATGTAATGAGACTATGGCAATTCCAACCCTTATGGAGTTCTATGGATTCTTATTCCTAAGATCACATTCACAACTCCAAGGTCTTTCCTGTCAAACTTGCTCTCAAGCATTCATTTTGTAGCATTTATGTCAGAAATGTCTCTTCTAACGATCAACATATCATCCACACACAAACAGATAATGACCTTATGATTTGGAGTGTCTTTACTGTAAACACATTTATCACATTTATTTATCTTGAACCCGTTTGCCAACATGGTTTAGTCAAACTTCGCATGCCATTGTTTAGGTGCTTGTTTTTTGTCTATAAAGTGAATTAACCAGTTTGCACACCCTCTTTTCTTTACCAGGAACCACAAAACTTTTAGGTTGTTCTATGTAAATTTATTCCTCCAATTCTCCATTTAGGAATGTTGTTTTCACATCTATTTGATAAATTTCAAGACCATATACCGCTGCCAAGGCAATTAATATCCGAATTGACGTTATCCCTGTTACTGGCGAGTATGTATCCAAGTAATCAAGGACTTCTTTCTGTTTGAAGTCTTTTACTAGAAGTCTTGCCTTATATTTGTCAATAGTACTATCCACTTTCATTTTCTTTTTGAAGCTCCATTTAGAACCTAAAGGTTTATTTCTTGAAGAAAGATCAACCAACTCCCATGTATGGTTGCTTAAGATTGAATCAATCTCACTATTGACTGTCTTTTTCCAAAAAGATGAGTCTGAAGACGACATCACTTCTTTAAATGTTTGAGGCTCATTTTCTAAGAGAAATATTACAAAATCTGATCCAAATGAAGTTGACATTCTTTACCGTGTACTACGTCTTGGATTCTCATCATTATGTACATCCTCACTTGGTTCATCTCGAGGTCGTTTAGAACCCCCACTAGATTGTTTATGCCTAGTTTTATACGGATAAATATGTTCAAAGAATTCAGCATTATTTGACTCAATTATAGTATTTTCATTGATATCAGAATGTTAGGATTTATAAACCAAATACCGACATGCTTTACTACTTTTAGCATATCCTATGAACACGCAGTCCACTGTCTTAGGTCCTATTTTCACTCTTTTAGGCATAGGATCTTGGACTTTTTCTAGGCACCCCCACACTTTGTAATATTTCATGTTGGGTTTTATTCCTTTCTATTTTTCATATGGAATTGATAGTGTCTTTCTATGGGGCACTCTATTAAGTATTCAATTAGTTGTACGGATAGCTTTCCCCTAAAAGTTTTGCAGTAAACCTGAACTTATTAGTAAGACATTCATCATTTTCTTTAAAGTTCGATTTTTTCTTTCCACAATTTCATTAGATTGAGGTGAATGTGGGGCCGTAGTTTGATGGACAATTCCATTATCTACACATATTTCTGCAAAGGGAGATTCATACTCTACACCTCTATCACTTCTTATCATTTTGATCCTTTTCTCTAATTGATTTTCAAATTCTGTTTTATATTGTATAAATGTATCTATTGCTTCATCCTTACTATTTAGCAAATAGACATAACAATACCTAGTGCAATCATAATTAAAAGTTATAAAATATTTCCCCCCACCACGAGATGGTGTTGACTTCATATCACAATTATTAGTGTGGATTAAGTCTAAGGGATTGGAATTCCTTTCAACGAACTTATACAGATGCTTAGCATACTTTGCTTTCATACACGTTTAATATTTTGATTTATTGCACTCAAAGTTTGGCAAAACTTCTAAGTTAATCAGCTTTCGTAAAGTTTTATAATTGACATGTCCTAATCGTTTATGCCACAAATCATTAGACTCAAGAAAGTAAGAAGAAATAGAACTTTTATTGATTTCAATATTCATTACATTCAGCTTAAATAGGCCCTCAGTGAGGTAGCCTTTTCCTACGTACACGTCTTCTTTACTAAGTATAATTTTTTCATAAACAAATACAGATTTGAATCCATTTTTATCAAGAAGTGATACAGAAATCAAGTTCTTCCTTAACTCCGGTACATACAGGACATTATTAAGAGTCAACACTTTGCATGATGTCATTTTCAGGCAGATTTTTCTTGTTCCTTTAAATTTTGTAGTTGCGGAGTTTGCCATGTGTAATACCCTAAAGTTTTCTAGCTAATTTCATTCCAATAATGACTAGTATTAGATTCTAAAGTGAATGGTAATTATTTCATGAGGATTCACTTCTTTTCATGTGGAAAATTCAATAAGCTTTCCATCGATATAAGATTCTCCCAAATCCGATAACTGGGTAAGAAGTTATGACTATTTCAAGTTTTCATCGTAAAACAGTGCCATATTAGTAAGTGTCGCGCTGCGCCACAAGAGAAAATAACATTTGGCAATTTTCAGTAAGTGTCCGTGATTATGGTACGTCGCGCCAACACTCAAATTCAGAATTGTCCTTTTTCCAGTGTCTCAACGCGACTTCCCCTGCGTCACACCAAAGTTCCAGATCACGAAGGAAGGAGCAACACGATATCTCCATGTCGCGCCATCCCTTAATTTCCCAACTTTCGATTTCTAGTGACACGACGTGATAATGCCGCGTTGCGCCAGGGGTCCAGTTTGGGAAAATTTTACTGTTATTACAAGACGTGTCCAGGGTTAAATGGAGTAATTTCTTACCCCTATTTAAACCCAATAACACGTGATTTAGCCATTCTTTACCCAAAATATACTATTTTCTCTCAAGTTTCTCTCTATAACAAGCTAGGTTTTCTATTGGGGATTCAAATTCAAGAAGGTTTCACCATCAATCTTCACGAAATCATGAACTAAGGTATGCATAATGTTCATTCATGGGCTTCTTTCATCCATGAAGCCCAAGAATCCCTTTTCAAAATTCAAGTTATGGATTTTCTTATGAATTTCATGATTGGGCTGCTTTTGTTCATGTTGATAATGATTAATTGAATTGTATTCCATGAATGAGTGTTAAATTTCATATGGATTGATTTGTATCGGTATAGATTCATGAAACCCTAGGACTAAACCCTTGAATGATTAAATTTGAATTGAATTACGATAGTTAATTGTTGTATGATGTTGTTTACATATTCTATGCCTACAATGTGTTTGGTTGAATGACTAGATAAAGGAAAAATGTCTAATTAGCATGATATCAAGAAATCCGTATGTATGTACAGGCTTATGCCTATCACATGTTTGATGAAATGCTTCAGTATATGTATTATGATGATTATTATGTATTCAAGTAAGTCATGCTTTGTCAGTTTCCTTCCATCGAGTCCTGGGGGTACTTGTACCCTAAATATTAGCTGTGTACCTAGAGCCATGTCATGTTTTCACTATACTCTCAGTCAAGTTATGAATCCTTAGACTTCAGATAGTCTTATGACTCAGGAAAAATCTCCATGATCTCATGACTCAATCAGTTGTCAGATATCAGTAGTATTCCATCAGTCAATGGAACTTAGTAAATCAGCTCATGTTCAGTTCAATAAATTATGTTCAGTGTCCATTCAGATGGGAGTAAGAATTAGCACCGAGTGAACCTAAGGATGGGGACACACATTATCATATGAGGGTGTGATCCTTAGAAGTCATCCTTGCATTCCATAACTATGTAGCCAGCATAGGTTGAGACATCAACACTTTCTGATGAGGGTTGATGAGGTGGATAAGCACTGTCAGATAAAGGCCATACCATTCTCTTTTGGGGACACTATCAGATAAGGGTCACCCACAGCTTGTCCTTAGTGGAGGTACGGTATTGACACCCTCCCAATTAGGGTTATAGATTGGACCCCAACTCAGCCATAATAGCATATTAGGGTCATGTCAGTACCTCCCATAGTTTCAGTACCAGTTTTAGTAAAAGAACTCAGATAGTTCTTCAGATTCAAAACTGTCAGATACAGTCGAACTAGATACAGTAAGGGACTCAGATAGTTCCATCAGATTCAGGATAGTTAGATACAGTCACTCATGTTATCAGTTATGTTAGTTATCATTATGTCATGTTATCAGTATTCAAATTCAAAAATCACGATATCACAATGTCAGTTCCTATTACGTACTTATATATGCATTTTCACGTTTATGTTAGATAGTCAGCTAGTATTATTCATGCATGTGAACCCTTGCATATAGCCTACCTCACATGTATACTCAGTACAATCCATTGTAGTAATACATTTGTGCTATGGTGCTTTCTTTTTATGTTACACCATAGGTTCAGAGACACGAGTTCTAGATCAGCAGTAGATTCCAGTCAGAGTAGAAGTGAGTCCTCATCCTTCGAGGACATGATTATTTCCTTACTGTCTTATTGATTGTCTTATTAGTTATAGTTAGTTGGGGACATTTCCCATCAACTCCTTATTCAGATTTTTTAGACATTAGAGGCTTTCAGAATAGATTCAGATTATCATGTTTTAGACTTTAGTATTTCCAATTTTGTTTTGGTTATTCTATTACCCCACACATATGTTATGCTATTCAGTTATGTTCAGTATTGAACCTTATGGCCTTTCAGTGCATGTTTCCATATTTTTATGTCATATTATGTAGTGTACAAGTATAGATATCAGTCATGTATTAGCTTGTGGTCCTTCGGGGTCTTGAGCACCGTGTAGCATTCCGGTTTAGCAAATCGAGGCGTTACACTATGTAAATATTCTCTTCTCCTTGAGCTGGAGCGAATGCAGCAAACAAATCTTTATTTGCACAAACGTGATAGGTGGCACCAAAATCCATCCACCATTCTAGAGGATTTCCCACCAAGTTATATTCCGAAAGCATGGCACATGGATCGTCCATTTCGTTCTTGGATTCAGCCTTATTTTCTTGATACTTCATTTTACCTTTCTTTGGGGAACGATAATCTATAGACTTATGGCCAATCTTACCACAATTAAAATATTTTTCTTTGAATTTCTTCTTAGGCAGTTTGCTTTATTGTCCATCTTTCTTCCATTTCTATGAGTTATAGAGGGTCGTCTTCTACAATGTTAGCTCCAATCATTATAGAATTTCCTTTTATACCTTCTCTCTGCAGCTTTATTATCTTCTTCAATGCACAACCTCACAATGAGGTCTTCGACTTTCATCTCTTTTTATTTGTGTTTCAAGCAATTCTTAAAGTCCTTCCATATAGGTGGCAACTTCTCAATTATTACAGCTACTTGAAATGCCTCGTTCAAACCTACAACACAGTTTATGTGAATATTAAGAACATTTTTAACATGTTCAAATAAGATATTCATTAAATTTATACCTTTTACAAGAAGATCGAGGATGATGACTTCCAACTCCTATACTTGAGTAATGACAGTCTTGCTATCGATCATTTTGAACTCAAGGAATTGTGCAACATAGAACTTTTTGGTTCCCTCATCCTCTGTCTTATATTTCTTGTCAGCAAATTTCAGAATACTTTAGTTGTCTTCATTCCACTATAGATGTTGTATAAGTCATCTTGGAAGCCACTTAGGATGTAATTTCTACATAGAAAATTTGAATATTTCCATGCCTCAGTTACAACGAACCGCTTCTTGTCTGAAGTTCCTTCGGGCACTGGAGCATCTTCTGAAATAAACCTTTGAAGACATAAGAATGTTAAATAGAAGAACATCTTTTATTGCCACCTCTTGAAATCAACTCCAAAAAATTTTCTGGGCTTTTACGCTAGTGCCATAGTGGGTGGCGCATTTGTGCGACTGGTTGTGGCAATACTTGTTGCTGCCACACTTGTCACACCTTCAACATGACCGTCTATAGTCATTTTTTTCTGTCACAAAAAGACAGTCAACTTTAGTATACCATTATACTTATTACAAGTTCGTAGCAACTTATAAACACTACTTGTTTTTAGTTTAACAATGAAATTTTTATGTCTTCCAATCGTTAACCGAATGACCTTTAACTTGTGATGAAGATTTTATTTTTTCAAATCACGTGTTAAGTTCAAACAGAGTAGAAAGCTTAAAGTTTTAATCTCCAAAAACAAAACAATATAGATTATGAAAAAACACTTTAGTGAAAAGAAAATTTCACCAAACAAGCAAAAGAAAAAAAAAATTCTTTTCAATTATTATCTTAAGATTGTTGTTTCGGGTACTCAATCTATATTATGTCAAAACAACTTCAACACAAGTTCAAGATTAAATCAAGAACACTTTTTCAACACCTTCAACACAAGTTCAATATGAACTATCAAAGAAGTGTGTTATTTTATTTTAAAGAAAAAAGATAAAGCAGAATAAGCCAAGTCCTCCGAATTCACTGAGTGACCTTAAGAAAATAATTCCCCTTAAGTACCCGAGGTTGTGGAATTCTCCTCCTAGGATAAAATAACTTCACAACCAGAATGTAGTGGTACCTCAAACTTTCTGATTTTTTCGAACTCACTTAACGGGAAATGATCACACGGAGTTTTTAGAAACAAGAGAAATATTTTTTCTACGCAGAAATTTTTACACCAAACCTATAGAAAAATGCAGGTTTACATAGCCATGAAGTGCCTCTTCAAAAAGGAGGCAACGGTTCATCGGAAAGGTGTATCATTTCGGAATATTCATGTTTGTCCATTCCAAAATAACATGTCTTTTCTGAACAGTCACAACTAACCGACCTCTTTTCCGAAACAGTGTGTCTTTTCCTCAAAGTGTTGTGTCCCTCTATTTTTCATTCACACTAATTGAACACAGCAACAATTAAAGGGCTCTTACTTTTTGTTCAAAAAAATTGCAAAAACAAAAGGTAATTACTTGATCCTACTAAGTTATCATACTCACATTTATAATTTGATTGCATTATCATTATCTAAATTTTATTATCGTCATTGATAGAATTGCCTTTTTACCCTTTTTCTTAAGAAAATTAATTTTTTTCGTTGATAAACTATATATTAATTAGGAGTTGTAATTTAAACTTATGGAAGAAATGTATTATACCATAGTTAGGAGTATTAGCTCTCTATTTATTTAGGTTTAGCTACAATAATTTGCGGTAGGAAAAAATATCTATTATTCTTAGGTTTACTATTCTTCTACCATTTGATGTTACTTAAGTTTCAATTATTTTGTGAGACTCTATTTTCTGATAAATTTATTGTTGTTTTTGTATTATAAGTGAAATTTCTTTGTTTTCATAAGATGTAGGGAGTAAGACAAATTTGTTTGAGCCGGCAAAGCTTTTATATTTGTTTCTTCCTCCCATATTCTTCACATGAAATCTTGATAATATTCATAATTGAAGAGATAAATTTACTTGTAATTTGATATATTTTTTTCTATAGACAATTAATAATTGAGAAATTTTCTTTGTAATTTTTTCCTTATAATGTCTCAAATATAATTAGTAATTTGAAATTAATTTATTTATAATTTGCACTTATTATTTGTATGGTTGTATTTTGTCATAATAAAGGTATGTTCTTCTTAGTAGCTAATTTGTGCTTTAATTTTTAACATTGTTCTATTTTCTTTAGTGTTTTCTTATTTAAGTTGTATAATTTAGGACTTTCAAACTAACTAATATTTTATATTAGTTTTTTTCTCAAGATTAGTTTCTTTATGTGTATAGAGGAAACACCAACATCAGAGACCTCAATGTATGTCTTAATCCAATTTCTTAATGATAGGAGGAAAGGAAAGTGCTCGATAAAAATTAAGGAAATACTTGTACCAAGATAATAGCTCTGTTAAGTTATTATGTGTTCGGGTTACCTGTAAAAAGAACAGTATTGCTTTTTTGAAGTTTCGGGTTCAATCGAACATTACTTTCAATCTGATAGTGTATTCTTCTTAATTCATAACTCAATCAGTCCAATTAAAATTATTCAAACAGTAACAAATTAGAAGCCTTTGACCTATTTGATTTTGTGGCATGTTCCACTTCGCTCTTGACTTATTTGGTTATATCATACTCAAACAGTAACAAATTAGAAGCCTTTGACCTATTTGATTTTATGGCATGTTCCACTTCGCTCTTGACTTATTTGGTATATCATACTCATATACAGTTATTCAGTTTTAGATGTCATGTTGTTTTGCTTCAGCTTGATTACATATAATACATCTATGTTCTTATGTTATTTGGTGATGTATAATTTCGTGATGCAAATTCAGATACTCAGGTTTGTGATCAGACATTTCAGTAGGCTCTATCTTATCAATTATGGATGAGCCCTCTTTATTTTCAGATGACTTAGTTGTCATATTAGTACAATAGTTCAATTTTGCAACATAAAAGTATACTGGGGTCTTGTCCAGGTAAATAACATTATGTTATGCCAGTAGAGACTTCATGAAGAGTTAGTTGATCAAACAATTTAATTGTATTCAATTTGCACTTGACTTTATGTCTCAACTTATAAAAGCATATATTGTTGTACTTGATTTTAAAATTTTAATTCTTACAGATGATGTTTAGAGCTTTTTCATATTTTAGTATTCAGTCTTAGCATTCTTAACATGATCACACTAGAGCAAAGGGATGAAAATAAAATTCATAAATTGGTACCTAGTAATTACGGTTGTTTCTCTGCCTCATATAGATAGGATTGAAGTTGGGGTTTGGGGCTACAAGTGACAAAAATATTTTAAAATGAGGTGTAGGTGACACAAGTTTTAATAATTGAGTGGAGGTGACAATTACTTAATTATGGATTAAGAAAGTTTGAAAATTTTTAAAATAATCCATAAGTTTTTAAATTTACACTTTGATCCAAATGTTAGTCAATATAACGGGAAACGAATGGAAAAAAGCGCGTTTTTCCCTCTCCTTATCCGTTGTTATTTTTTTCCTCTTCGCGATATTTGTTGTTCATTGTTGTTGCTGCTTTATTCATCAGCTTTTGATTCATTATCATCATCTTATACTTCATTATCATATTCATATTTTTCTTGTTGACCATTGTTGTTGTTGTTGTTGTTACCGCAACTGCTACTCTTTGACCAATTTCTTATGTCAAATTTTATTTTGTACATCACTTTCAACATTCGCATTTATTTGAGAGGAGACTTTGGTAAGTCAAGTTGTGCTTTTTAGTTGAATTTGTCATCTGGGTATCCGCTAGTGTGCTATTTTTTTTCAACAATAGCTAGGACACAAACATCAATGCAACATAAGAGCAATCTATTTAAACAGATCCATCATTTGTGGCACCAGATAATTGATCTGTTGCAACAATAGACTTATATTGGATTCATGTTATGGTTCTAGGTGCCCGTAATATGAATTAAATAGATGGGTATTCTGTTGCAATAGATTAATAATATGTTGCACCAGATTAGTAATCTGTTTCAACAGATAAATAATTTGTTACGCCAGATTAGTTATCTGTTCCAACATACAAGTAATCTGTTGTAAAAAAAAATTTATCTGTTGCAATAGATAATTATTTTGTTGCAACAGATGAATAATCTATTTCGAACAATAAAATACAACTCCTGTCACAAAACCCAACAAATAACTTAACTCATATGCTGATATCTTGCTATTGATACTGGATTCAAATTATTCCTTAATTGTAGACATGCCATTCATTGAGAAAAAGAAATAGAGAACATGAAAATTAAATAAGAATTAAAACGTCAAATGCATTAAGCATAAATTTTTTATCAAACAAAAAAATAAAAATACATAGGTAAAAGAATAAAAAAGCTTAATTATCATCATCATCATTATTATTTGTATGGCCAGCTGGCCAATCTTCAACCGACAGCAGCAGTGCCCTCCTCAGCCTGCAGATCTCCCGCAGCATCCTTACTCTGATGGCGGTCAACTCCCACTGCAGGTCATAAACTTCCTTCTGCAGTTCCCGCATGGCATATCGTAAAATAACGACATTCCATACTAGATCAGCCATATCTAAAAAACGCTTAAGTTGACAAAACATACAAGTAAAAATAAAAGTAAAGAAAAGAAACAATTCGAATGTAATACAACGTATATTTACATAAAATCAAGAAAATAAACTTACCAGAGACAGAAAAAAGCTATCAAGTACTTGAAAAGAAAGTAGTTAAAGGTGTAACAAGAGCAAGGACTAAATAGAGTATAGTAGAATGAACGATTGAGTAAGGAAGGACCTATTTATAGAGGATTGAACTTGAATGTGTTAGGCAAAAAGTCGCAACTGTTTACCTCAATTTATTAATGACATTTCTAGCTTAATGTGAAAAGTTATGACTTGATTAAATTAAGCAATATTGTGATAAGTTGACTTTTCAACTTATTGTTATTAATAATAATTAATTCTTTTCAAGAACTATTTTTATATTAAGTTGTGACAACAAATTATATATCTGTTGCATCAGATAACTCATCTGTGACAATAGATATATCATCTGTTGCAAAAAATAGATAACTTGTTACATCAGATAATATATTTGTTGCAACATATAATCTATATATCTTTTTTTAAAAAATATTATCATCAGGACATCCAAATTTTCTGACCTTTTAATTATATAAATTAAAAAAATTAGATTTAAAGACGCAAATGTTCACCTCCATTTATTAAATGTTCTTTTGGGAAAATGTATAATAATACACCTACCGAGACGAAAGCCAAAGGTGAGTATGACATTTTTTTACTACTGTAAAGAGTTATGACTTAATTAAATTAAGCAATATTGTGATAAGTCATGACTTTTCAGTTTATTATTTTTAATTATTAGTTCTTTCCAGGAACCGTTTTTACATTGAGTTATGACAACATATTATATATATGTTGCATCAGATAACTCATCTGTGATAATAGATATATCATTCGTTGCAACAATAGATAACTTGTTCAATCAGATAGTCTATCTATTGCAACATATAATCTAGGGAGAATACTAACAAAAATACCTGAAGTTTGATCGGATTACCAGTTAAGCATATTGAACTTTGCGGGGGTCCTATTACACACCTATACTTTGTTAAGTAGAATTAATTCCCCCCCTCCCCCCAGAATTTTTTAAAGTGGAATTAATTCCTACCCAAAATGTTATAACCAGTTTTTACGGTAGGAAGTGTAGTACACGCACCGTTTCTTCTCCATTTGATCACTTTTTAATATTTTTTCACCATTACAACCATATTAAAGATTCCACTACTCAAATTTCTCCTACAAATCAAATTCCAAATTTTTCCATTGAGTTAATTTAAAATTTCAAGTCCATTATTATCACTTTTCATCATTTTTTCACCATTTTTAAGAAAAGTTTTCCCCAAAACACATACTTTCAATTCTCACACACTTACGGATATACTCACCAGCACACACATAATCTTCAGAACCATAAACACAAACTCTCAATTCTCACACACTCACTGATATACTCACCAACACAGACACATGCAGATCGAAAAAAAATAGAGAGAGTGAGGGTGACCGGAGATCGGAGAATTTCAGAGATCATGAGAGTAGAGTGAAAAATTGAGAGAGAGATTTCAGAAAGTTTCTTTAATAATTTTATTCAAATTTTATTCTAGAAAGTTTCTTCAATAATTTTAAGAAAAATTTCCCCCAAATTTCAAATTCAAATTGAAAACTTTCTTCAATAATTTTATTCAAACCGAACTAAATAATTTTTTTTTGAAGAAATGGAGTCTTGAATAATTGACTTCAATAATGGAAATACGTTATAGACTTCCGAAAAACATTAACAATTGAAGACTTCCGGAAGAAATTTTATTGAAGTCACTTCCGGAATAAAGTTTAAATTGAAGTGTAGTACATTGTTAAATTTCAATTCAACAATGGAGCAACCATTGTTGAAGACTCCATTGTTGAAGAGAAGAAAGCAAGAAGAGAGAAGAGAGAAGAAAGAAGAGAGAAGAGAGAAGAGAAAGAATGAACAAAGAATGAAAAAAGAAAGAAAAAATATAAAACTTTTAAAAATTAGAAAACTAAGGGGTTGTTTGGCAAAAAAAAGAGTTTATAACATTTTTTAACACTTTTCACGCGCTCAATGCGCATGACTAACACGCAATGAGCCAAATGGTAGATATATCCCATTAAAATACGAAAAAATATCTAGGGGGTAATAAGACCCCCCCAAAGTTCAGTATGCTCAGCTGGTAATCCGGTCAATCTTCAGGTATTTTTGTGAGTATTCTCCTTATAATCTATCTTTTTTTCAAAAAATTAATTATCATCATATCATTAATCTAAATTTGCTTATTTTTTTATTATATAAATTATAAACAGATTTAAAAACAAGAATATTTTTGGTGAGCTTTTTACGATTTAAATTGTGTTTATCATTTATTTCCTTATTATTTTATGTGAAAAGAAATGACTTAATTAAATCAAGCTGGTGAATTTTTATTATTGTGACAAGTCATGACTTTTCAGCTTATTAAATTTAAATAATCTTTTTCTCAATTTAAAAATCGAAGACACCTGGTTTTCAATAACCGTTTCTTTAATAAAATAATAACCATTTTTTTTATTGAGTTATGGCAACAGATTGTATATCTGTTGCATCAGATAACCCATCTGTTGCAACAGATATACCATCTGTTGCAACAAATCGATCATTTGTTTTAGGGGCTTTTTTTATTTCTTCTAACAACTGATTCATCAGTCACAATAGATGAGGAATTTGATGCAATAGGAGCGTTGTTTGTTTTTATTTGTTGAATATGTTTAGACAAAAAGTCACAGTCACGACTAGCTCTTGATGAAATTATATAAATATATGACTAGCAAGTTGTAACAGACGCCACATCTGTTGTAACAGTATAGAGCTCTTGATCTTTTGTGAGTTTGTCAACGAAGACCACTTTCTTGGTATCTTTCTTATAATACTCCTCTTGGTCCTTCTTAGCTCTACGCAACGTCAAGGAGAAGTATTGAAGGTTCTCTTTGAGTTTTTCTAAGGCAAGCAATCTCTCGACTGATAAATCCGGTGCTACAGCATATATGGATAGTGTAGCACTCAATGTAGAATAGTTTTTTGGTAGAAACTAGTCTTGAGAAGACATAATCAGTAATCTCTCGATATCAAATTTCGCTATGTCAAGCAGTTCTGTTGATATCTTGTCCTCTACAGGAGAAGATTGATCAGCAGAAAAACTAAATGATTGAGATCGTTTAATTTGTCGACTAACTCAAGAAAAGACGTCTTTTGGATTATCAAACTTCACAGAGCAGTCTGGTGGTTCAATAAAATCAGATGTCTTACTTTCGGTATTAGCTAATGATGGGGAGATTCTACCTTCCTCGCCATCCTAAAAAGAAAAAGGTCACAAAATTAGATGGAGTAACTCGACATAACGACATAAGATGAACTAAATCTAGCATTCAGTTTTTCCTTTCTATTCTTCCCCTTATTATCTTCTAACCTTTTTCAGATCTGAAATTTTTCTTTTTCGGATACTTGATAATGCTTTGGAAATTATTTTCTTTCTCCTCTTAGCCTTAATCTCTAATAGAGTGAATGAAGATGCAATCCTCTTTGATTGAATGAAACTACTGTTAGATATCAATTCCTTTATATAAGCAGTTAATGCATTAAAGACCCGTTTGCTAGGGTGAATTATTTTCATAATCCATGGATTAAATGGTAGGATTCCTTAATACATTGTTTGGTAGCAATTTTGAACCTATGTATAGCTAATACATGGATTAGTTATACATCATACATGGTATTATAGGGAGTATAACTAATACACCCAATTTGGTGGGATTAGTAATCCATGGATAAATATGTGTCAAGACAAAAACGCCCTCAAATTTCTTTAATTTTTTTTCTAAATCTTTTCAATTTATTCAATGTGAGTTATTTCTTTTCAATTTATCAAGATAATAATATCCCTCCAAATAATTTTAGTCATAAAAAACTACTCCATTAACTTAAAAAATACTTATTGGTCAAAATCCGAAAATAAATTGCATGATTGCATACAAACTTTAATTTTGTAAATAGGATATTCATAAATAAAACTAATTTTTCTTATTAGCTTTAACACTTTACGGAACACAAATTTATGTTAATAATAATTTTATTGTCTCATTCAAAAGTTACACGTATCTCCCTCCAACGTAAGAACATCACAAAGTGGAAACAAATAAAGAAAAAGATAACAAAAAAAATTGTAAGTGAATGATTGAATCTTAAAATTTCAAAGTAAATAATTAGTTATATTTTTATGTTTTTTTTTATTCTTAAAAAAGAATAATAAAGTTTTGCAATGAAAATACACAGAATTATAATATGTCAAAGGGTAAATAACATAAATACTAAACCTTTTGGAAGTAATTACACTCTCTCCCATTTTGTAATTACTTTACTCTCTCTCCCTATTAATATACATAACATAGCCAACATATACATAACATTCCGTGCATATGTTGAGATTTTTGTAATATGTTTTGGGAGTTGAGGTTTTTTGTAATATTGGAAATATAAGTTGTGTATTTGTGTAGATTTTAGTTTTTCTAAACAAACAATATTCTTTTTAAATATAACAATAGATATTGTTTTCAATACATCAAACCAAACACTGCATAAAAAAAATCTCAGTATTGCTAATCCCTGTATTACTAATCTCTGCACTACTAATCCCAATATTACTAATACAACCTATTCAGTATTATCTTATACACTCTACCAAATGACCCCTAACAGTATTAATCACTCCATCATGTTTTGCCTCGCACTCTTCACATTTGTATGGACAAGATAAGCAAGGAGGGGCAAGATCTCCAAACCTTTGCCTGAGTTAGTGAACAGATTAAATGATCTCAATATCTCAACCTTTATTCTAATCATTCTTCTCCCATACAGAGGAAAATATATCCGTCATGCAGAAGTCTACACCATCGCCAGAAATGCTTGCTACAACAAAATTCTGTAGAAGACATAACTAGTAATCTCTCAATATCATTTTTATGAATTTCTAGACGTCTCTTGCAATTATATTAGAATTGACATAGCGAGCAATTGTGCTTAGTTTGGTTTGTCAATTTTAATATAATTGCAGAAGACGTCAAGAAAGTCATAAAAGTGATATTGAGAGACTAATAATCAAGCCTTTTAAAGACTTTTGTTGTGGCAAGCATTTCTAGCGATGGTGTAAACTTTTGCATGGCGGATATGTTTTCCTCTATATGGGAGAAGAGAGATCAGTAGAAAGGCTGAGCTATTGAGATCATTTAATCTGTTCACTAGCTCAGACAAAGGTTTTAATAGGGTAATGAGTCTGCAGTTACGTAAAGTTTGATAGGCTTGGTAGAGTCAGTTTAGATCAAACATTACGTAACTCCTTGCTAGTTAATTTATCAAAACCTTTGAAGGTTGGTTGAGCAAGCTGCATTGAACAACGCTCGATAAAAGTGAGCTATTCAACTGTTGGGACCATATCTTCACTGTGCATCAACACATTTTGACCAAAAAACATACACAACGACCCTTCATGTATCCTTTAAGGCTTCTAAAGAAGGTGTTTTGTAGGGCTTGTACAATGCCATAACTTTAAAGATAGTGTTCCTAATCAAGATCACAAGAAATCAGGAACTATATACAAAATTCAAAGATGGCAACGACAAACTTGAAGATCAAATCGAAAAGCTGGAGGCAAGCTTGAAAATTATTAGGATTAGCATACTACAACAAGCCTCTGATCTTCTCTAAGGAAAGTTAAAAGAATGCTAAGGCTACAAAATACAATAAATTATAACCATATTGCTAAGGAAACAGTGACACTCAATCTGCCTTTCAATCATATTTATGTTTCCTATCAGGTCAACAGCAGTGGACCTGATCGAAACTATAAACAAGAAGGCATGGGATGCAATTTAAAATTCAGAAACTGCTGTCTTCGCTTAGATTCCTTACTTTAACTGCAGTTGTTATTGGCGGAAGCTTTCTAGACTTACTGTACAACATTTCAACCCTCGATTCCCTTAAGGCGACTTTCTTGTTCTTCTGTTATTTTCTATCTAGGTGATAATCCCAACCACTCTACCTAGTCGTAGATCCCTAGTAAAGTGACCATCTACATTATTTTTCTCTTAGAGAGACAATAAATGAATTTACATTATCGGATACACTTTCATATTTGCACTTGATACAGATATCTCATGTTTTAAGATAATTTCATCGGCCAGATTCACTAGAAATTACTTTCTACCCTATGTATCCTCTTTATTTAGCTCTCAGATGATATAGTTGTTCATCAACCACTCATTTTCCCTCGAAGGCATTCTTCTACCGCACCTTCTGACGTATAATCATCACCCCGAGCAACCCAACCATATAAATTTGGGCTAGGGCAATAACTATATTGATTTTCCATTCTTGTTAGATGTAGTGCTAGGTTTCGAAGGCCTTCTCAGAGTCTAATACACCCTAAAAGTTAGTCCAATCTCTATTGAATCTCTTTACAACGACACTAAAACTAGATCCCTTCATAATGCTTGACAAAATAACATGAGCAACAACCGACATTAAATCTTAACAGGGTATCAGAACCATATTCATAGTCCCTCATCCTTATCAGTTTGGACCTACCAAACTTAACTATAAAATTACAGATATCTTGTTAGAATGATCTATGACTAAACGGTAAAAACAACATTCACAAAATCAGTGTACTCTATGTGTGTTTCCATGATGACATTATTAGTAATATATACATCCCACATATAAAATGATCCCATCTGCATGCATCTTATTCCTTCGAACCCATCTTTACTACAGCCTTTTGTGATGGTCGGGCAAAAGTTGATCAACTTTCAGTTCCTTATATCTACAAAGAAGAGGAAAAAAATTAATATCACAGAAAGAACATTATCCATCTATATGTAGAGTATGTTGCATTAGATGAGGACTTTGTTCCATCAGATGAGAAGTCTATTGCATCAGATATGGAGTCTGATGCAACAGATATGGGGTCTGATGCAATAGATGTGGAGTCTATTGTAACAGATGTGTAGTCTATTAGAATACATCAAACCAGACTTACTGGTGGCTTGATTTGTTCTAATAGTTGCTCCGTCTGTTGCAACATTAACAACAGCATAAACTACAAAGAAACAACAAATTAAAAACATCAACAACAAAGAAAACAACAACATTTATTCTAGCAACATCATCAACAACAAAGAAGCAACATTCTATGTTCCAACACCATCAACAACACCACACCACAAGTTCAATAACGCCAACCCCACCAACAACATCAACAACAAAAAAACAAAAAAAAAATACATACAAAAAAATAATACTGCCAACAAGGCTATTAAACTTCTCCCAACAGTTTACTTTTTCTCATATTGTAATAAAAATTCTCGATTCATTTATTCAATAATGAAAAGTTTCTTCAATTTTTTTAAATAAATATGATATGGGTAAATGGTAATTAAATAAAAAAATAGATGTAAATAACTTACAAATAAGAAGACGAGAATGAAAGAGCAATAGTGAACCATACCTTAATGTCAAAAGAGGATCAAAACAACAATTTCAGTCGAGGAATCTAAGATATGGATCGGTTTAGATCCGAAAGGATCTTTATGAGAAAGAGGAGAGAAAAAGTTTGTGATAACCCTAAAGAGGAGAGAAAGAAAAAGATGAGAGACGAATAAAATAAATTTAGGGCTGAAGAAGAGATGAGATAATTCTAATTTCCAGATGTACTATCCTTAATATTAAATGAATAAACAAAGTGTATTTATTCAAATTTATATTTTCAAAGCATAATTTGGTAAAATAAACCCCTAATTAATATTTTCTTAATGGGCGTTCCAATTCAATAGGGGCCAACTAATATGAAACGGAGGAAGTATTAGGGGTTTCAATATTCATTAATTAATATTCATTAATAATTTGAGGGGCACGAGAAATAAAACGGGCGACATTGAAAAGACAAGACAAGATAACTCAATGAAATTTTTGAGTTATCCAAGAAATATTTTTTACCGCCTTTAATAGTACTACTTTATCTACTTAAAAAGAATCTTGCTTTAAAATTAAAAGAAAAAAAAGATTTTCAAACAGATCTATCGTTTGTTGCAACAAATATAAATATCTATTTGAAAAATCTCAACAACTCAGTCATCTGTGACAACAGATGAAAATGACCATTTGATAACTAAATTAGATATGTCATCTGTTACAACAGATATTAATATCTGTTTGAAAATTTCCAATAGATCAGTCATCTATCACAACAGATGCAAATGTCTATTTGATAATTAAATCAGATATGTCATCTACTGTAACAAATATGATTATCTATTTGAAAATAGCCAACAGCTCGGTCGTTTGTTGCAATAGATTTCATTGCAATTGATTTAGGTGAAACTAGGGATGAATGAATCAAATCACAGGGTCAACAACAACTTTAATTAAGTTGTTACATTTTCATGGTGTTGGTATTACGTTCATCCCGACCTGAATCATCGATTGATCACTCTGAGTTAAAATGAGTTCTCGTTAACTTAATGTTAAGATTAATAATAGTACATACATTGATTTAGGTGGAACTAAGGATGAATAACTGAGCTCATAGGGTCAACAATAACTTCAATTGAGTCATTGCATTTTCATGGTGTTGGTATTGTGTTAATCTTGATCCGAGTCATTGATTGATACTCTGAGTTGAAATGAGTTCTCATTAACTTAATATTTTAAAAACTACATCTTTTGAAATTTTAAAAATTAATTAAGATCAATTCGGATCAAATTAACAATTTCAAAACTTGTCATTCTTTTCCAAAATTACAAATCAACCCATACAAATCATCCATTTGTGGGAAAGACTTTTCCTCATTTCAAATCTCAAGTTCTCGCTTCTCTCTCTCTCTCTCTCAATAATACAGACAATAAGTACTCAACATATTGCTCAACCCTTCAAAATAGATCAATTTTCTTCTCATTTTTTACCATGTAGTTGTTATTTTCGACTTTATTCTCGCTTGTATCCATCATTTTCTCTATCTTCACAGGTAACAGAGTTTGAGAAGAGTTCTACTTTTGTTTTTTATTCTAAAAATTAGGTCCTTTTAGTTAATGATGAAAAAGAAGACTTTTAGTTTTATTATCTTCGAGAATGGGTTAACAATTTTGTGTTTTGATACTAAAAAGGTAGGTAGCACCCGAGAAAACCCTAGTTTTTGTCTCAGTATTTTGTTGAATTTCGTGGTATCTTTGAATGGTGTTTGTGGTATTGTTGGTGGTTATTGTTAGTGGTATTGTTATTTGCATTTTCGGTGGTGGTGTTGGTAGTCTTGGTGTTGGTATTGGTGGCATTAGTGGTGGCATTAGTGGCAATGATGGTGGAATTGGTTGTGGTGATGGTGGTCCATCTATTGCAACAAGTGAAAGATCTATTGGGAGATATTAAATAGGTTTTCAAATAGGTTCCCCATATGTTCCAACTGATGGGTTATCCATTGGAGTATTTTTTTTTAATGTGGCATAGAATAATTTATTGAAATTTGTCTTATCTTTTTTTGAAAAATTATGCAGACATCAAATGCAATGTATGTTTTTATTTTTTCTATTATTTTTAGTTAAAACATGTCTCCCAAAAGAAAAGAAACCGAAAGTGGAGAAAGTGGATCAACTTCTGATCACCAAACAAAAAAGGTTAGAGTATAGATAGATTCGAAGGAACTTCCAGAACAATCTCAGTAAGAGCAAAATGAAGCCGAGGAAGTGATAACTCCTCCTCACCAATGGGGCATGAAATAATATCAAAATCCCAACATGATTCTGTCAAAACCATTAGTACTGAAAAGTTTTGAGTTGCGATGCCAATGAATTGGCCTATCGTAGTATTTGGTGATCTTGTACTAAAATGTCAGTTGGGAAACCTTTTATGAACTTAGAAGTATTATGAAGAATGAAAACATAGATAGACTTTTTAAGAAGAGCTGGTTTGCATACTTTCTCGAGCTGTGTAGGACCGCACTCTCTGTTTCCTAATGATCATGGTATATGACCTTCTCAAGTATAGGATCAAGTATGCGGGGAAGGAGGGCGGAAAAAAGATGGATGAAATCTGGATCAACTACTGTGGCATACCAGTTTGTTTTGGATTGAAAGAGTTTGCCATAGTGACGGGCTTGAGATGCAATCATCCAGAAGAACCTCTCATCAAGGAAACTCCCCACAAAGGTTCCAACAAACACAAGGGAAAAAAGATGGGTTTTGGGGCATTATTGGATGTAGTAGCTACAAAGGGAAGTATTTTAGGGAGGATCTCGAAAATAAAAACATACCAAAGCACTGCAGTGAGAAACTGTGCTTAGTATTGTGTGTCCATTCTGTTTTATTGGCAAGAGATGTTAGGAAAGTCATAGAAGATGATTTATTGGTGCTTGCTGGTGATTTTGACAAATTTAAAGACTATCCCTGGGCTTTCATGGTAAAATTGATCACTATTTTTACTCATCCTTTAATTTATAATGAATATACTTATTATGATATTTTTTGCTTGCTTCCTATTTATATTTTTTAGGTTTGGGCATGTGAAGCCATTCCTTCCCTCCAAAAGCAGTTCAAGGATTACCCAAATGAGGTTTCTCATCCAAGGATCCTTAGGTGGTTGACGGCTGTAACGGGCAACAAAAAAAATATTAAGGAGCAGGAGGCTGATCTATTTAACCCTCTGGGTGATACAGTACGTCTTCTTTCAACTAAAATAATTTGCCTCAAAGAAAGATATTGAAATAGATGTTTTATCTTTTACGATAGATGGGTCATCTATTGCAACAGATTACCCATCAACTGTAACTGGTGCAATAGATGGGTAATCTATTGCGACAAATAATCCATATTTTGCTACAGATTAACCATCTGTTGCTCTGGTTTCCTGAACCTGACTAAACAGATTACCTATCTGATGCAAATTATGCAACAAATGTGTAATTTAATGCAATATATTGTCCATCTGTTGCAACATACAGATCAGTTGTTGCGGCAGCTAGATCGTCTGTTGCACCAGGTATGTTATCTGTTGCAACTTATAACTGACCTGTTGCAACGGATGAGTAATTTGTTGAAAATGATAAAAATAGATCACTAATCTGTTGCACTAGGTATGTTGTTTGTTGTAACATATAATTGACCTGTTGCAACGAATAAGCAAATTATTGGAGACAATAAAAACATATCACTGAACTGTTGAAATATATCACTCATCTATTATTATTTAGATTTCTTCCAAATAGAAGAGTCTTCTGTCACAACAGATGAATGATCTATTAGATTATTCATCTGTTGCATCAGATTTTAATCTGTTATATCAGATAGTTTCTTCTGTTGCATCAAATGTTTCATCTGTCGCATCAGATGTTTCATCTGTTGCATCAGATGTTTCATCTGTTGTAACACTATTTTAACCAAGACAAACAACAAATCAACCCAGCAACACCAACACATCACACATACAAATACTAAGAACATCAACTGTAAACAAAAATCACTAACAAATCCAAATCAACAATATGACAATAAGAAGAGAAATACCAAAAATTAGGATTTTATTTAGTCCATATTTCTATACTAGAAGAGTAGTTGGCTTAAGTTTCTCTGTTTCTTCATAATTTTTTACCTGTAAAAAAGGAAATGGGATGACGAAGAACTCGAAGTTGTTGTCGTCGGAGAAGTCTTCACGTCGATTGATGGTTGAAAGTCGAAAGGAAACTCGCCCGACTATTTTTTACCGGAGGTTGAAGTCACCAGGGATTAAAGAGAGAATTTTGCAAAACAAGTGGTTGAGAGAGAGTTGGAGGAAGCAGTCTAGAGAGAGAGGAGAGAGACTGGTTGATTTGGATTAAAGAGGGGTATGGGTTGATTTGTATTTTTGAAAAGATTAGAAAGTTTTGAAAATATTAATCAAGTCTATAATTAACTTAATCAAGTTTTCTAATGATGTTTGACCCTTTAAGTTGGTCAATGTCACCAATCTTTCATTCACAACTTAAAAGACACCTTTCCTTCAATCTTCTCATTAAAGTTCATGTACTTCCTACCTCTTTAAACTTGACTTGTATACTGAGTATGTTATTGTTATTTGTATTTATTTGTATTTTGTATTCTTGAAGTCATTCAATATTGAATAATATCTTGGTAACCAATACTTATATTCATGTTTTTATTAATAGCTATAAGATTCACATGCAATGCACGTACACTAAGCTAGTAAAGAAAATTGTGCGAATGAATTAAAATAGTGTGTGAAAATTATATTATATTTACTTCTTAGATTGTTTATTGCAAGTTGTAACTGTATTTTTCTTAATTATTGAATTAAGTTTTAATAGAAAGTTGTAGCAGTTTTCAAAAAATAATAATTTAAAAATACTTTTTAACAGATATATATTAATTAAAATCTCTCTTAAATCTCGACATTTGTCTTTCACCCTCTCCTAGTTCCTTAAATAAAGGATTGACAATAAGTCCTTAATTTTCTCCAAATATTTCTTACTTTTTTTTACTGTGTAATCCTCCCAGATCCTCCACCTAACAAAGTAAAAAACAAAAAGAAAATACGGTAGGATTATAAGAAATCCTAACTGTTTCCTTCTTTCATTTTCTAAATAATATATTTTTTTTATATTAGTTAATCCTTCCAATTTTTTTAATAGTGTTGTCTTTCTATAAATTTCTCTCATATACTTTCCTTAATTATTTCATATTTTCTTTTCTTAGATATTAATCTCCATAATTATTTAAATTGCTTTTATTGGATAAACTTCTATCAGACTGTTGAAATCCACAATGTGCCATAGTTTGTAAACAATTCATATACTAAAATATGTACAATTAAGCTTTGAGCGAAATATTGATATTTCATATTGATTTTATACAATTTCATACACGAAAATTTTGAGAAAAACTCTAAGTAATATGTATATGAATTATACAAAAATTATTCTTAAAATATTAAAAATTCAATATATATATATATATATATATATATATATATATATATATATACAAATTTTGAAAATTATTAAAAAAATATTAAAATATTTTTATTTTATATAGATAATATTTTTATTTGAAATAAGAAAACAACCTCTCTACTTCCCCAGAGGTAGTGGTATAGACTGCGTACATTTTACCCTCTCCAGACCCCACTAGGTGAGAATATACTGGGTTTTCTGTTGTTGTTGTTGTTGTTGAAATAAGGAAAAAATCATTTAAGAGAGAAACTAGGGATGATTGATATCTTTTGGTGACCGATGTCTTCTTTTAAAAGTGATTTATTTTTTTTACAAAGAAAAGAATTTTATTTTTTATTTTTATTTTTGCTTTAAAAGTTGCTATGACCGCAATCTAAGAAGTATTGCTATGACTTGTAATAAGCAATTGAATTATATATTTTAATTTTTTCCTAAATAGCGTATGCTAACTTTTTTTTTTTTAATCATATCTTTAAAAACTAAAATATTATTATTGTGTTTCAAGTATTCGTATGTATAGAAAATGGTATCCTATGTCAACTTCTTGATTTTGTCAAAAATAATTACTAGCATAAAATATTATATTTCTTGACCAAAATATATTATGAGAAGTATCACTTTCATTGTCATTCAATTAATCATCGGAAGGTTCCCCATTATTAGCATGCTTCTGCATTCCGAATCATTATTTCTATCGCAATAAGTGGTATCAGAGTCAATGATTGAACAAGGTTGAAGACAAATTCAATATGGTTCAAAATCAAATTGTAGTTAATTTCACGATAATAAAAATTTTATTTGGAGTACGACATATGGAGAAAAATTTTCAATTGTATTTTTGACATTCTTATTGTAAAATATTTTTATATTATTTTTAGTCTGCATATTTTAAACCTTATTTTTAACCATGATAAGCATCGGTGAAGGAATATCAATATTAGTTTGCCAAAAATTTCAGTCCACTACAAGATTTGTTAGGTTTGTTTGAATTTTCTATCTTATTTGGATTCTAAGGAAATTATGTTTTATTTCAAAATTGTTTTATTGGTAGAAATTGAGTTTTCCACATCTATTCTTTTCTAGAGAAGAGATTTTAAACTTCCATAAATTAAAGATCCTTTTTTTTATATCAAAATACAATATCATCCACATGTAGTTGTTTAAACAGTCTTGTGTAGGAAGAAATTATTTTCTTAATAGTTTGATACCTTATATATATATATAGGTCACTTGATCAAATAATATTAAAATATTATACTTTTTAAAAATAATTTTTTTGTCATCTAATTTATCATTGCTATAGTTATAATCATTAACTTCTGCAAAACACTCTGTTATTTCAATCCCAGGACTAAAATGATGTCCAATCTTAACCAATCAAAATTCTTAATGTTTAACCCAAGAAAACATATTCTTGATATTATACTTGTCTATTTTGATCAATTTATTTTATTTTTCATCCGATGTCCGGTATCCGCATTAGAGCCTAACAATCTAAGTTCGCACTGAATAGAGCCCATTCTAAGTAGATATTTGATCATAATATCTGACAAATAATGCAATCAAATCACCATTTTATTCATGTTATAAGTCTCTCTTAAAGTTGAGTTGGAGTCGACTTTTGATAGTAACAAATGAGGTAAACAAAAATCATAACACAAGTAAGTTCCTAAATTCAGTTGAATTATCTATTGTTAACATATTCTTCAATTGAATAATAACTTTTAATACTAAATTCAGATAAATCCATAACTTATTTACTATAATAAACTCTATCTCAATACAATCAAATCTCTCTATAGTGTATCATTTGTTCGGACAATTCATGACAACTATAGAGAGGTGTTTTTATATATGTATTGTGAAATTTGATGTTTAAATATCATTTAATTGTTCTAGATAAAAATATGAAAAATTATCTTTTTGTACTTTTTATGTTACATGCGAAATAAAATACCTGTTAAATTTAAAATCTCAATTGATTTTCATATTTCATTACTAAAAGGACTAATAGATTACTAAAACAATTCATAAATAGATATATAGTACCAAAAAAGAACTAATATCTAAGAAACATATTGTAACGACCTAATCCGTCGTTACTAGAAAATGCCTCAATATTAGTACGAGTATGAAAATTATTGAAATTACATTCGTAAACATGCATGGGGCAACACAAGTTAAAGTTTTAGAACTTAAAGATACTATGGATCAGGATGACGTGATCCTACTATAGCGGGATTTATTAAGCTATATCAACATCTCCTGCTATAGCAATATGACGCAGATCGAAAACTCACTTGAGCAACTTTCAATTCTTTTCTCTCTACAAGTTGAAACCAATGACATGGGAAAGCTTGTAAAACCTGTAGGATTTCCTCCCATGCCTTGGAGCCCATGTAAAGGGGAAGATGGATGCGAATAGGGTGCAAATTCATGGAATTTTGAGAAACAATGCGTCTGTAATCTTGCAGAAGGTTGGGGTTCACATTTATTTGCCCTTCCTACTACTGGTTGACATCTAGGTAAGCTAAAGTTAATTGAGTAGCATAGAACCGGGCTAGAAATAATAAGTATAACATAGTTGGACTGGAGATTTCATGAGAAGGCATTTAGACACGGAGTTTGGATGGCTAAAATCAGTTAAGCTTAGGGTAACTTATGAAAAGGTGGCTATTTCTTATACCTTATTATGTTATGATGCAAGTATTCTATAAATTAGGTGGTTTACTATTGTAGACTTGTATTTGGGTAGTTGAAAGGGAAAATTTTTGGTCATTAGTTTAACCCCTAAAAAAAGTGATACTGTGTGGGTGTTGACAGTTTTCAAAGAATCTAAGTTTTAACTCAATTGGTTGTTTTAAATAAAAGAGGGAATGAATTAATTGGAATGTTAGGGCTCAACTAGTAGGTTAGGTGATGGTATTGTAGTTTAATCCAATTTGTACTATATGTGCATGTTAACTACTTCTTAGTATGACTTGTTAGTATATGTTGTTTGGTGTGGTCAATTCAATGATTTTATCGTGTTGTATGATTTTGACATACCTTATGCTTAAATGAGGAATGTTTCGATACTTGAACATTTTCTTGACTTTTGGGTGGAATAAGATTGACAGAAACTTGAGTCTGGATATTTGGTATATGGACGAAATTTGTCCCCTGTAGGTCATAAATAGAGGGTAGTTATGATACCCATAGCGTGTATCTATGAGGTTCACGTGAGTTTAATGATTCCATGAGTGTACTAAGAAATAATTACAGGTTTGCTTATTGCTCAATTTGTCTTAACTTGTTTCGACCTGGCTTGGCTTACTAATCTTGGTTGATTTGTCTGTTGATTCTTGTAAGTTGTTTGATTTGTTGTAATATCTCTTGTGGTAAAATGAAAATTATGTTTAAGGTTGAATAAGGATTCCATTATAAGAAGGATAGCATGAAGACGACTATGAGTGATCAGTTAGGTTTGTGTTAATGTCTCAAGGTCTTGTTGATCTGTTACTTTTTTGGGTGAGTTATTCCCATAGGTGCTAGGTTGACTTATTTTATGTCTTGATAAGGGTTGGGGTTATCTCTGACGTTGTGTTTCTTATTTTACTTATAGTAGTTTGTAATGACCCTTCAGGTTATTTTCTATATTCTTGCTTATTTTAGTCGTTAGCTCTTTTCTATAGCTGTTGCAAGCCATTTATGACTTGCTAGAATTGACAGTCCGATTATCGAGCAGTTCGTTTGATTTTTAAAGCCATTTTTCTATTTTAAAGTCTTTGCTGGTTCCAAATGGCCACCAGGCAAAAATTTAATAAAATAATCTCTTATGCAAATTCTAACTGCACCAACAGCTCCAAAATATCGATCTTAGGCTTGGTGGACCTATGGTTTAGGTCTTGAGACACCTAGGCTCATTTTGACCTATGGCAAAAAAATTTAAGAAAATAAAATATAGGTATGGGACACATATTTAGTCAAAATGACCTCAGATGGAAATTTCAATTGCTCTATCACATTTAAAATGTCAAATTTGGTGTAGTTACATAGTTCATTTACATATATGGAATCCTGAACAAATCCCGAGCACCCGGTTGAAGTCCATTTTGGATTCGGAAAAATCTGGTGCACCAGGTTTCTGGTGCACTGCGATAATGGCTCTTTGAACCGCGATTGTGACTCGCTCGAGCAGAGGAGATGTTGCAATTAGGATAGAGGTGTCGCAATCGCTACTTGTGTGGCAGACAAAATATAGTGCAGTTTCCAACCTCGGGGTCGCGATAACAACTCCCGAGTACCTGGACTGGGTATAGAAGGACCCCTTTTCCACGATTTTGGCCATTTTTGCTCACTTCCTTGAGAGTAAAAAATTCTGAATAGTGTGATAGGTTAAAATTTTGACTTATGGGTGACTTAGGAGCTTGATTAACATTTACTTTCGCGATTATCTTTCAGATTTGAGGTAAGATTCCTCTAAATTCATGGTAGATTTTTTCATTTTCTTGCTCGAACCCCAAAACTTTAAAGGCTTGATTGTAGCCCCAATTTATCTTGGATTTCACCTATTTTGAGGGTAATGATTTCTTGAGCGTGTAAGAATGTTGGGTTGGTCTAAAAAATGCAATTTCTATGAGTGGGACCCACATGGGATTTTTGATGTAATTTCTAGACCCAAGGCACAATGGTGCAAGATAGGTATTGTTATTCTCATATTGATGAGTAGAATGTGATTTTCATAGCTTAGCATCTTGAGGAGGTTCTAGAAAGGGAAAATAGTGGTTTTAGCAGATCGTTTAGCTTTATTCGGCATTGAGGTAGGCTAGGTTTATACCTTGTTAGATTGAGCTATTTCATAGTATTTGTAATGATTCAAACCAAGGCCTGGCCGTGATGGGTATTTCAAGTCCACCTAGGACCTAAGACCACCCCTTTTGCATAGCCAAACAGAACATAACACACCTGACAATGACCGAATTTCAAACATTTAACAAGATAGAAAGTAATTAGTTCAAAGACATCTAAGAGTGTCAATATCTACACCCAATCCACATTAATATCCGTAAAGCCTCTATACCAGAAAAAAAACCTACATCGGGACATGCCCCAAACCCTTACAACGACAATGAAAATGTAAATGTGAAGTCTTCAATTGTAATTTGTGGAAGTAAAAACCAATGGAATGATCAAGTTTTCTAGGGAATGAAAGATCACCACTTCACCGAAAATGACTGACTCAGAGATCACCTATCAATGCATAGGAAAAGAAGTTCCTTTGGACCCTGCATCGTGTGGGGATACAACGTACAAAGATGATTAATAGGGTTACCACTAGCATGTAACTCAGGATAAGGGTAAAATAATATCAGTAAAAAGTTCAATTTTCAACTCATTTTACATGTTCACATGCATGCATACATACACATAATAGATGTTGGGGCTAGAAATAAGGTTTAGCATAATAGTAAAACATTATCCTGGACTATGTAGCTCAACTGTCATAAACAGAAACCCATGGGCTATATGGGTTCAACTCCCTCTGCTGAATGGGCCCCAATGCGTGTTAGTCGCATGAACCGGAGGTATCAAAGAAGACTATGGAATGCACCGACCCTACATCAATCCTAGATAAAAAATATATTGATAGTGTGAACCATGCACACAGTCATCAACACCAACCCTCACATCGGCAAATATGAGTTTCCAGTATAAGTCATTCGAGACTCACACTTTTATGACTTAGCTACATAACCCCCATTAATCCCAATTAAAATAAGTTTCACATACCCCATTCATTAACTAAGGAATTATACATTAAGGCACACCACAAGCATCGTCATACTGTTTTACTTGCAAGATCATAATTATACCATTACAGTTTTATTTACTTGGTGCCTCGACCTACCTTAGTTTATCAAATGAAATTGGGAGAATGCCTCAACCCTCCTTTGTTCATTAATTCAAAACATAGCCAACAAGGCCTTTAAAATCTATGCTTATTGATTAACCATTTATGTAATGCAATAATATAGGTTAGTAAATCAAACCAAGTGAGAATACCACAACTCAAAGTCATTTACACAAGTGGGTTGAGGGAATACAATTGTTCAAAACCAAATTCCAAATTGAAAACATCAAATTGGGGAATTACCTCGACCACCATTCCAATTCTCACACACCCATGCACCCGATTAGTTCAAAAATAATCAATTCAAAGCATGAACAACCCATGAAAACCATTGGAAAACAATTGGAAAACAATTCACGAATCGTCCATTCCAAATCCTTAACCCATGTCAAAACCTACATTAAAATCCATTCAATTAAACCATTTAAAACACATGATTTTCATAAAATAAGATTTGGGGAAGAGTAACATGCCTGAAAGTATCACAGCTATGGAGAGAAATCACCCTTAAGAGCCCTAATTAACCAACTTCTTCAAAACCCTAAGTGTTCTTGACCTTGGGGATTTGAGAGGGGTTGAGAAGTTATTTTGATTTGTTTCAGAGTAATAATAATACCCTAAATGGGTTTTGAGTAATATGTCACAATTGGGGAAGAGTGAAAATGTCCAAAGTGTCCTTAATGAAATATTAAAAAATTATTGCCTAGTCGCTATGGGTGACCTTACGACTCGTAGGGTCACCTTAAGACTCGTGACCTCTAGTCGTAGTTTGGACAACATCCATGGGCACCCACACTGGTCTAGTTATGATTCGCACCATATGACTCATATACAAACATTATGACTAGTTTGGTCAAATCGTAGGTAAGATAGAATATTTGGGCATCACAAGTATATCACAAGTTACTACTTATCCGGTTCATGCAATTGTTTAGAAATGGTTATCATGTCACTAGAACTAATACCAAACAAAGATGCACAATGGTCACAATTAGATGCAAATCACATAGTTAAAGAATTAGACCACTTGAGAGGTGTTCACAAAATAATAAAACCATGTTAACTACCTTAGGTACTTGTATTTCTCCTAGTCAACTACAAAATGTTACAACAATAACTCACCCTACACCCTCAACGTAAAATTAAAGAAAAATGGAATCAAGGGTTAGGGTATACCTGGAGTAGATCAAGAACAGAGATCATGGGTTGCCTCCCATGTAGTGCCTAATTTAACATCGCGGCACGACTCAGGTGTCTCAATTACTTCAGACTTCATTGAAACAGATAGTAGCAATACTTTTCATCGAGTCTTTTGGACCAATATAAAGTTTGACTCATTGCCCATTTTCCTTGAAGGTGATGCTGTCTTCATTATCAAGTTCTAATACTCCAGATGAGTAGACTTCACTAACTCTAAACGGGCCTAACCACTTGGATTTAAGCTTACCTGGGAACAATTTGAGTCTGGAATTGAACAGAAGCACCAAGTCACCTTTTTGGAATTCTCTTTTCTCAATCCTTCACTCATGATACTTCTTCATCTTTACTTTATATAGGCCTGCTCTTTCATATGCCCTGAGATAAAATTCATCTATCATATTTTGTTGTCCCAGTCTTAGCTCTATTGCCTCCTTCCAACTCAAATTTAACCTTTTGAGTGCCCATATATCCTTGTGCTCCAGCTCGATTGGTAAGTGGAATGCTTTGCCATAGGCTAACTAGAATGGTGGTGTCTTGAAAGCAGTCCGGTATGCCCACAAGACATCATCGAGCTTTCGAGACCAGTCTTTCCGACTAGCATTCATCGTTTTGGCTAGGATGGCTTTAATATCTTGATTTGATACCTCCACCTGCCGACTAGTTTGTGGGTGATATAGAGTGGCTACTTTATGCTGTTTCACCCCATATTTTGTTAAGGCAGCTTGAAAAAATTTATTGTAAAAATGAGATCCTTCATCACTTATAATAGTACGTGGTATTCCAAAGCGAGAGAAGATGTTGTTTGTGTTCGTATTATGTGATTGACATCAAATCTTTGCACCCATGGTGCCACAGGTTTCTAACTCTCTTGTTTTGGTTTGACGTATAGGGGACAATGTATGATTATAAGTTAAGGGTAGAACTAATTGTGGGTGTTGATGTCCTCTTGGGGTTTTTGTTGTCGTGCCTCCTTTCCCCGACAATGATGCCATTTTTTATAACGCTCAACTTACACGTTAATTTAGTGCAGACGGTCATCGTCAATATATTTATCCCACTTTGGAGTCGTGGTCGAATCCACAGAGAATAATGTGAGTGGTGATTAAACTAGTTTGAAACTAAAGCTACAAGTTAAATTCAAACAAATGATACGAAAAGATAAAATAGGGTTTTTTTATGACCAGCAAATAATTGTTGCTCACTTTAGTTTTAGTGTTTGTAATCAAGAGTTTATGAAAAACCAGAATTATGTTCACTATGGGTTTTGGTACTTGAAAGATGTTAATAGTGATCCAAGATTCTCACGATAGGTAAGAACAACAGATTATCTTTATCGGAGTTATGCCTAAATATCTCTCGGCCTACTTAAACATTTAGTTACCTAATCCTCTCGGACTTAGGGAATTTATATTCACTGACCAGACTTTACCACATGTTAATTAACCTTGTTACAGCGTTAATTATTTAACGTAAGGTTGGTAGCTTCCAAGTTCCTGTCAATAATTCACTTCCTACTATAGTTGATTTCCTATCTCAAGCAAATCAAAGCAGGTGCTATCTATCATTTGCAACCAATAGACAATAATTAAAACCTCAGAAATATCAAGGAGTCCTATTACCTTTAGAATCTTGAACACTTAGCAACTTACCAAGACCTAACCCATAGATCCCATAATTAGGGTTAAAGGGATTTAGCCAGTCATAATGTAATAATCGATACAACAAGTTGAATTCATAATTTGAAAATGAACTTACAGCAAGATGAATAGCAATGAGTGTTTCTCAGATTAGATCAAAGTAGAAATCCCAAAATATTGATGATAATCTCATCAAAGTTAATGGTTTTGTTCAAGCCAAGAAACTAGAGAGAAACTAACAAAATACGTGTGTTCCAAAATAAGTTCAGAATCTCGAGTACCAGCCGATATGTTCTACCTCCCCGCTCAACTTACACATCAATTTAGCGCAAGGTAGTCGTCGTCAATATATTTACCCAACTTTGGAGTCGGGGTCGAATCCACAAGGAACAATGTGAGTGGTGATTAAACTAGTTTGAAACTAAATTTATAAGTTAAATTCCATCAAATGATATGAAAAGATGAAATGGGGATTTTTGATGATCAACAAATAATTGTTGGTCACTTTAGTTTCAGTGTTTGTAATCAAGAGTTTATGAAAAACTAGAATTATGTTCTCTATGGGTTTTGGTACTTGACAGATGCTAATAGTGATTCAAGATTCTCACGATAGGTAAGAACAACAGATTGTCTTTATCTGAGTTATGCCTAAATGTCTCTCGACCTACTTAAGCATTTAATTACCTAATCCTCTTGGACTTAGGGAATTTATATTCACTGACCAGACTTCACCTCAGGTTAATTAACCTCGTTACAACATCACTTATTAAACGGAAGGTTGGTAGCTTCTAAGTTCTTGTCAATAATTCACTTCCTACTATAGTTGATTTCTTATCTCAAGAAAATCAAAGTAGGTGCTATCTATCGTTTTCAACCAATAGACAATAATTAAAACCTCAGAATTATCAAGGAGTCCTATTACCTTTAGAATCTTGAACACTTAGTAACTTACCAAGACCTAACCCATAGATCCCATAATTTGGGTTAAAGGGATTTAGCTAGTCATAATGTAATAATCGATACAACAAGTTGAGTTCATAATTTGAAAGTTGAACTTACAGCAAGATGAATAGCAATGAGTGTTTCTCAGATTAGATCAAAGTAGAAATCCTAAAATATTGATGATAATCTCTTCAAAGTTAATTGTTTTGTTCAATCCAAGAAACTTGAGAGAAAATAACAAAATAGGTGTGTTCCAAAATAGGTTCAGAATCTCGAGTACCAGCCGATATGTTCTACCTCCCGATATGTTCAGCCTCCTTTTATAATTAGAAAACCCTAACTTATGCTTTAAATACGTCATCCTAATTATGGAAACAAAATTATAGAGTTCAGTAATTTCTCGGACAGGTGATGACATTTTATGACACCTTATCAGGAGTCTGACGACTTATCACAGATGTCGTCAGCTCATCTTTGCTTTTCACAACTTCTGCTTAAGGCTGATGGCGAATCCTGATGGCTTATCAAAACTGTGATGACATATCAGACAATGTCGTCACTTCTCCACCTTAGCTCCCATGTTCTGTTTAAAGGCTGACGGCAACTCTGACGGCTTATCACAAGGCTGATGGCTTATCACATGTCGTCATCACTTCTTCTAACAGAATCCCATTCTATGTTTAAGGCTGACGATGAAGTTTATAACCTATTAGAGTGCTGACGACTTATCAGGAATGTCGTCATCCACACTTCTCTTCTATTTGCTTCCGATTTCAACTCTTTTACTTCCATCATTGTTGGTTCTCTTGCCTCTTGACTTTCACTGCAAAATCAAAGATAAAATCATCAAAAATGACAAAAGTTTCTTAAGACTTTGCAATTATTCTCAGTTAAAAGCCTCAAATGTGTTAGCATCTGCTCACACGTCAACACCCTCAACTTAAAACCATTGCTTGTCCTCAAGCAACTAAAACACAACCAAGAGAATACAAAGTATATTTGGCAGTCAATTATCTATATCATCTCAAAACCATCTTTACCTATTCCAAGATCAATCAATTCCAAATCAACTATGTATACTAATGATGAATAATCAATGTGACACACAGGAATCAAGTTATGGAATTAAATCAGAAACAACAACCATGTATGTACCAAGACTAGACTATCCAAATAAGTTAGTAACTAGCAACGTAACCAGTGTTCCCTCACTATAAAGAAATCCCATTTCACTTATATCAGACATGACATATGTAACCATGGGGACAATCACATGAAACTCACTCTCAGAATGAAGTTCCAATCAATGTATGCTGAATACCATAGGCTTTCCCTTATTTTTATTACCAAGATCTTCAGACAGGTCAGCTAGGATCACTATAGGTCTTCTCTTTGGCTTGTAATATAGGTTAGGGGCTGGTATGATACTCGATGATATTTAAAGTGACTAAGCCTCCTTAACACTACACTAGCTTTTGGGGTTTCACTCATTTGCCTTTTTTTATTCTTCTCTTTTCTTGATCACACTTATTCAGGATGGGTGTGGTCTTTTTGACAATTATTTTTTTTCTTTTCAGAACTTTTCTTTTCTTATTCTTTTTCACTGAAACTAGCATTTTATTCTTTTCTTTTATTCTACTTTTCTTCATACTCATTTTACATCCCGCACCCCTATGATAGCCACCCTCAACTTAGGCTATTTGCCTAAGTTAAAGTGCATAATGTCCAAGAAGGACCAGGGCCAAAACAGGTTCATTGTGATATAAATGGGAAGGTGATAGGTATAATAAACAGAATAGGCATTCAGGCTCAAAATCAGGATCAAGGGATATTATTTACATATGAAAGGTCATTTAGGCTAAAAGTGGACTAATATCAACAACGACCTATGATCCTTTCCTAACCGCTATCGTACAACCAAGTCAAGACCAATCGGGCAAGTTCTGAATTTAACACACAACGGGAACTAGGTAGTATCTCACACACACATGGCACAAAGGTACATCACAAGCTACTACCCATTTGGTTCATGAAATTGTTTAGCAATGGTTATCATGTCACTAGTACTAATACCATAACAAGATGCACAGTGGTCACACATAAATGCATATCACACAGTTATAAAATAGACCATTAGAGAGGTGTTCAAAAATCAACAAAAACAAGTTAACTGCCTAAGGTACTTGTATTTCTCCTAGTCAACTACAATATTTTACAACAAATCACAATACACCTAAACATGCCGGCTCTACTAGGAATAAGACTTTGGGGAAAGGAGGCACAATAACAAAAACCCCAAGACTACATCAACACCCACAAGTAGTCCCACCCTAAACTTATAATCAATCATACATTGTCCCCAATGCGTCAAACCAAAACAAGTGAGTCAAAAACATACCTGTGGCACCATGGGTACAAATAGCTGATGTCAATCACATAATATGAATACAAACAACAAAATACCTTGGGTTTCCTCCCAAGCAGTGCCTGATTTAATATCGCGGTACGGCCCAACTCAGCTTTTTCCTCCACCTTGAGGATATGAATTTCACCCCCAACTTAGAGTCCATCTTCTTTCCTCGATCATAGAGGGGTGGTAAAAAAATTAAGATGTCGCGTAATGGATTGAGCGTGGTAAACCACTCGGCCTTAAAGTGAGGTGTGTTTTTTTGTTGCTTATTAAGTGTAAAATAAAGAATATAGGATTTTTGTTCATCATCTTCACACTCTTCCACTAATTTAGATGATTCCACAGACAAGATATCATCTAAACATAATATGAAAAAATGCTTCGAGTGAGGCCCAACTAATTCTACTTCAAAATTTACACTATCTACTACACACTCACTTTTATTCACCTTCTCAATGTCACTCTCAAGATCAAGATGACAATCGAGTAGTTGCGATTCTTGAGTTTTCTCCTCATATTGGCTAATGTGCCCCTTATATTCTTCTTTGTTTAGCCACTGTAAACATGGTGGGAGTGGTAACTCTTTTAGCTTTGCCCACAACTGTTCTTGATTCTCTAAGATTTGTTTCATCAATTTGTTCGTTTGAATCGTGACAGCACACATATCTTCAATATGATCACTTTAACCACAAGCCAAACACCAAGTTATAGTAAGTAGGATAGTATCCATATCATATTGTAAAGGTCCCATCCATGCACTTTCAAGTAAATCTGGACAGCAAGCCTCAAAATATGGTCCCCCAAAATAATAACAAGAATCGTTATCACTCAAAAAAATATCTATCCAAGTTGACATCTAAAGAAAGGTGTGAGAAAAATAAAAGTAAAAGAAAAAAAAAAACAAACAAATATTTACAAGTTTGAATTCAAGCAAGTAAACTAAAATTTCAAACCAACTCAATATGCCAAATAGTTCTCTGGCAACGATGCCATTTTTTATAATGCTTAACTTACAGTCAATTTAGTGTAAGGTGGTCATCGTTAATATATTTACCCAACTTTGGAGTCGGGGTCGAATCCACAAGAAACAATGTGAGTGACGATTAAACTAGTTTGAAACTAAAGCTACAAGTTAAATTCAAACAAATGATACAAAAAGATAAAATGGGTTTTTTTGATGATCAACAAATAATTATTGGTCACTTTAGTTTTAGTGTTTGTAATCAAGAGTTTATGGAAAACCAGAATTATGTTCACTATGGGTTTTGGTACTTGATAGATGCTAATAGTGATTCAAGATTCTCACGATAGGTAAGAACAACAGATTATCTTTATTTGAGTTATGCCTAAATGTCTCTCGACCTACTTAAGCATTTAATTACCTAATCCTCTCAGACTTAGGGAATTTATATTCACTGACCAGACTTCACCTTAGGTTAATTAACCTTGTTACAACATCAATTATTAAATGGAAGGTTGGTAGCTTCTAAGTTCCTATCAATAATTCACTTCCTACTATAGTTGATTTCTTATCTCAAGAAAATCAAAGCAGGTGCTATCTATCGTTTGCAACCAAGAGACAATAATTAAAACCTCGAAATTATCAAGGAGTCCTATTACCTTTGGAATTTTGAAAACTTAGAAACTTACCAAGACCTAACCCATAGATCCCATAATTCGGGTTAAAGGGATTTAGCCACTCATAATGTAATAATCGATACAACAAGTCGATTTCATAATATGAAAGATGAACTTACAGCAAGATGAATAGCAATGAGTGTTTCTCAGATTATATCAAAGTAGCAATCCCAAAATATTGATGATAATCTCTTCAAAGTTAATTGTTTTGTTCAAGCCAAGAAACTAGTGAGGAAATAACAAAATACGTGCATTCCAAAATATGTTCAGAATCTCGAGTACCAACCGATATGTTCTACCTCCCTATATGTTCAGCCTGCTTTTATAATTAGAAAACCCTAACATATGCTTTAAATACTTTATCCTAATTATGGAAAAAAATTACAGAGTTCAGTAATTTGTTGGACAGATGATGACATTTTGTGATGCCTTATCAGGAGTCTGATGACTTATCATAGATGTCGCCATCTCCTCTTTGCTTTTGACAACTTTTGCTTAAGGCTGACGATGAATCCTGATGGCTTATCAAAACTGTGATGACATATCAGACAATGTCATCACTTCTCCACCTCAGCTACTATGGTTTGTCTAAGGCTGACGGCGACTGTGATGGCTTATCACAGGGATGACGACTTATCATATGTCATCATCACTTCTTGTGACTGAATCTTATTCTCTGTTTAAGGCTAACGATGAAGCGGATAACCTATCAGAGTGCTGACGACTTATCAAGAATGTCGTCAGCCACACTTCTCTTCTATTTGCTTCAGATTTCAACTCTTTTACCTTTATCATTGTTGGTTCTTCTGTTTCTTGACTTCCACTGCAAAATTAAAGATAAAACAACCAAAAATGACAAAAGTTGCTTAAGACATTGTAATTATTCTCAGTTAAAAGCCTTAAATGTGTTAGTATCTTCTCACACATCAGGCACCACACTGTTTTGGCTATGGATGGGACTTTACGACTTGTATAGTATCTTTACGATTAGTTAGGAGCCAATCACAATCATAATTGAAACTTGGCCAATCCATGCTGTTCAGGCTATGATTAGAACCAAACTTACCTTTAACAAAGACAAAAAACAAAGATATTAAGGAATACACATACCTCAAGCATGATTATCCAAGGCAGAAAATAGGAATGGATATTTGGACTTCATGTCCTCTTCAGCTTCCTAAGTAGCTTCTTTGACCTTATAGTTCCTCCAAAGAACTTTCACTGAAGCAACATCTTTAGTCCTCAAACGACAGACTTGCCTATCCAAAATTTCCACCGAGACTTTCTCATAGGACAAGGAATCTGAAACACCAACACTCTTCAAAGGAACAATTAACGAGGGATCGCCTATGAACTTCTTCAGCATTGAAACATGATACACTAATGAATAAAACCAAAACTAGAAGGTAAACCCCATTCTTATGCCATATTGCCCACTTTTCTCAAGACATAATAGGGACCAATATATCGTGAACTGAGCTTCCCCTTTTTGCAAACCGCATCACTACCTTAATGGGAGATACTTTTAAGAACACCAAACCATCCACATTAAACTCCAACTCCCTATGCCTCATATCTGCATAAGACTTTTGGCGATTTTGGGTGGCCTTAAGTCTATCCCAAATCACCTTTACCTTTTTCATAGCCTGGTAAAACAAGTTTGGACCAAATAACCTATCCTCACTAACCTTAAACCACCAAATAGGAGACCTACATCTCCTACCTTAAAGGGCCTCAAAAAGAGACATCCCAATACTCGAGTGAAAAAATTATTATTATATGCAAACTTTATGATAGGAAAATGATCAACGCAACTACCACCAGAACAAACACACAAGACCTTAGCATATGTTTAAAAGTCTAAATCGTTCTCTCTGCTCGACCATCCCTTTGAGGATGAAAACTGGTGTCAAGGTTCACCTTAGTCCCCAAACCTCTATGAAAAGGATGCCAAAAATAAGACGAGAACTGCATACTACGAACAGATATAATAGATATAGGCGTACCATGCAACTTGATGATTTTTTGAATGAAAAGCTTAGCATAATCCTCTGCTGAATAAGTAGTCTTCACTTGCAAGAAGTGAGCGGACTTAGTCATCTTATAATGATGACTCAAATCGAATCAAATTAATTCTGAGACTGCGGAAGATTGGAAACATTCTATTGAGACAAACCACCAGGCCTCAAGTTCTCCACATTCACTTGCTGACACACCATACACTTGACCATAAAATTTGCCACATTTTGCTTTATGTTATTACACCAATAAATCTCTTTCAAATCATAGTACATCTTCTCGATCCTAGATGAATAATGCATATCAACTCATGAGCCTCAACCAAGATCCTCTTTGCATCCTATAAACATCAAAAACACACAATCTACCTTGGTACCTCAAGATACCATCACCACAAATTTCAAAATCCACCATTTTCTAGTGACCCACATCATCCTTGATTCTCATCAGAATAGGATCCGAAACCTGCTTCTCCTTAACCTTGGAACCCAGAGAGAACTTCACCACCATTTGAACAATCACTCCACCATTCTCAGAGTCCAAAAAACGAACTTAAAAATTAGCCAAACGGTGAATATCCTTCACCAAATCTCGCTTTTACTCATCAACATAAGATAAGATCCCCATACCTAACCTGCTTAGAGCATCAACAACCACGTTAGCTTACCTGGAGGATAATGAAGACTCATATCATAGTCTTTGAGAAACTTAAGCCATCTCCTTTTCCTGAGATTCAACTCCTTCTGAGCGAACACGTATTGCAAATTCTTATGGTCTAAGAAGATATTTACATGAACCCCATACAGGTAATAGCGCTAAATCTTCAAAGTGAAAACTACTGCCAACAACTACAAGTCATGAGTCATATAGTTTTTCTCATGCACCTTCAGCTGCCTAGAAGCATAAGCCACAACCTTGCTGCACTGCAACAACACACAACCCAGTCCCATACGATATACATCACAATAAACAACAAAGCCATCAATACCCTCAGGTAGGGTCAAAATCAGAGCAGAAATCAATTTGTCCTTCAACTTCTCAAAACTACCCTCCCAAGCATCGAACTATAGAAACTTTATTTTTTTTTGAGTCAACCTTGTCAATGGGGAAAATAGAAGAAAAACTCTTCACAAACCTTCTATAATATCCAGCTAAGCCCAAGAAGCTCTGAATATCGGTTGGAGTCATGGGTCTAGGCCTCTTCTTAACCATTGCAACTTTTTGTGGATCTATCATGATTCCTTTACTATAAATAACATGACCTAAAAAAGTAACAACATTCAACCAGAACTCGCACTTTGAAAACTTAGCATACAAATATTGATCCTTAAGGGTCTACAATACTATAGGGAGGTGATCGGCATGATCCTGCTCACTATTAGAATAAACCAAGATGTCATCAACAAATAAAATGACAAATAAGTCTAGAAACCGATGGAAAATCCAATTCATAATATCAATAAATACCGTCGATGCAATAGTCAAAGGACATCACTAAAAACACAAAATGAACATACCGAGTTTGAAAAATAGTCTTAGGGATATCCACCTCCCTAATCTTCAACTGATGATAACCTGATCTAAGGTCAATCTTAGAAATGTACTTTGCACCCAACAGTTGGTCAAATAGGCCATCAATCCTAGGAAGTAGATACTTATTTTTCACTATCACCTTATTTAATTGGGGGTATCTATATGCATTCGAAGAGACTTATCCATCTTAGGTACAAAGAGTACCGGAGCACCCTACATGGAAACACTAGGATGAATAAAGCCCTTATTAAAAAGATCTTTCAACTGCTCCTTAAGTTCTTTTAATTCAGCCAAAACCATTCTATATGGAGGAATAGAAAAAAGAAGAGTGTGTGAAAGAAGATCTATCCTAAAATTAATTTCCCTATCAAAGGAGGGACGCCAGGTAGATCATCAAGAAATACTTAAGGAAATTCATAGGTTATAGGGATAGATGACATGGAGGGACCTTCCAAATTAGAATCTTTTACTTGCACAAGATGATAAAGACACCCCTTGGAAATTAACTTCTAAGATCTAAGATAAGAAACGAACCTTCCCTTAGGTACTAAGGAACTCCCATACCACTCAATCACCGGTTCATTTGGGAATTAGAAACTGACTCTTCGGGTCCTATTATCAAGAGATGCACGAATGAAGCCAATCCATCCCTATGATAATATCAAAATCTAACATCTCCAACTCTATCAACTCCACCGATGTCTCCCTATCGCAGATAGTTATCACTCAACCCCTATAAACTCACCTAGACACAATAGAGTCACCCACCAGGGTGGACAAACCAAAAGGATCAGGAATACACTCACGATCAAAACAAAAATTAATTGCCACATAAGGGGTCATATAAGCAAGGGTAGACCCGTGATGTAGTAGACAATACACATCACAAGAGAAAAGTTATAGCATACTAGTAAAGACATCAAGAGATACCCTAGAGTCCTGATGGTTGGCAAGAGCATAAAGATGGTTTTGACTAGTGTTAAAGACAAAAGTAGCACTCTTTGGTGCACGATCTGGAGAAGCAGCAATTGAGACCTTATTAGCCCTAATAGAAACATCGTTATAGGGATAGTTCCTCTAAATATGGCTGACTGGACACATCTAAAACACTTATTTCTCTCATCCTCATAAATACCATGGTGCAACTGACCATAACATTTGCAAAAAGGATACGACAGAGATGACTGGCCCCTATTGGCTTAAGATTAGGCACTTGTGCCCACTATTTCTTTGAAAGAAACAATCACCGGACGACTTAGGATATGGAAATCGTAGAATATAAACCAAAATTTCCCTAACTCTAAACCATTACCTGCAATATTTATCACTATTCTGTTAGCCTCCACCCTGCTCAAAATACTTAGACCTTTTGCTTTGCCTTTCCCCTATTTTGGCTTGTTTCTTCTATTCATCTTCAACCTACTTCATATACACCATAAGCGTAGAGATATCCATATCACTATTTAATAAGGCGGCCTTGTACTCTAGCACCAAGTCCTAAGACAAACCCAAAGCAAACTTACTCATCCTACCCCTCATGCTAAAAACCAGCTCAGGAGCATAACATGACAACAGATGAAATTTCAGGGCATACTCTTTTACAATCATCCTTCCCTATTTCAGATTTTTTAGAATTTCTTAGCTTTAGCTTCTCTCAACTCCTGAGGAAAGAAACAATCCAGGAAGGCACTCAAAAACTCATCCCATAGTGCCAATTCTGCATTATCACCCCTAGACTAGTCCCACTCTTTTTACCACTAATATGCCATATCTTTCAACTGGTATGCGACAAATTCCACAACCTCAAAATGAGAAGCATGCATAACTCAAAAGATCTTCTCTATCTCATCTATGAATCCTTGAGGATCCTCCTTAACCTTAAAGCCAGTAAATGTCAAAGGATTGAGCCTCATAAATTGCCTAACTCAAGTAACCTCAGAACAACTTATAGCAACACCAGTAGGACCTAACTAATATGACTGAGATATCATCAAATGGGTTAAAACATAAATAAATTGATAAAACTGAACATTAGAAATGTCTCCTTGGAGCAGTGAGATATGATTATCATCAGCCTGAGGAGCCCAAGGAGGACTGGTAGGTGATAACGCTCAATCTACAGCTCTCGTAAGAGTGTAAAGCGGTCGTAGTCAAATATAGAACCCAACTGGATTGGGTATCGATCCCTCAGGGAATAGCTTGGTCAACAAGTAAGCAAAGATTACTAGACTTTTAGTGCAAGTCTCGTAAAAGGGGGGATTGTAAAGTGTAACCAAATTATTAAAGTAAAAACTGAAAGTAGTAAAGTAAAAAAAAAGAATGTTTAGTAGGTTGAAAAACAATGAGAATTGAGGAATTGGGGTTATGTCCACCTTATGAGTTGTACGTCTCTATTGGCTATGAGTTATGTGGAATTCAGACATGCATGTGCTTATAGAGAATGGTATTCTATGATAAATCCAAGCATCTTTCTATCTAAACAAGGACTATTTCACTTTAACTCTTTCGAGCTTGAAGCGTATCTAACGGTACAAATTCTCCAAGAGGTTAATCAAGTTACGACACTAACTTTTTAATAGGGGATAGGACCCTATTACCTTGACATTATCTCTTTTCCAGACATATAAATTTTCTTTCGAACAAGTTAATGCTATACTGGCATATTCTATGCGTTTGCAACCACAAGAATTTGCATTAAGATAAAGAGAATAATGATATAAGCAGCATACGCGTCACGAATTCACAAACTCATAGCAATAGATAGTATCTCATATGGCTTCCATAACCCCAACAGAGAAGTTTAGTTACCCATGAATGCGAAGGAAATCACAATTGACATTGTTATTGTACCACAATAAAGATTTCATGTAGTAATAGTGTGGTAGGCGTTAGGCGTGAATTCCTAGCAAAGTAACGTTTCTCTTATTGCGGAAATTAAGAATTGAATAGATGAATAGAAGAAGAATAAAAAGTAGAATTAATGGAAGAATTAGAATCCGAGTTGTAAGTTGTGGAATAAGAAGTAGAATGAGAATTGTAACTAATGGAGGAATGAATAAAAATCTCTAGCAAGATAGAGTATTTATAATACCCATATCCTATTCCTACTAAGCTAATAAAAAATTTAACCCAATCCTACTAGGTTATAGTATCATTATCCTAATCCTAATAAATTACTGCTAGTCCCCAAAGTCTTCAGAATTGTTGTTTTTGCCCGGGACAGATTTTCCATGCGCTACTTTTGGTCCTTGGCGTGTAAGCTTTCCCTTCCTTTTTTCGTGAAACTTTCTTTGGCGTCAAGTTATCCATAAAATGCTGAATTCTGCATCATTTATACCTGAAAACTTGCTAATCACGTTTGTTAGCTCAATTACTGGAAAAAGGACTAAAAGTGCATGAATTATATAATTTATTCTCAAAACTTAGCTAAAATATGGGTAAAATATAGCACTATAGGCATGTAAATTCGCCTATCATCAACACCCCACACTTGAAGCTTTGTTCGTCCTCGAACAAAATATCATGTCTGTCTAAACATCAACTTAGGGTTTCACAGTATCAACACAAAATATTCATCAAGACAAGCACAACAATTATCAACAAAGAGTAGTTTTTTGATCATTAGTCGAAACAATTTAACCTCCAAGATAGACTCGTGATGGTGATTAATTCGTGTCCACAAGTTGAGGTACAAAGAATCATACACAACTAACCAAAACTCGTCAACCATGTGTGTCTCACAATATATTACCCATAATTACTCACAAGCATAGTATATTTGTCGAAACATGGGTAGAAGGGTATGCTTGCTCTCGCTCTTACAAAGAATTCATATGCTACAACTGATGACCATAGGCTTTCCCTTAGTGTAATGCTCCACTAAATGTCAGAATGCTAAGCTTAGGATCAAATAGGTCTTCTACAAGTTGTAATGTAGGCTAAGGGACGGGTAGGACTATTTTGGCCAGAAATAGTGACTATGTTCCTAAGCACTTTAATACATCACATTGTATCATTAACACTTTTCTTTCAAACAACCTTTCTACTTTCTTTTATTCTACCACCCCTTTTCTCCTCTTTTTTTTTTCAATTTTGAACATAACTAACTTTTCAGTTTTATTTTTTTCTTTCCTTTTTCTTTTCATAACATACCCCTTATGATAGCACTTTTTTTTCATAACAAATTCAAGCACCAATACATTTTAAAGCATCATACTCACCCAATTTCCTCTTATTTTGTCACATGACTTTACACTTTAAAGCACTTAGGAATTTGGATCAAATTTTGGTCTAAAAAAATGGATTAGGCTTACATATGAGGTTGTCAAAGAAGATAGGCTAAAAGCTCAAAAGGGGTTAACTAGGATGATATCCACAGGTAGGTAAAAAGAAGGTAAACAATTATAGGTTGCCAAAGAAATGCCTAAATCATCTCCTAAACTTACACTCTTTATTTTCGCTTTACATACATACCAGGCAAGTTCTAGCATCAGCCACAAGCACAGAATATACTATTATCTCACACACACAAGGCAGATGGTCGACTTTATTGAAAGTAGTATAGACTCTTGACCCAAAAGATTAAGGAATTAAACCACACAATATTACATAGTGAGTCACAATTAGAGCCTAAACGTCTCAATAGTCATGATTTTAGCACAAACTCTTGTTATAATCTCATGCTGCCTATTAGAAAATAAAAAAAACTTTGCTTACTAAAAAAATGAAAAACGAAAAAAAACTAAGCAAACAAACATAAATGCAAATGCGGATAAAGGAGTATAGCATGCAAATACCACCACCCCACACTTAAACGGGACACACTACCCTCAGTGGAAAATAAATACGAAGAACCTGGTCAGTCGGACTCCTCCTCTATGTCGGGGGTCATACCCCCTTCATCGAAATCATCATAGGAGTCGTCGTCATCAGAATTCTCTTCCACGTTGGAGTCTGGCATTCGTCGCTCATCATCGGTCGGCACATCGTCATCAAGAGGTTCCTCAAAGTATGTACCTACTCCACATATCTCCCTTGCATGCACATTCATTGGATAGTCATGATCCAGCTGTTGGAGCTCTGCAGCAGTTGGAACATGTCCACCACTCATCATTGTGAACCTAGTCATGCCATAAAGATGGCGAAAGAAACTCTCATCCCGAGTATATCTCTCTACCGTAGTAAGGTTGACGCCATGTGTGGTTTCAGCATCTTTGACCTTTGTGAGGTCAACCTTCTTTGGATTGTGTGGGAGTTTATGATCAGCCGGTTCCTCTTCGATGTCTTCCTTCCTCAAGATTGCAGTCAACAGATTGACGAAGCTGAAATGGGACCGCTTGTGTAGCCTGGCCTTCCGCATTGTAGATCGAATGATTGCCCCAATGTTGATAGGGACATTCGTCATCAATGCATATACCAGGAACACTCTATCTCTTGTTATCTTGGTGTATTGCGTCCCTGGAATAAGGCAAGAGTTGACAATGCGCAACCATATCCTTGCTTCCCTATTCAAAGGAGCATATGGGAAGGTGTTGTGCCGTCCGGTGTCTTTATGTCTGCTCCACCTTGCCATGGATCTAGTTCTACAAAGTGTGTGTCGAATTTCTCTATATGGAGGTCTACTGTACAGCTCTTTGAATGGTGATGGATAGACTGAAGGCAAGCCAAGAAAGGAGTTGAAGAATTTCGCATTGAGTTGTAAAACTTGGCCCCGAATCTTGACCTCGCTCCTGTGGTTTTCGGCGACCAGTTGGCATAAAATTCTCTTGTCAAATCGAGATTACATTCTCCCATGTCTCGGAAGATGAAATCAAGATGTAATGCCATGATCTTGGCCAACATGCGCGTCTCCTTCTTCGCTAGGCTTTCCTTGTTTATCAAGTCCACATGAACATATTTTCTTTCCTTGTTGTTCCTATACCATTCCTTCGCTTCCTCCTCAAGAACCCATTTTATTCCAAACATGTGGCGTGGTAATTGCATCGAGGATGATTCTCCTTGCTCTTTTCGGCCTCTTTTCTTGCCTTTTTGGGAAGTGGTAGCCTTATCTTTACCTTGTCTTGCTTTGGGTGCCATTGTACGTGAGACTTAAAACAATGTTTATGTTAGCATCATCTCGATGGATACAATCTATAAACAAGCAGTAGGGGCACCACCCCACACTTAAGTTGTTGGCACAAACTAGTGAAGTGAAAGTGGTCGATTATTCAGACTTCATCGATATACGTTATAGGTGCTATATTCCAACAATAAAATCAGAGCAGTCACACTTCATGTAATCTTGGCAATACGTTCATGTTGGATATATCAAGACTACTACATAGGGATTGAATCAAGGTATCGTATCTAACAATAATCACAACCTCCTATGTCGGTAGGCAACCATAAATCTTATTCCGATGAACAAGTCATTCCAATATTTAAGTATTCAAGTGACAAGATTATGCAATTTTAATGACTATAGCAATTCCGCAAGAGTACGACAATGCATCAAAATCAAAGTCAAGTTGGGAACAAGTTAAGATCATCCTAACGTATATGTTCACTCACTTGGTTGTGTATCAACATTTCAAACACATTCACATCACCAATATTTCTTCAAGAATTAACAATTCATAGTAGGCATGGTAATGTAGTAATTACGAAAAATAAATGAAGAACAAAAAAGCACTTACTTGATTGATGCCTTTGGATGATGTTCTTGTGAAGAAATAGAGTAAAAGGAAAATTTTTGAGAGTATTTGGAGGCTATAGGCGGCGCATAAGCTAGGTTTCCAATGTGTTTTTGGTTCAAGACTAAGTCTCATATATATAGGAAAAGGTTGGGTCGGGTTTTGACCCATTTAAACTCGGATTTGGAGACAAGAAGTGACCATAGGCGGCGCCTTTTGCTTTGCCTATGCTTGGCATAGGCGACGCCTTTTGCAAAGCATTGTCTAGCATAGGCGGCGCCTATGCCATGGCATTCCTAGGCATAGGCGGCGCCTTTCACTTTGCATATGAGATTTAGAGACAAAAGGCTTTAGCATAGGCGGCGCCTATGCTATCTCATACTTGAGCATGGGCGGTGCCTATGCTATGGCACACGAGATTCCGAGACCTTAGGCCATAGTATAGGCCTTGCCTTGTTCGTGGCCTAGTTTTACCTAGGCCTAGCCTTGTTCGATGCCTATATTTTCATGAGCAATGCTCAATCCATAGCCTTTTGCTTCTTCATTCCTAACTTACCACCTTTAACATGCAATACGTCCAAATCAAAATTTGAAACCGACCTCCTCGTTCTACACCTCTTTGCACCTACATTTACTCAAAAACAACAAAGACGATTAGAATGATGGGTTGCCTCCCATCAAGCTCCTTAGTTTTGGTCGTGGCACGACTCTTCTTTTTGGATTTTTATTTATCAAAAGAAAACACGTAATAAGACAAAAAATGAAAAACGATGGGTTGCCTCCCATCCAGCGCTTGATTTATTGTCGCTGCACGACATAGTTTCCTAGAGTACTTAGACTTCGTCGAGATAAGTGATGGCCATATAATTTATCGAATCAAGAGGACCGATATATGGTTTTACTCGTTGGCCATTCACCTTGAAGACAACACCATTAGTGTCTTCCAGCTCAACTACTCCAGACGAGTAGACTTGGTTAACTTTGTATGGACCAGATCACTTGGACTTTAACTTACCTGGAAATAAGTTCAGTCTGGAATTGAAGAGAAGTACCATATCATCCTTTTGAAAGTTTCGTCGAACAATCCGCTGATCATGATACTTTTTCATTCGCTCCTTGTATAGGTCTGATCTTTCATAAGCATAGAGGCGGAATTCGTCCATCTCGTTCAGCTGCTCCAATCTCAGATTCATTGCATTATCCTAATTCAAATTCAATCACTTCAAAGCCCATAATGCCTTATGCTCAAGATCAATGGGTAAGTGACAAGCCTTCCCATAAACTAGTTGATAAGGGGACATGCCAATTGGTGTTTTGAATGCAGTCCTGTACGCCCATAATGCATCGTCCAGCTTCCGAGACCAATCATTCCTATTAGCATTTACCATCTTTGCAAGGATATGCTTGATCTCTCGATTGGAAACCTCTACCTGTCCACTAGTTTATGGGTGATAAGGCGTGGCTACCTTATGTTGCTTGACACCATATTTTGCCAACACGGATTTGAATAGCTTGTTGCAAAAGTGAGATCCTCCATCGCTTATGATAGTACGTGGTACTCCAAAGCGAGAGAAGATATTCCTCTTCAAGAATGCTACAACACGTTTTCCCTCATTGTCGGCCAACGCTACAGCTTCAACATATTTTGAGACATAATCTACAGCAACTAGGATGTACTTCATTCCAAATGAATTTACGAATGGACCCATGAAATCAATACCCCATACATCAAAGAGTCATACCTCAAGAATTTTCGACATGGGTATATCATGGTATTTTGAAATAGCACCTTGTCTTTGGCATTGGTCGTATCTTCTAACAAAGTCGTAGGCATCTCTAAATATCGAAGGCCAATAATATCCACTTTGCAATACCTTTCTTGTTGTCCGATTACCTGCGTGATGTCCCCCAACTTGGGAAGTGTGGCATGCTTCCAATATAGTAGGCACCTCTTCATGGGATATACATCATCGGATAACACCATCCGTGCATCGTCAAAACAAATATGGCTCATCCCAAAAGTAGTGTTTTACATCATGCATAAACTTCCTCTTTTGATGGTAAGATAAGTTTGTAGGTATCACATTACCCACCATAAAATTTGCAAAGTCGGCATACCATGGTAATCCTTCCATTATTGTCGCTAAGATCTCCTCGTCAGGGAATGCATTATCAATCTTGATTTTAGGCTGCGCCACATGCTCGTTCTCGAGTCTAGATAGATGATCAGCCACTTGGTTCTCACAACCTCTTCTATCTTTAACCTCGAAATCAAATTCTTGCAGCAGTAAAACCTATCGAATTAGTCTTGGTTTTGCATCCTTCTTTGTCATTAGATACCTCAGAGCTGCATGGTCTGTATGAACGATCACTTTGGTTCCCAACAGATACGCCCGAAACTTCTCAAAAGCATACACTACTGCTAGGAGCTCTTGTTCTGTGACATTATAGTTCTTTTGGGCTTCGTTTAGGACCTTGCTAGCATAGTAGATAGGATGAAATAATTTCTCCTTCCTCTGGCCAAGTACAGCGCCAACAACAACCCCACTAGCATCACACATGACTTCGAACGGTAGAGACCAATCTGGTGCTACCATGATAGGGGCTTCAATGAGTTTTATTTTGAGGCATTCGAATGCCTTCAAACAATCTTCATTGAAGTCATACGTTGCATCTTTCTCCAAGAGTTTGCACAATGGATTCACAATTTTGGAGAATTCATTGATGAACCGCCGATAGAAACCTGCATGACCGAGGAAACTACGAACTCCCTTCACTGAAATTGGGAGCGTTAGCTTCTCGATGACTTTAATTTTTGCTCGATCAACCTCAATTCCTCTTTCGGAGATTTTATGCCCAAGGACGATTCCTTCTTTTACCATGAAGTGGCACTTTTCCCAATTCAGCACTAGGTTGAATTCTACACATCTTTGCAACGCCATACTTAGGTTTGCCAAGCACGCTTCAAACGATTCGCCAATAACTGAAAAGTCGTCCATGAATACCTCCAAAGTATCTTCAACCATATCAGAAAAAACGGACATCATACAACGCTGAAAGATGGCTGGTGCGTTACATAGCCCGAATGGCATACGTTTGAAGGTAAACGTGCCATATGGACATGTGAATGTTGTCTTCTCTTGGTCTTCTGGGGCAATGCAAATTTGATTATAGCCTGAATAACCGTCTAAGAAACAAAACCATCCTTTCCCCGCTAATCGATCAAGCATTTGGTCCATAAATGGCATTGGAAAGTGATCTTTGAGCGTCCAAGAATTCATCTTTCGGTAGTCCATGCATACTCTCCATCCGTTGACGGGTCTAAGTGGAATAAGCTCATTCTTTTCATTCACGACCACCGTCATGCCTCCTTTCTTGGGAACACATTGTACCGGGCTTACCCATGTACTGTCAGAAATTGGATACACAACTCCTGCGTCTAACCACTTGATGATTTCTTTCTTCACCACTTCTTGCATAGGTGGGTTTAGACGCCTTTGATGCTCAATGGTGGGTGTGCATTTTTCTTCAAGCTGAATCTTGTGTGTACAAATTCCAGGTGGAATACCAATAATATCCGTAATGGTCCATCCAATGGCTCTAATATACTTGCGTAGAATAGCAATGAGAGCTGCAACTTGTTGCTCACCCAAATCTGCTGCCACAATGACTGGAAGTGTGTTTCCGCTTCCTAAGAATGCATACTTTAAATGACTAGGCAGCTCCTTCAATTCTAACGTGGGTGGCTTTTCAATAGATGGCTTAGCTGGTGGTGTGGGTCGATTTTTGAGATCAAGGTCCAGCTTCTTGGGAGCATGGCGATATGTCCCTAATCCTGATAGAGCATAAATAGCTTCTTCGCATTTTTCAGCATCCTTACTTTCTTCATTCATGAGCACAATCGCCAATGGGTCATCAATAATTTGCTCTTCTTCCTCATCATCAAAGTAAACATCAGCCACCGAGAATACGTTCAGCTCTTTGGGTTGCCTCATTGCTTTGCACACATTAAAGAGAACTACTTCGTCATTTATTCGGAATGAAAGCTCATTAGCTCTCAAATTAATAAGCACACTTCCCGTAGCAAGGAAAGGGCGCCACAAGATTATGGGAACTTCTGAATCTGCCTCACAATCTAAAATAACAAAGTCTGCCGGAAAGATGAATGAAGAAACCTTTACCAATACATCACATAGAATACCAACAGGTCGTTTTACCGACCTATCCGCCATTACGAGCCTCATATTGGTTGGAGTAGGATCACCCAACCCCAACTTTTTATAGATAGATAGTGGCATCAAATTGATGCTGGCTCCTAAATCACATAATGCCTTAGCAAAATTCAAAGATCCAACGGTGCAGGGAATAGTGAAAGCACCGGGGTCAGCCTTCTTCTGAACTATTGATCGGGTAGCGATTGCGCTGCAGTGATGAACATCATCTTTCAACTCATAACTTGCTGCCCGCTTCTTTGTCAAAAGATCCTTCATAAATTTCGCATACCCAGGCATTTGTTCAAGTGCCTCCACCAATGGAACATTAATGGTTAGCTGCTTTAACATAGTCATGAATTTGCTGAACTTTGTATCATCCGCCACCTTCTTTAATCTTTGGGGAAAAGGTGGTGGTGGGTATGGAATTATTCTCTCTATGGCTTTCTTCTCCTCTTGCTTCTATTTTTCAGCTTTTTCAGGTTGCAAATCGTGAGGGGTGACGTTATGGACGTCAGGTTCAGCTGCTGCGGCATCTTCCCCTTTCGCCTTATCATCAATGTCCACTACTTCGTCAACCACTTGCTTGCCTTTTGCTGAAGTTTCCAGCGCCTTACTACTTCGGCTAGTAATGGCCATGCATGACCCATCATTCCTTGGGTTTTGCACAGTGTCGCTAGGTAAAGTGCCAGCCTTTCTTTGATTGAGTGCTGCTGAAAGTTGGCTCAATTGCTGCTCTATCTGCTTGATTGAAGTGGAATGAGAATCAACTAATTGTTTCATGAAGGACAAATCATTTATTACCTCCATTACTCCAGCGCTCGTTGCTTCCACTCCTTTCAATAGTTTAGCCATCATCTCTTCCATATTTCCAGAACTAGATGTGGTGGCGTCACGTCTTCCTGGGGGAACGTACAAACCACTCTTTTCATTCTTGTTCTTCCAACTACCTTGGTCCTTGTTTCCAGATTTATCATAGTAGTTCCGACCTTGGTTTCCTTGGGTATTACCTCGGAAACCCCCCTGATTGTTCAAGTAGTTGGCCTCTTCTTCCGAATCAGATTCGTCTCTTCCTTTTGACGCAATGGCTTTCACTTTTTCGGTCTTCCCTGATAATAAATGCTTTGTAAGAAGATCCACTTGTGTTTTTATGTGCGTCATATCTTGATCACGTTCTTCTTCTCTTCTTCTTTGGTCTGCAGTCATGCCAATAGATAAAGTGGGGCTTGCTACCTCAGAATCCCTGGTATGCCAAGCTCTACTTTGCTTCGTCATACGATCTAGCATATTGCTTGCTTGACCAAAGGTGAGGTCCATAAAAGATCCTTCAGCCGCATTATCCACCACTGGTTTAGTTATTGAATTCAAGGCTCTGTATAATATCTCCATTAGGTGAACATTAGTCATGTGATGGTTTGGGCACCTCGTTAGCTTTGTCTTGAACCTCTCCCATGTTTCATGAAGGGCTTCAGTTGGAAGCTGACAGAAGTTGTTGATTTCATCTCTCAATTGTGCTCTTTTGGATGGCGGAAAGAATCTTTCTAGGAAAGTGTCTCTCAATTGCCTCCAATTTGTAATAGAATCAGGAGTCAGCCCATTCAACCATAGAGTTGCCTCCCCAGACAGAGACAATGGAAATAGACGTAATCGAATTGCATTCTAACCAACATCAGGATTGTCAAACGACTTGCATGTAGAAATAAAGTTGATGAGATACATATTCGGATCATCGCCTGCTAGTCCACCAAATAATCCCTTGAGTTGCAATAACTGAATCATGGTGCTCGTGATGGTGAACTTGGCTCCGGGCGCTAATGGTGGAGGAATTATGGCTCCTGTGGCTCCGGCTCCATCAAGATCATCATCATCATCATCGAAAGCTAGTTGCATAGCTCAGCGTTCAGGTCTAAACCTAGCTTGACGATCTCTTCTGTTGGCAGGTGTTGCGATCTCAGCAGCATGCCTAGGGTTTATCAACTCGTCATCACCTAGGTCCTCGTCGTCATGATTTATTGCTCGGCCAGGTTTATCAATGTTTTGTTGATGCACTTGAGCGGCGGCAAGAGCAGCTAATCTCGCTTGTTCCTGTTGAGCAGCCATCCTTTTGATTTCGTGTTGTGCCTCCATTCTGCCAATACGTTGTGGTTCAGGATTGATAAGTAATAACGGTTGACCAGAACTTCGAGTATGGGGCATGCACTGAATAAAAACCTGCAGTAAACAAAAACAAAAACTAAAAGTAAAAGTACGAGAATCTTTGACCAAAGGGTCTAGTAATTATCACAAACTTAATTGACACTCGTATTCCCCGGCAACGGCGCCAATTTTTAGTAACGCTAAATCTACAGCTCTCGTAAGAGTGTAAAGCGGTCGTAGTCAAATGTAGAACCCAACTGGGTTGGGTATCGATCCCTCAGGGAATAGCTTGGTCAACAAGTAAGCAAAGATTACTAGACTTTTAGTGCAAGTCTCGTAAAAGGGGGGATTGTAAAGTGTAACCAAATTATTAAAGTAAAAACTGAAAGTAGTAAAGTAAAAAGAAAGAATGTTTAGTAGGTTGAAAAACAATGAGAATTGAGGAATTGGGGTTATGTCCACCTTATGAGTTGTACGTCTCTATTGGCTATGAGTTATGTGGAATTCAGACATGCATGTGCTTATAGAGAATTGTATTCTATGGTAAATCCAAGCGTCTTTCGACCTAAACAAAGACTATTTCACTTTAACTCTTTCGAGCTTAAAGCATATCTAACGGTACAAATTCTCCAAGAAGTTAATCCAGTTACGGCACTAACTTTTTAATAGGGGATGGGACCCTATTACCTTGACATTATCTCTTTTCCAGACATATAACTTTTGTTTCGAACAAGTTAATGCTATACTGGCGTATTCTATGCGTTTGCAACCACAAGAATTTGCATTAAGATGAAGAGAATAATGATATAAGCAGCATACGTGTCACAAATTCACAAACTCATAGCAATAGATAGTATCTCATATGGCTTCCATAACCCCAACAGAGAAGTTTAGTTACCCATGAATGCGAAGGAAATTACAATTGACATTGTTATTGTACCCCAATAAAGATTTGTGTAGTAATAGTGTGGTAGGCGTTAGGCGTGAATTCCTAGCAAAGTAACGTTTCTCTTGTTGCAGAAATTAAGAATTGAATAGATGAATAGAAGAAGAATAAAAAGTAGAATTAATGGAAGAATTAGAATCCGAGTTGTAAGTTGTGGAATAAGAAGTAGAATGTGAATTGTAACTAATGGAGGAATGAATAAAAATCTCTAGCAAGATAGGGTATTTATAATACCCATATCCTATTCCTACTAAGCTAATAAAATACTTAACCCAATCCTACTAGGTTAAAGTATCATTATCCTAATCCTAATAAATTACTGCTAGTCCCCAAAGTCTTCAGAATTGCTATTTTTGCCCGGGACAGATTTTCCATGATCCACTTTTGTCCTTGGCGTGTAAGCTTTCCCTTCCTTCTTTCGTGAAGCTTTCTTTGGCATCAAGTTATCCATAAAATGCTGAATTCTGCATCATTTATACCTGAAAACTTGCTAATCACGTTTGTTAGCTCAATTACAGGAAAATGGACTAAAAGTGCATGAATTATATAATTTGTTCTCAAAACTTAGCTAAAATATAGGTAAAATATAGCACTATAGGCGTGTAAATTTGCCTATCATCAGTAGGGACCGATGGAACTCTACGTGGGGCAGTTAAATTAGGAGTTAGAGCCTTAAACTAGGTATTAACACCATAAGTAGGACAAGTTCCGTTCATATTATCCTCAGGTGGGATAAAAAAAGTTTCACGAGCATCTAAACTTTGGGGAGGCATGATCTAAAATGTGAATGAATAGAGATTAGAGGAGTTTCAAGACCTTAGACTTTATAGCTCAAAAGTAGAACACAAAAAAGGGAAACATTCCTAAATGTCTTTTTGCCTCTCCATCACAAGTGTGGCATACTATACACCCATGAAAGAAACTCTATTTGACACTGCTTTATGGACACCCAATAGATCACAAACCTAGGATCTAATTAAAACTTTGTCACGACCCAAACCATTGCCTCCGTGATTAGTATCTCAAGTCTACCAAGGACCAGAGACCACCCCCTTTTCCTAACCAAATAAAACATAACACATCTAACAATAGTTGAATTCTGAATATAAAACAAGATAGAAAGTAATAAGTTCAAAGACATCTAAGAGTTTTAACATCAATACCCAATCCACAGTAATATCCACGTAGACTTTATACCAGAAAAACAACTTACGTTAGGATATATCCCCAACCCTGATAATGACAATGACAAAGTAAATATGAAGTCTTCAATTCTAATTTAGGAAAGGAAAAACCAATGGTATGATTAAGTCTTTCGAAGAATGAAAGATCACTAATCCAAAGTAAATAATCAACTTTGAGATCGCCTATCACTGTACCAAAAAGTAGAAGTGTCTTTGGACATTGTATCATATGGGGATACAGCGTATGGAAATGGTTAGTGGGGTGAGCAATAACATGTAACTCAAATAAGGGTAAAATAATGTCACTCAAAAGTTCAATTTCAACTCACTGTATATATTCACATATATGCATATATATATATATAATAGATGTTGGGGAAAGGAATAAGGTTTAATATGTTATTAAAATATTATTTTAGACTATTTAGCTCAACCATCATAAATAGTCACCCACGGGCTATATGGGTTCATCTCCCCTACTAAAAGAGCCCTAGTGTGTGTTAGCCGCATGAATTAGAGGTATCAAAAAAGACCATGGAATTCCCCAACCCTACATCAATCCTAGATAAAAAAAAATATATCAATAGTGTGAACCATGCACACAGTCATCAAGACCAACCCTCACATCGGCAAATATGAGTTTCTAGTATAAGTTATTCGAGACCCACAACTTCACAACTTAGTTGCATAACCCCCATTAAGCCTAATTCAAATAAGTTTCACATAACCTATTCATTAACTAATGAATTATACATTAAGGCATACCACAGGTCTCGTCATGCCATTTTGCTTGCAAGCTCATAATTATGCCATTATAATTCTATTTACTTGGGGGAATGCCTCGAACCTATTTGTTCATTAAATCAAGTTGGAGGAATGCCTCGACATTCTTCAGTTTATCAAATCAAATTGGTGGAATGCCTCGATCCCCCTTTATTCATTAATTCAAAACATAGCCAACAAGGCCTTTAAAATCCAAGTTCTTTGTTTAACCATTTAAACAATCCAATAGTATAGGTGAGTAAATCAAACCAAGTGACTATAGCAAAATTTAAAGTCACTTACACAAGTAGGTTGAGGAAATATAATTGTTCAAAACTAATTTCCAATTTCAAAACATATAATTTGGGGATTACCTCAACCCCCATTCCAATTCCCACACATATGCACCCTATTAGTTCAAAAACAATCAACTCAAAGCATGAACAACTCATGAAAACCATGGGAAAATAATTCAAGAATCATTCATTCCAAAACCCTCAACCCATGTCAAAGTCCACATTCAAATCCATAAAACTAAACCATTTAAAATACATACTTTTAATAAAATAAGATTTGGGAAAGAGTAACATGTCTGAGAGTATTACAGATATGGAGAGAAATCACCTTTGAGAGCCTTAATTGACCAACTTCTTAGAAACCCTAAGTGTTCTTGACCTTGGGGATTTAAGAGAGGTTTAGAAATTATTTTGATTTGTTTAAGAGTGATAATGATACCTCAAAGGGGTTTGAAGTTATGGGTTAATATTAGGGATGAGGAAAAATGTCCAAAGTACCCTTAATGAATTACTGAAAAATTATAGCCATGTGGCTAGGGGCGAACTTACGACTCATAAAGTCACTTTACGACTCGTGACTTCTAGTAGTAGTCTGGAAAACATCTATGGATACATAAACTGGTCTGATTATGATTCTTACCATACGAATCGTGCTTAGACAATACGACTAGTTTGGTCAAATCGTAGGCAAGATAGAATATTTAGGTATCACACTGGTTTGTCTACAGATAGGACTTTACGACTCCTACAGATCCTTTGAGATTCATTAGGATCCAATCATAATCATAATAGAAACTTGGAAAATCCATACTATTCAGGCTATGATTAGGGTCCTCCAACCTGTATAGACACCTTACAACTCATAGGGAGAGTCGTGTCTAGGCAATAAGCTCAAAAACTCAAAAAATTTTAAGGACCAAAATCTGGGGTATTACAGTATTCTTATTGTTTTGTGTTAGATTTGGGATGGGTTTTAAGTGTTGGATTGATGAAATGCAAGACTAGGTTAGTTGGACGTTTAGGCTAATTTGAAATCGAAGAGTTAAAATATTTCACTTGTTTTCTTTGTACCTTAGGTGAATTGGACTTCACTTCTCATGTTTAGAATGAGAACCCTCTAGACTACTCTAGTTAGGTGGGAGTGACTTAGTCACTCATGCTTAGGGTAAGTGATGTGTGAGTAGATGCTAACACATTTGAGGCTTTTAATTGAGAATAATTGCAAAGTCTTAAGCAACTTTTATCGTTTTTGATTGTTTTCTCTTTGATATTGCAGTAAAAGTTAAGATGCAATAGAACCAGCAATAATATAAGTAAAAGAGTTGATTTCTAAGCAAGTAGAGAGGGAAGTATAGCTGACGACTTGTCTGATAAGTCGTCAGCCTTGTGATAAGCTATCAGAGTTGCTGTCAGCCTTAGATAAAGAATGAGATTCAACTGGAAAAAGTGACAACAACCTGTGATAGGCTATCAGAGTTATGATAAGCCATCAGGCTCGTCGTCAGGTTTAGGCAGTGCTTGAGAACTTGACGTGAAGAAGCAATGACAATTTTGATAAGCCGTCACATATCTGATAAGCTTCCAGGCTTCATCATCAGCTGAAGACAGAACTTGTTCAAATATAAAGAGGAGCTGACGACATTCTTGATAAGACATCAGACTCCTGATAAGCTATCACAAATGTCGTCGTCTATCCGAGAAAATATTGTAATCTGTGATTTTTTTTCCATAATTAGGATGAAGTATTTAAAGCATATGTTAGGTTTTTCTAATAAAAAAGGGGGCGGAACATCTTGAACTTATTCCAAAGGAAAAGACACCTCTTTTTGGGGCTAAAAAGTTAGAATTCAATTTTCAACTCTTTGATTTGGTTGTGGGAATTTTCTCTTGAACTAAGAAGAGAATCAACTTCAGACTTCATTTTTTGTAAGTTTAATTACTTTGACTGATGATTATAATTGTTGCTATCTCCTTCTTTCTTATGTTGAACTAAAACCCACAACTAGGGTTATGGGATCTATGATTAGTCCCCCATGAATTTAATAGTTGGTTACGGTTTGAGTGATTGTGGGAATATCTTGATAATTCCTTTGTTAAGATTGTTATTTATTAGTTGCAAACAATAAATCCTGCCTTATGTTGATTTGATCGAACTAAGAAATAAGTGAAAGGTAGCAAATTATCAACAAGGATTTGGGAAGGTTAAGCTCTCATCTAATGATTAATGCTATAACAAGATTGATCAACTTGAGATAAAATCAGTATGAATAGGATTATTTCATAGGTTCGGAAGAATTAGGGAGTTCAACATCTAGGCAGGTTGAGAAACACATTGAGGGACTATCGAAATTGATAATTTGGGGTTTCCCACAAGTCATGAGAACCCAATACTATAGTTATTATTTAATGGGGATTAATAATCATAGTGATCACAACCCTAGTTCCTCCCTATCACTGATTTGAACCATTGAAATTTTAGTTTTGAGCTCTGAAGCAAGTCAAAGCTTTAATTATTGTTTGATTGATAAAACCCCCCATTTTATCTTTTCACAACATTTATTTAAATTCAACTTGTAGATATAGTTTCAAATTAGTTTAATCGCCACTCACATTATTTCTCGTGGATTCAACCCCGACTCAAAGTTGGGTAAATATATTGACGATGAATGTCTTGCACTAAATTGACGTGTAAGTTGAGCATTATCAAAAATGGCGCCGTTGTCGGGGAACAGTTTGGCGTATTGAGTTGGTTTGGAATTTTAGCCTACTTGCTTGAATTCAAACTTGTAAATATTTATTTTCAGTTTTTTTTATTTCTTGTGTTAGATAGATTTTTATTTTAGTTTACTTATTACTATGGCATCGTGGAATGAACATGAGCTTGGTGGTTGGAAATCTTATCTTGATGATCCATGTCCATATTGTGATGGACCTCACTTTTGGCAAGTTTGTAGATATGCTCCCTGGAGAGAGATATGTGCACTATCTCCATCCTACCAGAAGCATTATTATTCTTTTTGTGATGGTCAAGATGAACATTGGAGTGATTGCCCAAATGCTCCCTCCCCCTATTGCACTAACCCAAATTCTAGTTCTTCTTATGAGTTTGATAGGTCTTATGATCAAGAAAAGAAGAACGAAGCACTGGGAAGAGTGGCATTGAAGCTATGTTTCAATGAATGTTGGATCTCCAGAAAGAAATGTATGATATAGTATGTGATATGTATCAATAAATGAAGCCAATTATTCATGAGAATATGGGTATAGAGGTCAATCATTCAAATCATTCTTCTATTTTATATTTAGATGATGTCTGTGGAATCATTTAAAATAATGAAAGAGTGTGAAGATGAGGAGCAAGAACCCCATATTAATGTTGAGCTTAATGTTGAGCAATCCTTAGTGATTTCCCAACCAACCGAACCAACCATGAGAGATAATGCCAAGATTAAGGACATGGTGCTAGAGGCAAAAGAAAAAATAAAGAAAATCTCTAATAAAGACTCTAGCCCAATTCAAAGTGAAGATGTCAAAAAGGTGAATAGAAGTGAGTGTGTAGTGGACAGTGTAAATTTTGAAGTAGAATTGATTGGGACTCATTCAAAGAACTTTTCTACATTATGTTTAGATGATATCTTGTCTGTGGAATCATTTAAAATAGTAAAAGAGTGTGAAGATGAGGAACAAGAATCCTATATTCTTGATTTTATATTAGACAGGTAACATGAAAACACACCTCACTTTAAGGCTGAGTGATTTACCATGCTCAATCCATTACTCAACTTCTTAATTTTTATACCGCCCCCTTATGAGCGTGGCAAGAAGATAGACTATAAGTTGGGGGTGAAATTTGTATCCTCAAGGTAAAGGAAAAAGCTGAGTTGGGTTATGCCGCAATATTAAATCAGGCACTGCTTAGTAGGCAACCAAATGTATTTTGTTGTTTGTATTCGTATTATGTGATTGACATCAGATCTTCACACCCATGGTTCCACAGGTTTGTTTCTAAATCTCTTGTTTTGGTTTGACGCATTGGGGACATTGCATAACTTTTAGTTGAGGGTGGGGTTACTTGTGGGTATTGATGTCCTCTTCAGGTTTTGGTTGTCGTGCCTCTTTTCCTCGGAGTCTTATTCCTAGTAAAGTTGGCATATTTAGGAGTATTATGATTTATTGTAAAATATTATAGTTGACTAGGAGAAACACAAGTACTTGAGGCAGTTAATATGTTTTTGTTGATTTTTGAATACCTCTCCAATAATCTATTTTATAAATGTGTGATATGCATTTATGTGTGACCACTGTGCATCTTGTTATGCCATTAGTACTAGTGACATGATAACCATTGCTAAATAATTGCCTGAACTGAATGGGTAGTAGTTTTTAATGTACCTTTATGCCATGTGTGTGTGAGATACTACCTAGTTCCTGTGGTGTGTTAAATCTAAAACTTTCCCAGTTGGTCTTGCCTTGGTTGTAGGATAGCGGTTAGGAAAGGATCATAAGTTGTTGTTGATATTAGTCCACTTTTAGCCTAAATGACCTTCCATGTATAAATAATATCCCTTGATCCTGATTTTGAGCCTGAATGCCTATTCTTTTTATTATACCTATCACCTTCCTATTTGTATCACAATGAACCTGTTTTGGCCCTGGTCCTCCTTGGACATTATGCACTTGGACTTAGGCAAATAGCCTAAGTTTAGAGTGGCTACCATAGGGGTGCATGATGTAAAATAAGTATGAAGAAAGGTAGAATAAAAGAAAAAAATAAAAATCTGGGTGCGGTGGAAAAAGAATAAGAAAAAAAAGTTATGAAAAAAAAAAGAAATGATTATCAAAAAGACCGCACCCATCCGGAGTATGTGTGATCAAGAAAGGAGAGAATTAGGTAAAGGTAAATAAGTGAGACCCCAAAAGTTAGTGTAGTTCCAAGGAGGCTTAGTCACCTTAAATATCATCGAGTATCATACCAACCCTTACCCTATGTTATAAGCCAAAGAAAAAAACCTATTGTGATCCTAGCTTACCTATCTAAAAACCTTGGTAATGAAAATAAGGGCAAGTTTAAGGTATTTGGCATACATTGACTAGAACTTCTTTTTGAGAATGAGTGTCTCATGACCGTCCCCGTATTGACATGCTTGATTTTACTTATGAGTGAGGAGGGACCTCTTTGTTGTAAGGGCACACTAGTTACGTTGTTAGTTGCTAAATTGTTTGGATAGTGTAATCTTGGTACATGCATGGTTGTTGTTGCTGAATTGATGCCATATCTTGATTCCTGTGTATCGCATTGTTGTCCTTCAATAATATGCATAGTTATTTTTTTAAATTAATTGACCTTGGAGATGGTGAAGATGTTTTGAGATAATATGGATAGTTGACAACCGAATGTACTTTGTATCCTCTTGGTTGTGTTTTAGTTGTTTGAGGACAAGCAATTATTTTAAGTTGAGGGTGTTGATGTGTAAGCAGATCCTAACACATTTGAGGCTTTTAACTAAGAATAATTGCAAAGTCTTAAGCAACTTTATCATTTTTGATTGTTTTCTCTTTGATTTTGCAGTAAAAGTCAAGATGCCAGGGAACAAACAATAATGGAAGTAAAAGAGTTGATTTCTGAGCAAGTAGAAAGGAAAGTATAGCTTACGACTTGTCTAATAAGTCGTCAGTCTTGTGATAAGCTATCAGAGTTGCCGTCAGCCTTAGACAGAGAATGAGATTTGCTGGAAAAAGTGACGACAACCTTTGATAGGTCATCAGATTTGTGATAAGCCGTCAGGCTCGTCATCAGGCTTAGGCAGTGCTTGAGAACTTGAAGTGAAGAAGTGACGACAATTTTGATAAGTCGTCACATGTCTGATAAGCCATCAGGCTTCATCGTCAGCTAAAGATAGAACTTGTTCAAATGTGAAGAGGAGCTGACGACTTTCTTGATAAGGCATCAGACTCTTGATAAGCTATCACACACGTCATCATCTATTTGAGAAAATACTATGATCTATGATTTTGTTTCCATAATTAGGATGAAGTATTTAAAGTATATGTAAGGGTTTTCAAATAAAAAAGGGGCCGGAACATCTTGAACTTATTCCAAAGGAAAAGACACCTCTTTTTGGGGCTAAAAACTTGGAAATCAATTTTCAACTCTTTGATTTGGTTGTGGGAATTTTCTCTTGAACTAAGAAGAGAATCAACTTCAGACTTCATCATTTGTAAGTTTAATTACTTTTAATGATGATTATAATTGTTGCTATCTCTTTCTTTCTCATGTGGAACTAAAAGCCACAACTAGTGTTATGGGTCTATAATTATCCTCCCATGGACTTAATAGTTGGTTAGGGTTTGAGAGATTGTGGGGACATCTTGATAATTCCTTTGTTATGATTGTTATTTATTGGTTGAAAATAATAAATCCCACCTTATGTTGATTTGCTCAAACTAAGAAATAAACTAAAGGTAGCGAATTATCAACAAGGATTTGGGAAGGTTAAGCTCCCATCTAATGATTAATGTTGTAGCAAGATTGATCAACTTGAGATAAAATCAGTATGAATAGAATGATTTCCTAAGTTTGAGAGAATTAGGGAGTTCAACATCTAGGCAGGTTGAGAAACACTTAGATGGACTGTCGAAACTGATAATTTGGTGTTTCCCACAAGTCATGAGAACCCAATACTACAGGTATTACTTAATGGGGATTAATAATCATAGTGATCACAAACCTAGTTCCTCTCTATCACTGATTTGAACCATTGAAATTTTAGTTTTGAGCTCTAAAGCAAGTCAAAACTTTAATTATTATTTGATTGATAAAACCCCCATTTTATCTTTTTGCAACATTTGTTTAAATTTAATTTGTAGCTATAGTTTCAAATTAGTTTAATCACCACTCACATTGTTCCTCGTAGATTCGACCCCGACTCCAAAGTTGGGTAAATATATTGACGATGACTGCCTTGCACAAAATTGACGTGTAAGTTGAGCGTTATCTGTAAGATTGGCCTTAGTTGCTTACACTAATGAAGGTTGCCTTAGTTTCTATTTGATCAAGTTGTTGTGTTTTGAAAGAACCTCTACCTTAGGGCTAATTATGGCTTTGTTGATATTTGATAGTGGATTTAGATACCTTAGGCCAGTACAAGGTAGATATTGCTTGATAATGATTTCAGAACTCTAGAAGTGGGATCTTCGACCCACCTTAGGCCAAGACTAGTGATAGTTATTGGAGATCCTAGATACGTTTGTGTGCATCTAGGAAGGTGGTTATTTTTGTGATATTTAAACAGTGATATTTTGACATCTTGGTAATTGTTGGTTATGATGGGTGATGCTGAAAGTAAATCTTAACGATTAGGCTATAAATGAATTATTTTTTAAGCTTATGATGAGATATTAAATTATGCTATTGATTGGGGTATTGTTTGGGCTACCGAATATATTATTGAATAATCCCTCGATTATCATATTGGCTAATCCATAAATTATACTCTTGATTGAGCTATTAACTACGCTAGTAATTATGTTCATTGATAAATTAGCATTTACACTTTTGTTCATGCTAGAGGTCATACTTATTGACTACATTAGTGATTGAGCCATTGATTATGCTATGAATAAGCTATAGTTTATGCCATGTACCAGATATTGACCAAGCTAATGATAAGCTATCTATTATGCTAATGATAACACTTAATTAGACTCTTGATAATTTATTGTCTGTGCTTTAATAATGCACATTGATATGTTATGGATTATACTAAAGAGAATACTTATTGATTATATTAGCGATTATGCCATTGATTATTCCAAGGATTGTGCTTATTTACTATATTGGCAATCATGCTATTGGTTGTGCTAGAACTCATGATTTTGATTACGATCATTGATCATGTTAGTATATTATGTTAATGGGTATGCTATTAAATACTATCATGATTATTCTATTGGCCATATTGATGATGATATTGATTATATAGACCCGGTAGAAATTTGGAGGATGGTTATGATATTAATGATATTGATGATGATATTGCGATGCTAAATGTCCTGCAAGGCCGGAGGATGATTATTATGATGTATACCCAGTAAGGCCGGAGAATGATATATGCCTGATAAGTCCGGAGGATGATTATGATAATATATATCCGGCAAGGTCGGAGGATGATTATGATGATTTATACATTCCCGCTAAGTCCAAATGAGTACTTTGATGATATTATAAGGATATTGTTGAATATCCATACTAGTTCAAGTCTGTTGATACGTATTATACTATGCTAATATACTTATTAAGATATGATGACATTGGGGCATGAGATTGGAAAACTAACCAAGTCAAACATAAAGAAGTAGTTATAATGTAGCATGATATGAATAGACTCAAGTGATATAATGACTAGTTGCTAAATATTGGTTAGTTGATAAATAATGACTAGTTGCTAAATATTGGTTAGCTAATAAATATTGACTAGTTTCTAAGTATTGGTAAGTTGATAATTAATGATTATTGAATAAATGATGTTATTTAATAAGAGATTATTAGATAATAAATGGTGACTAGTGAGTATCAATGATAATTTTGTTAAATGATGTTAATATTATGGAATGTGGGTACATTGTCTAATGTTGGTAAATTGTTGAATGATGGTTAAATAATGAGTTGGTTGATTAGAAGCGATGAATGGTTGCTTTATACTATCTTTGAGTGTACTCTCCAGGGCATGGGAGCTATGATGAGTTATTTACTTTTCGTACCGATTGGCGTATGGGAGCCAAATTTGTAGTTTGTGATTGCTTTTGTGATGCCTTGTGATGTACAATTATTCTAATGTAGTTACTTATATTGCACGATGATGTTGGCATGTGTTGATGCCTTGTGTTATACTGTTATTTCAGTTAAATTACTTATTATGTACAACAGTATTGGATATGATTTAGGTTCATTTTTTAACTTGACTTTATTATGTTATCTTGTATTTTATCATACTTATATCATGGTTTAGCTCAGTCGACCGATCTGATTGGAGCATGGGTTTAGCTTATGGATGAGATGCTATTCATATAACCATGCTGGGAAAGGCAACTGGGTTTGGCATGCTATTAAAACCATTAACCTAGGGATATGTAGCTTAACCATCCTGGAACCATTCACGAGCTAAATGGGTCCACTGTAACCACCTGAACAGAACCCAATATGTGTAGACACATGAACTGAATATACTATAGAAGTAGGGGATTCTTAAGTACCCTTCTCTCTCCATGATACATATATACAAGTTTTATTAACAGATTCTCATGTACCCCATAAGTATCACATATGGTCGTTATGACCAATCCCTATGTTGGCAAACATAAGTTTCTAGTGCCCGTCCATTGGACTCACACCTTCACGGTTAGCTATCACACCCTGCCATTATTTCCCAATTGAAACCATTACCACAAGACTAAACCACCATTCTATTTATCGTTAACCGAGGCTATAAGTAGTGGTATATTCATACCAATTATAGCTTGCAAGCAATGTCCTTATCCTACCTTTCAAAGATTAAGGGGTTCCCATGTACCCGTACATTTCATTATCAAGTTGACTTGGGGGAGTCCTGTGTACCCCACAAGTGTTTCATTATTAAGTTTACTTGGGGGATTCCCCTGTACCCCACAAGGATGTCCAACTAACCATAACCATGACCACCAAACCTTACTATTTAACCATTCCAAAACATTTAAACTATTTACACTATTTAGGATTCCATTACCAAGTTAAACCATGCAATAGTTCCACTAAAAGTCCAACAATTTAACCAAAAACATTCTCATAGGCATTTTATCAATCATATTGGGGGCATAGTATTTGCAAAGCTAAAACCAAATACCAATTACCCATTCCCATGAAACCAAATGTTCAAACAACCATAATAATCTGGAAACCATAAGTAAAAGACATGGAAAAATAATAACCAACCATTATAACCAAAACCCCAATGTATAATTGAAAACCCAAAACCATACAACATCTATGCCATGAAAACAATACATAAAACATGCCTTTTGTTTGAACTAACAATGAGGGAGAAGTATCTTGACTTTGATTAAGAAGGGGATGGGAAGAAATCACTCCTATGAGCCTCAATTGACCACCCTGAAGGAAACCCTATCTTTTGCTTAACTCAAGAGCCTTGAGACATTTTAAGAGAGTTTAGAGTGTTTGATTGATTACAAATAGGTTAATGAAGCCCCAAAAGTAATTTTAAGTAGTGGGATCCCAAGGAGTTATAGAGGAAATGTCCAGAATATCCCCACTTAAACTGTATAAAAATCCCCCAGGAGGGTAAGACCACCCTTACTTATCCGTACCCTAGGGTACAGATAGTACCCATCACTCGTACCCCAGCCAGAATCCCAACTCCTACACTGACCAACCTACGACACCAAAGTCCCACTCATACCCAATCATACTATTGGTACCCATAAACCATAACCTAGGTAAAATAGCATCAAAGAAGATTTGACACTGTCCAACATACGAGCCAGTGTACGACTAGTACCCCCTAGTCATATGATGTCCAAAAACCAAAAATCCAGGAAATTTTCTAAGGGTCAAAACCCAGTTAGTCTCCCCCACTAGGATCATTAGTCCCTGAATGACGGAAAAGGTAGTACAAGCTAAAATTACACCCCAACATAGACATTACAACCTTTAACTAAGTTAGAAAACAAGGATGCAAGAAAATTAGCCTTCCCATAACCAAGTTAGAAAACAAAGATGTGATCAAGAACACTGTCATGACCCAAAATCCCATCGGACCGGACTGGCACCCGAAGCCGAGAAGGCCCGGGAGAACCCGTTCAAATACCTGTACTTTCACTTACATGTCACCAAAAATTTAGACAGCACTTCATTGCATATAGAAGGGTCTAATTACCGGTATCAGCACAACACGCACAAATATATATATATATATAATAGTTGGCCGTCGGGGCCACCACATATACAAATATAACATCACTATATAAACTTCCATGACTTTACCCTTTCTTATGTCTACAAAGCCTCTAGGATATACATGACATAACTATGGTCGGGACAAACCCCCGCCCACACATGACTCCTGTACAATAACAAAACATAAGGAACCGACTCGGAAAGCTCCGAAGCAAACTGGAGCTCACCAACAATAGCTGTATGACCTGGCCCCTATTTATGTTGTAAATGAGCTGAGGTACCTGTGCCTGCAGCATGAAATGCAGGTCCCCGTGGGGGACATCAGTACGAAATATGTACTGAGTATGTAAAGTTGTAAATAATCATATGTGATATAAGGGATCAAGAAAATCAGACGCAAGTGAATAAATCATAATAGAAGTGAACCACACTTCATAAAGACTTTTAGGATCATGTACATTATCATTTATCTGGATTGGGTTCTTGAATTCAAACACATTTGTGGAACGGTATACATTCGTTCATTTCATTCTTTACAATTATCATTCGCCATTACCTCCTCCTCCCGAACCTCCAACAACCTAACAATAATCAATACTGTATCGTACTGTGACCATTAGGCTGCCCCCAGTACATATCAACTGGGATCTACCCATGCTAGGATTATGCCCCTGGGATACCACCCATAAACACATAAATAGGTATCGACCCATGCTAGGCTTATGCCCCTGGAATACCATCCACACGTATATCAAGTAACACACATAAGAGATCTTTCTAATAACTTAGTTCAAAAGCTTTTGAGATTATTACATTAGTGTTCATGCCAATATAGTACCTTTGGAACAATGATACATCAATAGGAACCAAGTAATAGACCTTCTATACAATAACAATGTCATAAAGACTCATTGGTACATCAACAATTTGTTTCAGAATCATCAATATCACAATAATGAAATAGGAGCGTTTTGGTATATCAATGAAACATTTTGACACTTTATAGAATGGAAACAACTTCGTTGGTAATGTAGAACAATACATGTTTTTGGACAACCTCGGAATCTTACTTGATGGAACATTGGTGTTTTCATGACAAAGAACATCGTTAGAGTATGCTTTACATACCTCGTTGTAGATTCGGATACCAATTCAACACAACTTCCCGCCTTTACAAATCACTTATCTACAATGAAATGTTTGGCATCTAGTATTAGCAACCCAACACCATAATTCTCTTCCATAATTCCATACAACCAATATTTGCAAAACATTCCAAAAACCAACTTGAACAATAGGTTTATGTGTATATATATATATAATCATCATTTCAATACCACATCATCACACCATATCCCTTCACAATTCAACATAATCCAACCATGCACAAGAATAATCCAACATCATTTCCAAATCATCTTTCAACAACAATCAAACAACATACTTCTTATGCTCACATGCATATATATATATACATATCCATATAAATAACACCAACATAATTTACATCCTTACCATAAAATGACCCTTTTGATTTCTAAGTCCTGTTGGCACAAATAAGGGGTGCTTCTCGAAGCCCTCGAGATGGTGAACACAACTACGGAATCAATTTGGATTTTCTACGGTTGAATCACAAGATAATTGGAGTTGAAATTAGGCTAGGGTTTCTTATTTTCAATAATTTGATGATAATTGATGGATATGAGACTAATTATATGTATATAATGACCAATTTTCGTCCATGAGGTGATGGAAAATGACCATATTGCCCTTAAAAATTTAAGTAAATCCGAATCTGTCCATGGTGGACTGTTTTGACAGGCTAAAGTAAATCGACCATAACTCTTTGCTCCGATATCGAATTTGGGTAAAATTGGTATCGTTGGAAAGATAATTCAAAGGTATTTCATTTCATATAAAGTATGCCACCCAGTTCGTACTGTACAAGGAGTTATGATCATTTAAAGTTGACCCTAAAAATCTGTTTTGAGAGGCTAAAGTAAAACGAGTATAACTCCTTACTCAGATGTTGGATTTGGATGAAACTAATTGCATTGGAAAGAAGACTCAAAGATATTTCTTTTGACAGTTCGCAAATCTCCCAGTTCATTATATTGAGGGATTTATGATCGTTCAAAGTCGACCCAAAAAACTGGCAGGCCTCAGTAGTTTGTGTGCAGGAAATTTTCCTGCACATTTACTGTTCACATATCCCGGCCACCGTTTTATAGTTTCGAACGTGCTCGATTATATCCGAAACTTATCCGTTTTTGGAAATATTTATATCTTTGGAAATCTTATTCAATAACCTTCGTATGGAACCATCGACGGGCAAATTCCGGTATAAATAAAGTCGATTCCTATACACATATAATCAAACTATACACTTGAAACCATCTCAAAATAATCAATACTCATACTTAAACTCATATATACCTAACTTATGATCAATACATATACTCCAACACATATAACCATGGATAATGCACGTAATTAAGTATGGGGTGTTACATCCTTCCCCCCTTAAGGACATTCTTCCTCGAATGTGAATGTAGTTATTTAGCCGAAACAAGTTCGAATTCATAATTGATATTGACGTCATCATATAGATATTATGCATATGTAAAAACTTACTTGTTAGTGTCCCAGTTCCACTCCTTGCACTTCTTTTTCACCTTTGAACAAATAAGGGTTTTTCGATTTCATTGCTTCCTCGGCTTCCCATGTAATCTCTTCCCTTTGTTGATTTCTCCAAAGTACTTTCACCGATGCTACTTCTTTATTTCGCATCTTCTTAACTTGACGATCTAATATAGCAATAGGCATCTCCTCATAAGTAAGATCTTCTGTTACTTGCACATCTTCAGTTGAAGTAATAAAGGACGGATCTTCGATGCACTTTCGAAGCATCGATACATGAAATACTGGATGCACTGATGAAAATTCCTGGGGTAGCTCTAATTCATAAGCAACTTTCCCACATCTTCGAATAATCTTATACGGGCCTATATATCGTGGACTCAACTTTCCTTTCTTGCCAAATCTCATCACCCCTTTCATTGGCGATACCTTCAGAAATACCCAATCGCCTAACGAAAACTCTAGCCCTCTTCTTCTACTATCTGCTTATGACTTGTGTCAACTTTGGGCTGTTTTCAACAGTTGTTGAATCACCTTGACTTTTTCTATGGCTTGATACACAAGATCCGGTCCGAACATAAGAGTTTCACCCGCTTCGAACCATCCTATTGGTGATCTACACTTCCTCCCATATAAAGCTTCATATGGTGCCATTTTGATACTTGAATGATAGCTATTATTGTAGGCAAACTCAATAAGAGGTAAATGATCATCCCAGCTGCCTTTAAAATCTTTAACACATGCTCGTAGCATATCTTCAAGTGTTTGAATGGTGCGCTCTGCTTGTCCATCCGTCTGAGGGTGAAAAGCTGTACTCAAATTCACTTGTGTTCCCAAACTCCATTGGAAAGACTTCCAAAAGTTTGCGATAAATTGAGTTCCCCGATTCGATATAATCGAAGTTGGCACTCCATGTAATCGGACTATTTCTTTAACATACAGCTTCGAATATTCTTCAACTGTGTAAGTGGTCTTAACGGGTAAGAAATGTGCGGATTTAGTAAGCCTATCCACAATCACCCATATAGAATCAAATTTTCGAGCTGTACGAGGCAAACCTGTAACAAAATCCATGTTGATCATGTCCCACTTCCAAATTGGAAGATCTATGCATTGCATATAGCCTCCGGGCTTTTGATGTTCCACTTTAACTCGTTGGCAATTTGGACATTCAGCTACAAATTCTGCGATGTTCCTTTTCATGTTATTTCACCAATACATATCTTTCCAATCTTGATACATTTTGGTTGATCCTGGATGAATGGAATACCTTGAAAAATGTGCCTCTGTCATAATCTTCTTTCTTAGCCCGTCTATATCCGGCACACACAATCAGTTTTGGCACTGAAATACTCCTTCTCGCGTGAGCTCAAATGCCTTGGTCGCACCACTCTGAACGTTCTCCTTAAGCTGTAATAAAATAGGATCTGCATATTGCTTCTCTTTCACTTCATCTACTAATGAAGATTCCACAGCATTATGTACGATAAGCTCTTTGTCCGGAGTTTCAAGAAGATGAACTCCTAGACTAGCTAATTGATGAAGATCTTTAATCATCCGTTGCCTTTCTATAGGTGCCATCATAGCCTTACGACTCAATGCATCAGCTACTATATTCGCTTTCCCTGGGTGATACAAAATATCAACATCATAATCTTTTAATAGTTCCATCCACCTTCGCTGCCTCAGATTTAGATCATTCTGACTGAAAATATATTGTAAGCTCTTGTGATCAGTATATATATCAACATGAACCCCATATAAATAGTGGCGCCATATTTTTAAAGCAAAGATAACCGCTGCCAGCTCAAGATCATGTGTGGGGTAATTTTTCTCATGTGGCCTCAATTGCCTTGAGGCATATGCTATCACCTTACCATGCTGCATTAATACACATCCTAAACCAATTCTCGAAGCATCACAATACACTGTATACCCTTCTGTACCTTCTAGAAGTACCAACACAGGTGTAGAAGTCAACTTATTCTTCAATTCTTGGAAACTCTCCTCACATCAATACCACATCATCACACCAAATCCCATCACAATTCAACATAATCCAACCATGCACAAGAATAATCCAACATCATTTCCAAATCATCTTTCAACAACAATCAAATAACATACTTCTTATGCTCACATGCATATATATATATATATATATATATATATATAACACCAACATAATTTACAACCTTACCATAAAATGGCCCTTTTGATTTTGAAGTCCTGTTGGCACAAATAAGGGGTGCTTCTCGAAGACCTCGAGACGGTGGACACAACTACGGAATCAATTTGGATTTTCTACAGTTGAATCACAAGATAATTGGAGTTGAAATTAGGCTAGGGTTTCTTATTTTCAATAATTTGATGATAATTGATGGATATGAGACTAATTATATGTATATAATGACCAATTTTCGTCCATGAGGTGATGGAAAATGACCATATTGCCCTTAAAAATTTAAGTAAATCCGAATCTGTCCATGGTGGACTATTTTGACAGGCTAAAGTAAATCGACCATAACTCTTTGCTCCGATATCAGATTTGGGTGAAATTGGTATCGTTGGAAAGATAATTCAAAGCGATTTCATTTCATATAAAGTAGGACACCCAGTTCATCCTGTAAAAGGAGTTATGATCGATTGAAGTTGACCCTAAAAATCTGTTTTGAGAGGCTGAAGTAAAAAACGAGTATAACTCCTTACTCAGATGTTGGATTTGGATGAAATCAATTGCATTGGAAATAAGACTCAAAGATATTTCTTTTGATAGGTCGCAGATCTCCCAGTTCATTATATTGAGGGATTTATGATCATTCAAAATCGACCCAAAAAACTGGCAGGCCTCAGTAGTTTGTGTGCAGGAAATTTTCCTGCACATTTACTGTTCACATATCCCGGCCACCGTTTTATAGTTTCGAACGTGCTCGATTATATCCGAAACTTATCCGTTTTTGAAAATATTTATATCGTTGGAAAGCTTATTCAATAACCTTCGTATGGAACCATCGACGGGGAAATTCCGGTATAAATAAAGTCGATTCCTATACACATATAATCAAACTATACACTTGAAACCATCTCAAAATAATCAATACTCATACTTAAACTCATATATACCTAACTTATGATCAATACATATACTCCAGCACATATAACCATGGATAATACACGTAATTAAGTACGGGGTGTTACAAACACATACCTTCCGTATGAATATGTAGAGATAAAAATAAATGTGTACTTGGACTTCATGTACTTTTTTGCTTCCCAAGTAGCAATTTCCACCTTGTGGTTCTGCAATTAAACCTTAACAAAAACTATATCCTTGATCTGCAGACGAAACTACCGATCCAAGATATGATAGAGAATCCAAGATACCCAATCATTCCAAAGGAAGAACCGATAAGGATCACCTAGACACTTTCTCAACATAGAGACATGGAATATCGGATGAATGGAGCTCAAACTAGAAGGCAACTCTAATTCATGCGCCATATTACCAACCTTCCTTAAAACCATATAAGGACCAATATATCAAGGACTGAGCTTCCCTTTTTCCTAAACCGCATTACTCCCTTCATGAGAGACTCCTTTAGAAACCCCCTATCGCCAACCTCAAACTCCAAGTCCCTAGGTCTTATATCTGCATAGGACTTTTGGAAACTTTGGGCAGCCTTATGCCTATCCCAAATCACATTTACCTTCTTCATAGACTTATAAACCAAATACAGGCCAAACATATTTTCCTCACTAAGCTCGAACTATCTAATAGGAGATCTACATCTCCTACCATACAATTCCTCTAAAGGGTTCGTTCCAATACTAAAATGGTAACTATTGTTATAAGCATACTCTATAAGAGGTATATGCTCAACCCAATTACCACCATAATCAATCACACATATACGAAGCATATCCTCCAATGTTTGAATAGTCCTTTCTGCTTGCCCATTCACCTGTAGGTAGGAAGCAGTACTCAGACTAACCTTGGTACTCAACCCCTTCCAAAATAACTGCCAAAAGTAAGATAAAAATTGTGTACCACGATTAGAGATAATTGAAATATGTACACCATGTAGATTTACAATCTCATAAAGATACAACCTCGTCTAATCCTCAGCCAAAAAGTTAGTCCTCACTGGCAAGAAGTGAGCCGAATTTTTCATCCCATGCACGATGACCCAAACTGAATCAAATTAATTTCGAGACCAAGGAAGGCCGGTAATGAAATACATATTGATCACTTCTCATTTCCATTTTGAAAATTCAATCTCCTGTCATAAATTACCAGGTCTAATGTGCTCAACTTTCACTTGTTAACGCAACAAACATTTGGCTTACAAAATTAGCCACATCCTTCTTCATACCATTCCACCAATACATCTCCTTGAGATCATGATAATTTTTTGTCAAACCAAGATGAACAATATAGCCTGATTCATGATCCTCAGCAAATACCTTTACTCGCAACCCATCAACATCCAAAACATATAACCTCCCTTGGTACCGAAAGGTACCATCACCCCTGATCTCAAATACCATTACCTTTTGACCACCTACATCACCCTTGATTTCAACAAGATAGGATCTAGCATTTGCTTCTCCTTGATCTCTGCACCGAGAGATGACCGAACCAATTTCTATACCAACACACACCACCATTCTAGGAATCCAAAATGCAAACTCCAAGATTAGCTAAGCGGTGAATATCCTTCACTAACTTCCGCCTCTCCTTATCCACATGAGCCAAACTCTCCATGGAAAACCTGATAAGAGCATCAACAACAATATTAGCCTTACCTAGATTGTAGTGAAGACACATGTCATATTTTGTGAGAATATTAATCCATCTTCTTTGCCTGAGGTTAAGATCTTTCAAAGTAAACACATACTATATACTCTTATGATTTGAGAAAATGTCCATGTGCACCATATACAAATAGTGCCACCAAATTTTTAATGCAAACAACACCTCTTAAAGCTCCAGATCATAAGTAGGATAGTTCCTATCATGTACCTTTAACTACCTAGAAGTAAATGTAATCACCTTACCATGTTGCAATAGAACGCAAATAAGTCCCACACGAGATGCATTATAATAAATCACAAACCCCATATTGCCTTCAGGCAATGTCAAAACTGGAGTCAAAGTTAGCTTATCCTTCAGCTTCTCGAAACTACCCTCATAAGAATTCGACCAAGAGAACTTCAACTTTTTCTAAGTCAACTTAGTTAATGGGGCAGATATCATCGAAAAAATTTCCACAAAAATATCCTATAATACCCAGCCGAACCCAAGAAGCTTCGAATTTTAGTTGGAGTCGTGGGTCTAGGCCACTTCTTAACCAGTGCAACCTTTTACAGATCTATCATGATCCCCTCACTATAAATAACATGACCTAGAAAAGTGACAGCATTTAACTAGAACTCATATTTAGAGAATTTGGCATACAACTGCTGCTCTTTCAAGGTCTGAAACACCATATAGCGGTGATTAGCATAATCTACCTCACTCTTAGAGTACACCAGAATGTCATCAAGGAACAAAAATTACAAAAAAATTAAAAAAAACTTATGGAATACCTTATTTATCAGATCCATGAATGTTGTCGGGGTGTTAGTCGAACCAAATAACATAACCAAAAACTCAAAGTGTCCATACGGAGTATGGAAAGCAGTCTTAGGGATATACACATCCCTAATCTTAAGCTGATGATACCCAAACCAAAGATTTATCTTAGAAAAGAATTTGGCACCTTGCAACTGATCAAAAAATGCATCTATCATTGGAAAAGGATACTTGTTCTTAACCGTTACCTTATTGAACTTTCATTAATCAATGCACATCCGAAGGGAACCATTCTTCTTATGCATGAATAATGTCGGTGCACCCCATGGGGACACACTATAATGGATGAAACCCTTGTCTAAAAAATACTTAAGTTTCTCCTTGAGTCCCCTCAACTCAGCCGTAGCCATTCTATAAGGAGGAATAGATATTGGATGAGTGCCTAGAACTAAATCAATCCCAAACTCAATCTCCCTATCAGGAGGAACACTCAAAAAATCATTTAGAAAAACTTTAGGAAAATCATTCACCACTAGAACCGAATACAAAGAAGGACCTTCCGAGTTAGAGTCTGTAATCCAGACCAAGTGATAGAGACACCCTATAGAGATTAACCTCCGAGATGTAAGATATGATATAAAACTTCCCTTAGGATCTAGGGAACCACTCTCATATTCAATAACTGGTTCACCAGGGGACTTAAAAACAACCTTACCGGTCCGGCAATCTAAGGATACGTAGCACGAGTGTAACCAATCTATACCAAGAATAACATTAAAATCCACTATTTTTAATTCATACAAATCTACCAAAGTCTTCTTACTACCAAGAGATATCACACACCCTCTATATACTCTATTAGCAATCACAGAGTTTGCTACTTTGGTAGAAATAGAAAAAGGATCTGAAATAACCTTAGGATCAAAACCAAGATACACAGCCACAAATGAGGTCACATAAGAGAGAGTGGACCCTAAATCAAGTAAACAATAAACATCCCAAGAAAAGAGTTATAACATACCAGTCACGGCATCAGGCGAAGCCTTAGACTCCTATTAGGTAGTAAGACAATATAATCAATTTCAACCTGTGCCAGTACCAGAAGCAGAAACAGATGTAGAAGAATCACCCCTGGGTGCAGGAGCAAATAAAGAGGCAACCGAAACCTTATTCACCCTTGAATCAACCTTACGAACTGGATAATTTGTAAGCATATGTCCTGGCTGACCACATTTGAAACACTTGTCCCTCCCCTCATCACAGAAACCCTAATGTAACCAACCATAGAAACTACATAGAGGACATAATGAGGCTGACTAAGCCCCACTAGCCCAAGATTGGGCACTCTATGCCCTGAAGTTGTTGCCACCTTGCTGACGCCTATTTCCTATCTATTTTAGGTACAGAGCACTAGCTATGGAGAAAGAACTAGAACTTCTTCTTTAGCCACTTACCATCATCTCGACCACTTTGATGTTGACCACCCTTCTTAGAGAACCTAAGCTTCTTACCCTTCCTTTCCCTAATCTCAACCTGCTTTCTCTTTACTTTCTCCACCTGTTGCATGTGAACTACCAATCTAGAAATATCTATGTCCTTGATTAGCAATATAGTCTTTCTTTCAAGGATCAAATCTTGAGACAGTCCTAAAGTGAACTTTCTCATCCTAGCCCTCACATTATACACCAATTCTAGAGCATACCTATACAATAGGTGAAATTTTAAGGCATACTCCTTGACCGATATCTTTCCCTATTTTAGAGTAACAGATTCCTTCGCATTTGCTTCCCTCAATTCCTATGGAAACAAGAGGTCCAGAACAACATTAGAGAAAGTCTTCCATAGAAAAGTCTTATCAACCTCACCCCTCACTTGCTCCCATTCCTTGTCCCATTGGTACGCAATATCCTTTAGCTGATAGGCAGAAAAATTCACTCTTTCTACATTTGTGGCATGCATAACCCTAAAGATTTTTTACATCTCATTTAGAAAACCCTAAGGATCCTTCTCTGCCTTAACACCAGTAAAATTTGGAGGATCTAACTTCATAAATTATCCACCCCTTATGGACTTAGAAGATGCAATATCAGATGTATCATGTTCAGCCTTAGAAGCTACTAATTGATCAATCATATAAATCAACTAAAAAAACTCTAAATTCATCATATTAGCCTGAGAAGGACTAGAAAAAATCGGTGAAACTCCAGAAATATTAGGGACTGGACCCCTAGACCGAGTATGGATCCCCTGAGTAGATTTTGGTAAACTTCAAATCATCGAGGCATGATCTGAAAAGCAAAAAAATAGAATTAGAGAAAATTCCAGGGCTCAAACCCCAAGCCTGAAAATAAAACACAAAGATGACAAACATTTCCTAAATATCCCATAGCCTCTGTCTTATGAGAGTGACATGTAACACACCCTTAAAGGAGACTCTACTCGACATGGCTTTATGGACTCCCAATTGTCGATGAACCTAAAGCTCTGATACCAAATTGACACGGCCCAAACCAAGGCCTTGTTGTAATGGGTCTCCTATGTCTAACCAGGATCAAGGACCGCACTCGTTACCTAACCCAACCAACCAAATGCATACCTTGAGTTGGATATATTCCGACCATATAACAAGATAGCATATTAGTGCAACCTGATACTAAAGGATAGGTCTATATCTGTGACTAACCTAAACAAGTCCAATCATCTGATACCAACCAAAAATCCAAACCATAAACCAAAACCAATGCATACATCCCATACCAAATGAGTTCTAATATAAATATATAAGTAATCCAAAATAAAAGAGGATGGAATAATCGTTAATTCAACCCAATGGTATCAGCCCCAATACCAATGCCAATACTAAGGTTGACACCCCTACCGATACTTTCTATTCCAACCAATAGTTGTCATACAAAGCCTCTAACTAAAACAAAAATAATATATGTTTGGTACATGCCCCGAACTATAGCCAAAACCAATATCTATGAAATGACCAAAGTAGGTAAAAATATCTATGATATGAAATAGAGCCTTCCAAAATATGGAATCTCACCACTTCAATCCAACTGAGCTAATCCTGAATTTGATCACTAAGTAGGAGGAGTAGAATGGCCAATTTTTGCATTGCGTGAGGATACGGCCGCCCGAAGATGGGTTAGAGGGTGAACGCTAGTAAGTACTCAGGATAAACGATTAAATAATGCCAACCTTTATAACCAAGTAAACCAACCATATTCATTCACAACTATATATATATATATATATATATATATAGAACCATGCTAGGAAAGGGCACCAGGTTTAGCATGCCATTAAAACCATTAACTTGGGTATGTATAGCTTAACCATCCTAGAATTACCCACGGGCTAAATGGGTCTTGTGTAACCCCCTAAATGGGCCCTGATACATGTAGCCGCACGAACTGGAGATACCATAGGAGTAGGGGATTCTCGAGTACACTTTTCTCTTTATGATACATATGTACAAGTGTATTGAGGGGATTTTTGGTTACCTCATACGTATCATATATGGTCGTTATAACCAATCTTTATGTCGTCAAGTATGAATTTCCAGTGTCTATCCTATGGACTCATACTTTCACATTTAACTATCATACCTCGCCATTATTTCCCAATTAAAACCATTACCACACAACCAAACTAACATTCCATTTATGGTTAACCAAGGCTATATGTAGTGGTATCATCATACCAACTGTAAATTACAAGCAATATCCTTATCCAAACTTTCAAAGATTAGGGAATTCCCTTGTACCCATAGGTTTCATTATCAAGTTGACTTGGGAGAGTCCTATATACCCCATAAGTGTTTAATTATTAAGTTTATTTGGGGGATTCTCTTGTACCCAAAAGGATGTCCAATTAACCATAACCATGACCACCAAACCTTACCATTTAACCATTCTAAACCATCTGAACTATTTACACCATTTAGGGTTCCATTACCAAGTTAAACTACGTAATAGTTCCATTAAAAGTCTAATAATTAAACCAAAAACATTCTTATAGGCATTTTATCAATCATGTTGGTGGCATAGTATTTCCAAAGCCAAAACCAAATACCAGTTACCTATTCCCATGCAACCAAATGTTCAAACCACCATAATAATATGGAAACCATAAGTAAAATACATGGAAAAATCATAACCAAGCATTATAACCAAAAACCCTAACGTATAATTGAAAATCCAAAACCATACGATATTTATGCCATGAAAATAATACATAAACATTCCTTTAGTTTTAACTAATGATTAGGGAGAAGTATCTTTCCTTAGATTAAGAATAAGATGGGAAAAAAATCACTCTTATGAGCCTCAATTGACCACCTTGAAGGAACCCCTAGATTTTGCTTAACCCAAGAGCCTTTATTGATTTTGAGAGAGTTTTGAGTGTTTGATTGATTGCAAATAGGTTAATGAATCCCAAAAAAGTATTTTAAGTCGTGGAGTCCTAAGGAGTTATAAGGAAAAATGTCTCCAGTACCTCTACTTAACTGTATAAAAATCCCATAGGAGGGTACGACCACCCCTCTTTATTTATACCCTAGGGTATGAGTGGTACCCACTAATTATACCCTAATAAGAATACCAACCCCCATACTGACCAACCTATGACTCTAAAGTCCCACTCGTATCCAATCATACGATTGGTACCCATAGACCGTACCCTAGCTAGAATAGAATCAAAGAAGATTTGACACTATCCAATATATTAGCCAATGTTACAACTAATACCCTATCTTACGGCTCATGGTGAGACACTCGTAATTACACTAGAAATCAATCCAACCCACCAACAAACACTAGTCAGCACACGACTAAGACCATACCAACCGTATCCCATCATATGACTATTACCCCCTTATCGTATGATATCCAAAAACTATAAATCCAAGAAATTTTCTAAGGGTTAAAAACCAGGGTGTTTTAATATCCTCTGCGCCCATCCTATCAGTTTTAGAGTTAGCCTAGTCGACCTATTCAGGTAGCACTTCAGATTACTGATGGAAGTCAGCCTAGTACCAGTGATCACTCTAGTAAGGGTAGTGGTTAGTTTTTGAGAGACTCATCATCTGTTTATTCTAGATATGATGGTTATTTTGGATTAGGTGGATCTTTTAGTTTGGGTTTAGCTCAAGTGTTATGTTATAGTTGTGGATCTCCTGGTCATTATTTGTGAGATTGCCCTAGTTTTGGGGCGATTGGTGCTTCAGCTGACAGATTGAGGCAATCCATGATTGGGATAGACCTTTATATCTTATTGAGATTCATAGCTTTATTGGTTTGGCCTATTATTATAGATGATTAATCGAGGGTTTTGCCACTAGTTCAACCTCTTTGACCAGATTGACTCAAAAGAAGGTTCCCTTTTGATGGTACTAGGATTGTGAGTTGAGCTTTGGAAAGCTCACATGTTTTATTAATTTGGATCCTATTTTATCTCTTCTTGTTGAGGGTGAGTGATTCAACATATTTTGTGATACTTGTAATATTGGTTTGGGTTGTGTATGGATGCAGCAGGATCGTGTCATTACTTATGCTTCTAGACAGCTTAAGGTTCATGATCATAACTACCCTACTAATTATTTAGAGTTGGCGGCGATAGTTTTCATGCTTAAGATTTGGAAGAATTATCTTTATGGTGTGCATTATGAGATTTTCACCGATCATCATAGTCTTTAACATCTTATGACCTAGAGAAAGCTTAATGCTAGGCATCGTAGATGGATAGAGTTGCTTAAGGAATATGAGATTTAGAATTTATATCATTCGAGTAAGGAAAATGTGGTAGCGGGTGCCTTGAGCCGAAAGGCAGTGAGTATGGGTAACTTGGTTTGTATTTTATTTTCTCAGAGATCGTTGGCATGAGACATTCAAACCTTATCTAACTTAATATTTCCCCTTGATATTTTAAATCCTAGGAGTATTTTGCTAGTGTAGAGGCGAGGTCCTTGCTATTTGAGCAGATTTGAGATTGTCAGCGTGAGGATAGTAAGCTTCACTTTCTTCGTGACTAGGTGTTGAGTGGTGAGTCCAAGGGGAACACTATAGATTTTGTATGTGTTTTTATATTTGATGGCCGCATTATGTTCTAATGATTGATGACTTGATCCAGTTTATTTTGCATGAGGGTCACAACTCTAGATATTTTATTCATCTTGGCACGACTAAGATGTATAGATATTTGAGAAAACATTATTGGTGGAGCAGTATGAAGAGAGATGTGGCAAATATTATAGCTCTTTGCCAATATTTCCAAGAAGTAAAGGCCAAGCATCAATGATTTGGTATATTGATTTAGAGATTGTCCATTCCCAAGTAGAAATAGGAGCATATTACCATAGATTTTTTTAGTGGTTTGCCTTACACTTCCCGTGGTTCTGATGGTATTTGGGTTATTATAGATTATTTGACCAAGTCTTCGTATTTCATTTCTATTTAGATGTCCTTCAGTGTTGAGAGATTTACCTATATCTATGTTAAAGAGATAGTTTATTGGCATGGTGTGCCCATTTTTATTATTTTGGACTGTGGTTCTGTGTTCACTATGAGAGAGAATTTTAGGAGTAGTTGGGCACTCAGGTGGATCTTAGTACATCCTTTCCTCCGCAGAAAGATGGTTAGTTGGAGTGGACTATTCAGGTTCTTGAGGACATGCTTTGCGACTATGTTATGGATTTTGGAAGCTAGTGGGAGAAACACTTAGCCTTGGCAGAGTTCACACATAAGAATAACTATTATTCAAGTATTAAGATGGCGCATTTTGAGGCTTTGTATGGTAGTAGATGTAGTTCTTTGATTATGTGGTTTAAGACTTTTGAGGTTAGGCCCGTGGTACTGATTTATTTCAGGAGTCATTGGATAGAGTTAGGGTGATTCAAAATAGGTTGAGAGTGGCTCAGAGTAGGACAAAGTCCTATGTAGACCATCAGATTTGTCCCTTGAGATTGGAGGTTGTGATCATGTATTCCTCCGTGTATCGCCCATGGACGGTGTGATGAGGTTTGGGAGGAAGAGCAAGATCAGTCCTAGATATATTGGACCTTTTGATATTCTCCGCATAAGGTAGCTTATGAGTTGGATCTACCTCTAGATTTTACTATTGTTCAACCAATTTTCCATGTTTATATGTTGTAGTGATACATTCCTGATCCATCTCATGCACTTAGTTGGGACTTAGTCCAATTGGATGAGCGTTTGACCTTTGTGGAAGAGCCTGTGCTTGTTTTGGCTAATAATGTTAGGAGGTTACATAATAAAGAGATTCCTGTAGTTAAGGTTCAATAGAGGCACCTCTCAGTAGACATGGCCACTTGGGAGATTGATCACGAGATACGGATACAGTATCCTCACCTACTCGAGATGTTAGGTACATCCTAATCCTCAACTTTTGCAGATGAAATTTCCTTTAGTAGTGGATATTGTAATGACCCTTCAAGTCATTTTCTATATTTCTACTTAATTTTTCTATTAGAGTTTTTCTATAGCTATCACAAGTCATTTATGACTTACAGTAATTGATAGTTTGATCACCGAGCAGTTCGTTTGATTTCTATAGTTATTTTTTTATTTTAAAGTCTTCCCAGGTTTCATATGGCCACTAGATGAAAAATTAAGAACAAAACCTCATATAAAAATTTTGACTTTTCCATCAACTCTTGAATGTTGATTTTAGGGTAGGTTGACCTTTGGTTCAGGTCCCGAGACATCCAAGCTAATTTTGACCTATTAGCCAAAAAGTTAAGAAAATAAAATATGGGTGTGGGACCCATATTTGATTGAAACAACCTCAAATAGAAATTATGAGTGTGCCATTTCATCTAAAAATATCGAATTTAGTATGGTTACATAGTTCATTAAAATATACAAGATCCCGAATGAATCATAAGCACCCAGTTAAAGTCCATTCAGGACTTAGAAAAATTGGGTGCACCACTATAGTGGCTCTTTAGACCATGATTGCAAATTGCTTGAGAAAAAAAGATGTTGCTATCGCGATTAGGGTGTTGTGGTCGTGACTTATGTGGCAGACAAAAGATAATATGATTTCCAACCTCGAGGTTGCTATAGTGACTCTCGAGTACGTGGATTGGGTATAAAAGGATCCCTTTTCCCTAATTTTGGTCATTCTTCATCACTTTCTTGAGATCTAAAATTTCTAAATAGTGTGATAGGTTAAAACTTTGACTTGTGGGTGACTTGGGAGCTTGATTAATATTTATTTTTGCAATTATCATTCGGATTTGAGGCAAGATTCCTCTAAATCCATGGTAGTTTTTTTCCATTTTCGTGCTCAAATACTCAAAATCTTGAGGGTTTTATTTTAGCCCTAATTTATCTTGGACTTAACCTTGTTTTAGGGAAATGACTCCCTGAGCATGTAAGAATGTTGGGTTGATCTCAAAAATGCAATTTCCGTAAGTGGGATCCACATAGGGTTTTTGATGTGATTTTTGGATCCAAAGCATAATGGTGCAAGATGGGTATCATTATTATCGTACTGATAAGTAGAATATAGTTTTGATAGCTTGGCATATTGAAGAGGCTTCTCGAAAGGAAAAATAGTGGTTTTAGCGAATCATTGAGACGTCGAGGTTGGCTAGGTTTATCCCTTGTTAGATTGAGCTATTTCATAATATTCTTATGATAATATGTTATATTTTGGATGGGTTTTAGGTGTTGGATTGATGAAATGCAAGACTTGGTTTAGTTAAAACATTTAGGCTAATTTTAAATCGAAGAGTTGAAATACTTAGCTTTTTTTACATGAACCTATCTGAATTGGACTTCACTTCTCATGTTTAGCATGAGAATACTCTATACTACTCTAGTTAGTTGGGAGTGAATTATTCACTCATTTAGAGTAAGATTGGCCTTTGTAGCTTACACTAATGATGGTTGCCTTAGTTTTTATTTGACCTAGTTGTTGGGTTTGGAAAAAAACTCTACCTGAAGGCTAATTGTGGCTTATTTGACATCTAATAGTGGATTTAGATACCTTATCCTAGTATGGAGTAGATATTGATTGATAAATGATTTCGGAGATTTAGAAGTGGGCTCTTCGATCCAGCTTAGGCCAAGACTTGTGGTAGTTATTGAAAAACCTAGCTACACTTGTGTACATCTTGGAAGGTGGTTCTTTCAGTGATATTTAGATGCCTTGGTATTTATTGGTTATGATAAATAATGTTGAAAGTAAGTCTTAACGATTAGGCTATAAGTGAATTATTGATTAAGCTTATGATAGGCAATTAAATTATGCTATTGATTTGACTATTGTTTGGGTAACTAAATATATTATTAAATAAGTTCTCTATTATCATATTATCTAAGGCATAAATTATGCTATCGATTCAGCCAATGAATGAAATATTAACTACGCTAGTAATTATGATCATCGATAAATTAACATTTACACTTTTGTTCATGCTAGAGGCCATGCTTATGGATTACATTGGTGATTGAGCCATTAATTATGCTATGAATAAGCTATAGTTTATGCCATAGACTAGATATTGACCAAGCTAATGATAAGCTAGCTATTATGCTAATGATAAGTCCTTAATTAGGCTCTTGATAAATTATTACCTATGCTTTGATAATGCATATTAATATGTTATGAATTATGCTAAAGAGCATACTTATTCATTATATTAGCTATTATGCCAATGATTATGCCATGGATTGTGCTTATTACTATATTGGCAATCATACTATTGGTTATGCTAGAACTCGAGATTTTAATTATGATTATTGATTATGTTAGTATATTATGTTAAAGGTCATGCTATTAAACACTATAATGATTATGTTATTGGTTATATTAATGATGATATTGATTATTTATACCTAGTAAAAATTCGGAGAGTGGTTATGTCATTGATGATATTGATGATGATATTATGATGCTATATGCCCGGCAAGGTCGAAGGATGATTAAGATGATGTATACCGTCAAAGCCAAAGAATGATTATGATGATATATGCCTGGCAAGGCTAGAGGATGATTATACTGATATATACTCGGCAAGGACGGAGGATGATTATGATGATTTATATATACCCAACAAGACCAAAAGATAACTATGATGATATTATGATGAAATTAATATCCATACTGATTCCAATTCGGCTATACATATTATACTATGATGATATACTTATTAATATATGGTGACATTGGGGTATAAGGTTGACACACTAGCCAAGTCAAAAATAAAGAAGTAGTTATAATATTATATGATATGAATAAACTCTAGTGATATAATGACTAGTTGCTAAATATTGGTTAGTTGATAAATAATGACTAGTTTCTAAATATTGGTTAGTTGATAAATATTGGCTAGTTGCTAAGTATTGGTTAGTTGATAATTAATGATTAGTGAATAAATAATGTTAGTTGATAAATGATGGTTATTCAATAAATAGTGATTAGTGGATAGATGGTGAATAGTTGTTAAATGATGACTACAGGTTATATAATGACTAGTAATTAAATGAATTAGTTAATAAGAGATGGTTAGCTATTAAATGTTGACTAGTGAGGATCGATGATAAGGTTGCTAAATGATGGAAATATTATAAAATGTAGGTACATTATCTAATACTGGTAAATTACGGAATGATAGTTAAATAATGAGTTGGTTAATTGTAAGCGATGAATAGTTGCTTTATTCTATCTTTTAGTGTACTCTCCAGGAATATGGGAGTCTATGATGAGTTATTTACTTTCCACATAAATTGGCATATGGGAGCCAATTTTGTAGTTTCTAATTTCGTATGTGATGCATTATTATTCCAATGTATTTACTTATATTGCACGGTGATATTGGCATGTGTTGATTCCTTGTGTTATATTGTTATTCTAGTTAAATTACTTATTATGTACAACAGTATTGGAGATGATTCAGGTTCATTTCTATACCTTGACTTAGTTATGTTATTGTAAGACCCTGCAAAATCCTAAGCTTAATTCAGTCCATTTATGTTTGTTAAGGGGGTCCCAAACTTAGAAAATTCTACCTAAGTTTCCAGACTTAGTTTATTTTTGACCTTCGAAAGTTGGCAATCTCATTTCGCGAACTTAATGTTCTTTAATGGTCGGTATTCTTACTAATTCATGATCAGGGAGGTCAATAGATGTTCTCGAACAAGTTTTGGATTATTTGGACCTCGTTTAGACCACGTTTGGTGTCCCAAAATAATGGACCAACACTATCTTGGCGCGCCACATCACCTATTGTATTGGTTAACATTGTTGCAGGTTGCCAGATCCAAAAGTACTGAGGCTTAGCGCGATCATGGTGTGACGCATTGAGTATCGCATCGGTGCCATTGACGCGTCGCATCACTAATTGCGTTGATGCCCAATTTTCAGTCATTAAATGACCGCATCTTCAAGGGCAAAAGGGTCAATTTCTCACCCCTATATAAATCTAATAACACGTGATTCAGCCATTTTTCACCCAAAATATATTGTTTTTCTCAAGTTCCTCTCAAGAACAAGTTAGGGTTTTCAATTGGGGATTCAAATTCAATACTCAAATTCAAGAATCTCTTCATCAATCTTCATAAATTCAAGAACTAAGGTATGCATAGTGTTCATTCATGGATTCCTTTCATCCATGAAGCCCAAGAATCAAGTTTTTAAATCATGTATTGTGAATGTTTTGTTGTGGGTTGATTATGTTCATGAGATTATGATTGTATGATTCCCAAGTTGGAATCTTTATTTGTTTTTATTTGAAGACTATGAACTTAGTGGTTATGATGTGTTAATTTGATGATTATGTCTATGCGCTAAGAGGTGCATGTAAGATGTTTGACAAAATGCCTAAGAGAATAGAAATTGTGTATATGGCTCAATTGTGACCCAAGTGATAAATGTATGCTTTACCCTTATGATCAAGGATGACTTCCATCATATTGTGTGCATTATGAATGTTTGATGAAATGTTCATGAGATTAGGTTGATGAAAGTATTACATGTTGATATGCATTCCTATCCATGTACAACATTATGATAACCATGTGCTTCATGAAATCCCCAAGTTGGTTTGTTATGAATTGTTGATATTGGTCATGTGTTCAAGAAGTGTCACGTCCTGTCAGTTTCATGCTATCAAGTCCTGGGGGAACTTGTACCCAATAATCTAGCTGTGTGCCTAGATTCAGTGTCAGTTGTCAAGATACTCTCAGTCAAGCCATGATCAGTAGAATTCAGTCAGTTATATGACTCAGGAAAACTCAGTAAATTTAGTATCTCTAGTCCAGTCCTACTCTGTAACCTCGGTAAATCTCAGTAATCTCAGTGATTTTTATAATCTTAGAAAATTATCAGATCTCAGTAGTATTTCATCAGTCAACAAAATTTAGTGAACTCAGTTCTAATCAGTTAAACAATATGATCAGTAACAGTTCAGTTCAGTTTAAATCAGTTCAGTGTCTCTTTAGTTAGGAGTAGGATTTAGCATCGAGTGAACCCAAGGATGAGGGCTCACCTGTCAGTCAGTGGAGGGAGTGTTCCTTAAAAGAAATCCTTGCATTCCAGAACTACGTAGCAAGTGTAGGTTGTGATGTACCCTACGAGTTTAGGGATTATACACCTCATTTGAGTTTTCCTACTAGGAGGGGTTGATAGAAGAGCTTTCTACCAGATAGGGTTTACTCACAACTTTTCTTTACCATGGCACGGTACTGACACCCTTCCAACTGAGGTTACAGGTTGGACCCCACCAGTTTAGTTTTGGGCATGTCGATTAGATGATTACCTCCCACAGTCTTAGTTTCAGATTCAGTCTCAGTAATAGAACTCAGTTCAATTTTACAGATATTAGCACTGTCAGATATAGTCGCTTAGCTCAGTATGTAACTCAGCTAGTTCCATCAGAATTAGGACTGTCAAATACAGTCATCCAGTTTAGTCTAGAACTCAGATAGTCATTCAGATTCAGGACTATTAAATACAGTTACCCAGTCCAGTAAAGAACTCAGATCGTGTTTCAGTATCAGCATACTCATTTATCAATTATCAGTAATATAGTACCGGTAACCTTATATATCGGTTACCTGTAAACTTAAAAAATCATATCATTAATGGACTTAGTCATTCAGTATCCTAGTATTAGTACTCAGATATCAGTACATCCATATTATCAGAATTTATGAGTCAGTGCTATCACGATCTCAGTTACAGTTACGTATTCATGCATGTATTCTCACGTCCGTGTTATTTAGTCAGTTAGTATTGTTCATGCATATGAACCATTGTATTCAGCCTACCTCACATGCATACCAGTACATTCAATCGTACTGACTCATTTGTGCTATGATGTTTTATATCATAGGTTTAGAAGCACGTGCTCTAAAGCATCAGTAGCATTCCAATCTCAGTAGTCAAAGTTTGCAGCGAGTCCTCATCCCTCGAGGACATGATCATTTCTTTATTATTTCATTACTTAGTTTATTTCAGTAGTTGGAGTTAGTTGGGAACATGTCCCGTCAACTCCTTATTCAGATAGTTTAGGTAGTTCTAGAGGCTTTTAGACTACAGCATGTTCAAATAATTATTTCAGTTGTTTTGGTATTGTTATACCATATTTTTAGTAGTGTATCAGTATTGAACCTTATGTCCTTTCAGTTCATGTTTTCGCATTTACGATATTATTATTATTATTTAGTGCTCAGTTATATAGATCAGTCATGGGTTAGCTTCCTTCAGAATTATAAGCACCGTGTAACATTCCGAGTAACAGATTTGGGGTATTACAATTATCTTGCATTTTATCATACTTATATCATGGTTTAGCTCAGTTAGTCGATGATGCCTACTGAGTACCCATTGTTTTGGTACTCATACTATACTTTTGTACCTTTTTAGTCTAGATCTGAGTGCTAGCTGTCCTAGTTGATCATTGATTATGCTGTGTGGATATTTCTGGAGATAAAGTGAGTTTTTGGATTCAGAGTCACCTATTTTCTTCTATCTTGTAATATTTAGTCTTCCATTATCGAGATAGATGTTGTTGACTATTCTAAGTCTTTGAGTTGTATTATTATTAGATGTTTGTGTACTGGCTCTACCAGATCGTGGGATGGTATCTTGTATTGACTATTTTATCGATTTAGAACTCTCTACTTATTTGTAGGTATGTTGTTTCTTTTTCATCTATGATTGGGCATTTGTCACCAAGTTAACCGATTATGTTTAGCTTTGAGTTACAGTTTGGCTTAGCTACTGGAGGGATAGAGTAGGTGTTATCATGACTCGTAAATTAGGTCGTGGCATAGTTCTTCAGGTAAGGATAGACTTAGTGGTTCAAGTTAGTAAAGCCATAAGAGTGAGGAAGGTACCTTAGAATCCATAACCAGTTGGTTAGTAGAAGGTAATTGGATCATGGAAAATAGAGAGGTAAAGCTAGGCGATTATTAGGTGTCCATAAAAGGGATATAGGTGACACGGAATTAAGTAATTAGAATAATAAAATGTATGCAATTTTTAATATTTATGTTATGTTTGCGTACTCAAATGTGGTTGACCGACGAGGCTTACCTCTACGTATGGTTTGTGAAAATACTACTCTTGATATACCTTTTTAGGATATAGCATTTTGCAAGAATCAGTGTTAGTTTCATGATTGTGGCGGATAGTGATTCCTCAGCAGCTCCCACTCCTCTTACTCATGGTTGAAGTTGTGTTCAGATGTATTTTCCCTCAGAAACCCTTGTATCTAATTAGACTAGATTCGAGGGTAGTTTATTTTTTTACATTTGTTTATAAAAACTACTATAATAAAGATGAATTCTTAATTTACTAAAGACTTTTGCATCACTTCGAGTGGAGGTAAGGGGTTAACGTATTTAGATGGATTATATAGGTTCCCTCATGATCCAGTAATTTGGGTCATGACAATTTGTTATTATAGCATAGGTTATCGTTCTCCCAGTACATGAGTAAATATTGAGCAGAGTCCTGCGGATTGGTGCGTTGACGTCCAAATCTAAAATTTGGGGATCTATAAGGCATCTTATGAAAAAATTTATTTCACTTTTTTCTTCCATTTGTGTATTTCTTTGTTTGTTGTATAAGTTGAGTCCAATTGGTACTTGATTCCAATTGGTATCTCAGCTAGTCAAGTGGATGTCACTTGACTCAACTTGGAAGGATACGAATAACACAAATTGAAATTGGAAAGGTTCCAATTGGTATTTGACTGTGAGAGTATGTATAATATGATAATGAACCATTTAGGGTCATGGCATGCACAATTAGAAGTTGTTATTAAGATATGTAAGAATAATAATTGGCATTGACATTCTATGAATGTATGTGTTATGATCAAAGTTACTTGATTTTCTTGAATTTGTGCTATGTGAATGTTATAAGTTGCCATGTACGGCATAGTAAAGGGTAAAATTTGACTATGACTGTGACTTTTTAGTTGATAATGACACAAGGGTTTATCTTGCCACATAAGGTTAAGGGGGGTTGAATACTTATGTTAAATCATAAATACTTGAATGTTTGTGAAATAGCGCTTTTATTCAGGGGCAGACTGGTTTTTCTATTGTAATAATTGGAAGTCTGTGTTGAGAATAACCAACATAGTATATGTGTGGATGTCTGTTGGAAAATTTAATTGCATTCTATGGAAATAAATAACGAATCCGCAATAGAAGGGGCTAGTTTTAAGGAAATTTCTCTTATAAACTATGGCTTCGTGAAATATTATGCGTTATTATGTGGTGTTAGTTGTCTGTTTAAGTACACAGTTGGGCTCATTCTCAGGGAATTAACAAGTTTAAGTGTTTTCATATTTGCATTATTGGTATTAAAGAGTTTGTGAAGGGGACATAATTGAACATAGTAAGAATCTGGGCAACCACTGGTATGGGATGTTATAGCATCGTGAAGATCGCTATAGCGACCATGTCGCTATAATGGAAACTTCTCCGCTATAGCAATGTCGCTATAGTGACACATGCAAGATAGTGGAGGTGACCTATTTTCCCCTATTTTGACCCTCATTTTCAGCTTTTTTTACTTAATGTTTTGGGAACAAAGCATTGTATGATCATAGAAATTGCATAAATATGATAAGAGCAGGTTATATTATTAATGCAGGAAGGAAAAAACTAACATCCATGTGCAAAAAGTAATGAAAAGTAAATTACAATTTCTATTATATATCCCAAAAGAGGGCAATCCAAATCACCATCCTTAATAAAGAGGGTGGGAGAGGAAAATGAACCAAGCAAGGTGCCTTGTCCGTCGTGGGCTGCTGGGCCAGGTTTCTCCTTCCGTATCACTCAATAAGGAAAACTCCCTAAAATTCACTATCTCCCACTGGGGAAGATCCTGGTTGGGATCCACACACCTAAACATGAACTTCATGGTCTTTGACATTCGGGCGAGCAAGCAATCACAGAAGCACCTCATCTTTCTCTCCTCGTTAAGCTATCTGTAGAGTGCTGAAATATCCTAGGTAGTGGAAGGGATTGTAGAACTGGAAGGTACCTGCTCCGTGGACCTCATAACTATGTCCAGATTTTCCTCCAATTGGTTGCTAGAGATCAGGGGCTGGAATTGGGAGGGAGGGTCATCATTATTTTCCTCGTCCGCCTCCGCTCTGCTGCTTTCTGCCTCACCTTCCTTTCTTTTTTTTCTCTTTGTAGAGGTGAGTACTTTCACCCAAAGAGGGTAAAATAGGATATCCATTCAACCGCCATATGCTCCTTAAGAACCCCAGCATGTTGTCATAGCTTCGAAACCAGACCGTGAGGCAAGGGACCCTTCTTGGCGCCCTGAAAAAAGTCCTTTCACTCTACCCCAATTAGGGACCCCACATTCATATAGATTCCCCGAATAGCACAAAAAAATTACCATATCTTAAGGGTAGGTCATGTCAAAAGTGTTCCTCGATGGAACAATCTTTCAAGACACCAAGTCCAGCCACCTCTAAGCATCGACTAACAAATAACTACTGGTAATACCCTCGACAAAAGGCCAATAGGCTTGATCTCTGAACTCATCTGTAACTAGAGTGTCCCGTAACTACTTCATGTCCATCACTCAGACCCTACTCATAAACTTAATGTTAGAGATGTGTTACACCTCAAGCACTTTATTGATAGTGCGAATATTAACCAGGACATCCACACCCTAGATGCAGATAGTGGAAGGGGACTGTCCTAAGGAACGATAGGGATTTGGTTAAAGAATTTTTGTGCTTTATCTTTCACCCTTCTCATGACAAAGCCTCACTCATAGTAAAGCTAGTACTTATATAATCATGATGTCGTTTCTGACAAGATTTACTTGGGAATTTTTTATAGGTAAGAGTTCTCTCTTAATTTTAGCAATTGGTAATGTGTGACCTACAAATTTGTATAATAAAACCCGTTAGAATTCATAACTATCAAGAAGAGGATGAAAATAAAGAGTAAAATTTTTAAGTTTTAGCTGGGAGGCTATTGCCTACCTACATATCCCACAATAGCAAAAGGCATATCGCTAGTAAAAATTTCTCTACTATAGTGATGCCTCTATAGCAATGAGACCACTAGAGTGACCTTCATCATCTCGAGCAGTTAAGAGGTCCAATAATGGCGCCTCTTGACTTAAAAACTCCTGTTTTTAGTTTTGATTTTATATCAATGTTCCAAAGCATCCTAGAAGTTAGTTATACAAAATTTTGGCCATAATAACTCCTAAACATGGACAATTCATCAATTTGAATCCAAAAATAACACTTCACATTTCCTTCCATTTTGGGCTTTTTTAACCTGTAAAATTTGAGCTTCTTATGCTCAAAACACAATAGAGTGTTGCAAATGTAAGAGAAGCAACCATGCTCTGAATTTTGACTCAACCATGACCAAAAATTTAAATTTGAAAATCTTATCTCTAAAACCCGTTTTCAACAAATTTTAAGCCTAAATCATGCACAGTCACGAGTAATAAAGCAATAAAGAGTAAGAGAATTGATTGTTCGATTTTCTCAATGACAAGGCAAGTGACGGGGAGGAGGGGTGTGATTCAAGTAAAGGAATTAAAATGGGCACTACTCTCATTCTCCTCCCTTTAAATTATTTTAGGTTGCTATAGCGACATGTGTCACTATTGCGACACACTATAATGGGAATAATACTGCTATATTAGGTTCCACCTCAAGCTTGGGAAAATTTTGGGCTTTGAATTTTTGAACGACTTTCCAAATCCATTAATTTGATGAGGCCTTGGATACCTCGGGCCCTCAAGAAAATATGTCTTTGTATCGTATTATTTCATATTAAAGAGTGAAAAACTCTTTCAATAAGCCGAGTATTGGTATTTTATTACTAATATTTTAGAAATTAGGAATTTGGGGTGTTCGTGTCCTCGTAGTTTCTCTTTTAAAATGTTGGTTTAATATTAGAGAATCGGGTACCGATACATAATTGCCAATGCTATTGTAGTAAGGACCTTGAATTTGACCTAGATGGACTACTTTCCTCTTTTTGATCATTCAAAAATGAATGAATCTATTGTAACAACCTAATTCGTTGTTACTAGGAAATACCTAAATATTAGTATGGGTACAGGGATTATTAGAATTACATTCGTAAACTTGTATGGGGAAACACAAGTTAAATTTATGAAACTAAAAAATATTATGGGTTGGTTGTTGTCATCCCGCTAATAATGGGGATTTATTCTTCTATAATAGTGTTGTTTTAGCAACATGACACAGACCAAAAACCTACTTAAGCTAGTTTTAATTATTTTCTCTCCACAAGTTAAAACGAATAATGTGGGAGAGCTCTAAAAACCCTTAGGGTTTTCTGTCTTACCTTTGATGCAATTGAGAGGGAAATATAAGTGTGAATGGGGTAAAACCCCATGGAATTTTCAGGAACTGTGTGTTTGTAATCTTGACAAAAGGTTGGAATTCGCATTCATACTTCCTTCTTATAGCCGGCTGACATACAATAAGATCATATTAATTGAGTAGTGTAGACCCAAATTAGAAATCATAAATGTAACATAGATGAATGACAAATTTCATGATTAGGCCTTTGAGTACGCAGTTTGAATGGTAAAAATTAATTAAGGTCAGGGTAACTTATAAGAAGGTGGTTGTTTCTTATAACTTATCATGTTATGCTTTATATATTCTATAAATATGGTGGTTTACTATTGTAGACTCATATTTGGGGTAGTGGAAATGACAAATTTCTAGTTATTAGTTAAACCCTTAAGGAAAGTGATGATATTGAGTAGGTGTCGGCAATTTCTGAAGCATTTAAGTTGTAACCTGATTATTTGTTTTAACTAAAAGAGGGGATTGGTTAATTGACATAATAGGGCTCTAATTTGTAGGCTAGGTGATGATATTGTAGTTTAATCCAATTTGTACTATATGTTCATGTTAACTACTTAGTATGACTTGTTTGTACATGCTATTTTTGGTGTAGTCAATTCAATGATTTTATCTTGTATAATTTTGACCTACTTTATGCTTAAATGAGGAATGTTTAGGTATTTGAACATTTTCTCAACTTATGGGTGGAATAAGGTTGACAAACACTTGAGTCTGGATTTTTGACATGGATAAAATTTATCCCTTACAGGTCATGACTAGATGGTGGGTATGATACCCATAACGCGTACGTATGAGGTTCAAGTGAGTTTGAAATTTTCATGAGTAAACCAAAAAATATAATTATATGTTTGATTATTGCCTTACTTTTCCTGACTTACTGAACTTGGTTGATTTGACTGTTGATTCTTGTTGGTTGTTTGATTTAATATAATATCTCTTATGGTGTAAAAGCAATTATGTTTAAGAGTGACTAAGGATTCCTGTTTAAGCATGATAGCATACAAACGGTTATAAGTAATCTGTTAGGTTCAAGTTAATGTCTCAGTGTCTTGTTCATAGGTTACTTATCTGGGTGAATCATTTCCATAGGTGTTAGGTTGACTTATTTGTGTCTTGACACGGGTTGGGGTTATCTCTGATGTAGTGTTTCTTATTTTACTTATGCCAGTTCTTGGGTTAAGACTAGACTTAGTGGTTCAAGGTTGTGAAGTTGTAAGGGTGAGGGTGATACCTTGTAATCCATAATCAGTAGGTTAGCAAAAGGCAATTGGTTTGTCTGGGGGAAACAGGCAAGTAAAGGTAGGCGATTACTAGGTGTCCATATTGAGGATATGGGTGACATAGGATTAAGTACAACAAAAACATACCCTTTGGGTATAGTCTTTTGGAGAAATCAGTGTTAGTTTTATAATTGTGGCGGATAGTGATTCCTCAGCAGATCCCACTTTTCTTACTTACGGTGGAAGTTGTGTCTAAAGGTATTTTTCTTAGAAGCTCTTGTATCTGTTTAGACTAGATCCTAGGGTGGTTTATATTTTTTGCATTTATTTTGTAAAAACTACCGTAATAAAGATGAGTTGCTGATTTAATAAAGACTTCCTCCTCACCTTTCAAGGGGTGGTAAAGGGTTCTCCTATCTAGGTGGATTAAAATAGGCACCCTCACGATCCCATAATTTAAATCTTGATACATATGCACTTAAAATTACTAAAAAATTTAAATATTTCAAGCTTGTCGTAAGAATTCTATGATTGTAGGCTGTTTCATAATTTATAATCTCTTAATAACAGTATATCACTTGAATTGACGAAAATTTCTGTTCAAACTTTCATCAAAAGTGTATTCAATTGTTTTCCGTTGAAGGTTGCGTAAGAGATTAACAACTGACTCTTCTATATTTCTCACCACAAGTAGTAGTAGGTTGAGACTCTTTGTCGACACTTTCATATTCATTTTCTGCATCTGCTATCTCTTGTTCTTCCACTCCAAGGACTTGTGCAATAATCTCTTCATCATAGTAAGTTTCCATTGTGTTTGTATTCATCAATCAAATGCTTGATAAAATGAATTTTGTACGAATCTCTACCCCATTTGATTTCTAACGAGATTAAGAAAACTTTAGGCATTAAAGTTATGTTGTCCTAAAGTACAATGGTTGAAGAATTTAAAAAAGATTATAATTTTTTTAGTTTAATGATGATTATCCCAAATATATAAATATTTATTTTATATAGTACATAATTTTTTTATAAAATATTAACGTTACATAATATTTGAGTATGTAGTTATAGAGAGGTAATTTTACAAAGTGTATACTACTACAATAAACATCATTGTTGTTATAGGTAGAATGACGTTATATAAGAAAAATAAACATGAAAAATTGATTTTAAGAGAAAATCTTACTTCTTAAATAATACTCAAATATGGAAAACTATAATAAATAAGTTTACAGTAAGAAAACTTGAGAGAGGCGAAAAAAGGAAATCCTTATACACGCATAGTAATTATTGAATTATATTGTTGTTGTTGTTGTTGTTGTTGTTGCTGTTGTTTTTTGTTGCTGCTGTTGTTGCTGGTGCTGGTACTGGTGTTGGTGCTGGTGGTGCTGCTGTTACTGTTGTTGTTGTTGTGTCTTTCCTTTTTCTTTAACCTTGTAAAAGTCCTATATTATTTAAGTAACCATCTAAATCAATTAAAATACGACATTATATAATTATTTACTAAATTACAATTCTACTTAAGTAACTTTTTGCAAACAACTACTCAAAAAAGAAAAAAGATAACGTTTTGCAAACCTTTGTTTATCTAGCTATAGTTTCTTTTTCTTCGTTTTTTGAACAAATTCTCGGCGGAACATTTTACCCTTTATTAAAAGACTCCACAATATACAAATCTTCTTTTCACTTTTTTCTTCTAATTATTATATTGTTATTTTATAGTATTAAATATTAACTATAATAAATATATGGAAAATAAATGGAAAGACCTCTAAACCTACGCAAGGACTCCTAAGTTTTTGTAAAGTTTAATTGGATTTGTTATTCCTAATGTAGGCTATAATGAATCAAAATTTTACTAACTTAACATTCCTTCTTATAAAAATAGACTGATTTTAAGGAGAAAAAAAAGTTTTAAAACAACGATTTAAATTTCAATAATGATTAAGTCGTCGTTTGACCATGAAAATTACTTTTTTTTTTCGGAGTTGGAGTTGGAGTTGTGTTTGGCCATGTCTTTTTGAAAAAAAAAATTTAGACTTTTGAAAAATCTTTTTTAAATATGATTTTATGCCCTCAACTTTTAAAAATTATCAAAATCACCCAACTACTAATTTACCTACTAACATACAACCAAATGTTGAGAAAATAATTTATGTAATCAATTGATAAAATAATTAACAATAAACTAATTATTATGATTGTTATTCTTCTAAAATTTGAATTAAAATATCACAAGTACGAGCTAAATACTGTAAGTTTATCTAACCATAATCGATTAAATAGAGAAAAATATATTTTGATAAATATGACTGATAGATATAAATATATTTTATATATTCTTAAATTTGTTGATAAAAATTCTTAATTATTTTCACTTGAATTAATTATTTCATTGAATTTGGTCTTTTTAAAAAAATTATGGAATTTAGTTTATAAGAGGTGTTTGTGTAAAAATTTAAAGATTGAAGTTATATGTAATAATAATGGAAATTGAAACTGAAAGTGAAAAAAATGGAAAACAACAAAAAGTTCTTTTCCATTTTTGGAATTTTATTCCGGAATTGTTTTTCAAAGTTTCATGGCCTAACACCATAATTTTCAACTCCGAAATTTTTTTTTGAAAAAAAGGGAAAAATATTCAGGGCCAAACGGGCCCTATAGAAGTCCAAAGGTAAAAGAGTCAACCTAATTCAATGTAACTTACATTTCAACGCCTTTTGTTTTCTCTTTAAGATCTAGATATGCACAGCCCGTACTAGCATGGACCCAATATATATATATATTTTTATTTCAACTTATGTAATTTAAATAAAATTTAGATAATTAATTATTAAAATAATTTAAGTATTTAATTATTGTGATTTATAATACTTTTTCTTCTATTTCAATTTAAGTGACAATGATATAATTTCGAGAGTCAACCAAATATTTTATAATTTTAAATTTTTAAAATTGTTAATTATCTAATTTATTAGATATTTTACATAATTTTTCAATAAGATATGAATACTCTCTTCGTCCCAATTTATGCGGCACAGATAAAATTTTGACAATCAATCAATTTTGTAAATATTTTTCTTAATTATTATTATTATTTACAGTACGTTTTATTTCATTTTCAAATAATATATGTTGTTTTATATCTTCCTCTGTCTCATCCCAATTTATATGACACTAATATAATTTTGATAGCCAATAAAAAAATTTATGTTGACATATCATTTTGTTATTCTTAATTTTCTAATACATAAATGACTTATAATAAGGGGTGGTATAGTAAAATCATCGTTTGAAGGACGACAATTTAATTTAAAACATCAAGAGTTAATTTTGCATTTTATGTCTATTTTATTTTTTTATTAAATATTATTTATTTTCTTAATGTCTAGATGACTCATAATAATTAATCAAGAGCGATTTATTATGTTACTCCTATAAACATTAACATAATTTTATCATATCCAATAGTAATCATCGATAACTCACCGGAGTAGTATATTAATTAAATACGGGATGTTATATTTTGCGTATACAAAATATGATATTATTAAATATTATTGGATAGTGCATTTTGTCTATCTGTCATAATAATAAAATTTTATTATATCTTTTTCTTTATTTCTTTTTTACTTGATACATATTGACCCAACACAAATCTTAAGAAAATATTCATTAGGATTTTTATTAAATTAAATTTATTAATTTTGTACTTTAAAAATTTAAAGTTAAGTTTAAATATTAGTATTTCTATATAAGGAAAAAATGGTTTTAAAATTTAAATTTACTAAAATGAATAAGTAAAAAAAAATAACTTTGAATATAAAAGTCAATTCAAAAAATAAAATTGATTTACTTTAAATATTTAGTTGCAATTAATTAAGATAAAATTATTATATTATTAAATTACTTAAATTTAAGATGCTATATTTTGCATATACAAAATATGATATTATTATACATTATTGGATAGTGCATTATGTTTATCTCTCACAATAATAAAATTTTATTATATATTTTTCTTCATTTCTTTTTTACTTGATACATATTGACCCAACACAAATCTTACGAAAATATTCATTAAGAATTTGTTTTATTAAATTAAATTTATTAATTTTGTATTTTAAAAATTTAAATTTAAGTTTAAATATTAGTATTTTCATATTAAGAAAAATAATTTTAAAATTTATATTTACTAAAATAAATAAGTAAAAAAATTAATTTTGAATATAAAAGTCAATTAAAATAATAAATTTGATTTACTTTAATATTTAGTTGTAATTAATTAAGATAAAATTATTATATTATTAAATTACTTACATTTAAATAATTTAAATTAAATCTATGCAAAGTTGAGGGCAATCTTGTAAATAATTAGAACAAGGTGGACTTTTCTTAAGGGCATGGTCTGTAATTAAATGAAAGATTGTGGACATTTTTTAAAGTTATTAATAAGGTACAACTAACATAACACAAAAGTTTAATTCTTTAAGCAGCTTTTTCTTGTGAAAAAACTAAAATGTCATCAAAATTGATTTTAGTGTATGCATGCAAACATATTGAAGGTCCCTCTTCTATAACATATTAGGGGTGATATGGCCCGTGTTAGCACAGGCCCAACATGAAGTATATTTTTAGGTTAATTATTATGGTTTATAATATTTTTTACATTATGTTTAAATAATATATGTTACACCTTCTGTCTCAATTTATGTGGTATTGATACAATTTTAAAAGTTAACTAAATTTTTTAAATATTTTTAATTATGGTAACTTATAGTACTTTTTCTCTATCCCAATTTACGTGCATTTATAAAATTTAGAGAGTCAACTAAATTTTTTACTTCTTTTTAATTAGTGTAAGTTGTTAATTATTATGATTTATAATAATTTTATGTAATTCTCAAATATTAACAAATTACAAAAAAAAAAGTAAAACAAACAAATGTAAAAGGAAATATGTTAGTAGGCAACACAAGCAAACATGTCGATATGATGCCTGATTATCATCCTTTATAAGTGAGGTAATAAATCACAAATGTCTATTTAAGTGGCACAATGCTTAGATGGTCATAATAATTAATTAGAGGTGATATAGTAAATTTACGGTTGAAGCAATGAAGCAGATATAAATGACTTACAATAATTAATTGGAAGTGATATAACAAAATACTATAAGAAATATTTGTGAAAAAAATTAAGTGAGTCTAATATAAGACGTCAAGTTAATTTAAAACGTCAAGAGTTAATTTATTATTTTATGTCTATTTTATCCTTTTTATTAAATATATTTTTTTAATATTTAGATGACTTATAATAATTAATTAGAGGTGATATAGTAAAATTACAGTTGAAGCAGCTGAAACAGACATGTCATAAATATCTAATTTATTTATTTTAGTTTTGATTGATGAGTCGCGACAAGGGTTTAGAGACAAACCTTGGAGTCTAAAGGTTTTCGGTTGAGTAGGACCGAGATGGAGTAATTGGAGTGCAAGTTTACTGACTCGAGGCAAGAGGAGAAAGTCGTAATAAAGTTGGATTCTCAGGCGATTTGCAAGAGGGATAGTTTTAAGTACCTCAGGTCTACTATTCAGGGGAATGAAGAGATAGATGAAGATGTCTCTCACCATATTGGGGCAGGTTGGATAAAATGGAGGCTCACTTCGAGCATTTTATGCGATAAGAAGGTGTCCCCCAAGCTGAAAGAAAAATTCTATAGAGTTGCATTCCGACCTGCTATGTTGTATGGAGCAGAGTGTTGGCCAGTTAAGAATTCTCATATTCAAAGGTTGAAGGTGGCGGAAATGAAAATTTTGCGTTGGATGTGTGGATTCACAATGGCTGACAGGGTTAGGAATGAAATAATACGAGAGAAGGTAGGAGTGGTGTTGGTGGAGGATAAAATACGGGAAGTGCGGTTGAGATGGTTTGGTCATGTGATGAGGAGGGGTACGGATGCCCCCGTTCGTAGGTGTGAGAGGTTGGCCTTGAATGGTTTCAAGCGGGGTAGGGGTAGACTGAAGAAATACTGGAGAGAAGTGATTAAACATGACATGGAGTAGTTACAGTTGACTGAGGACATGACCCTGGATAGGAAGATATGGAGGAAAAACATTAGGATAGAGAGCTAAGGGTATGGTTGAGTCATAATCAGTAATTAGGTGGATCTTGGTGTCCTTTGTTTGGCAATGTACATTATTTTTGTGGATGTCATTTCTATGTTATTTTATTGTGTTCTATGCTTTTGATGCATTTGCATACTGCATTTTATCTTGAGCCGGGGGTCTATCAGAAACAACCTCTCTACCTTTTGAGAGGTAGTGGTATGGACTACATACACACTACCTTCCCCAGACCCCACTATGTGGAAGTATACTGGGTTAGTTGTTGTTGTTGTTGTTGTTGATTTATTTTATTAAATATTATTAATTTTCTAATAATTAATTAGGGGTGATATAGTAAAATCATGGTTGAAGCAACTGAAGCAGATGTGTCATATATATTTTTTTTATCTTTTTAAATTAAATATTATTTTTTTAATACATAAATGAGTTATAATAATTAATTAGGGGTTATATAGTAAAATCATGGATTGGATATTATTAATTTTTCAATATATAAATGACTTATAATAATTAATTAGGGATGATATAGTAAAATCACGATTGAAGTAGTTGAAATAGACATGTCATAAATGCCTATTTTTTTAATTAAATATTATTAATTTTTAATATGGAAATAACTTAAAATAATTAATTAGGGGTGATATAGTAAAATCATGGAGCAAGCAGCCTGTTGAAGCAAACATGTTGAAACTTAGCTCATTACTAAATAAACGGATTATTCATCCAAATTTCGATTTGAAACTCATGTAATTAATAAAATCATGGATTAGATATTATTAATTTTTCAATACAGAAATGACTTATAATAATTAATTAGGGATGATATAGTAAAATCATTGTTGAAGCAGTTAAGACATGTCATAAATGTCTGTTTTTTAATTAAATATTATTAATTTTTTAATATATAAATAAATTAAAATAATTAATTTAGGGTGATATAGTAAAATCACGGAGAAAGCAGCCTGATAAGTAGGCATGTTGAAACTTAGCTCATTTCTACTATAGAAGTAAAATGTTTGTTCATTTACAAACGAATAGCTATACGAATTAAATTACACATTAAGTAAATTTATTCTAAAATAATTGTTATTTAATTGGTTTTGAAATTAATTAAAGTATTTTAAACTTTAAGTAATATTTTGGATCAAACTTTTCAAGAAATATACCTATTTCTACCTCTATTTCTAATTTTTTTTCCAGTCAAGTCATTTCTTTTATTTATCATTATAATCACGCTTCATTTCTTTCTTTTAGTTAATAGCTTTAACAATTATATATGAATTATACATGATTGACAATGAATTCTCTCCTTTTGATAATTTCTCGTGTTTCTTTTTCAATAAAATATTTTTGAATGAAAAATTGGATGTATTAAATATGTTGTCGTCGAATGAAGTAGTCGAAAAAATTAAAGGCTTATCTCTTTTCTTTTTATTTCTTTGTTTAAATAAAAAAATATTTTATAATATATTTTATTACTAAGTGATTAGATGGTTGTGTATACCTAAAAATCACGACACAATCCTCAAATTTAGAAAAGTTTAAAATTATGAATTTGATATTCATTTGGATTTTCCCCTCAACACCATCAAGGAGAAGGTAGATTTATCATTTTGTTTGTTAGTTCAGTTGACTTTACTAATCTTTCAAAAATATATTGCAACAATCAATTTTACGTATAAAGAAAATTTTCTACTAATTATTATGGGATAAACGTGCAGTGTACGTTCCCATAGACTAGTATGTATATATGTATGTGTGCAACAAATATTTTGTGATAATTATATATTATATTACTAATATATAGAAGTGGCATCAAGTAGAAGCTGGCAGGTGGAGGTTGTCCTGCCAGCTTTCCAAGAATATTTTTGTCATTTTACCATTTCAATTACATAGAGTGGCATCAAGTAGGCAGGTGGAACCTGGCAGGTGGAGGTTGTCCTGCCAGCTTTCCAAGGATATTTTCGTCATTTTCCCATTTCAATTTGGATAAATTGTCATTTTGGTTTACTGTTGTTGCACGTGTAACTCTCACAATGACAAAGACAACAACTTTTCTCTCGGATGGAAGCTTGTTATTCTCTTGTACTCTTTTTGGATGATAGTTTGACATGGTTTCATAATGTATGGTACAGTATGGTATGGTATTGTACTGTATGGTATAGTACAATACAATGTTTGGATCAACTGTATCGTTCACTGCTGTTTAATAACAGTTTTATTATTTGGTTTGATGGTATGGTACTGTATCGTAACTGGTAAATTTACTAAAATGCCCCTTATTATTATAAATTTTAAATTTATCAAAATTATTAATAAATAAAATAATTTTCTTTCTCTTATTGATGGATTAATCAACTCTATTATCCTTCCTTCTTTTCACATGAATATTTGATTATAGGGAATGTTTCACTAAGATTGCATCAAGAAAATGTAGATACAGTTTTACTTACAGCACACAACTATTGATTGTTTGCAATTCATATACAAAGAAATTTCATCCATCAAATTGAACCTTGGCCAGAATAACATATTCACAAACCACCTCAATGGAGGAATTCACCAAAGTACATCACAACGAGATAACAACATGATTCAAAAGGTATTACACACTGCAAGGAGAGAACAAAATAGAGTACGGGTAAACACGTCTATCAAAAAGTTCTATCTTTTGCCTATTTTTCTAAATCAACTTTTCCACCGTAAAAATCGTAAAAGAAGCTTTCGCAAAACAAATAATTCAAGAAACATATGCATTTATGCAAATCTCAAAATTACACGTGATGGTATAGCTAGAAACCATAATTCTCATTAAGCTAGCCTGGTAATTTACTGAAGAATTTTATGAAACAATAAAAATTCAGTTATGACTATAAATATAACATACTTATTTGTGATGGGCTGTAAATTTACCTGAATTAGTTGATCCCACACTTCAGGTTCAGCATCACACTTATGTGTGATAGGATCCCAAGCAAATCTGCTCATTCCTGACTGATGAATTATGTCGTAATACTTGGTGAATTGCCTTTTGATCATTTTCATCCGATTATGATTTTTTTCCTTGTTAATAACCTTATCTGAAAATTTAAATTGTAGCTCCTTTACAATGTTATCCATTGCATGCATAGTAAAAGTTTCTCCAACCCTATGTCCAAGTGCATCCTCGTGACAATAGGCATCAACTAATGTGGTATCCATCGTATTTGTCCAAATGCATACAGAATTCTCTTGTACATTTAGATCACTTGAGCTGAATTCATTTGCTTTTCTTGTCATATCAACCACTACAGAATTAAGATAAATATTCATAAAATTCAATAAAAGAAAATATTGTCACACTTAAGTATTGATAAAAGATATAATATAAAGTAAATCAACTATACATAATATTTGAAGTAAAAACAATAGCATCACGAAATTACTTAAAAATAACATCAAATAAGAAAAAATGTGACACAAATAATCACTTAAGTTTTTTCTTAGAAAATTAATCTTGATAATTAGACCACATGGGAGTTGCTATACCATCTCGAATAAACTCCCCCTTTCTAAATTCTTCATTACTTTCCCTAGAATTTGGAGGTTCTTCATGCACAGTGTTATCATTATAAGCTCGGAATCAACTTGATCGAGTAACTCATCATTTGGATCTATACCTCTTAAATAGTTGTGCAAGACACAACAACAAATATAATTAGCTTTTGAGTTTCAATTCCGTATGATGGTTCAGTTGAACTGGAAATTATCGAAAATCTCTTTTTAAGAACTTCAAACGCCCGTTCAATAGCATTACGCAAAGAAGCATGTCGTAAATTAAATAATTCATGAGAATTTTGAGATGGATTTCTTGAATACTCTTTCAAGTGATATCGCTCCCCTCGATAAGGTGTAATAAGCCCGCTTCTCAACATGAGTCCAATATCAACAAGGTAAAATTTTCCTAAACACAACGAGTAAAAGACTCAATTATATACTTATCATATATACCTACATGTATCTATTTATCTATCTATCTATCAATCTATACATATAAAATATTTTACCTTCTGGAATTTTTAGTGGATCTTGGCTATTTAATGCTTCTTTTATGATTCTTGAATCAGACGCTGTCCCTTCCTACCCAGCTAGCACATATGTGAATTTTAAATCAAATGTACATGTAGCTAGTACATTTTGAGTTCGATAATGTTTCCTCCCACGATATTTTAGTGCTTCATGTTGTGAAACTTTAGCACGTACATGTGTTCCATCAATTTCACCAATACAATCCTGATATTATAATGTCAATTAATAATATAAATATTTTTGATATTAGATTAAATTAAATAATGTTAAATTGTGTTTACCTTAACATATGGGTAGAATCTTTGATTGTTGGCGATTTCAGAAGGAACATGGGAGCCATCAGGTTGTTTGATAAATTTTTCATATAACCTCAAGATAGCCCGTAGGACAACATGAAAATGACGACTGACCGACTCTCCAGATCGTCGAAAGATGAAAGATAGCTCACAATTTGTCACATTATGTGCTAACAAGTAAAGTGCTTTCGCAACTTGTTCTTCAACTGTAACTTGAAGTGTTGGTCTAAGGCCCCCATCTCTAACTAAAATCTCACATAGACCAATAAAAGCTAAAGGGGTCATTCTTAATATACTATGGCAAAGTTCAGTCGAAAATAGATGACTAAATTTATCTCTAACTTTCTCTCTTTCAAGACGTATATCATGTGTGATCGTACGTTTATCATTTTTAATTTCATAGACATAAGTCCAAAATCAAATAACTACTTGAACAGCAGTATATGAGTTAATGAGGTCACTTGTCTCAATATGCTACTACTATCTTGAGTATTCTGATCAGCCATCTATAATAAAATTAAGATAGATGCATCAAACCAATTAAACTATGTACATATAAAAATATATTTAAATAAAAATTATCTATGAGATTACACATTTATAAATAACATACATGTATGGAAAAACAAATATATTGTTGAATGCTAAACTACTACAGATTGCCTTTATTTTTATCCATGAAATACCTACAGTATTGCAACTCTATTTTTCTGAGAGATTAGGTATTGTAAATTTTTTGTGTATATATATTCCTTCATATGGATATTCCTACTTGTGTTTACTATTTTTAATAGTTCATTTTTATCACTGGGATTTGAGGCTGAGTCCATAGTTTATAGTTCTGGAAGCTTGGGCTTTTGTTGGCTCTTTGTTGACCAAGTTTCTAATCCCTCTTAGTTTTGTTTGGTGTTGACTATATGATTTTTTTGTTCTTTTTCAGGTGATTGATAAAGTTTAAGAAGAAACAAAAAGCCGTGCAGATACTACTTTGGACTGCTATTTTTTAGAAAGTGTTATAACCACTTGTACTTTTTTCCATAACTTTCCCTGGGAGCTCCCACCCTTTTTTCTCTAAGGCGACTCGAATTCACAACCTCAAGTTTTGAATTCATGGATTCTTACCATCTAACCTCTACTTTAACTATTTGATCAGTGTGGCATTTGTTTATTATATGAATATCTCCCTTCTTGCCTACAATTAGTTTCTGAATATTCAGCTTACCCAGAATATTGTTAATTTCTTTTGCAGCTGGAAAAGCTAATGTAGGTGGGAAAGGAAGGGGAAGAGGAGGTAGGGATGAATATGAACTAGTTTTCGTTGCCAAATCTGAGGTGTTGAAGTTCATGTTAAAGATGATTTTCACTTTATACGTAGAAGGTTACACGAGATGAAACCATTCAGACTACTTTTAGTTTCTGTTACTATGGGATTTTATTCCTTCTCTAGCTTGTGGTATTATTAAGATTAGGGAGGCAAACTTACTCTATTTTGTTTTTACTCTAATCTCCTGAACTCAAATCAAGAGAACATCCTAATATACACTCCAATGAACTGGCAATTTAACAATAAGAATTCAAGTGAAACAAGACTCATACTGTAGCAAAACTTAAATTATTCCGATAGGATTAATGCATCTGGTACTACTACATCTTATGGAAGACTCCCTATGTATAGCACATCCACAACATCAACACAAACTAATATCTTCTAGGCCAAAGGAAGCAATTTATTTGCCTTGAAATAGTCAGAATGTGGGGTTCCGTTAGGAAATAACTAATGCTCATTGATGTCTTATCCCTAAAGTCCCTAACTGGAATCTTTATTATTGGCACTATATGGTCATATTTCTATTGTATTGGAGGTACAAATATCTCTATACAAGTTTTAAAGATTTAGCTGTGCGCAGTCTATTTTTACTAAGTTGAGTTGTGCTTCATCTATAAGTTCGAATATCTTACAATCGATTCAAACTAGAAATACAGTTCACCAAGTGAAACAATCATCAGTAAAGTAAATCCTATTTACGACACATCCAAGAAAATCAAACGCCAACAATGCCAACAACGAATGAGCGTAGAAGAAGAGAAGACATCTTAAAATAATAAGTAGTTAAAGTTTCAAAAGACATACCTGAAAGAATGAGTGTAGAAGAAGAGAAGGCAGAAGATGAAAAACAATAGAGGAGAAGTACGCAAAAACACAGAGGATAGGTAAATAGAAAAGAGCAAAATAAAAATATGTTAGGGTTGATACTAAAGTAGAGATTGTGCAGTTGAGGCTATTGGTAAAAAAATATTCTTACTTGCTTGATACTAAAGATACTCTTTATATTCCTTGTCAGATAAATACATTCGTTGATCACCTGTGAGCAATATGAGCATTTTTAGTTTGTCGACTATGCAAAGAATAACATATTCCACAAGTATGTCCAAGCCTATTACAATAACTACACTTAGGTCTAGAATAACATACGCCACGCCTTCCCCTCGTTGATTCTTCATGGACTGTGATGTTTGATTTTCTAATCTTCTCATTTAGGGCTTAGATTTAATCATAGGACTTGAACTTCCAATTTCAATATTTTTCAGTGCCAAAAAAATAAAATATCATGCCCAAAAGATATCTTGGAAATTTGACTTGAAAATTCCAAGAACCAGATCTGAATTTCTGAAAAAAATAATTCCCAAAAAAAAATGATGTCGCCGGAATTAGGGTTCTGGCGATTGGAATCCCAAAATAATTGTCGAAATCTGGAAAGGAGTAAGTGGTCAGAGTCAGAATAGACTGGCGACCCCAACAGAAAAATAAATAACTCAAAAATCGATAGGAGATGGGCTCACGCGCCGGCGTGTGACGCAGGTCTCGCTGAAAGTTTTGAATTTCCGCTGGCGCGTAGAGGGTAATTTTCCAGCAGTTTTCGTTGGGTTTTTTTGTCTCCTGACCTTTCAATCCTTTTTGTGGTGTTGTATTTTTCACACAACCCACAAAATAAAAAATGACCCAAATCAGTCACCGAAATGACGCACAATGACTAAGTTATCTTTTCTGATATTTCTAACCTACTCTGATACCATGTGAGAAATATAAGAGAAAAAATATTATTGAATTGTTGTCTCTAAATTATTACATTGAGACCCTATTTATAGACATTACATTCCAATCCTATTCCTAATAGGACACTACATTACAATTCCTTTTCAAGTAGAATTCAATATGCTATTCTTATTCTTATTCTTATTCTTATTCTTATTCTAACACATAGCTCCACAATCCTTTCTGGTCCCAAATGCCTGTCTGGTTTGCAGAGTGTTCCTAGAAGCATGCACATTATACACCAAGTAAATCTTTAATTTCTTGTCTTCCCTACTTGTTAGATTGCACATTTCACAATCGAAAAACATGGGGATATGGTCACAACTCACAATAAGTCATTTGACAGTCTCTTCCTATATGATGGATTAGTTACTGCACTAAATATTTAAAACTTAAGTCTTTCTTGTAGACAAGTAATAATCTTGTTATTTTATTGATGTAGTTTATAGTACATCTCTTAATACATCATGGATTATCCAACTCGATCAAAACTTTGACAAAAAAGAAAAAGAAGTAGAAGAACAATGTTAATCCTCATCATTTACACCCTTTATTTTAGTAGGTACCTATCTTCTTTATCATCCCTTATTGTATCAAAATAGATCCAATTTCTAATGTTCTTCCATTTGATTATGATCTGACCAAAATTTATGGTTGGAGTCTTCAACTTTGCCTTAATTTGTTCTTACATTGAACATAAGCAATTATTCTCTCTCCTACTTGCTCATTCTAGGCATCCGCAAGTCCCAAAACATATACTCAACTATGGTTACAGATTGCGATATCCTTGTTTTTCTTTACTTCATTTTCCTAGGATTGTAATTTGTTCTCTTAACACTTCTGATAGCTACAATCAAATGTCGATGCTTTCTTTTACAGATTCCATAAGTATAATCTTTAACCTTGATTGACCTACACCGTCCTCTTTACTTAACAGGACATGTTGCAGTCCCATAATTAGGCTACATTTGTTGTAGCTGGGAATGGAACTTTATCTTTTACTGGGCATTTACCTGGAGAATGGCTCGCACGTGTCTATATGTAGGAATTTGGCTCCTCAGATGTTTCCTTGTTACTAAGGCAGTGGAGTTTCAATGAAAGAACTGATGATGAGACTTTCAAGGCTTGTGTTCCTATTGTTACTCACAAAAATTTGGAGCCTTATATTCAAAGAATTTCTTAAGGTGATTTTTCTTCCATCCTTATTACGAAAATCATTAAAACTCTCTCTTTGAGGTACTATAAAAGAGGTCCTTTTGTCAAAAAATCAGTCTATTGAAATTAACCTCTCTACTTTCACAAAAGATAGGGTCTAGAGCTACTAACGAGAATTCGAATTAGTCAAACTCCAAAGTGAAGCAAGTTGCTTCTCATGGACTGGTGATATCCTTCAACCATTCTCCTAGTATGTTTGGAACACATTTTCTTAAGCTGGCACTATAAGCTTTGGAACACATTTGCTTCTATATTTACTTGTATGTTTTATCCTATGACTGGATTTTTTTTGTTACATTGGGTGTCTTATGGATTGTGGAAGTTTAGGATTTTGAAAGCTAGTTTTTCTCCGAGTATAAGTCACAATATCATGAACAACATTCACCTGAACACTGACTTGGTGATCTAACTTATGTAAATTGGAATGTTTACCTCTTATGTCTTACCACTATTGTTGGGCCGGGCAGCACCCGGGCTACCCCACTAGTTATTCAATTATATAGAAGTGGCATCAGCAGGTACCTCTTGGTTGTCCTCCCTGCTTCCACCTGTTTGAGCTGTTTCAATCCGTGATTTTACTATATCACTTCTATTTAATTATTATAAATTATTTACATATTAAAAATTTAATATTATTTAATAAAAAAATAAATAATCATTATATTAAAAAAAATTAATATTACTATTATATATAAGTGCCATCAACAGACACCTATTATTATTTTATATATAAGTGCCTTCAGCAGGCACCTCTTGGTTGTCCATCTGCTTCATCTGCTTCAATTCGTGATTTTACTATATCACTCTTAAGTAATTATTATAAATTATTTAAATATTAAAAAATAATATTATTTAATAAAAAAATAAATAATCATTATATTAAAAAATTAATATTATTTAATAAAAAATTTAAATAACCATTTATGATATTTCTGTTTCAGCTGCTTCAACCTGTAATTTTACTAAATCATCTTAATTAATTATTATAAATCATTTACACATTCAAAAATTAATAATATTTAATATAAAAATTAAATAACTATTTAAGACATGTCTACTTCAACTGCTTTAACTCGTGATTTTGTTATATCACCCTTAATTAGTTATTATAAATCATTAACATATTAAAAAATTAATAATATGAAATAAAAAAAAATATTTATGACATGTCTGTTTCAGCTGCTTCTACCCATGATTTTAGTATGTCATCCCAAATTAATTTTTATAAATCATTTACATATTAGAAAATTAATAATATTTAGTAAGAAAAATAAAAATAGACATTTATGACATGTTTGTTTTAGCTGCTTAAACTGCTATTTTACTATATCACCCTAATTAATTATTATAAGTCATTTAAGTATTAAAAATTAATAATATATAATAAGAAAAATAAAATAAATATAAAATGATAAATTAACTCTTGATGTTTCATATTAACTTGGCATTTTATACGAGGACCACTTAAATTTTTTTCACAAGTGTTTTTTATAGAAATTTTGTTATATCACTTGTAATTAATTATTATGAGTCATTTAAGATATCTCTGCTTTGCTACTTCAATTGTAATATTTGGTTGACTCTTGAAATTATATCAGTGTCACTTAAATATAAATAAAAGAAAAAGTATTATAAATCACAATAATTAAAAACTTAAATTATTTTTAAAAATATAATAGACAATCAACGCCACAAAAGTTTAGATAAGGAGAGAGTATTATAAATTACAATAGCTAACAGCTTAAAATATCTATAAACAATATAATTGATTATCTAAATTTTATTTGTCACATAAATTGAGACAAAATGAATACGTAAATAATATAAATCAAAATAATTAAAAAATTAAAAGAAAATTAAGGATATAGAATATTTGATGGACTCTCAAAATTATACCAGTGTCACTTAAATTGGAATGGAAGAAAAAATATTATAAATTACAATAATGAAAAACTTAAATTATTTTTAATATATAATTGATTATCAATAACATAAAAGTTTGGATAAGGAAAGTGACATATATTAATTCCAAATTACATGAAAAAAATTATAAATTATAATAGTTAACAGTTTAAAATGTCTAAAAAAATTAATCTGTTATATATTTTAAAAGACTACACAAAAATATTATAAATCACAATAATTAACAACTTAAAAATTTAAAAGATGTACAACTTAAATTATTTAACGACATGTAAAAAATTTAATTGATTCGCTAAATACTATCACACTCACATATATTGGGACAGAGGGAGTAACATATATTATTTGAAAATTAGTATAAAGTACTATAAATTACAATAATTAATAAATCAAAATGTGTATAAATTTTATATAAAAAATTTAGTTGACTCTCTAAATTTTATTAATGCATATAAATTGAAATAAAAACAACAAAATATATTATCTGAAAATTATGTAATAGGATTATAAATTACAATAATTAACAACTTAAAATATTTAAAAACAACACAAAAATTTAAAACTTATATTAAAAATTTCATTGACTCTCCAAGTTTCATCAGTGTCGCATAAATTAAAATAACAAAAGTAACGCATATTATCTATAAAATTATAAAGTATTATACATCACAATAATTAATAACTTAAAATATTTTTAAAAACATTCAAGAAATTTAATTATCTCTTAAAAATTTAACGATATCACATAAATTAAGGCAAAAAAAAATCTATGTTGGGCCCGAGCATGCACGGACTCTATGAATCTAGTATATGTATGTATGGAATTCTTCGATTAGGGCTAAAGAAGCAAAGGGCATATACTTTATCAACTCTGCAACAAATATTTTGTGATAATTTAAGATATTCGCCACTAAATCTCTTTGAGCACCTTAGGTATTCAATTCCCATTCTCATATACTTACTCAAATGTTTGAGTCTAATCAGTAGTTCGCATACTATCGGTATGGGAGTCAAACTCTCCCTAATTTATTAAAGGGGAAAGAACACTAATAACATGTTAGCTGAAAATTGACACGAAAATGACCATTAAAGTTTAATTTCATTCCCAACCATTTCCTGGCAACTTATACAATACTATAGATCTATAAATGATGCAAATTCTACGTATATCATTTTAAAAGATGCATATTCTATATAACAATGATACATTCCACCCATACTTAGCTACTCTACTTTTTTACGAACTGTATCAATATGATATATGAATTGTATTAGTATGGTATATGAGCTGTATCTGAATTATCTGGGCCAAAATGACCCAAATAAGAAGAAGGGCCATTTAATAGAATTAAGTGCCTGTTTGAGATCAGGAAATTGCATGCCAATGACCCGAATATGGGTGACTTTAGATAGTTGACCCTAAATAAGAATGTCTTTGGACAATAGACTTCCTTACTTTTTAATATACTAAAAGTACAATTTTGCCCCTCTACACCTCAAATATATTTTTAAATTTTTCATACTCATTTATCTCTCAATTTTTTTTTTCACTTTTTTATTTTTCCTTTACTTTTATTATTCTACTTTTTTTTTCACTTTTTTATTTTTTCCTTTAAATTTAGTGTTTTGCTTTTTATTATTTTCAATTTTTATTTTTTTCTTTAACTTTATTTTCATGTTTTAATTTATTTGTCTCAAACTTTATTTTTTTCTCTTTTTCTTTTTTATCAACCATTATCTATTTCTTCATTTTTTTCCTTTTTTAATTTATTTGTCTTTAACCTTTATTTAGAGTTTTTCTTATTTCTCTTTTTTTCCCCAGATTTTTCTCAGATATTCATTCTCTTTGTTCATTTTTTTTTCTCATTTCCCAAATACTTTTTCTTTTGCTCCTCTTTCTCTTCATCTGATTTCAATCAAATAGACTCATGATATTGATCATCAACCATTAGATCACGACTTGATTCACCTTGGAGATTATCTTTATTTCTCATCTTTCTCTTGATCCTTTTTTACATCATGGTATAAGAGCTATTGACTATTGATATGGTCTAAATTAAGATAATCGAGGAGAAAAATTAAGAAAGCTAGTAGGATTAACAGTGGTGGTGGTGATAGATAATGAATTGCCCAAGAAATTGAGTCATAATCATCAATTGTATCTGAATGCATCAGCTATGTTTGGAGTTATGTTGTTTTTTTTATTCAATTAGCGAGATAAAAAACTATTGTGTGGATTGAATCTATGAGAATTTCCATACTTGGAAGAAACAAGTTGGGATTCATCAATTGCACATGTAGGAAAGAAATCTTCGACCCACAGATCTCTCATTTCTCAAAGATGTTCTGCTCGAACGTTTAATGTTTGGCTCTTGGGTTGTGGATTCGAAGGAGTGGGTTTATTCACTTTCAACTTGTGGTCGAACTTTGAATGACACGGTATTATCACTTGCTATCCTAATCTATATTTGTAATGCGCTTTTGACTTGTCTTTTGTTTTGTTACTCCCTTTCTTCTAGTAGGTCAAATATGCTGACAGTATTTCTTGTTTGGTTGTTTGTAAGGGTTATATTTATTCTGGTTCTTGGGATACAAGCTTAAAAAATATTTTTATATGTATGTTGTAGACGATGAACGTCTTGGTGAAAATTTATCTTCTGCTAATGTTGATCAGTACTAGTGTTTGGGTTTATTAGGAAGTGCTAAAGTTTGTTGGTTTGGGTTTTTATTGTTTGTTTGGTTGTTTTTCATGGAATTTTGATGTCTTATCCTTTATTCTTGCCTTTTACTTCATTAGTAGAGCTAGGGGCCAGAGTTAAGTAGAGGTTGTGCATTGACGAAAATTCATATGTCATATTATAAGGTCAAATTTTTTTTTATGTATTTATTGTAATGATGAACACCCTTGATGAAAATCCAACTTCCACTAATATTGGTCAGTAGTTTGGATTGGCTAATATCTACCTGCTACCTTTGTAACTTTGGTGTAAAGTTGTAACTTTTCTATTCACTAATAGAGCCATGTGTATAGTTAAAGGGGCGAAAGGGGTCATTCGGATCAACAACAACATACCAAGTGTAATTCCACAAGCCACAAGTGGGGTCTGGGGAGGGTTGAGTGTATGTACCCTTACTTTGTGCAGGTAGAAGGGGTCAGCTAGACCCCCTTTGTCAAAAATTTATATTGTATAAGTATATACAAAGTCAAAAATTCTCTTTGTTATGTTAACTGAAGATGATGAAAATCCAGCCTCCACCACTTTGAAAAATGTTGTTTCAGTAGTTGATTGGCTAAATATCTAGTTGCTACTTTGTAACTTCGGTGTAAAGCTGTAAAATTTTCTATATGTTCAATTCTTGGAGTTCTATTTCCTCTTGCTTATTCTATGCTCTAGTCATACTCTTTCTTTTAAATCGTTTAGCTGGGTAAATATATGTATAGAATTGGATACCCCAAAATATCAAAGGAATTCTAAAAAAGGATGAATGTTGACTTAGGCAAGGTGTCTATAAATCACGAGTAAGTAAAAGAGAGTAAATTTTTTCTTTAAAGTTGAATAAAATGTCTAGAAATTCTTTGATGTGGTTTATTGCAAAGTAAATGGTGGAGTTAAACTTACAGTAAAGTAATGATGTATCGATTATGTACCCAAGCAAAGGTATTTGAATAGTTGAAAGAGTTAGAGAAAAAGTTACATGATTCTTGTCATACCCGGAATGCACAATTACAAAAGTTAAGCCACTTTACGTATTATGAGTCTACAATTGTATCAATAACCACCCATATTAGTATAGGGCTTATAGTGGGATAAGTTAGAAGAGTAGCAGTGTTGTGGCACAGTTTGAGTTGTACCTATGTCTGCTTTGATCAGCCTTTTAAAGTATTCTTCCTTTCTTTTACAGCGAAAATACTTTTGGTGGTTAAAAACCAACATCTTTTGCTTTGCACGCTCTTGATCGACAACTCCTTAGCAATGAAGGTTTGTGTACCAATTCTTATTTGGAAATAGCTATCCTTTTATTACCCCTTCCATCTTATTTATTACTTTTCTCTTTTTTTCGTTGTAGTCTCTTCCTATATTCTTGGACAAGCTTGTACCATCGCAGGTAGCAATACTGGTATCTGTTACATTAATTCTCATGTTCGGAGAGGTGGTCTATTCTATTTATCAACTTAACCTTTTAGCTTGTTAGCTATGGAATTTGCTCGACTCTTGTCCTCTAACTAGGTTCGTCACTTTTACATTTGCAGATAATTCCTCAATCAATCTGTACTCACTATGGATTGACAGTTGGTGCCACTGTAGCACCCCTTGTTCATCTTCTGCTCTGGTTATTCTTCCTCATTGCTTATCTAATTATTAAGGTATAAAACACAACAATCACATTCTATAATTTACTCATGTAAAGTTGTTAAGTTTCCATGTTTTGCTACCAAAGAGAGAGAGAAATGCTTCACTAGCTGTGTGTTCTGTTTCCACCTTGTACTCGCATTTCGAATTAGATGACAAGGTTTAAGAAATAAAACTAGATGAACCCATCAACAACTCATAAGATAGATTTGTACTCATATATGCTACGGTGGTTAATTTGTAGGCTTTGTTCCTTTTCTGTAGCTTGGAACGAAATGGAAAGAATGCAACATAAAGTTGAATGGAGGAGTTCCTTGGTTATGTTCTCCCTCCGTTTGGATTTACTTTTCACATTTTGACGTGGCACACCTATTAAGAAAATAATGATTGGTATAGTGACTTTACAATATTATCGCTATCAATTGATATTTAGTAATAGGTATTGAAAATGATTTCAAGAATAAGTAATTAATGCTAAGGGTAAAACATGAAATTTTTTGTTTTGTTTTTTCTTGATTTGTCAAAAATAACGAGTAAAAATGAAAATCAAATTAGGAAAATAGTGACAAGTAAATCCGAACTGAAGGAGAAAATTTGTAATAATATCACAGTTACTCCATTTTCCTATCTCTATTTATTTTTTGTTATTACTATAAATGATAAACTTCTCATGCTAATAATTTGATATGTAAAATATCTATCAGTTTCTTTATTAAGATACACGGATATTCATCTTTAGAATTGGAAAAAAAAATAAAACCTCATGCAGCAATTTGAGAGAATTTCCCAGTGTTACTTCTTGTTGTTAAGGATCTTATAGTTGGCTTGATAAAGAAAAGAGATCTTAACTTCATCCTTAGTTTTTCTTCTAGGTCTTGGATTGGATGTTAGGTAAGAGGCACGCTGCCCTTCTGCGGAGAGCTGAGCTAAAAATGTTTGTGGATTTCTATGGCAATGAGTTAATCTTTGGAGATATGAGCTAAAAATGTTTGTGCATTTCCATGGCAATGAGTTACCTGATGCGATAACGTAAAGTATACAATGTAAAATCACTATTGATTCATTTGTTGGTATCTTTGTATATTTATATTTTATTATCGAAGAATATTTTTTGCCTTTCCTTGTGGCAAGTTTTGCCCCTGAGGCAAGAGTTATTGAGTATCTTCTAAATTAGTAAACAATGTGGCAGGGCCAATTCATGCCCATGAGGTATAACTTGTTCCTATGGGGGTTATCTTATCATTAAATATGTGCGACTGCTATATGAGTATTTTCATCATTAATATTAATACACATCGCTTTCTCAATTTTATATTAACATTTATAACCTAGAGAGAGAATACATACGCATCACTTCACCTTAACAATTTTTCCTCATTGTTCATCTCCATCTCTCCAATAACATGTATCCACCATAGTCTTATGCTAAAGAGAAGTTACTTTTGATCAGCTAGGCACCAAAAATATAAAAATACATATACTTGTTATGTGTAGTTTAGAATTTGCTTGTGATCAGCTAGGCATAAAAAATACATATACTTGTTATGTGTAGTTCAGAAAGTCTTATGCTAAAGAGAAGTTGCTTGTGATCAGCTAGGCACCAAAAATATATATACTTGTAATATGTATTTCAGAAGGTGCTTGTGATCAGCTAGGCACAAAAAATACATATACTTGTTATACATATACTTGTTATGTGTAGTTCAGAAGGTGCTTGTAATCAGCTAGGCACCAAAAATACATATACTTGTTTATGTGTAGTTTAGAAAGTCTTATGCTAAAGAGAAGTTGCCTATGATCAGCCAGGCACCAAAAATACATATAATTGTTATGTATAGTTCAGAAGGGAGATGGAATATATACATTTGTCTTGTGAACAAGACGATCTACGATGTTCATTACTTTCAGTGCCAACTCTTCATAGTCTTTCTGTAAAAGAAAATCAACCAAGCTTAATTTACAAGTTGATAGATGTTATGAAGCATAAACCAGCTAAAGATATTAAGAAATGGAACCATTCTTTGTTATCAACGGATTTGCAGGTGTCTGCTCTAGCTGTAAGTCTTATCCAAAATCTCTCATTGAAAGCAAGAACGTTCTCCACAACTAGTTGTGGCAGATGCAACCATAATAGAAGGATAACTATTTAGTTTCACCAATGTAGATCAAAGCTCAGATAGAGAAATTATCCCAATTTTATGACTAGTATAGCTATCTATTTCGCAGATCATTAAGGGTATCACTGCATGTACAGATTCATAACACTAAAGAGCTTACAATGACAATAAAACCTATAATCCACCAAATTAAACTACATAAGAACAAAAGCTACACAGGTTGATCCTAACTAGGTACACTGTATTGGAAGGGGGGTCTTCATCTGCATTCCCCAACTTAGAGACAGAAACAAATTAATTGATTTAAGAGAACTGGCAATCACACCAGCAACATCTAGATTGACTACAACATTTCCATGTGCTTTGTAAAGTGACAAAAAATTATACAATGCAGGTAGATGAAGAGAAGTGAAACTTGAAACTACTATAGGTACATAGTAATCATCAGTAATTATTTTGGTTTTCATCAAGTAATTATTGGTCTTACTGCGGTGATATTTTACAAGTATAAATCTAATGATAGAATTACCTTTTTACTTGTGGTTCTTATGAGTCATTACTCTAAAGTAAATTATTGGTTCACACTTCACAACATTGATACCAATCCATATCAAATCTTAAACTCAATAAGCTAATTTGACTGACTTAGGTTTCACGAGGAGATTATTTTAGAAAGTGGAAGCAATACAATGCTTCAATTATCAACCACCTTTTCTTTTAGAAAGTTTGAGATAAACTAGTGGCCTATAGTCCAATAAAGATCTACCAAGTTATTGCACACTAAGCTAGTGTCAACTCTTGCCCATAGGGCATAACTTGTTTCTTTGGGGCTTAAGTCTTGACTCTAGGGAAAGTATTGTAGATTATCTACCGAATCATTGTAAAATAAGCTACTGTCAACTCTTGTCCATGGGGCACAACTTGTTCTACAACTTGCCTTCAAGGCAAATTTTAAAGTGTATCCCATGAAATTATTCACATCATATCTCTTGGGGGTGTGGTCCTTCCCCGAGTCCTGTTAATATGATATATTTTAACACATCAATATATAAAAAAATTTAACATGCTAAGTAATTTTTATAAAAAATCAATAAGAAGGTATTGAGTTAAATACTTTACCACAAGTTTAAACTTCAAATAAATAAGAAGACATTCGTGATTGAAAGTCAAAAATACTTGTTACTAGCTAAAATAGGGGATTAAAGAATCCTATTATAAATGCTATTTTGATCCAACTTCTTGGATAAAAAGTAAAACTAATCATGTTTTCTTATTTTTCTTTCTGTATCTTCTTGCATATGGATGAAGGATAAGAGTGTAGTGATAATTTGATCTATTGTGCTTGATTATTTTGCATATCGAGTATCTGTAATTGTTTCTTGAAGATTCTGTTCTACAGATATCTGGATGTTTGTTTTTTCCCAAGCAGACCTCCTTATCTTGGGGTTTTGTGATCAGATCCTTTATGCTATCTGGGATAATCCATAATGTTGTGCTTCCAACTGGTAGGATTTCTCCCTGGTATGTTTGTATCCAAGACTATCTTAAGAACCAATGTGAACAATAGCTAGACTTATTCGTATGTCTACTGTTTATCGCTTCAATTGCATGGGTGCATGGTATCTCATCTGTTTGAAATACCAAGCATTAATAAGTCCTACTCTTCAGGTCTACAATATATTTGACTCATTCTTCTCTTATAACAAATCTTATTGCATTAATGGGGTCTACCTGTAAATAAAATTATAAATAAATGACAACTTATAGTGAAACATCTAGTATATGAGCAGAATCAGGCATATAGAGCAATCAACCATACATAGGGGATGAATCTTGAGGCAACCAAAAAACAGCTACAATCAAGCATATAACATCAAATCACATACTAATATTGAACTAATCGAAAGTCTAATAATAAGTGACCAATAATAAGGAGTCACAATTAAGGTTCTATTTCAAAATGGAAGAGAAAGGCCAATATAGGGGATTGTTAGAGTTTTAATGCTTGGCTTAGTCAGGGAAGCATATACCCCAGAGGCTTAAGATAAGGATCATGTGCTATTTAAGGATGTGTCATACATCTTATTCTTCAAGTTAGACCAAGTTTGATGCCAGTTGCTGGGCATCAGGATATCAATGGTGACTCTGTGAGGTCTGGTATCTTTAAGAAGGAGATTTGTCCAAAAGTCCTTGGACAACGGTCAATTGAAGAGAATATGAGGGATATCCTTAGTATGATAATTGCAGAGGCTGCAACTTTGGGATATAGGAAGGCCTCTTTCAAAGAGAAGGAGAGAGGTAGGGAGTCTTATATTGGGAAAACCAAAGGAAGGTTTTGGTCTTAGGGGTGGGGGAGTTGGATTTCCAAATCCATTTGAAATACTTTTGAGGAGGGTTTAGATTAGAGAGATTTCTTTTGGCCAGGAGGTGGTACATGCTTTAGCATGTGAAGTGGCCATTGCTACTGAGGCCCTAGATGGGCTGGTCCTTGCTGATTCTAGGGTTGTGGGAAAAGGTGCACTTGATTTTGGTGATGATGTCTTGAGGAAACTGGATTGAGAGATCATGGAAAAGCCAGTTTCCATTATTCCAAATACTGGCCAGAGAGATAATTTCCTGCTGGGGATGTAGAGGCCCCTGAATCATAGTTCTAAGGGGTTCCCAGTGAGGGATCCATCTATCTATCTAGAATTTCACATTTATACCTGAGTGAATCACCTAGTGGGTCCTCAAGTTTCACCTACTATTTCCAAGTTGAATAAATCTCCAGATTCTAGAATTGCCATTAACATTGGGGTTGGACCTGTGATTGTATTTGTGATTGAGAACACTGGCCCATAAGCTGACAAGTTATGGGAGAATATCCTGGCAAAGCTGGTACTCATGGTTTCATTCCTAAGGATAGAGATCTATATAACTAAGCCACCCTCATTTTTGGAAAGGGAGAAAGTGTCCCAATTCACTAAGTGTATTTTCCACCTTTCCACTTTGGTTTCCTAGATGGAATTCCTTTGGATTCTATTAATCATATAGAGAATTTTGAAGGGAAGGTGAGTGTATTGCATGACATGAGTAGGAATGCTGTTTAGGGAGAATTAAGGAATGGTGATTCTCCCAACCATAGAAATCATATTAGTTTTCCAACCAGCCAGTTTAGCATTCATGTTGTCAATGATGAATTGATAGTCACTATGACAAGGGCTGTGATGGAGAATGGGGAAGCCTAAATATTTGCCAAAGGAGTTTTCTTCCTGGATAGAGAGGATTTGAGAGAGGTGGTCTTTATCTTCTCTTTTGTAGTTTCTAGAGAAGATTATTTTGGATTTTGAGTGGTTAAATCTTTGACCAGAGTGAAAGGCAAAACTTTGGAGGACATTCCTGATTATGACACAGTTGCTAGAGGTAGCTGTGGAAAAAAGTGTAAGGTCATCAGCAAAGAAGAGGTGAGAGAAAGGTGGGCCTCCCCTGCTGATGGAAAAGGGTTTCTAGGCTAGGATGTCAACCTCATGGTTGATTCTTTTGGACTAAAGCTCCATAAACATAATGAATAAGTAGGGGGAGATAGGGTCCCCCTATTTAATGCCTCTAGTTGGTTTTAAAAAGTCAGTTTTCTCCCCATTCACCAGGATTGAGATAGAGGAGAAAGAAATGCAAGACAAGATGAGAGAGGTAAGCCTGGGAGTGACCTTGAAGACCATTCCAGTCTATCAAAAGCCTTTTCAAGGTCAATTTTAAGGATCATGTTGCCTTACTTTCTTTTTATCTTTTGGAATGGGAGATGACCTCTTGAACAATAATGGCATTATCTAAGGCCCTTCTCTTAGAAAGAAAACTGGCTTGGTTAAGGATGATGAGGTTTGAGAGGAAAAGCCTAAGTCTTATAGCAATGATCTTTGTAACAATCTTGTATTGAGTGTTACATATACCAATAGGCCTGAAGTTCTTAAGGTTGGAATCATTATTGCACTTAGTAATTAATAAAAGATAGGTAAGATTGGCCCTGGGGTCTATGGAGGCATTCTGAAAGGTTTCTATACAAAACCTGTAGACAGCCTGCCCTATAATGTCACAGTATCTTTGATACATGAAAGGGTGATTGCCATCAGGGCCAGGGGCTTTGTTGGGGTTAAAGGAAAAGAGGATAGATTTAATCTCCCTTTGAGTGGGAACACTGGCCAGATGTAATATTCCTGCTCTCTCAGGAAGACCCTATAAGAAGGTTTGGATTGACACTTTCTAGGGGAGGAAAGGTGATCAATATTGTAAAGGTTCTAGTAGAAGGAGATTACATGATCCTTAATGTCTTGTGGGGTGTTAATCCCCTCCCCAATGTCTATTTTTAGGGTATTAATCTTATTCCTTCTTCTTCTATTATAATGTGAAAGAATTTAGTGTTAGCATCACCTTCAGCTAGCTAGTTGACCCTAGATTTGAGTCTCCAAAGGTCTTGCTCATGTCTGAGAATATTGGTAAAGTGTTTAGTAAGATTTTCTTTCAGATTGTAGAGTTAAGAGCTGGTGGGATAAGAGGAAAACTTCTGAATACCAGCTATTCTGGCTAGGATCCTAGCCTTTTGGTGAAAGATATTGCCAAAGATGGACCTATTCCAATATTTGGCCTGGAGTTCAAAGTCCCTGGTAGCATCAATAGGGGGTTTGGAGTTAGGAAAAGAGTTCCTGACCATATTAATGAAATTAGGGTGGGAGCACCACATGGATTCCACCCTGAAGTTTTTATCAATGGAAGGGGGGTCTTGAAAATGTTAACAAGAAGAGGGTAATGGTTAGATTGGGTTCTATCCAGATGGGAGGCAAAGGACTCAGGGAAAAGGTGGAGCCAGGTCTTATTGGCCAGGCATCTATCTAATCTTTCAAGGATGAGGTGTCTTATGTGTTTGTACCTTTTTTTTGTCTAGGTGTATTTTCTACCTTTAAAACTAAGGTCCAAAAGATTGCATTTGTTGATGCAATCCCAGAGGGCACCAATTCTATTGACATTGATATGGTTCTCCCTAAATTTCTCTGAAACAGTGAGCATTTCATTAAAATCCCCCCAATGAGCCAAGGGGCTATAGGGGAGTCCTTGATAGAAATTCTATCAGGTTCTCCCATAGAGTTAGTCTAGCATCAATGTTATTACTAGTATAAATGGCACTAAAGAACCAATGAAAAGGGGGAGAGTTTACCTTGACAGCTGCATGGATCACTTGAGGGGAGACAAATATGTCTTAGATACCCATGGAAGAAGAGTCCCACATTATTACAATTCCCTCAGAGTTCCCAAAAGTAGGGAATTGAATTTGACTGTTGAAACCTAACATATCAGTGAGGGCTTTGTGGTCTCCTATTCTAGTTTTATGCAAAGCCAACAGAGAAGGCTTATGGATATTGATCATGGCCTGACAGTGTCTTTTGAATTCAGTATTATTTTCTCCCATAACATTCCATATGATTGTATTCATTTGAGAGAGGGTGGGGTTTGAGGGGGTTTCCATTATCCCCCTTGCCCTTGTCCAATGGATTCAGGGGGGCATTTATAGGTTCCTTCCTCTTTTTAAGAGAGATTCATGAGTATCAAGAAGAATATTCCGGGTCCTGAATCTTGATTTCTAAGTCAAACTTGTTGAGGTCCTGAGAAAGGAGAACTATAAGGATTTCGCTTGTGATTTCCTCTAAGAGATGTTTGAGAGGCTTTCCTAGGTTGATGACCTCTATCTGAGGGATTTTTAAGGTAGCTAGGATTTTCACTATTTCCCTATTTCTCTCTCTTAAGATCTCCATAGTTTTGGACCTTTTCCTCATTTCCAGTGAGAGAGGGAGTAGAGAAGGGCATTGGGATGTAGGAGCTACCATTGTCTAGGGAGGGGGATCCCCAGATCTTTTCATAAAAGTTGGGCCCTTCATGAGAAGAGATGGTATTGCTGGAGGGAAGAAGGAGAGACTCTGACACATCTTGTTTAGCTCTAAGGAGATCATTTCTGGGGAGATGTTGTTCATGAGGCTCTAGTTGAAGATGGTCATCCATATATTTTAACCATTATTGGCTAGACCCAAGTTGATGCCCTTCCTCACTAGCTGGGAGAGATAATGTGGGTCCTAAATGCAAAAGATGAAGGTTCTCTGCTCGAGCTGGAGTGTTAGAGGTATTACCAGCTGCGAGAGGCATAGTTCTATCTACGACTTGGGAACATGGCCCCTTTCTAGGGGTTTAAAGATAAAGAACTCTGGATGAACTAGACTCGAGATTGGGGGAGACATAAGTAGGAAGTTGAAGAAGAGAGTCAGAGCTTATAGAGTAGAAGTTTTGAGAATTATTTTGGGGGGAAAGGGATAAAAGGTCAGTTTGAGAGCTGACCTTTTGACTTCAATCATTACTGGTGCATGCGTCAGTAAATGAAGTGACCTTGGAGATAGCACAATCAAGATCATCATTGATGTGCGCCAATACATTATCATTAGGGGGTCTTGTCATTTGGATACCAGAGGGGGAGAGAGAGGGGTGGATTTTCGAACTAGCAGCCAGCTCAACCTTTGAGAGAGAGGCAATTGGGCCTAAGACATGTTGGGCCTTATTTGACTCATTCAGAGAGACGAACAAAGCCTTACCAAATAAGGCTTGTTGGAGAAGGTTTGACCCATTAACGGTATTCCCCAGAGGAGGATTTGGGTTGTGGGAGTTGGGGCTTTTCCTATTGATAGCAGTATCCCTCCCATCAGGAAGATGATTCTACCCAATAGGCCCAAAACTTTGACTCGGTCTATTAGGGTAATAGGTCGCCATTTTCACACTCTTTCCCTTAGCACCACTTGTAGATGCGTTGTCGGTGGGAATGAGGTTGGTTCTTAAGAAGGGTAGATCGAGGAACTTACCTAACCCAGTATCGAACAATTTAACCTTAATGTTCCAAGCTGGGTTTTATGTTGTATGTTGTTGTTTTTTGGTGTCCTTCTTCTTCCTGTTGAATTTGACCATTTTCCAGGAACCGTCATTGCTAATTGGATTCATCTGAGTATCCAGGTTGTTAGAATCACCCAGTACTGGTCCTTGGGGACATGAGTTGGTGACATATCCTAATTTGCCACAAGAGGTGCAGAGAAAGCCCTCTCCTTCGTAGATGTTTGACTATTTGTGTCTCCCAATGGTGATTTCCGATTTGAGAGGCACATCCAAGGAAACTTGTATGCATAGTCTCGCATATCAACCTCTGAGTGTAGATGAAGTGCAAGAATCGACCTTAAGGAGTTTCCCCACCTTCCTTCCAACTCTCTCTAAGATAGATCCATCATAATACTCAGTAGGTAATTGGCGTAATTGAATACAAATGGCTGTTGATTCGATTGTTGATTGTTTTAGAATGAAATTTGGTTCCCAGACCCTAGCTGACACATATGCTCCAGCCACAAACCAGGGATCGTCTTGAAGAATTTGTTGTTGAGATTCTATAACGGATAATTTAACCGTGAAGTAGTCTAGACCGAGATCAATTAAGGGAAATGCCTCTTTTAGTTTCCACATTTCTATGAGTTTCCTCTTGAGGTAAGAGTGATACACCTTTTTCCCCACCAATTTGATGATTACAGAGAATTCCCATAGTTTGTATAGTCACACTTGTACCTCTGGTGACAAGGAAATGTCATCTTCTTCGAATAGGGGAGTAGGAGTAGCTTGCTTTATTTGAGGATTATGGTCCTGAGGTACGATCTGACCCTTTGTCATTTCGCAATAGGATAACTTTGATGGCGTCTCCGTGGCCATGCCCATGGGGGTATCTGAGGAATCTTGAGGTTTCGGTGCAATCGATGTGGGAGCATGGGTGATGGTCATCCTCTTAGATCAAGTGGGTATAAGAGAAAGGAAGAGGAGAGGGATTTTTAGAAAGGTTGGTTTTTCTCTCTCTAAGGTATTTCAAGATAGATGTTCTACAAGTATGGAGACATTACGTGATAAAATTAGGGATGAAATCATTGAAATTTTTTGTGATATATAAAGGACTAATTATTTTTGTCGTTAATTTTTTTATATGTAGTGATTTAATTTATGAAATAACTTTTGTATTCATTTTTGTTTGATGTTTTAAGTAATATTTAAATTATTTAAGCAATATATCACCATTTAATTTTTAATGTATTTATGTATATAAATATTGATTGAAAATTTTAGAGTATGTACTTTTTAAAATAAATAAAATTTAATTAAAAATATTATAATAGATATTAAAAATAAATTTTCTCTATAAATTAATTTTAGTAATAAAAATCTATTGATAGATGTCCTTTTTGGTCATTTGTCTCAAAAAAGCACTTCTTGAAAAAGATTAGCCAAACACAATTTAATAATCAAAAGCACTTTTCAAATGAATTTATCAACACAAACTGTTTTTTTTAAAGGATTTTCTGAAAAGCTATTTTATAAAAGTACTTCTCAAATAAGCAGTTTTTTAACAACAATCTCAAACGGGCTCTAAAATGTGAAAATTATCCTAAATAGACTTATTAGATTGTTAATTATAAGTTATAGCAAAACTTTTCAATAATTACTAGACTAAAGAAATAATTACAAGTTATATCAACTTTTTAGAAAAATCTATTTTAATTAAATATCCGAAGATCAATTTTTTAATATTTATTATTTATATTATTTCCTTATTTTTAGCATTTAACATTTATCACTCTTAATTAAAGCTTTGGATAATTATGACAAGTTATATTATTGGTATCAATAATTTTTTGTAATAATTAAGTATCAAAGTTTGTTCACAATTTAAGGAGTCATACATGGTAAATATATTTTTTAAAGTTAAGAATTGATTTTTTACTTTTTATTAATTTTAATAACTAACTTACTTCTACAATTTTTTTTTACCTTTTACGACCTTTCATTACCAATAGAACTATTAACCCTTTACCTTTTTCAACTTCTTTTTTCCTTCTTTTAACTTTCTTCTACAATTTTTCATATTTTTCGGTATATCATTACCAATATTCATACGCAAGAGATCTTTACTCTTTAACTTTCTTCTACAATTTTTAATGTTTTTCTTGTGCGCACGTCTTATATAAGTGCGACTTAGAGGGTTGGTTTTAATTCAAAATCAGATTTTTGAAAAATTCACCATCCTTGAACAAGCTTCAGATTTTGATTTTGAAGATGAAATTCCCGCTCATAAAATGAAGAAATCAAAAATGAAAAATTGTGAAAATGATATAGTTACAAGGTCTAAAGCCAATATGAGTGTTGGCAAAGTTGGTGATAATAAGGTTGACACGAAGAAATCAAGAAAAAGTTTGTAAAGAATATAATTTGATTTTGATTTTTTTCTATATTTAATTGGTATAAAATTGATATTGAATTCGTTTTTCTATTTACTGTTTGTGTTTCTAAGATAGGTAATAATTTTATTTAATTATTTGGTGTTCATTATTGTTTGTTTTTATAAGATTGTTGGTATGAACAAAGTTTATTTTTTGTATTTAAATAGTATTTATATAATGTTATACTATTTTATCAGTTGTTTCATTTTTACATCGTTGAATGAAATAGATATAAACTAAGTCGCATCAGATGGTATTAAATTTGATATCAACTATATCAAATTATACATTTTTCGATTCTGAAATTAGTAACATTTGACATGAACATTGTATTTTGATGTTTATTGGTGCTCATTACTCTTTGTCTTTATAAGATTGTTGGTATGAATAGAGTTTAGTTTTGGTATTTAACATAGTATTTATATAATGTTATTCATCTTCTTCTGCTAGAAAACAAACACCAATATCAATCATGGTTAATACTGATTATTTTTTTTGTTGCAACGAAAATTATTTGACATCAAAAAAATTATCAATTAATTTATTTTTAATATTTACGGTGATAATTTTTCATGTAATATTCATTACATATGCTAAAAAATTATGTAAAATAAAACATAATTTTTCTTATCGATTGTCACATTCATAAAACTCATTTAATACAAATGTGATATATGTGAAACTGCATCGATACCAATTTTAATATCAACTTAATACTTTGAGAACTCAAAAAAGTATGAAATGAATATATAAGCTGGTTTCAACATAATTTATTAAGCAATTCATGGATATTTTATTGTGCACTATACTAGTTTAATACACTAAAAATAGTTGTAAGAATACATCATTTGCATGTAGAATCTTATATACCAACACAAATACCAGATTGTTCAGTATTTTCATTAATATCCATTGTCATATATTTTGTTGTCATATACAATAGATATTTAACAAAAAAATCGACAATACTACTTTTTTGATGTGAATACTTTTTTGATGTGAATACTAATATCAATCTTCAACTGTTTTGAATATGCATTAACTAATCCTCTATACTTTGAATTTGTAACTTATATAATCCCATCAACAACAAAATTTTTAGGTCTCCCTATAAACATATTACATAGTTCATTAGCAGGAATTATTTAAAATTTCATAATTTAAAAATATTAAAATTCATAATTTCAACATACTATATTTCATAATTTCAAGATAAAAAAACACACATAAAATAATACAACAAAATAAACATATATCAAAATTGTTCTACTCAAAACAATCAGAATAACATTATAAAAAATGATTAATGTATGAAACATGGCTGAATTATGAAATCACAGATTGAATTATTTTTGGAAGAAAAAATCATTTATATGTTAATGATGTTGGAGCAGTACTTTAATTCCACATTTTAACAATAAAGAATTTAATAAACAAATTAAAAAATTATTTAATTCTTTAAATACGTTTGATTGAAAAATATCAATTTGCTAAATAATGTAACATACCTGACGAATTCCATATCCCTCCATGACATATCATGATTGAATGTAAATTATCAAAATTTATATTTTTATAACACAAAAATTACTTATGTTTGCTTTTCTTTCACAAAATAATTCTCAGCAGTTGCATAAAAGAAACGAAAATTACGAATTTGATTTACTGAAAAAAGTAAATTGTGTAGAAAAAGAAGATATTGTATGAAGATGGAAATTCTTAATGGAAGCATTAAAATAGGAGAAAAGAAAAACGGTTAGAGGGATTTGGGGTGGATTGAGATCAATAATTAAGGTTAACTATATTTAAGGAAGGAATATTGTCTATTAGTTGTATTAAATCTTTATTTTTCTTTTCAGTAATTACTTTTTTGTATTTTTTTAAAAATAAAAAAATCATTTTTAACTACTTTTTTTTTTTAAAAATAAAAGTTGCTATAACTTGAAAATTTAAAAGTTTTGTTATAACTTGTAATAAATAATCTAATAAATTTATTTAGTTAATTTTCCCAAATATGAAATAGCCGACTGACCACTCTATGTCCAGTGACCCAAACATAGGTCAATTGTTTAAATGGGCCAGAGTGTGTCCTTTTCCCTTTATTAAATGGGTAATTCAGTCCGAAAAACTTATCGAGGCAGGATCCAGAGAAGGGCATCACACCAAAGAGTGTAATGCAAATGGTGTACTCTAATACAAATAATAGTGACTGCTTCCACGACTTAAACCCATAACCTATAAATCAAACAAAAACAACTTTATCTTTATTTCAAAACTTCCTTCACCCCCTAATTAGTCAAATTTGTGACCCATAGCATATTCAAATGACTAACTAGAGAATAATTAGTTTTTATATATACAAGGATAAAAAGGGATAACACATCAGCTAACATTACACCATCTCCAAATCCAATACCAATTTTTACACCAAATCCTATTTTGGTGTAAAACTAGATGTTTTCCTCTCCAACCCAACATTATATTTCACACTATTATAGTGTTGTGTGTTTACTATAACACTTTTAATTAACATATTATATATTCTATGATTTTAATTAAGTTCATAGTATACCTAATTATTTTTTATGTACTATCTTTATAATATTAGTTTTAAATCTTAGTTATGTTTTATAATTTAAAAAAAAAGAATTTTTCTAATAAATTATTTTTATATAAAATATAAATTATTTAATGAAATAATTAAATATAAATAAAATAAAAATATAATATTAAAGAGAGAAGAATATAAAAAGAATATTCTTTTAAATGTAAAATTTGGTGTAGTGCGTTATAGTTGGTTTACATTAAAATGGCATTGACATCATTTTAGTGTATAATTTGGTGGTTTGGGTTGGTGATGCCCTTGGAGCCAATGTTAACAAGTTATATTTCTCAGTCGTTTGCTGTAATGACCTGTTTTTATCATTACTAAAAATATCTGTGGTAAAAGCATAAGAATATCTTTCATCATAAGTGTTAGGATCAGTTCTTTCATATAGGAGTGCAGTAGACTCCTAACATAAAGTTAAGTTGGAAGTGTTTTTGCCGTTTCCGTTTTAGGCGAAGATTAAACTAGAGTCAAATTTAAATGATCACTCCTCCTAGAATATACATAGTTATGAGATCCAATATCCACTAAATTAAAGATCTCTGAGTTTTCTTTCTAACTCCATTGACCATTCGTTAATCTGCTTCCTAAGTAAGAAGTTATGATTGTTTTACTAAAAATTATTCATGCTGAAAAAGTTGAGGCCGCTATAGCGGGACTCAGGATGCTATAGCGGGACGCAGGCTGCTATAGCGAGATGATGATAGCATATAAGCCTATTTTAGCTAAATTTTTGTTCATAAACTCCTAAATTTCATTTCTAAGCCCTAGAGGGCAATTTCTTATGGTTGGGTAAAAATTTCTCATTGAGGTAAGATGTTTACTCTCTTTTAACTTCGATTAATCTATTTTTCTTTCAGAATAATTAGAATGAAAAATTATGGTGAAATTCTTGTAGGTTAGAACCCTAAGTTCATGAAATTATGGAAAAACCTATGGGTATGTGTATTTTTACATAGAATTGATTCTAGATTGTAAATTAACTCTTCCTAGCATGAAATTATGGTTCAAAAACATGAATTTTGATAGTTGTAGACTGTGAGTTTAATAAAGACGGGAGCTTTAGCTTTAAAACTCCAATAATGGAGATGAGTTGAGTATAATAGAACTAGTTAATGGTTCATTAACCCTTGAATAATCTTGTAGACCATGAACAAGGATAGAACTAATGGGTATGAATTTCTAAAGTATTTGTTTGAAGAGTAGCTGATTAATTACTCTTATAATTGCTTGTTTATTAGATGATTTAGCATTTAAAATGTGAAAAAAATGAAAAAAGTCCATGGTATAGATTATTTGTTGCTGCATCATAACGCTCAGGTAGGCCAGGCTTAACGTGTAGTATATCTTAATTAAATTGCATGACTGTAGTATAATTTGACTAGAAATTTCATGTTTAGGCCTGAGGGCCCAATGAATGATTGGTAATAGTTGAAATTTGAACATGAATTGAGTCTAATTTAGTTTAGTTATTATTTTGGAGCAATTCTTTGATGATTTTGTGGATTATGTATCAATTGTGATAATTTGTGAGAATATATGTATGTTGGTGTTCGATTATGGAACTATGGATTGGGAAACTAGTAACTAGTAATTATGGTATTTTTCAAAAAGGTGTTGATGTAGACTGATTATATTGAAGCAAGAATGGAATTTAATAAGTTGGAAAATTTGCTAAGGCTTTGTCATATTTATGGTTATTCAGAATCTAATTAAGTCCAATATCTATAAATGATCGAATTTAATGAAATTCTTGGTCATTAGTTGCATGACATAATAGTAAATATGAATAAGTTATTTTGCTAGAGAAGCTATTAAACATGAATGATTTATCACAAATGTTGTTGGATAATAGATCATTGCATTTATGGATAAGGACTATGTTACTGTACAAATGGTGATATTTTTAAACTTACTTGATGATTCTACTTGAACTAGTAGGCGATGGTTATATATAGTTGAAAATTTAACTTGATTTATTTGTGCATATTAACTGTTTCTTCATGTACTTGTTACAATGATGTTTTAAGAAGAGTAATTTTTGAATGACATCCTAAGTGTTAATCACACATAACGAGGTTATATTAAAGGTTTGTTTGTGTAATGCCCCAAAAAATGGGTCCCGAAGTGTCACACGGTGCTTGAGGCTACGAGTAGCCCCAAGCTAGCCCTTTGAGACATTTTCATTCAGTTCAACACAAATCAATGGGGTTTCCATAAATAACCCTCAGATATCAACAGAGTAATCATCATCCAAGAAGAAAAGAATTTCAGAAAGATAACAAAATATGACTTACTAGTCAACTCCCAACATCTATACTAGTCTGACAAGCCTCTAAAAAATTAATAAAACCAGCAAGCCATTAAGACATGCCCCAATTGACTTATACTCAGTTATCAAATATAAACAATTCCGTGAAACCAACATTAGAAATCACGTCCTCGGAACATGAGGACTCACCACAACAGAGGATACAGAACAACGTGCCCAAAGAATCACTGTCGAACCTAGAACTGAACACCTGAACCTACATTCCAAGAAAATACAGCACACATCCAAAGATATGGGTCAGTACCATGGAAAGAAATTGAGTATATAAGGGTGTATGCAGTTTTATACACATCATCATCATAAGTATTTATAAGAAATATGCAGGATGTATGCAAGACTCACATAGCCCGAAGAAAATCATCATAATCACGGGAGGATGAAATAAGTACAATAACACATGTGAGTCATCATATAATTTGTCAATCACTTTCAGTTCATCAAGAATATCAATTCTCATAATGTAAATATCATTTAAATAATTCGAAAAAATAACTTTCACAATTCCACTTTCAAATCACTTCACCATTTACCATAGGCACAAGGAAACACACACACGTTGGGAGATCTTATAACCGACATAAACCATGTGAGCTACATGGAGTCCGACGTACAACCCACGTTGGGGAGAGCCATCCTATCCTTGCCATCGGAGTAGGACTATCGATATCAAATCCACACAAACTAGTGATCATTATATAAATCAGCCTCAGGCTCACTCCTACGGGGGCACGTAGTTTTAAGGAAGTAAGGTCGCTTTATACCTCCCACTCGGTGCTAAAGATTTCTCCCAGACATAGCTCAAATCATTTCAAAGACAATCAACAATAAAACAATTTCAGTAATATATAAATATACATCGGGAGCCATCATGCTTCCCATCTATCAAAATCAACTACGTTGTGGATTTCTTTCACACTCGAGTTCAAAACAACTTCATTAAGACCTCAAGTCATTCAAAATATCTCAAATATTCAACATCAGCGTGCTTATAACACACACTTTCTCAAAAAATCACAATTTCCAATCGGGATTCACGACCCAAATATCAAAATCATGATAAATGTTATTCAAGATTCATGCTTTATATCTCCACACATGTAAATTCATCTTTCAAAATCATAAACATCAAGATTTCATAATAATCATCATAAGATATGGGTTCATGATTCAAATTCGTAAAAATCAAATAAAAATTATGCCTTTGTAAAGAAAATTACTTTTGGGCATAAGAACGAAAGAGAGTTCTTGTTGAAAAACCCCACATACCTTGAATGATGAACTTTAGATCGATACTCTTTTTTGAGATGTTAATCGTGCGTTTGAATGATGGTTCTTGGAGTTATTGAACTAGGAACTTGGAATCTTGAATAAATTTGTAGAATTAATGGTGAACTTTGGAGGTTCTTGAAGTTCTTGAACTAGGAACTTGGAATCTTGAATAAATTTGCAGAATTAATGGTGAACTTTGGAGGTTCTTGAAGTTGGATGTAGGAGCTTAGGGTTTTCTTTTTGAGGGAATTTGATGAAATATAACATATAATGCTTCTAATAGGCTTTAATATAGGGTTTGGACGGATTTTTAGTGTGGGGGAATGACCAAAACGCCCCTAAAAATTAAATAATTCTCGAATCTATCCTTTGGTGGACTGTTTTGATAGTCTGAAGTAGATCAACCATAACGTTTTACTCCGATATCCAAATTGGATGAAGCCAATTTCATTAGAAAGAGTACTCTCACATCTTTCCGTTGATATATAGTATCTCACTCAGATCATTGTGTACGAGGAGTTATGATAGTTTGAAGTTGACCCAAAAATTCACTTTTGTTAGGCTGAAGTAGATCGACCATAACTTTTTGCTCCGATAGACAAATTGGATGAAACCAATATCATTTGAAAGAGAACTCGTAGAGATTTCCGTTGATATATAGTAGATCACCCAGATCATTATGTACAAGGAGTTATAATCATTTAAATTTGGAGCAAAAATCCGCCAGGCCTCAGTACTTTTTCTTGCACGTTTTACTGTTCATTACTATTCATAGTTTGATCGGAATGTTCATAACTCGTCGCTCGGGTGTCCGTTTTGGATGATCCACATATCGTTGGAAATATTATTCAATAATATACACAATGGTGGGCCATAATCTAAGACATTGTGCACGAAAAATTTATAATTCATTCTAGAAGATAGAACCCAACACGTTTACGCACAAAATTTCAACGAAAAATTTCCTGGGGTATTACATCATCCCCCCATTGGAAACATTCATCCTCGAATGGCGCTAGACATGCCAAGCTTATATAGGGAATAGAGTATACAGATGAAAACATTCTTTAGACTCATCACCATATTGTTTCTCACTCCGAATGCAACATAGAATGCATAAATTCAAGAAACTACAGCTGAACACATAATAAATGACAACTGAACTGCTGTAACTTTTGTCAAAAGTGCATGATTTAGGAAAGAATGGTACCTTCAGCTTGATCGGAGTTCGCAAAAAATAGGTGCGGGTACTTGGATCGCATATCCGCCTCAGCTTCCCAAGTTGCACCCTCAACAGATTGGTTTTGCCACAACATCTTGACCAAGGAAACTTTTTTGTTCCTTAGTCTTCGGACACTGAAATCAAGAATCTCAACAGGAATCTCATCAAAAGAAAAATTTTCTTGAATGTCAGCACGCACAGAGGAATCCACTACCACAACATCGCTAATATGCTTTCTAAGCATGGAGACATGGAATATTGGATGAACAGAGGACAACTTGGAAGACAACTCGACCTCATAAGCTACCTTACCAACACGGCTAAGAATTTTGTAAGGACCAACATAACGGGGACTAAGCTTCCCCTTCTTTCCGAATCTCTTCACCCCCCTCATGGGTGAAATTTTCAGATACACTAGGTCACCAACTTCAAACTCAAGGTCTCTCCTTTTAACATCCTTATATTACTTCTGACGACTCTGCACAGTTTTCAACCTTTCCCTAATCAACTTAACTTTTTCCATAGCCTCAAATACCGAATCAGGACCACTCACAGCCACTTCACCCACCTCGAACCAACCTATGGGTGATCTACACTTCCTCCCATATAAGGCTTCATACGGAGCCATGCCAATACTAGAATAGAAACTGTTATTGTAAGCAAACTCTATCAACGGTAAGTCATCATCCCAACTTCCCTTAAAGTCAAGTGCACAAGCTCTCAACATATCCTCTAAGGTTTGGATCGTCCGCTCAACCTGACCATCGGTCTGCAGATGAAAAGCAGAACTCAAAAGAAATTTGGTACCAAGACCCTTCTAAAAAGCTTTCCAAAATTGCAAAGTGAACTGAGTACCCCTATCCGAAATGATAGACAAGGGAACTCCATGCAGTCTGACTAGTTCTCGGATATACAATATAGCGTAATCCTCAGAAGTATATAAAGTATGAATAGGCAAGAAATGAGTAGACTTAGTCAACCTATCAACCACAACCCAAATGGAATCATGATGGCATCGGGAAGGAGGTAAACCAATCACGAAGTCCATATTTATCTCTTCCCACTTCCAGGTGGGAATACTAAACTCTTCATCATACCACCAGGTCTTTGGTGTTCAACCTTAACCTGTTGGCATGTTGCACAGTTAGCTACAAACGCTGCTATATCTTTCTTCATACCACTCCACTAATAGATTTCCCGCAAGTCTTGGTACATGTTGGTGGCACCAGGATGAATAGAATATTATGCCCTGTGCGCTTCAGCCACGTTTGGGACACACAATCTACCATGCAATCTCAATACACCATCTCCCCCTTGGGAGAAAACCTCTACTTTTTGGTCCTTGACTGACTCCTTCAGTCTGACCAAACTAGCATCTAAGTATTGCTTTTCCTTCACTTCCGAAACCAAGGAGGATTCGAAACTACTCTAAACCCCTATACTACCTTCAACAGAGTCAAACAACCTAACCCTCAATTTAGCCAAACGATGTACATCACGAGCCAACTCTTTCTTACCTTCTACCACATGCAAAACACTACCCATGGACACTCTACTTAGGGTATCCGCCACAACATTGGCCTTGCCCGAATGGTATAACACACTCATAGCATAGTCCTTTAACAATTCTAACCATCATCTCTGTGTAAGATTCAATTCTCTATGGGTAAACACATACTGCAGACTCTTATGATCAGTGAAAACATCAACATGGACACCATACAAATAGTGTCTCCAGATTTTCAAAGCAAACACAACAACAACCAACTCAAGGTCATGGGTGGGGTAATTTTTCTTATGGGGTTTCAACTGTCTAGAAACATAACCTATCACGTTACCCTTCTGCATCAATACGGAATCCAACCTAACTTTCAAAGTATCACAGTACACCACAAAACCATCAACACCATCAGGCAAAGTCAAAATAGGGGCTGAAGTGAGTCGAGTCTTCAACTCCTAAAAAATCTTCTCACAAGATTCAGACCATAAGAACTTTACTTTCATTTGGGTCAAACGAGTCATAAGAGACGCTATAGAGGAGAAACCCTTAAAAAACGACGATAATAGCCAGCTAAACCCAAGAAACCTTCGGATATCAATCGTAGAAATAGGTCTAGGCCAATTTTAACATCTTTGGTCTCCTGGGGATCAACTCTAATACCCTCGAAAGAAATGATATGACCCAAAAAAGCAACTGACCTCAGCCAAAACTCACACTTACTGAACTTGGCAAACAACTTGTGATCTCTAAGGATTTGTAAGACAGTTCGGAGATGATCAAAATGTTCATCCTCACTATGGGAGTACACCAGTATATCATCGATGAACACTATTACAAACATATCTAGATATGGTCTGAACACTCGATTCATGAGGTCCATGAAAGTTGCTGGGGCATTAGTTAACCCGAAAGACATAACAAGAAACTCAAAATGGCCATAACGCATTTGGAAAATAGTTTTTGGGATGTCACACTCCCTAACTTTGAGTTGATTATACCTGGAATGAAGGTCTATCTTTGAGAAATAACTTGCACCTTGCAATTGGTCAAGCAAATTATCTATTATCGGAAGTGGGTACTTATTTTTGACTGTGACTTTATTTAGTTGGCTGTAATCAATGCACATATGCAAAGAACAATCTTTCTTTCTGACAAACAACACAGAAGCACCCCAAGGAGAAACACTAGGCCTTATGAAACCCTTATCTAGTAGATTTTTAAGTTTCTCTTTCAACTCCTTAAGTTCTGCAGGGGCCATACGGTAAGGAGAAATAGAAATGGGGTGAGTATCCAGAAGAAAATCAATCCTGAACTCTATCTCTCTATTAGGAGGTATCCCTAGGAGATCATCCGGAAAGACATCAGAAAACTCATTGACGACGTTAACGGACTGGAGAGTTGGAGTCTCAGACTTGGTATCTTTGACTCTAACCAAATGGTAAGTACACCCCTTGAAAATAAGCTTTCTAGCTTTGAGGTAAGAGATAAAATGACTCTTGGGTGACACAGAATTCCTAGACCATTATTATTTCTTCTCACTCGACGTGGAGACATATTTCTGAAAGAAGAGAGCACGACTCAATAGCAGAGAGAGATACTTTAAGCATGATAGACTTCTGAAAGAAAGAATCACACTTTTTCCTAAAATATCTTGTAGCCTCTTGCTCATAGATGTGGCACGCTACGCATCGATGATAAAGACTCTACTTAACGTGGATTGTCAGACTCCCTAGGATACCTTAAAACCTTGGCTCTGATACTAAGTTTGTAACACCTCGTAAAATAGGTCCCGAAGTATCACATGGTGCTTGAGGCTTCGAGTATCCCCAAGCTAACCCTTTGAGCTATTTTCATTCAGTTCAACACAAATCAATGGGGTTTCCATATATAACCCTCAAATATCACCAGAGTAATCATCATCCAAGAATAAAAGAATTTCAGAAAGATAATAAAATACAACTTATTTTTCAACTCCTAACATCTATACTTGTATGACAAGCCTTTAAGAAAATCAATAAAACTAGCAAGCCATTGAGACATGCCCCAACTGACTCATACTCAGTTATCAAATGTAAAAAATTTCGTGAAACCAACATCAGACATCACGTCCACAAAACATGAAGACTTATCACGACAGAGGATGTAGAACAGCTTGCCCAAAGAATCACTGTTGAACCTGGAACTAAGCACCTGAACCTATATTCTGAGAAAATGCAGCCCACATCTAAAGATGTGGGTCAGTACCATGGAAAGAAACTGAGTATATGGGGGTATATGCAGTTTTATAAACATCATCATTATAAATATTTATAAAAAAATGTAAGATGTATGAAAGACTGACATAGCCCAAAGAAAATCATCATAATCATGAGAGGATGAAATAAGTGCAATAACACATGTGAGTCATCATATAATTTGTCAATCACGTTCAGTTCATCAAGAATATCAATTCTCATAATGTAAATATCATTTAAATCTTTCGAAAAAATAACTTTCACAATTCCAGTTTCAAATCACTTCACCATTCACCATAGACACAAGGAAACAGACACACGCTGGGAAATCCGATAACCAAGATAAACCATGTGAGCTACATGGAGTCCAACGTACAACCCATGTTGGGGAGGGCCATCCTATCTTTGTCATTGGAGTAGGACTATCGATATCAAATCCACACAAACTAGTGATCACTATATAAATCAACCTCAAGCTCACTCCTATGGGGGCACGTAGTTATAGGGAAGTAAGGTTGGTTTATACCTTCCACTCGGTGCTAAAGATTTCTCCCGGACTTAGCTCATATCATTTCAAAGACAATCTACAATAAACCAATTTTCAGTAATATATAAATATACATCGGGAGCCATTATGCTTCCCATCTATCAAAATTAAACACATTGTGGATTTCTTTCACACTCGAGTTCAAAACAACTCCATTAAGACCAAAAGGTTAAATCATTCAAAATATCTCAAATATTCAACATCAACGTGCTTATAACGCACACTTTCTCAAAAAAGCACAATTTTCAATGGGGATTCATGACCCAAATATCAAAATCATGATAAACATCGTTCAAGATTTATGCTTTATATCTCCACACATGTAAATTCATCTTTCAAAATCATAAACATCAAGATTTCATAATAATCATCATAAGATATGGGTTCATGATTCAAATTCGTAAAAATCAAATAAAAATCATGCCTTTGTAAAGAAAATTACTTTTGGGCATAAGAACGAAAGAGAGTTCTTGTTGAAAACCCCACATACCTTGAATGATGAACTTTAGATCAATACTCATTTTTGAGATGTTAATCGTGCCTGTGAATAATGGTTCTTGGAGTTCTTAAACTAGGAACTTGAAATCTTGAATAAATTTGTAGAATTAATGGTGAACTCTGGAGGTTCTTGAAGTTCTTGAACTAGGAACTTGGAATCTTGAATAAATTTGCAGAATTAATGGTGAACTTTGGAGGTTCTTGAAGTTGGATGTAGGAGCTTAGGGTTTTCTTTTTGAGGGAATTTGATGAAATATAACATATAATACTTCTAATAGGCTTTAATATAGAGTTTGGACGGATTTTAGGTAAGGAGGAATGACCAAAACGCCCCTAAAAATTAAATAATTCTCGAATCTGTCCTTTGGTGGACTATTTTGATAGTCTGAAGTAGATCAACCCTAACGTTTTAATCTGATATCCAAATTGGATGAAGCTAATTTCATTAGAAAGAGTACTCTCATATCTTTCCATTGATATATAGTATCTCACCCAGATTATTGTGTACGAGGAGTTATGATCATTTGAAGTTGACCCAGAAATTCACTTTTGATAGGCTGAAGTAGATCGACTATAACTTTTTGCTTCGATAAACAAATTGGATGAAACCAATTTCATTAGAAAGAGGACTCGCAGCGCTTTCTGTTGATATATAGTAGATCACCTAGATCATTATGTACAAGGAGTTATGATCATTTAAATTTGGAGCAAAAATACGCCAGGCCTCAGTACTTTTTCCTGCACGTTTTACTGTTCACTACTAGTCACTGTTCGATTGGAATATTCATAACTCTTCGGTCGGGTGTCTGTTTTGGATGATTCATATATAGTTGGAAAGATTATTCGATACTCTACGCAATGGTGGGTCACAATCTAAGACATTCTGCACGAAAAATTTATAATTTATTCTAGAAGATAGAACCCAACACGTTTACGCACAAAATTTTAATGAAATATTTTCCAGGGTATTATAGTTTGTTGTATAAGTGTGGTTGTATTATTTCCATTGTATTTGTGATTTTTTTGATATCCGTGGTTATTGTGAGATGAGCCGGTAAAAGAAATCAACATGGGATTGATTGATATAAGGTTGGTAGAAACTAGATGTTTGGAATGTTTAATTACATGGACTGAGCTTGTTACGTACAGATCATGGCTAGTGGGTGACCATAATCCTTTAGCACGTGTGTAAAAATATTTATGAGTTTGATATTTTTTTGAGTGTCCAAGTTTGTTTATTATTTTATTTACATTTTATTCCTTGAGTGAACCGAGTTTGTCTATTGACTTATTTATATTTGGTTCCTTGAGAGGAATAATGGATATTGTTGGTGTTGTATTGTATTCTTGTGTGGTTCGGGATATTGTCATAATTGGAAGGTATGATTTCTATTGGTGCCTATTAAGAACAATTATGGCAAGGTGAAACGTATTGTCGTTAGTCATGAACTGTTGATTTGGTCTATTATTGTTAGTCGTGTTCTCGACTTAAGGAATTGTCTTTCATAACTTATAATTGTCTGATTATTAAATATTTTCATTGGTCAGAATGTTGTCTTTGGTTGATTTTTATATTAAATTGTACCTGTTTGGCTTGTTGGTGTTGATGGAAATAAAGTAAATTAAACGTGTTGTTGACTTATTAATAGATGGCTATGCATTTCTATAATGCATAAGTGCCTCTACAGATTGGTATTTCTGAAAAAACATAATAATTGTTGAGGTCATTAAATAGGTACTAAGGGGGAGATTCTCCATAGTTATTGTTGTTGAGTCCTTAGTGAAGTGGTGTGCTCTTATAATTAGTCTAGGCTGGAGATCTAAAGACTAGTATATTTGAGGGGAAAATGAAAGTTACTCATATTAAGTGATGATATGAATTATAGACTGAGGAAAGTTAAACACTTTATGCACATGATTTATCTTAAATATCTGTATTATATGTTATATGTTTTAACCTTCATCGGTCGATGATGCCTACCGATACATGTTGTTTGTACTGATGCTACACTTTCTTGGGGTATAGACTGATTGTAGGGTTTGTTGATATTTCTTAGGTGATATGGATAGTGATCTCTATCAGCTTCTACTCTTCCCATTCTTATGGTGGGAGTTATGTCCTTTGTATTCCCGTTTACTTATTAGAAGCTTTTGTGCATTTTCTACACTAGGTCCTTGGAGAAGGATGTTTTCTTGTATGTATTTAATTAAAAGAGTTTGTAATAAGTTTTTATAGTGTTGTGAAGTGTTTTATAATTTTTCATTGTGGTCTTCCACATTTCTTAATTGGGTCGTATGAGTTCTCCTATCTAGGTGGATTAGAGTAGGTATCCTCACGATCTGGTTAGTTGGGTCATGACCTTTGCTCAACTAATTATATTTATGACAAGAGTCTTTTTTCTTTTATTTTTTAAAACAGAACTCACTTAAATTTTACTATTTCACCAACAGAATCTCTCTATATATTTGTCACAACCTAAATAACCGATCGTGTCAGTATCGAGCCAACTCTACCCTAGTTAAGAGAGTCTGTGCCACCCAACCTTTACTAACAGTAATAAAATATTTGCTAAAACCTTAAGCATTAGTAAATATTTCATGACCCGATATCATGAGTCATGATGACACCTATGATGTGTGAGCAATTGCTAACACATTTAAGACCTTTAACCAAGACTAATTGCGAAGTCTTAAGAAACTTTTATCGTTTTTGATTTGTTTATGTCTGATTTTACAGTTTAAGCTGATGGGATAGAGAACCAACAAGAATGGAAATAAAAAATTTGAAATCTGGAGGAATCTGAAGAGTAGTGTGCCTAACGACATCCGTGATAAGTCGTCAGCCCTGTGATAGGTTATCACACTTGTCGTCATACTTAAGCATGATTTGAAGCCTGTGACGGCATCTGGTGATATGATGTAAAAAGTGTGATACGCCATCATGAATGTTGTCATCCTCAAATAGAGAATGAGAGTTAAAGACATTTTTGTTATGACATTTGTGATAAGCTGTCAGGTTGGTGATAAGGCATCAACGTCGTCGTCAGCCTTAGACAACAATAGCCAAAAGTGTAGAGGAGCTGGCGACATCCATGATAAATTGTCAGACTCCTGATAAGCTGTCACGAATGTCGTCATCTATTCTGAGAAAAAAGCTGCAACTTTAATTTTATTTCCTTATTTAGGTTGAACTATTTAAAGCTTTGTTTTAGGGTTTTTGGGAGGCATTCATTCATCAGCATCATCATTCTAATGAGAGTTCAATACTTTGAGTCTAGAAGAATATTTTCTGATATTTATTTCTCTATCTTTTTGGATTCGAACAATACAACTATTTTGGGGATTTTCCTTTATGATACAATCTACGATTCACTAATTATTATTCATCTCTGTAAGTTAATCTTCTAAATTATGAATTCGGTCATGTGTTTCGTTCTTTGCATCATGAGTGGCTAAAATCTGTTAGCCTGAATTATGGGATGTAGGGTTAGGTCATGATGATGTGCTAAACACTCAAGATTTAATAGGTGTTAGAATTTCTTGATAATTCAAAGATTTTAATTAACATCTATTGGTTGCAAACAGTAGAAACACCTACTTTGATTTGCTTGAGAACGAAATCATATACAGTAGGAAGTGAATTATCAACAGGGACTCAGGAATACTTCGTTTAATGATCAGTGCTATAACAAGGTTGATTAACCTAAGGTAAAATCTAGGCAGTGAATAGCGATTTCCTAAGTTCGAGAGGATTAGGAAATTAGACGCTTAAATAGGTCGAGAGACATTTATCAATAAAGATAGCTTGTTATCCTAACCACCGTGAGAATATTGAACCACTTTTAGCATCTGTCATGTACCGAAAGCCCTAGTGAACATAATTCTAGTTATTTCATAAACTCTTGATTTACAAACATTGAAACTAAAGTGACCAACAATTATTTTTTGATCATCAAAAACCGCCATTTTATTTTTTCCTATAATCTGTTTGAATTCAACTTGTAGCTATAGTCTCAAATTAATTTAATTGCCACTCACATTATTCGCCGTGGATTCAACCCCGACTCCAAAAGTTGGGTTAATATATTGACGACGAACGCCTTACACTAAATTAACGTGTAAGTTGATCATTGTCTAAAAATGGCGCCGTTGCCGGGGAACAATTTGGCATATTGAGTTGGTTTGAAATTTTAGCCTTCTTGCTTGAATTTAAACTTGTAAATATTTGTTTTTAGTTTTCTTTTATTTTTGGTGTTAGGTAGATTTTTATTTTAGTTTACTTATTACTATGGCGTCTTGGAATGAACATGATCTTGGTGGTTGAAAATCGTATCTTGATGATCCATGTCCATATTGTGATGGACCTCACTTTTGGCAAGATTGTAGATATGCTCCTCGAAGAGAGATGTGTACACCATCTCCATCCTATTGGGAGTATAATTGTTCTTTATGTGGTGGTCAAGACAGACATTGGAGTGATTGCCCAAATGCCCCCTCTCCCCCGGTATACTAACCCAAATTCTAGTTCTTCTTATGATTTTGATAGGTTTTATGATCAAGAATATGAAGAACGAAGCACCGGAAAGAGTGGCATTGAAGCTATGCTTCAACTAGTGTTGGATTATATGGACATAATGAATGATATCATACATGATATACATCAAGACATAAGGGAAAATAATGAGAAAAGAAGAATGATAGAAGATATGGATATAGAGGTCAAGCATTTAAAGCACTTTTCCACATTATGTTTAGATGATATCTTATTTGTGGAATCATTTAACATAATGGACGAGTGTGAAGATAAGGAATAATAATCTTATATCGATATTGTTCTTGATGTTGAGAAACCCTTGATGATTTTCTAACCAACAGAACTAACCATGAGGGGTGATGCCAAGATTGAGAAAATGGTGCTAAAGACAAAAGAAGAAACCAAGAAAATCTTTTCTAAAGACTCTAGCCCAATTTGGGGTGAGGATTTCCAGAAGGATGCAACTCTAAAATTAAGGAGAAAACCTCATTCGAACCATTTTTAAACATTGTTCTTGGTGGATGAGATGGAAGTCCACCTACCCAAGTAACTGAGGTATTTTGAGGATGAGGAACATAATCCTTATATTTTGGAGTTTGGCATTCAAAAAGAGCAAAATGAAACCCCCCACTTGAAGGTCTGTAAAGGCAAAATTCAATGTGAATCAAGTGGATTATTGATAATCTCATCAATACCCAATAAGCCTATCTGGAAAGTTAATATGAAGTTGGGTAAGAGATTCAAGTCATCAAAGTGGCTAGATAAAAGAAGTGTCATTGTATCCGTACGTTTGCCCAATGCACCTCGAAGATGCATTGATCAAAAGTTGGGTTGACATTTCAAATCCTCTAAGTGGAGACATAAATAATTGTCAACAAGGTATCTTGATGAAGTCTGAGTAGTCAAGATAACTGAGTCGTGCCGCGACACCAAATTAGGCGCTTCTTGGAATGCAAACCAAGGTATTTTATTGTTTGTATTGGTATTATGTGATTGACATTAGATTTTTGTACCCGTGGTGCCACAGGTATGTTTCCAACTCTCTTGTTTTTGTTTGTTGCATTAGGTACATTGCATGATTTTAAGTTGAGGGTGGGGCTACTTGTGGGTGTTGATGTCCTCCGTGGGTTATTATTGCCGTGCCTCTTTGCCCCGGAGTCTTGTTCCTAGTAGAGCTAGAATGTTTAGGCGTATTGTGTTTTATTTTGTGATGTGTTATGGTTAACTGGGAGAAAAATAAGTATCTACGGCAGTTGACATTTTTTTTTATTTCTGAACACCTCTCCAAAGGTCTGTTTTATAATTTGTGATATGCATTTATGTTTGAACACTGTGTATCTTGTTATGGCATTAGTTCTAGTAACATGATAACCATTGCTAAACAATTGCATGAACCGAATGGGTAGTAGCTTGTGATGTACCTTTGTGCCATGTGTGTGTGAGATACTACCTAGTTCCTGTTGTATGTTGAAATCCATAACTTGCCTGGTTAGTCTTACCTTGGTCGAAGGATAGGGGTTAGGAAAGGATCACAGGCCATTTTGATATTAGCTTAATTTTAGCCTAAATAACCTTCCATGTAAGTATAATATCCCTTGATCCCTGCTCTGAGTCCGATTAGCCTATTTCTTTTTATGACACCTGTCACTTTTCCAATTTATATCATAATGAACCTGTTTTGGCCCTGGTCCTCCTTGGACACTGTGTACCTTGACTTAGGCAAATGGCCTAAGTTGAAAGTGGCTATCATAGGGGTGCATGATGTAAAATGAGTATGAAGAAGGGTAGAGTAAAAGAAAATAATAAAAAGCTGGGTGCACTGGAAAAGAGCAAGAAAAGGAAAAGTTGTGAAAAAAAAAGAAGTGATTATAGAAAAGAACCGTACTCATCCTGAATAAGTGTGATCAAGAAAAGAGAAGAATAGAAAAAGGCTAATGAGTGAAACCCCAAAAAGCTAGTGTAGTATCAAGGAGGCTTAGTCACTTTAAATATCATTGAGTATCATGCCAACCCCTAGCCTACATTACAAGCCTAAGAGAAGACCTATAGTGATCCTAGCTGACCTGTCTGAAAGTCTTGGTAATGAAAACAAGGGCAATCCTATGGTATTCGGCATACATTGATTGGAACTTCATTCTGAGAGCGAGTGTCTGGTGATTGTCCCCATGGTTACATATGTAATGTATGATATAAGTGATGTGGGACTTCTTTGTAGTGAGGGCACACTAGTTACGTTGCTAGTTGCAAACTTATTTGGGCAGTGTGATTTGTACATCTGCATAGTTATTATTTCTAAGTTAATGCCATATCTTGATTCCTTTCTGTCATATTGTTGATCTTTATGGATATACGTAGCTGGGTTTAAAGAGATTATAAATGGAGAGAGTAATGTGTTTTGAACTAAAATTGATGATCAATTGTGTTTTGAACTAAAATTGATGATCAATTGTCATAGGTATCTTATGTGTCTCTTGGTTAAGCATCGTAGTGTTGTGTTTTAGTTTCTTGAGGACAAAAAATTGTTTTAAGTTGAGGGTGTTGATGTTTGAGAAATTGCTAACACATTTAAGACCTTTAACCAATAATAATTGCGAAGTCTTAAGCAATTTTTGTCATTTTTGATTTTTTTATGTCTAATTTTACAGTTTAAGCTGATGGGATAGAGAACCAACAAGAATGGAGGCAAAGAAGTTGAAATCTGGAGGAATCTGAAGAGAATTGTGGCTGATGACATCTGTGATAAGTCATAAGCCTTGTGATAGGCTATCACAGTTGTCGTCAGACTTAAGCATAAGTTGAAGCGTGTGACGACATCTAGTGATATGACGTCAAAAATGTGATATGCCGTCATGAATGTCATCATCTTTAACAGAGAATGAGAGTTGAAGACATTTTTGTGATGATGTTCGTGATAAGCCGTCAGGTTGGTGATGAGGTGTCAACGTCGTCGTCAACCTTAGATAGCAGAAGCCAAAAGTGCAGAAGAGCTGACAAGATTTGTGATAAACCGTCAGACTCCTGATAAGCTGTCACGGATGTCGTCGTCTATTCTGAGAAAAAGCTGCAACTTTAATTTTATTTCCTTATTTAGGTTGAACTATTTAAAGCTTTGTTTTAGGGTTTTCGGGAGACATTCATTCATCATCATCATTATTCTAAAGAGTGTTCGGTACTTCGAGTCTAGAAGAATATTTTTTGATATTTCTTTTTCTATCTTTTTGGATTTGAACAATACAATTATTTTGGGGGTTTTCCTTTGTGATCTAATCTAAGATTCACTAATTATTATTCATCTCTGTAAGTTGATTTTCTCAATTATGAATTCAATTATGTGTTTCGTTCTTTGCATCATGAGTGGCTAAACTATGTTAACCTGAATTATGGGATCTAGGGTTAGGTCATGATGATGTGCTAAACAGTCATGATTTAATAGGTGTTAGGATTTCTTGATAATTTTGAGATTTTAATTAACGTCTGTTGGTTGCAAACAATAGACACACCTACTTTGATTTTATTGAGAAAGAAATCATGTACAGCAGGAAGTGAATTATCCACAAGGACTCGAGAATACTTCATTTAATAATCAACACTATAATAAGGTTGATTAACCTGAGGTAAAATCTGGGCAGTGAATAGCAATTTCCTAAGTCCGAGAGGATTAGGAAATTAGACGCTTAAATAGGTTGAGAGACATTTGAGAATATCATCGATAAAGATAGCTTGTTTTCCTAATCACCGTGAGAATGTTGAACCATTTTTAGCATCTGTCATGTACCGGAAGCCCTAGCGAACATAATTCTGGTTATTTCATAAACTCTTGATTTACAAACAGTGAAACTAAAGTGACCAACAATTATTTGCTGATCATCAAAACCCCCATTTTATCTTTTCGTATCATCTGTTTGAATTCAATTTGTAGCTATAGTCTCAAATTAATTTAATCGCCACTCACATTGTTCCCTGTGGATTCGACCCTCACTCCGAAAGTTGGGTAAATATATTGACGACGACCGCCTTGTACTAAATTGACGTGTAAGTTGAGTGTTATCAACCTACTTTATCCCATCAGTACTTGAGCCCTATCATAGACCAAAACTATAAGTTATCGGCTGGTTGGTGGAAGATGACATAAAATGTCTGAATTATGCAGGTAAATGAATTACAATACATAAATCATATGAATAATAGCATAATGAAGTGAGATAGAAAAAGAATAAAATTATCCAATGACCTAGTAAAGTCGTTACAAGACTATCTAATCAAAAGAATATAAGTATTTACAAAGTCAAATATACAACAGTCTCAAAATCAAAAGACTATCCTTTCACGACCTGAATCAGGGCCTAGTCATGATGGGTATCTCAGGTCCTCAAAGGATTAAAGACCACCCTTATTAGCCTAGCTAATCAGATCACAATATAACTAGCAACGAGTTAGTTACAAACATATAACAAGATAGATAAATCAATGACAAGAGGGATCTAAAAAACCACAAGACAATCCACCCCACACATGTTGTTCACAAAAGCCTCTAAACTAATCTAAATATCAAACTAGATCAGAACATGCCCCCGACCATAACAGTGACAATGACAAAGATAATGTTAATGTGAACTCTTCAATTCTAAAATATGAAAAGTTACCGATAGAATGACTAAGCTTTTTGGAGGGTGGAAGCTTACCACTTCACTGCAAACCAAATGACGAGCCCGCTCACCTAACACTGCACAAGTCAACAAAGAACCCCTAGGACCATACATCATTTATGGATGTAGCATTCGAGGACAGTTAGCGGGGAGATTGCTAGCATGCAACTCGGGATAAGGATAAAATAATTCCATTTCAAAATCAAATCCGAAACCAATGTAGATGTTCACATACATCCATACATATATATTTAATAATATAGGGATAGGGTACCATGTTTAGTGTTAAGTTTAAAATTGTTAACCTCGACTGTGTAGCTCTGTCCATCCTACAAACACTCAGGGCTATATGGGTCCGACTCCCACCATTGAAAAGACCCCAGTATGTGTTAGCCGCACAAACCAGAGATATTCAAGGAAGGCCAGGGAATGCCCGGATCCCACACAATTCTAAGATACATGTATATATATATCAAGTGTGAACTGTGCACACGGTCATCATGAACCCCCCCCCCCCCAAGGCAAATATGGTTTCCAGTATTGGTCCCCTCCGGGACCTTCACCTTCATAGTGAGCTACATAACACCCTTTAATTCCAATTATAATATTTGTACATATAACCCATCCATTATACCAAGGAATCATCCATCAGGGCATATTTTGTTGGTATCATTATAACAACTACACTTGAAAGCTTATTTAGTTATGCAATTTCAATTATCTGTAAACCCCGAGGGAATGCCATGAATCCTATTCCATTTTAAAACCTAAAAATGGCCATCAAATACTTTCAAAACCATTTATGTTCCATTAAACAATTATGCAATACTTTAGATAAGTGGGAAAAACCATATTTCAATGTCAATTATGCAAGTGGGTGGAGGTTAATACTAATTCCAAATAAGGTTTTATAAAATTTGGCGAAATGCATCAACCCCTTTCCAAATCAATTCCATAATATTGGGGGAATGCATCGACCCCCTTTCTTTCCTAATTTCTATACGCATGCACATACTTAGTTCAAAACCATGAAATAAAACATAAACAACCATTCCAAAACCATGGGAAAACCAATCAAGTAACATTCATTCAAAACCCTCAAGCCACCATTTTAACCCACAATTTACATACACATAAACCATAATAAACTGAGTTAGAGAAGAGATACATGCACGATACACCAAGAATTTGAAGAAGAAATCACCCTTTGAGCCCTTGTTGACCAATCTATTGGTAAACCTTAATTGTTCTTGCTTGGAGAATTTTGAGAAAGATGAGAGGTATATTTGATGTGTGTTGGGATGATAATGAGGTCCTCATGGTGTTTTATGAACTTGGGTTTTAATTAGGGAAATAGGGAAATAACCGAAGTGCCCTTACTTACAAGAGCAGGAAAATGAGGCCCAGTCGATATAGGTCACGTCACGACTGACTACAAGTCTTAGCTTGGAATCGTAGTCTGGGCAGACTCTCAGACCTCCTTCACTGGTTTGGTTATGAGTTACACCCCATGATTCATGACCTCACCTTACGACTCTTAAGGGTCCAATCATGACATCAACAGAAAATTGGGCATTCCTCACTAGTTTGCCAACAACTTGAGCTCTATGACTCATAATGAGTCTTCACAACTCATTAGATGAGGCTTTACCTGGGAAGTGAGCACAAAAGTCAAGAAGTTTTAGAGTCCAAAAGCTGGGGTGTCAGTTCTCCCCCCTCCCCTTGGGTCATTCATCCCCAAATGATGAATCAACGCATCTATTAGAATGATTATAGGACAAAATGCACCCCAAGATCATGAACAAAAATCCAAAAAGAAATAGAAATAGGAGAATGCATACCTTAAGCAAGATTTTCCAACTAGCGGAACAAGAATGGATACTTGGAATTTATGTCCTCTTCAATCTCCCAAGTAGCTTCCTTTACCTTTTGGTTCCTCTAAAGGACTTTCACCAAAGCCACATCCTTACTTCTTAAACGATGGACTTACCTATCCAAAATCTCAACTGGAACTTCCTCATAAGACAAGGAATCTGAAATACCAACACTCCCAATTGGCACAACCACAGAAGGATCGCCCATACACCTCTTCAAGATCGACACATAGAAAATCAAATGAATAGAACCCAAATTCGAAGGCAAATCCAATTCATAAGCAACATTGCCTACTCTCCTCAAAATCAAGTATGGACCAACATAACAGGGACTGAGCTTTCTTTTATTCCCAAACCCCATCTCCCCCTTCGTAGCAGATATATTCAAGAACAACCACTCGCCAACCTCAAACTCTAACTCTCTATGCCTAACTTCTGTGTAGGAATTTTGGCCGCTCTAAGCAGTCTTAAGCGTATCCCTAATAACCTTCACCTTATCCATGGCTTGATGAACCATGTTTGTACCAAAGAATTAAGTCTCACCAGCCTTAAAACACCTAATAGGAGATCTAGACCTCCTACCATTTAGAACCTTAAAAGGAGCCATTCTAATGCTAGAGTGATAATTATTATTTTATGCAAACTCAAGAAAAGGTAGATGATCAACCCAACTTTTATTAAAGGCGATCACAAAATCTCTTAGCACGTCTTACAACGTTTTAATAGTTCATTCTGCTTGCCTATCCATTTGAGGGTGTAAAATGGTGCTAAGGTTCACCTTAGACCCTAAACCTTTCTAAAATTTATGCCAAAAGTGAAAGAGAATTGCGTACCTCGATCCAAAATGATAGACACCGACACCTCATGCAATCTAACTATCTCCTTAATGAATAGCTTAGCATAATCCTCTCCAGCTTAGGTAGTTCTCACTAGCGAGAAATGAGTAGACTTAGTCATCCTATCCACAATGACCCAAATCAAATTTTTACTGATTATGAAACCGCAAAAGGCCCATAACAAAATCCGTATTAATCATCTCCCACTTCCACATAGGCAACTCTATCTCTTGAGACTCACTACCATGCCTCAAGTGCTCAACCTTCAGTTGCTGACACACCATACACTTGGCCACGTAGTTAGACACATCTCTCTTTATATTATTCCACCAATAGATCTCCTTCAATTCATGATTCATCTTTGTTAAACTTGGATTAACTATATACCTTGACTCGTGAGACTCACTCAAAATCCACCCTCGCAGCCTATCAACATCAGCAACACACAACCTACCTTGGTACCTCAAGTTACCATCACCACTAATCTAAAAAGCCACAACCTTTTGCTGACCTACATCAGCCTTAATCTACATATGAATAAGATCCAAAACCTACTTGTCCTTCACCTCAGCACCAAGAGATGATTTAATCACTTCTTGAACAATCACCCCTCCATCTCCAAAGTCCAAAAGACGAACTCCCAGGTTAGCCATCTGGTGAAATATCCTTCACCAATCCTTTTTTTCCTCATCCATATGAGATAAGCTCCCCATGGATAACCAGATATGAGCATTAACAACCACTTTAGCTTTACTTGGGTGATAATGAATACTCATATCATATTCCTAAAACAATTCAAACCACCTCCTCTGTCTGAGATTCAACTCCTTTTGAGTGAACATACTGCAAGTTCTTATGATCTGAATAAATATCAACATGCACCCCATAAAAATAATGGCTCCAAATCTACAAAAAAAACACCAGTACTGCCAAATCTAGATCATAAGTTGCATAATTCCTTTCATGGACCATTAGCTGCCTAGAAGCATAAGCTACAACCATACAATAAGGAATCAACAAACAACCTAATCCCACACGAGATGCATCACTTTAAATAACAAAACCATTAGTTCCCTCAGCAAGAGTTAAAACTGGAGCATAAGTCAACTTATTCTTCAGCTTCTCAAAGCTACCCTCACAAGTATCAAACAACAGAAACTTCACCTTTTTCTGAGTCAACTTAGTTAATAGAGTAATAATAGAAGATGAGCTCTCCACAAACCACCTATAATACTCGTCTAAACTAAGAGGCATCGAATGCCGATTAGAGTCATGGGTCTAGGCCACTTCTTAACCGCCTCTACTTTTTGTATATCTACCATGATACCCTCACTGGAAACAACATGACCCAAAAGGTCGGAATATTCAACCAAAAATCACACTTAAAAAACTTAGCATACAGTTATTGATCCTTAAGAGTTAGCAACACTACTTTGAGGTGATTGGCGTTCTCTTCTTCGCTCTTAGAATACACTAAGATATCGTCAATAAACACTATCATGCACTAAACTAAAAATAGCCTGAAAACTCGGTTCATGAGATCCATAAATGCAGTGGGAGCATTAGTCAAACCAATCGACATAACCAAAAACACATAATGACTATATCGGGTTCGAAAAGTAGTCTTAGAGATATCTGCCTCCCTAATATTCAACTAATGATAACCCGACCAAAGATCAATCTTAGAGAAATATCTAGCACCCTAAAGCTTGTTAAAGAGATTAATAATCCTTGGAAGAGGATACTTATTATTCACCATCACCTTATTCAACTGTCGATAGTCTATGCATATTCGAAGAGACCCATCCTTCTTAAGCATGAAAAACAAAGGAGAACCCCACGGAGAGACACTAGGGTGGATGAAACTCTTATTAAGAAGATCCTTTAACTGCTTCTTAAGTTCTTTCAACTCAATCAAAGCCATTATATATGGAAGGATAGAGATAGGACGTGTATCCAGTAAAAGATCAATCCCAAAATCTGTCTCCCTACTAGGAGGGATGCCCAAAAGATCATTAGGAAAAGCTTTAGGAAATTCATTAACCACCGAGACAAATTGCAAAAAGGCACCCTCAGAACTAGAATCCTTAACCCAAACCAGATGATATATCCACCCTTTGGAGATAACCTTCCAGGCTTTAAGATATGAAATAAACCCCCCTTAGGTACTAAGGAACTTTTCTCCTATTCTATTACCGATTCATTAAGGAATTGGAAACGACTCATTTAGGTCCTAAAATCTAAGGAAGCATAGCACAAATGGAGCTAATCCATCCCCAATATAACATCAAAGTCTACCATATCCAACTCTAATATATCTACCAAGGTCTCCCTACCACAGATAGACACTATACAACTCATGTAGACCTTTCTAGCCATAATGGAATTACCCACTGGGGTGGACATAGAAAAGGGATCGGAGATACTCTTGGGACCAAAACCAAAATGAACAACCACATAAGGGACCACATAAAAAAAGGTAGACCTTGTAACAAGTAACTAAGACACATCATGAGAGAAAAGTTTTAATATACTAGTGACAACATTATTATCCTAGTGGCTACCTAGCTGAAGGATAATTCCTCTGAATATGACCAGGATAGCCACATTTGAAACAAAACTTCCTCCTTTCATCATAATAACCACAATAAAGTTGACCATAAAATTGATAAGAAGGATATGGTGGGGTTGACTGAGCTCCATAGCTTGAGATTGGGCACCCGGTGCCTTAAAACCACTGTAAGCCTGGAAGCGACGATCACCAGATGACTTTAGATAAGGAGCACTAGCTGTCGAATATGAACTAGAGGTTGCCCAAGTCTTCTTATCGCTCCATTTTCTACCACCCTTTCCACTGGCTTGTTGACCTCCACCTTGCTCTAAATACCTAAACTTCTTACTCTACATTTCCCTAATCTTTACCTATTTCATCGTCTCATCCTTAACTTTCAGCATATAAACCACAAGTCTAGAGATGTCCATGTCATTGTTTAGCATTACCACATTATACTTTAATACTAAGTCCTAAGACAAAACTGAAGCAAACTACCTTATCCTAGCCCTCATGCTAGACACACACTCTGGAGCATAACGAGATAACTAATGGAACTCTAAGGCATAGTACTTTACACTCATCCACCTTGCTTTAATTTCTCAAACTTTTCATTCTTAGCCTACCTCAACTCTCAAGAAAGAAAACGATTAGGGAAAGAACCAAAAATTCCTCCCACATATCCTCCTTAACATCAACCCTCGGCTACTCCTACTCTTTATACCACTGATATGCCACATCCTTCAATAGATATATGGCAAACTCCATACCCTCAATATCAATAGCATGCATCACCCTAAATATCTTCTCTATTTTATTAATAAACCCTAAAGGATCCTTCTCAACCTTAGAGCCTATAAAGGTCAAAGTATTTAATGTCATGAACTAGCCAACTTTAGTGACCTCAGAAGAAGGAGCAACAGAACTAACACTCTCTGAGTGGCAAGACTGAGAAGTCACCAACAAAGTCAACTGATGAATAGATTGACATAACTTGATATTAGAAGTGTCTCCTTACGGCGGTGGGCCATGAAAAACATCAGCCCAAGTAGCCCAGGAGGACTAACAGGGACCAGTTGAACTCCATGAGGGTCATATAATCAAGATAAGGGGCCTTAGATCGGGTATGAACTTTATAAACAAGGCAAGTTCAATCCATATTATCCTCCAGTAGGATAAAAGTGTTTTTACAAGTATCAGATCTTCAAAGAGCCATGATAAAAAATGCGAACAAATAGAAATTAGAGAGTTTTAAAGACCTTAGAATCTATAGCCCAAAAATAGATCACAAGAAAGGGAAGCATTCCTATATGCTTTGTAGCCTCTCTCGTATAAGTGTGGCCTACTACACACCCATAAAAGATACTCTACTTGACATAACTTTATAGACACTTAATTATCATGAACCTAGGCTTTAATACCAAGCTTGTCATGAACCAAACCAGGGCCTAGTCGTGATGGGTATCTCAAGTCTGCCAAGGATCGAAGACTACCCCCATTAGTCTCGCCAACCATAACATAATATAACTAGAAGCAGATGAGTTTTAAACATATAAAAAGATATATAAATCAATGACAAGAGGGATCTAAGAATCCATAACATAAGTCACCCCATAAATGTTGTCCACAAATCCTTTAGACTAATTCAAATATCAGATTAGGTCGAGACATGCCCCCGATAATGACAATTATAATGTTAATATGAGATTTTCAATTCTAATATATGGAAAGTAATTGATAAAATTAATAAGCTTTCTGGAGGATAAAAGCACATAACTTCACCGCAAACCAAACAACGAGTGCAATCACCTAACATTGCATAAGTCAACAAAGAACCCCTAGGACCCTACATTATGAAAGGATGTAGCGTCGGAGGATGATTAATAGGGTGAGTTCTTTCATGTAACTCAGGGTAGGGATAAAATAATGCCATTTCAAAACCAAATCCAAAACCAATGTACATGTTCACATATATGCATACATATATATATATATAATGATACTGGGATACGATATTGAATTTAGTATGAAGTTTAAAATAAATAACTTGGACTGTGTAGCTCTATCTATCCTATAAACACCCATGGGCTATATGGGTCCGGCTCCTCTCACCGGAAGAGCCCTAGTGTGTGCTAGCCATGCGATCCATACATATCCAAGGAAGGCTAGGGAATGTCCCTACCCTACGCTATTCCATAATACATATATGTATATATCAAGTGTGAACTCTGCACACATTCATCATGAACCCTCACGTCGGCAAATGTGGTTTCTAGTATTGGTCCCCCAAGACCTCTACCTTCATGACATGCTACACAACCTCTTTTAAGCCCAATTAAAATATTTGTACACATAAACCATTCATTAAACTAAGGAATCATCCATCAAGGTTTATTTTGTTGGTATCGTCGTACCAACTACACTTGCAAGCTTATTTAGTTAAGCAATTTTAATTGTTTGTCAGCCTCGGGGGAATTCCATGATCCTCATTCCTTTTTAAAACCAAAACATCAAAATCAAGGCGTTTCAAAATCATTTATGTTCCATTAACCAATTATGCAATGCAATAGTTTAGATAAGCGGGCAAAAACATATTTCAATGTCAATTATGCGCATGGGTTAAGGTTAATACCAATTCCAAATCAAGTTCATAAAATTTAGGGGAATGCCTCGACCCACTTCCAAAACCAATTCCAGAAAATTGGGGGAATGCAATGTCCCCCATCCCAATTTCCATATGCATGCACATATTTATTTCAAAATTATGAAATAAAACATAAACAACCATTCCAAAATCATGGGAAAACTAATCAAGTAAAATTCATTCAAAATCCTCAACCCAACATTCAAACCTATAATTTAAATCTATATAAACCATAGTAAACTGAGTTAGGGAATAGATAATGCTTGAGACACCACAAATTTTGAAGAAGAAATCACCCTTTGCACCCTAGATAACCAATCCCTTGGAAAACCCTAATTGTTATTGCTTGGAGAATTTTGAGAAATACGAGAGGTGTATTTGATGTATGTTGGGATGATAATAGGGTCCCAATGGTGTTTTATGGGAATAGATTTTAATTGAGGAAAGAGGGAAATAATAGAAATGCCCTTACTGAAAAGTGCTGGAAAATGTCGCCTAGTCATTTTGGGTCACGTCATGACTGGCTACAAATCTTAGCCTAGACTCGTAGTCTGGACAGACTTTTAGACCCTCTTCACTGATTTGGTGATGAGTCACACACTGCGACTTGTGACCTCACCTTATGAATTTTAAGGGTCTATTTGAGACATCAATAGAAACTTAGGCATTCTTCACTGGGCCTACAATTTGATCCCTATGACTCGTAATGAGTCTTCACATCTCATTAGATGACTCTTTACCTGGGAAATGAACACAAAAGTTAAGAAATTTCTGGAGGCCAAAATATGGGGTGTCACATCCAAAAATAGAAGATGGAGAAAAGGTCAAATCTACTCTAACAGCTCATCCTACCTCCAACCTCTCACTAGCATAATCACAATGTCAATGGCAGCAACTTGTACTCGAATCTGCACCAAAAAGGTACAAAAGTATAGTATGAGTACAAAAGACATAAGTATCAACTAGGCACCATCAACTGACTTAGCTAAATCATAATATAAATACAACAAAACGCAAAATGAATAAACTAAGTCAAGGGAAAAGGACAAATGGATCGTATGGATGCACCAGCTGAGTTGCACCAGTTAACACTTGGAAATTTTTCAAGTTTCCACTGACCCTTTGAGATTTATTTAGAATCTAAAAAATGCAAATGAACTATGCTAACCTATCATATTCGACATTCCAAACTCAACGACACTATTAAAATTTTATCCTGGGTTGTTTAGACATAAAGTGGGCCTCATATCCTAGAGCCATTTTTATCAAATTTCAATCAATAGCCTAAAATACGTTTGAAAAATTTGGGACCCAAATTAAAGGCCCCTAGCCTAAAATCAATGTTCCAGTGTTGATAGAATACTCAAAATTTGCATACGTATTGTTAGATTGAGGTTTATGCCTACTAACCAATCCTTATTAACAAAGACTTTAAAATAGGGAATTAGGTATAAAAACTAAGCAAAATTCTCGATAATTAAACTGGTAGCTCTAGTAAGTCGTGATAACACTCAACTTACACCTCAAATTAGTGTAAAGCAGTCGTTGTCAATATATTTACCAAACTTTGGAGTCAGAGTCGAATCCACAGGGAATAATGTGAGTGGCGATTAAACTAATTTGAAACTACAACAACAAGTTGAATTTAAAAAAATGGTAGAAAAAGATAAAATTTGAGGGTTTTAAATGGTTAAACAAAAGTTGATAAACACTTCGATTTAACAATGTTATGGGACACTAGAGTTATAGTTACGAATATGCTTACATAGGTTGGGTTGTAAATCACTTCAAATTTCCAATCGACACTTCAATTGCAAAAAGAGTTGAATCCTATAATTTACCCATTCGTCTCTCGACCTCAGTAGGTAGTGTATCTGTTAATTCTCTCGAACTTAAAGGATGTGTTTGGTATTCAACTATGTTCTCATGTAGGCAAATCCGGTTAAAGCATTTGCCATTAAACTAAAGATTAAATCTTTCGAGTCTATGTAAACTCTTTCTTTTCCTACATACACTTTCCTCCTGGAAAAGTGATGTTCTTGGGATCACCTTTGAAGTTGCAACTAAGAGAGATCATTACATTGCTCGACAAGCACTTTCCTCTCGGACAAGTGATTGTTTCATTGAAGTAACCTAACAAACACTTTCCTCTTAGACAAGTGATGTTTGTAGTGTTGACTCTATTAAGTTACAACCAAGAAAGATCATTAAAATAAAGAAAGGTTTATACAACATCAATTTCTTATGGACATACATTAGATTCACAACCCAAATTAGTGTTCACATCAAGGTTCCCATAACTCAAGTAAAGAAAATTAGCTATTCATGATACAAAGATCAACAATATATATTGAATTCATAATCAAGAATAAGTAATAAATCATACCCACAATCAATCTTCAAATGAAAGATGTTTACAAGAATGTTAGGAACCCTCAATGAGAGGTTTCTCTCCTTTTTTGCCCCCCAATAAAATTGTTCAGATAGATGAATTATGAATGAATCAAAAACCCTAAAAGATGCTATTTATACTAAAGCCTGATTAAGAAAATAAAATAACAAGATTAATAAAATTGTTCGGAATAGGTGACACCCAGGATGACGCCGCGTCAAGAAGTTGATGCCCTATCACGGATGGCGTCAGAGAGGCTTCAGTTGCCTTCAGGTTCTGTCTTAGGCTGACAATGTGGCTGATGCCACGTCAGGTATCTGACAGCGTATCACCAATGTCATCAGATATCTTCTTCCCATGCTAACTTTCTACTTAAGGCTGACGCCATTCTTGACGCCTTATCATGATTTTGACGCCATGTCAATGGCGTCGTCAGAACAGCTCCTCAAACTGTAACTCCCTGGTTAAGGCTGGCGCCAATGCTGATAGGCTATCACGAGGCTAACGACTTATCATAGAGGTCGTCAGCCATGTTTTCTTCTATTTTGCTCAGATTTTCAACTATTTTGCTCCATTATTGTTTATTCTCATTTCTTCAGCCTTTTTCTGTAATATCATGAGCAAACACATCAAAACAACAAGAGTTTCTTTAGAATTCACAATTATTTTAAGCTAAAAAGCATTAAATGTGTTATCTTTTAATCACACATCATGTCATAAATGACTTGGGAAGCTACAAGAGAGATATAAATAGAAAAATGAGTGGAAATACAAAAAATGACCTTGAGGGTCATTATAATATCCACTACTAAAAGAACTTATGTACATAAAAGTAAAGTGTTAAGATGTACCTGAAGGTTGAATAAGTGAGAATGTTGAGCCCCGATCTGAAATCATAGATACGGGTACTGCATATAGGTGAACTATGTCACAAACATAGACATGGGCTAACCTATTGGAACTGAAGGACATCTGAATAGGAAAAAAATGTTTTTATTTAGTTAAACGATCTACAATGACCCAAATACCATTAAAACATAAGAGGTGTGACAAAAAACCACTAATGAAATCCATGATGATCCACTCCCACTTTCACTCGAGAATGGGAAATTCTGAATTAGGCCACCAGGCCTCTAATGCTCAGCCTTCAACTACTGATAATATATTCAACGAGCTACAAAGTCTACCAAATCTCTCTTCATGCCACTCCACCATAGTGTTGCCTCAAACCTCTAGACTTCTTAGCTTTTCTAAGGTTAATAGAGTATCTAAAGTTGTGAGTCTCCCACATTATTTACTAAATCAAGATACAAACCCTTGGAACACAAATATGACTATCATCTCTTAGAATACCCTCAGAATCTATAGTATCCCTCCTAGACTCACCACTGAGCACCTGATCATGGATAATGCAAAGTCCCATATCCTTGAACTAGCAACTCCGAATCTACTCAAACAAGGTAGACATTTCCTATACATTAGCAAGGATCCTCCTAGAATCGGAACTATCAAATTATACTGTCAAGTTGGCTAAGGACTGGATGTCCCACACTAGGGGCCTCTCAGACTGAAATAGAAGCCAAACTACCCAAACTCACCGCCTTTTAGCTTAAGGTATCCGCTATAATACGTTTTTTGCCCAAATGATATAGAATAAAGATGTAATAATCCTTCAGCAACTCCATCTATCTGTGCTACCTAGAATTAAGCTCTTTCTCGATCATAAGATACTGAAGACTATGATAATTGATGTAGATCTCATAATACATATCATATAGATAATACCTCTAAATCATAAGTGCAAAAACTATAACCACTAACTCTAAATCATAAGTAGAGTAGTTGCACTCGTGCACCTTCAGTTTGCCTTGATGCATAAGTAATAAATTAACCCATCTACCTCAACATACAACCCAAACCTATACTAAAAGCATCAAAATATATGATAAATCCCTTAACCTTAATAGAAAGAGCCAATATAGGAGCTGAAGTGATAATACCCTTAAGCTTCTGAAAGCTCGACTCACACTCCTCAAAACACTAGAAAAAAACCTCTTTCTAAGTCAATCTGGTCATCGACATTGCAATAGTAGGAAAACTATTAGTGAATCGCTTGAAGTAACCAACCAAACCAATAAAAATACAAACCTTAAATGGATATGTAGGCTTGGTCCAATCTTGAATAGCCTCAATTTTTGCTGGGTCTGTCATAATCCCATACGTAGACACCACATGCCCTAGGAATGTCACTGACTCAAGCTAAAACTCACATTTTGTGAATTTAGCAAAAAGCCTATGATCTCTCAAAGTCTGAAGTACAATCATTAAATATTGCATATGCTCCTCCCTACTCCTTGAATACCCAAGAATGTAATCAATGAACATAATCAAGAAGGAATCCAAATAAGGTCTAAACATGTAGTTCATCAAATCTATAAATATTGCTGGGGAATTTGTCTACCCAAAAGGCATCACCAGGATCTCATATTGGCCATAGCAGGTCCTTAAGATTGTCTTTGGGATGTCCTTAGCCTGAATCATCAACTGATAATAACTTGACCTCATGTTAATCTTAGAGAACATTGCTGCTCCATGAAGCTAGTCGAACTAGTCATCAATATGAAGTGTAGGATACCTATTCTTCAATATCACCTTATTAGGCTGCCTATAATTAATACATGCAGGGAACCATATTTATTCCTTAAAAACAAGATAGGATCACCATAAGGTGATATGCTACGCCTAATGAAACCCTTACATATAAGATCCTAAAGTTGAGAATTTAGCTTCTTAAGCTTGGCAGAAGCTATATAGTAAAGTTCCATAGAAATAGGTTAGGTTCCCAATTCAAGATCAATAATAAACTCAATATCACACTCAAGAGGAAGACCATATAGATCGGTAGGAAAAATATTAGAAAAATCATGAATAGGTAGAGAATAATAAAAAAACCTCAATGACTCTACATACCATTTGTAGCTGGAGTTGACACTTTCCTAATTAGCGAAATACTCCACACTTCAAGAAAAACTACTCCACACCGGGGATTCTCTCTAGAGATATAGCTGAAGGCCCTACAATCATACATTGCACTGTAACTAGGAGACTTGACTAACTTAAAATAGCTACCTTGGATAGAAAACCTAGAATGCAAACCCCTCAAAATTTGACCACTACTTTGGCCAGGATAATTACAGTAGCTAGACTGACCTCAATCTGTATTATGAAGTGCGAAATAAAAAACCCTAGCAGACTAACCCTAATGTTGATAAGATTAGCATAGAGGGTACCTACCTTAAGAACCACTACCTCTAAATTATGAGACACTCTAACTCCTAATGAAACCAATCTAGTGTCGTGGCCTCTTATTATTAACTCCTTGGACCTCGTGATACATCTCCTTCATAATTTGGGCATAATTAGATACCTTAATAAAAGCCTTACCAGTGGAAATTAAATTCTAAGTATCCATGATAAGAGAAAGTGTTAGTCCTTAAATGAAACACCAAATCTGCTCATACTAAATTGGTAAGATGGATATAGCATGCCTGGTCAACTCATGAAGTTAAGCCTTATAATCTAAAATAGCCATAAAACCTTGCCCTAATATCGAGAACCAGTACTCAAACAATCTCTAATTATATGAGGTATAAAATTCTCCAAAAAAACCTTAAAGAATTAGGTCTATCTCAATATGGGAGATTCAGCTGAACTGGAATTATGATAACCTCTTTACTAATGTTGAGCTACCATATCAAACTAAAAAGTAGTGTAATCAACACTATGAGTCTCAAATAGGCCTAAATTATGAAGTTTATCCTCACAAAAAATCAAGAACTTATATGCAATCTCACAGTACCCTAATAAACCTAGGTAGAGTTAATCTCAAGAATGTACTCAAAATCTTATACTCTTCAACAAATATAGAAGGATGGGCAACTACAGTCTAAGAAACTACTGGCATAGGAAAAATCTCAACTGTAGGAGCCATAGCTAGAGGCTGCGTTCCTACCTCAGTACCACCCTAATCCACAGATTGAGCATTATCTATTGGTGAACCACTAACTAATCCCTATAGTTAATCTAATTTATCTCTGAGAAGTGATGATGAAATAAATCCTGGTGGAAACTGGCCTGCTCCCAGCCTACCTTAGGTTAGGGTAGAGGAATCTATAGTGTAGGAGTGGGGATTGGGTTGGGCGAAGGCTCCCTATCTTGATATCTGGCTTGGGCTACATATCTTGTCTTTATTTAACCTCCATGTCATCTACATACTCTGATAGGATCCTTGGTCAAGAACCCAGGGTCCTCATCTTGTTAGTAGTAGCACACATCCTAGTTATTTGTGAAATAGTGAAACCAAATGAATCTTAGACACCAACTCAAACTCTTAGTACAAAATAACTAAAGAAAGTAAAGATATCCTAAGAATGTCTCATAGCCTCCCGAAGATAAGAAATGGATATCATCGTTCCAATAATATTACTAAACCTAAGCCCTGACACTGATAACGCCCAAACTACAGCTCTCGTAAGAGTGTAAGCGGTCGCTGTCAAATATTGAACCCAACTGGGTTGGGTGTCGAATCCCACAGGGAATACTTGGTCACTCAGTGTTGTAATCGTTAGCAGACTGTTGGTCGAAAATTCTACGGAAAGGGGGGGATTTAATTGTGGCATGAATTGAGAGTATCAAAGTAACGAATGAATGCTTTGTTTAGTAAAATTTAATCATAGAGAAAATAAGTTAGGGTTATGTCCACCTTATGAGTTCTACGTATCTATTAACTATGAGCTATGCGGAATTTAGACATGCATGCACTTATAGAGATTCGTATTCTAATGGTAAATTCTAGTGTCTCTCGACCATCAAGGATTATTTCACTTTACCTCTCTCGAGCCTAAAGTGTATAACTAACGGTACGAACTCTCCAAGAGGTTAATCCGGTTAAGGCATTAACGTGTAAACAGGGGTTGGTAGCCCTATTTCCTTGTCACACTCTCTTTTCCAAACATGTAACTTTTCTCTCGAACAAGTTACTGCTATAATGGCGTATTCTATATGTTTGCAACCACAAGAATTCAATTAAGATGAAGAGAGTAATGATATAAGTAGCATACACATCAAGAATTCACAAACTCATAGTAATAGATAGTATATCAACAGGCTTCCATAACCCTAACAGAGAAGTTTAGCTACTCATGAGTGCAATGGAGATCACAGTAGATATAATCATCATACCACAAAACTAGAATAATCTCACGTTGGGATGAAATTGGTGTCCAAAAGAGAGAATAACATTTTTGCTCTCTAGCCGTGTGGTTTCTGTGTAGCGTGTTTCTCTGTTGGTAACATACAGAATCTGTAAACTGAATAATACTAAAAGTGTCAAATGAATTATGACAAGCTATGAATTAATTGAAAAGCATGAATGAAAAGCTTGCTGAAAAATTCAGCAAATAGGGTTTTTATAACATCCTTGTCCTAGTCCTACTGAAATAGGGTTTTTATCCTTGTCCTAGTCCTACTGGGTTACTGCTGCACCCCTAAGTATTAAGAAATACTGATTTTGCCCGGGACGGATTCTCCATGCATCATATTCAGTCCACAAGCTTCCAAAAGCTGCCTTCCTTCTTACGTGAAGTTTCCCTTGCTACCGAAAGGTCCACAAAGTGCTGAAATCTTCATCATAAATACCTGAAAACATGCTAATCACGTCGGTTAGCTCACTTACAGGAAAATGGACTAAAAGTGCAGGAATTATATATTTTATCCTCAAAACTTAGCCTAAAATATGGGTAAATCATGGTGCTTAGGCGTGTAAATACGCCCAACATCAACACCCCACACTTAAAGCTTTGTTCGTCCTCGAACAAAATACTACGTCCATGCAAACATCTACTTAGGATTTCACAGTAACAACATAAAATGTTCAACAAGACATGCACGACAATCACTAACAAAGAGTAGTTTTCTTGATCACTAATAGAAGCAATTAAACCTCCAACCTAGACTCGTGATGATGGCTAATTCGTATCCACAAGTTAAGGCACAAAGAATTATACACAACTACCCAAAACTCATCAACCATGTGTGTCTCACACAAGATATTACCCATAATCACTCATAAGTTTTGTATTTTTCGAAACATGGGTACAATATTCTCCTTGCTCTCACTCTCACAAAGAATTCATATGTTGCAACTAATGACCATAGGCTTTCCCTTAGTGTAATGCTCCACTAATATCAGAATGCTAAGCTTAGGATCAAATAGGTCTTTTACAGGTTGTAATGTAGGCTAAGGGACAGGTAGGACTATTTTGGCCAGAAATAGTGACTATGTTCCCTAAGCGCTTTAATACATCACATTATTCCATTAACACTCTCTTTTAAACACCCTTGCAACCTTTCTTTCATCTACCATCCCTTTTCACCTATTTTGTTATTCAAACATAAACACAACTATCTTTTTAGTTTTCTATTTCTTTTTTTTTTCATATTATAACGCACCTCTATGATTGCACTTCTATGATAGCCACGCTTTTCGCAACAATTTCAAGTACCAATACACTCTAAGGCATCACTCTCACTCAATTTTCTCTTATTTTGTCACATGACTTTACACTTTAAAGCGCTTAGGAATTTGGATCAAATTATGGTCTTGAAAAAAAATGGATTAGGCTACATATGAGGCTGTCAAAGAAAATAGCTAAAGGCTCAAAGGGGGTTAACTAGGATAATGTACACGGGTAGGTAAAAAGAAGGTAAACAATCACAGGCTGCCAAAGAAATGCCTAAATCATATCCTAAAATCACACTCTTTATTTTGCTTTACACACACACCAGGCAAGTTCTAGCATCAGTCACAACACAAAATATCCTATAACCTCACACACTCAAGGCACATGGTCAACTTTATTGGGAGTAGTATATACTCTTGACCCAATAGATGAATGAATTAAAGTACACAATTATCACACAGTGAGTCACACTTGGAGCCTAAACGTATCAATAGTAATGATTTTAGCACAAACTCTTGTCATAATACCATGTCGCCTATCAGAACAAATTTATGCAAAATCTAAAAAATTCTAAAAATCTAAAAATTTAACTACAAACTAGAATAGATGCAGGCAAAGAAGTACAATACAGCATACAAATACCCTCACCCCACACTTAGACGGGACACACTGCCCTCAGTGGAAATAAATAAGGAAAACCTGATTAGTCGGACTCCTCCTCTATGTCTAGGGTCATACCCCCTGTGTCGGAATCATCATCAGAGCCGTCATCCTCAGAAGTTCCTCAAAATGTACCCTACTTGATTCCAAGAGTGCGTCGAGGTATTTGCATCCAGGAGGATTCAACTTGCTCTTTTCTTCCCCTTTTCTGACCTTTCTGCGAGGAGTACACTTTTTCTTTTCTTTGTCGTCCTTTTGGTGCCATTCTACTTGGTGATGGACTTGGAAGATGATCTTGCAAGGTTAGATGAGCAAAAATAAAAGTTTTGAGAGATTTGGGAAGTAAAGGCGGCGCCTAATGCTTTGCCTAGTTGGGCATAGGTGGAGCTTATGCTATGGCATTGTAGATTCAGAGAGCAAAGGCAATGGCATAGGCGGCGCCTAATGCTTTGCCTAGTTGAGCATAGGCGGCGCCTATGCTATGGCATTGTTAGGCATAGGTGGCACCTATGCTATGGCATTGTAGATTCAGAGAGCTTAGGCCATAGCATAGGCCTTGCCTTGTTCGTTGCCTAGATTTACATAGGCCTTGCCTTGCTCGTTGCCTAGATTTGCATAGGCAATGCCTAACCCATAGCCTTTGCTTCTTCATTCCTAACTTACCACCTTCAACATGAACCACTTCCAAATCAAAATTTAAGACTAATCTCCTCATTTATACATCTTGCACCTACACTTACTCAAAAACAACAAAAATGATTAGAACGATGGGTTGCCTCCCACCAAGCGCCTTAGTTTTGGTCGTGGCTCGACTACAAAAACAAAATCCTAGTAAAACAAAACAATTAAAGATGATGGGTTGCCTTCCATCTAGCGCTTGATTTATTGTCGCGGCACGACATAGTTATCTCGATTACTTAGACTTCATCGAGATATATGGTACATCGTTTTCTGAATGATTCAGACGACGCTGATGCTTACCTGTGGGTATGCAATCTTCTTTGAGATGATTCTTGTGCATCCATATTCCAGGAGGGAGACCAATTATATCATTAATAGTCTATCCTATAGCTCTCTTGTACCTCTTCAGAGCAGAGATGAGAGCCTCTACGTGCTATTCACCTAAATCAGCCGCAACACTCACCGGAAGTGTATTTCCACTTCCCAAGAATGCATACCTTAGGTGACTGTGGAGCTCTTCAGATTCTAGCACTGGTGACTCTTCAATGGAAGTCTTTACTGTTGGTGAAGGCCGATTCTTAAGATCAAGGTGCAGCTTCTTAGGGGCATGAGAATAGGACTGTATTCCTGTTAGAGCACAAACGGTTTCTTCATATTCTTCAACCTCTTCACGCTCACAATTCAACAGCACAGCAGACAATGGCTCATCAATAAGTTGCTTCTCTGCAGATAATTCTTCCATATCTTCATAATAAACATCAGCTACAGAGAACACATCCATATCTCTAGGCCGCTTCATCGATTTGCATACATCAAAATGAACCACTTCGTCATTCATCCAAAATAAAAGCTCATTGGCTCGTAAATCAATAAGCACACTTCCTATTGCAAGGAAAGGACGACCCAAGATTATGGGAGCTTCAGAATCCACCTCGCAATCCAAAATAACAAAGTCCGCAGGAAAAATAAAGGAAGAAACCTTTACCAATACATCATATAAGATACCAACAGGTCATTTTAGCGACCTATCTGCCATCACGAGTTGCATATTGGTTGGTGTAGGATCGCCTAACCCCAACTTCCTGTAGATGGATAGAGGCATCAAATTGATGCTAGCCCCCAAATCTCATAATGCCTTAGCAAAATCCAAAGATCCAACCGTGCAAGGAATAGAGAAAGCACCAGGATCTGCCTTTTTCTAAACTAATGATCTTGTAGAGATTGCACTACAATGATGAACATTATCTGCAAGCTTATAGCTTACTGCCTGCTTCTTTGTCAAAAGGTCCTTCATGAATTTAGCGTACCCAGGCATCTGTTCTAGCGCCCCCACCAAAGGAAAAGTGATAGTCAGCTGCTTCAACATAGTCATAAATTTACTGAACCTGGTGTCATCAGCTTTCTTCTTCAGTCTCTGAGGAAAAGGTGGTGGTGGAAGGGTAATATTTTTCTCCACCACTTCCTTTTTATCTTGCTTCCGATTATCAACCTTTTTAGGAGTGTCATCAACCTTCTTTTTCAGTCTCTGAGGAAAAGGTGGTGGTGGAAGGGGAATAGTTTTCTCATGAACGCTCTCATTCAGATTTCCAGCTTCTACAAAATCATCACAATCTGCATCATTAACATTATCTGCTATATCATCAACCACCTGCTTGCCTTTAGATGGATTGTCTAACACTTTACCACTTCGGGTAGTAATAGCCATACACGATCCATCATTCCTCGGATTTTGCACTGTGTCGCTAGGTAGCGTTCCAGCCTTTCTTTGGTTGAATGCCACTGATAGTTGACTCAATTGTTGCTCCAGCTGTTTTATCGCAGTAGAATGAGAATCAACCAATTGGTTTATTGATGACAAATATTTTTTTACCTCAGTCATGCCCATGTTGGTTGCCTACACTCCTTTCAGCAGATTGGCCATCATATCTTCCATAGACATTTTCCCAGAGCCAGACGCCACGGCCTCACGGTTTCCAGGAGGAACATACAAATCACTCCTGTCAGTCTTATTCTTCCAACTACCTTGATCACGGTCCTTGTTTCCAGATTTATCATAATAGTTCCGACCTTTGTTTCCTTGGGCATTGCCTCGAAAACCCCCCTGATTATTCAAGTAGTTAGCTTCTTCCTTAGAATCAGATTTATCTCTCCCCTATGACACAACAGATTTGACTTTTTCGGTCTTCCCTGATAATAAATGCTTGGTAAGAAGATCCATCTGCGTTTTCATATGCGCTATATCTTGATCACATTCCTCCTCTCTCCGCCTTTGTTCTACAGTTATGCCAATAGATACAGTAGAGCTTGCTACCTCAGAATCCCTGGTATGCCAAGCTCTACTCTGCTTTGTCATATGATCTAGCATATCACTTGCCTCATTAAAAGTAAGGTCCTTTAATGACCCACCCGCAGCATTATCAACCACTGGCTTAGTCACCAAATTCAAAGACCTGTATAATATCTCCATCAAGTGGACATTGGTCATCTGATGATTTGGGCACCTCATAAACTTCTTTTTGAACCTCTCCTATGTTTCGTGGAGAGCTTCAGTTGGAAGCTGTCAAAAATTGCTTATCTCATCTCTTAATTGTGCTCTCTTGGATGACGGACAAAATCTTTCTAGGAAAGCGTCTTTCAGTTGCCTCCAATTAGTAACAAAGTCAGGAGTTAGCCCGTTCAACCATAGAGTTGCCTCTCCAAATAGAGACAATGGAAATAAGCGCAGCCGGATCGCATTCTGTCCAACCCTTAGATTGTCAAAAGCCTTGCATGTTGAGATAAAATTAATCAGATGCATATTCGGATCGTCTCCTTCAAGTCCACCAAATAACCCCTTGAGTTGCAATAGCTGAATCATAGTGCTAGTGATATTGAACTTGGCTCCGGGTGCCAAGGGCGGAGGAATAATAGCCCCTATTGCACCAGCTCCATCCAGATCATCATCAAAGGGACCCTGCACAGCTCGGCGGTCATGTCTCATTCGAGCTTGACGATCTCTCCTGTGCATAGGTGCCGCCACTTCATCAATACGCCTAGGATTCAGTAACTCATCATCACCCAGGTCCTCATCATTAGGATTTGTTGCTCGCCCTGGGTTATCAATATTCTGTTGATGCACTTGAGCAGCAGCCAATGCAGCTAATCTAGCCTGCTCTTGTTGAGCAGCCCTTCTTTCAATGTGTCGTTGCGCCTCCATCCTACCAATAAGTTGCGGTTCAGGGTTTATGGGTAATAATGGCTGACCAGAACTTCAAGTATTTGGCATGCACTGAACAGAACCTGAATAACACAAAAACAACAACTAAAAGTAAAATCTAAGAATCTTTGACCAATCTAGTAACTATCACAAACTTAGTTGACAACCGTATTCCCCGGCAACGGTGCCAAAATTTGATAACGCCCAAACTACAACTCTCGTAAGAGTGTAAGAGGTCGCTATCAAATATAGAACCCAACTGGGTTGGGTGTCGAATCCCACAGGAAATACTTGGTCACTAAGTGTTGTAATCGTTAGCAGACTGTTGGTCGAAAGTTCTACGGAAAGGGGGGGATTTAACTGTGGCGTGAATTGAGAGTATCAAAGTAACGACTGAATGCTTTGTTTAATAAGATTTAATCACAGAGAAAAATAAGTTAGGGTTTGTACACCTTATGAGTTCTACATATCTATTAACTATGAGCTATGCGGAATTCAGACATGCATGGACTTATAGAGATTCGTATTCTAATGGTAAATCCTAGTGTCTCTCGACCATCAAGGATTATTTCACTTTACCTCTCTCGAGCCTAAAGTGTATAACTAACGGTACGAACTCTCCAAGAGGTTAATCCGGTTAGGGCATTAACGTGTAAACAGGGGTTGGTAGCCCTATTTCCTTTTCACACTCTCTTTTCCAAACATGTAACTTTTCTCTCGAACAAGTTACTACTATAATGGCGTATTCTATATGTTTGCAACCACAAGAATTCAATTAAGATGAAGAGAGTAATGATATAAGTAGCATACACATCAAGAATTCACAAACTCATAGTAATAGATAGTATATCAACAGGCTTCCATAACCCTAACAGAGAATTTTAGCTACTCATGAGTGCAATGGAGATCACAGTAGATATAATCATCATACCACAAAACTAGAATAATCTCACGTTGGGATGAAATTGGTGTCCAAAAGAGAGAATAATGTTTTTGCTTTCTAGCGGTGTGGTTTCTGTGTAGCGTGTTTCTCTGTTGGTAACTTACAGAATCTGTAAACTGAATAATACTAATACTAAAAGTGTCGAATGAATTATGACAAGATATGAATTAATTGAAAAACATGAATGAAAAGCTTGCTGAAAAATTCTGCAAATAGGGTTTTTATAACATCTTTGTCCTAGTCCTACTGAAATAGGGTTTTTATCCTTGTCCTAGTCCTACTGGGTTACTGCTGCACCCCTAAGTATTAAGAAATACTGATTTTGCCCGTGACGGATTCTCCATACATCACATTCAGTCCACAAGCTTCCAAAAACTGGCTTCCTTCTTACGTGAAGTTTCCCTTGCTACCGAAATGTCCACAAAGTGCTGAAACCTTCATCATAAATACCTGAAAACATGCTAAGCACGTCGGTTAGCTCACTTATAGGAAAATGGACTAAAAGTACAGGAATTATATATTTTATCCTCAAAACTTAGCCTAAAATATGGGTAAATCATGGTGCTTAGGCGTGTAAATACGCCCAACATTAGACACCAATTTGTCATGATCCGATATTGGGTTATGATGATACCTACTTTATCCAATTAGTAGGTAAGCCAAATTGTAGCTTGAAACTCTAAGTAATTGGCTAGTTGGTGCAATATAACATAAATGCTAGAATTATAAAGCAAACCGAATTACAAGAAATAAATCATAAGAACAATAGCATCAATAAAGAAAGATAAGAGAAGAGTAATAACATATTACAACCTAGTAAAGTCGGTACACGATCTTCTAATCAAAAGAATATGATTACTATCAAAGTTAAATACACAAATATCTTGAAATATAAATACTATCCAAAAATAGAAGAGGGAGAAAAGGTCAACTCCAGCTCCGAGAGCTCACCCCTATCTTTGAAATCTGACCAGTAGAATAACAATGTCAATGGTGGTAACTAGTTCTCAAATCTGCATCCAAAAGGTACAAAGTATAGTATGAGTACCAAAGCCACAGGTACCCAATAGGCATCAACAATCGATTGAGCTAAATCATAATATAAATATAATAAAATACAAGATAAATAAGATAAGTCAAGGGAAAAGGGCAAATCTATAATAATGCTCTAAAATATAGAAAGTAAACAACTAAAATAATGATATTAAAAAAAATATAGCTATCTCTACATAACTGGTCCCCTATAGCTATCTCTACTTTATTTGTGGATCATAGTGGTACTGAGGAAGGATAGCAACCTATAGCTATGACTACTAGAGTTGAGGTCCCTCCTATGTCTGTTGAGGAGTAGAAGATATTGGGTATATTTTTGAGATTGAATTTAGCTAGTTTATCTGGTGCACCAAGCAAAGATGCTTATGAGTTCTTGTTTTTCTACAAGGATAGACTCTAAAATTTAGGCCTAGTTGAGACTTGTGGTGTGGACTACACTACTTTCTGGTTGGATTTCGTATCTTGACATTAGTGGAGGGGTTATCTTAATTCCAATCCAGCTGGATCTCCCCCATTGATATAGAATCATTTTTTTAAGGTCTTCATGGAGAAGTATATGCCTTAAATTCTTAAAAATCATCTAAGAAACCAGTTCTCGAGGTTGGAGTAGGGCTTCATAATTATTGTAGAGTATGAGGCTCAGTTCTATGAGTTGTCTAGGTATGATACATCTATCTTGCTCACCGAGTATGAGTAGGTTCAGTGTTTTATCTGTGAATTGAGACTCCCTTTTTGAATGATTATACAAAGTTTAGTTTTTGCTGGTAGATCATTTGTTGAGATTTTTTATCATGCTCAGGTTATAGAGGAGATACATCATAAGGCCCAAGGGGAAGCGATAAGATTCCATAATATAAAGATAAATTTAGTAGGAGCCATAGTGGCTCATGATTTAAAGACAGCGGTTCTCAGGGTAGATATCCTTTATGTTAGCCTTATCAGCATCAGGGTCAGTCTACTAGAATTGTATATGCCATACTTTTACCCAACGATGGTGGAATATCTATTTACAATAATCATCCTAGATAGAGTATTAGTCATTATTAGAGGGGTTTGTCTTTTGGACTTTTTGGTCATGGTGGGTATTTTAGATCAATCAAATATTTTAATTTCAGTACAATTCCTAGGGTGTGTTATAGTTGTTGGGTGATTTCCCAAGAGTGTGACCCAATTATGGAGTAATGGTTTTTGTAACTCAGAGAGTTCCATTGATCAGAGAAGTACCTCCCCAACTAGAAGTGGTATGCATTGTGGTCAGGATAATCCTTAGGGTGCTTATGGAGGTCCTTAGGCAGGTTCAGTAGGATATTGAGCAGGAGTCCAGCAAGGTTGCAAGAATGGTTAGTTGTATGTCATACCTAATAGACCTAAGATAGAGTCTTTGGATGCTATTATTATAGGTATGATTTGGTGTACCATCAATCTACTTTTGCTTTATTTGATCTGAGATCCACTTATTCTTATGTATCTACTTATTATGCATAATAGTTAGAGTTATCTTGGGATTCTTTATTTGTGTCGTTATGTGTATCTACTTCCATCGGTGATTCTTTAGTAGCGGATTAGGATTATAGATCATGTGTTATGACTGTTTGAGAGTTTGATACTTAGGATAATCTTACCATATTAGATATGGGGGATTTTGATATGATTCCAGGCTTAGCTATCCCTCTATCATACGGCGTTGAATAGTTTTTCCAAGACTGTTACCTTAGCCATACCCAACATACCTTTAGTTGTATGGCAAGGATTAATTAGCTATAAGACAATGGGGATTAATTCTTATATTTGGGCTAAGAAACTTATTTCAAGGGGTAGCAAGTCTTATCTCGCATATATTCGTGATGTTTATATGGAGAGTCCCTTGCTTGACTCTATTCCTATAGCCCATGAGTTTTCTAATGTTTTCTCTATCGATCTACTTGTTTTTTATCCTGAGTGTGATTGTGAGTTTGTTGTTGATTTAAGCTAGGAATCTGACCTATTTCTATGACACCATACCATATGGCTCTTGTCGAGCTTAAGAAGCTAAATTATCAGCTTTAGGATATTTTGGTTAAGGGTTTCATTAGATCGAGTGTATCTCTTTGAGGTGCTCTTGTGTTGTTCATAAAGAAGAAGGATTGCTCCTTGCATAGATGTATTGACTATAGGAAGCTTAATAAGGTGACAATGAAGACTAGGTATCTTATAACTTGCATTGATGATTTGTTTGACTAGCTTCAAGGGGCTGCAATATTCTGTAAGATTTACTTGAGGTCCTATTACCATCAGTTTAGGATTTAGGCTGTGAACATCCCAAAGACAACGTTCAACACTCGTTTGGTTAGCACGAGTTCCTGGTTGTGCCTTTTGGTTTGACTTATGCCCCCAACATAGAATATGAGAGGTCCCTCGTTAGTAGAGACATGGCACTCTCATCCTTCAGGAAACCATTCATATGCATCCACACTGTTAATGTTAGAATCCGTGGCAAAGTATTAACACCCTTCCAACTGGGGTTATAGGTTAGACCCTAATTAGCTTAGATTGGGGCATGTCGATTGTAGCTAGCTCGTACAATTTCAGTTCAGTATTCAGATCATATTAGTGCAGGTTTGTATGATAAAGTGTTCCATTTATCAATTATTCATCTTTATAAATTATTTCAGAACATACTTTACTTGGTCTTGCATTCATTTTATAAATTCATGTTTTCATGCTCAGTATCCATACATAACCCTCAGTATGATTTTACAACCTATTCAGCTTTAACTTGAGATTTACATAAAGTATTCATGTTTCTACCACTTTCCCGCTTAGAATGATGTTTTCAGATCAATTTAGAAATTTTACTATGTCTTATAGCTTTTACATACAATCATGATTTAAATGCATATTTCAACAGATAGCTTATGTCTCCAGTTTTAAAGTATACATTAAGTATTTTCTATGATTTAGTACATGTTTCACATATTTAGTATATTCCAAAGTATTGACCAGATATATGTGTTTATGGCTATATTCCTTCATGATGTAGCTACCAGATGTACCACACACATCAAGGCCAGACAGTTCATAGTATTCAACCAGCAGGTGATGTGTTCTCTTATTTTGTAGACTCAAGTCAGTTGTAGTTTTGATATTTTATTTCTGTTATTATTATGTATTGATTAGGTATAGTTGGGGGTTATATCCTTACTACCTATAGTCAGTATAATAGAGGTTTCATAGATAGTCAGTTAGAGTCATTATAGGTAATTCAAGTTCCTTTTTTAGGCTTATCATGTTGCAAACTTTTGCAGTATTATATTTATTTAGATTTTTTAATGATTATGCTTCCACTCAGCAAATACATTTTAAATCAATTTCTCAAGTAGTATGCCAGTACAAGGGTTAGTTTGGGATCGCTTGTGGTTCTAAGCACTGTGTTACGACTAGGGGGTAGTCTTATTTCATGACAAACTTTGTATTAGAGCACAAGGTTCAAGTTTCCTAGGGTGTCTATGAGGAAGTGTCTAGTAGATCTTATAGAATGGTACAAAGATGTCTGTACTTTTCTTTGAGAGGCTATAGGGCATTTACGAAATATTTCCCTTATTTTATATCTCAGATCGTGCTGCAGAGATGTTCTGTAAGAAACTTATGTAATTCTTTACGTTACTCCATTCTTGTAACTTTGCATTATTTTTGATGTAATAAAAATAGTCAAACTTAAATTCCTACTGATAGAGTTTTCTAAAACAATTTCCATAGACAGTTATGAGATTGCATGCAGGCTCAAACGGATCCCATCAATGACTTTAAGTTCCAAAGTTTGAAAGATTTCATTCTTATTTATGTAAATCAGGCATTAAACCAAGGTTAGATGTGCCTTCAGATACTTTCTCAAAATCCTATGACAACATAAGATCTAGAGTCTGAAGCATGAAGCCAAAAGTTTAGCAGCAGTAATGTAAGGGTAGTGTTTATTTGAATTTAGTAAATTATGTATCCGTAGAGCCAGAAAGGTGTTGTGTATTTTGTTTAATAGCACTTTGAGAGAGATTTATTAGTTAAGGGAAACTTAGAGTATGTTAATACTTTAGTTGGGATAGAGATTGGGCAGTGACCATAATAATAGAGGATCTTGATAAGGTTGAGTATGTTCATAAAATTTTGTGTGGATTAGTGTTTCATATTCCTATCCAGTAGTACTAAGATAGTATAGTTCATTAAAAATTTAGGGATAACCATGGTAAGTGTTAGAATCTAAGTTTGAATGTTTGATGATTGAGATAAAACAAAAAAGAGTTTGAAGATTCTAAGTTGCTAAGTGTTTGAGTTATTATATGATTACTATTGGGGCTATATAAAGTTAAGAGTTCTATGTCAGAAGGAAGTACCAGTAGTGGGTTTTACACTTTATGTTATAATTTTTCAGGGTAAGTTTATTATTTACATGCATTGTTATTTCTTGGGCTCTAGAGTAAAGTGGTTGTAGTTCAATTTAGATTTTATTAAAGGGGTCCATAGACAGAGAATGATGGCTTAAATCTAAGTGGGAGATGATAGAACAAGGAACCAAGTCAGGTTTTCAGATTCTAGCAGTGATGATAGTGAGTTCTAGAACAACACTATGGGAGGAAGATGCCTGGACCATTCTTATCTTATTGCAAATTTTTGTAATTCAGTCATCACGACATCTACTCATTCCTTACAAGTCATCTCCTTGATCATATCCTTATTGATTCATATTTTATAGAATCATGTACTCTCCCATTTCCTAGTATAAGGAGTGCCAGTTCACTCAGAAGTACAAATCATATTCCATTAATTTATGAACTCCAAACTCATGTCATACAACTCATGACTCATGTACTCATGTTTTATAGTATGCTCAGTTCCCATAACTCATGGTGCACCTTTAATAACCAGTGAAAATTCACAGTATGGCATGAATGTCCTCATTTTAGATCTTTTTAATGAATCCATGTCATGATACTCTATTACTCATGATATAGTTAAGTGTCAAACTTATGTATAGTATTTCTTCATGCTTCAGGTCCTCATTTTCTAACCTTTCAGTTACCTCACCTTATGTAAAGATAGTGGTGATAGAAATGGATAAACAATGGTTTAGATGGGAGAGAGTAAATGTTTCTTATTGGAGAAGGATTGTTCTATGCTTTCTTTATCTAAGGCTATAAGTGTGAAGGAATATTGAGGCAAAGCTTTGGTATATGTCATGGTTAGTTAAGAATTTCATGCGTGTCTTCTTAAGAATAGTACAATAAAGTTGTTATTGATAGAGGTATTAGAGAATATGGGAAATTCCTAAGTGGGTTGGTTGCCTAGAAGTTCATATGCGGTTATAATGATAGGCTTAAATTCAATGTTGGTATATAAGTGGATGAATGCATTGTGGGTTAGTGAATTCCTAGTAAGAGGTTAAAGTTAGTTGCTAAAGTGGAAAGGAGTATTATTCTTGGGTTGACAGCTATGAAAACATGTAGGATATTGAATCCATGGTTTAGACTAGTATTATGGTGTTATGTGGGGTACCTTGTGACATTGAGTAGGCTTGAACATTGTGAGAGAATTTAGTTCAGTTCAGAATTTAGTAGATGCAGTTATAAATGACCATGTGAAAATTATTAGTGACGTCAAATGAAGGGTAGTATTTAAGAGCAAAAGCATAATTGAGGGAGTATTTGAGAAGTGGGGAGAAGCTTAAAAATTAGCAGTTGCATTTTCTAAGGCATAGTAATTCTATCCTATATTATGTTTTATAGGCCTATAGTCTATGTTATAGAATTGTATCCATGTTGCAATTCCTTATTCAAATATCTCATTCAGATCATGCCTAAAATTCTTTGCTCCCTAATGTTATTAGAACTTTTTTTAAAGGGTGTTTAAGAAATACTCCATTTGAGTATAAACTTTTAGTATGAGTCAGTCCGTATAGCCAATAATTTAGTTTAGCAATCAGACCGATAAGCTCTTATTGATTTCCACCTTTCCAACTAGTCTTACTATACAAAATTTCATAAATATGAATATTCCATGAGGTGATTGATTCATATCCATACAAATTGTAACTTAAATTTAGTCCATGTATTATGTCTCCGATTTAGATATTTAGTCATGATCTAGTTCATAATTGTTCAATGCAAGATCTCAATTTTTCTTGTATTTCAACTGAGACATTGTAATACCCTGCAAGCTCCTAGATAAGTTCCCAACCATTCATCCTATGTTTAAATGGCCCTAAAGCCATTATGTCAAACCATGGATAGTGTCATGACCAATAACTATGCCACTCTCAAAATTCCAAACATTTTATTTTTGGCCTTCCTGTGTTCGAAACATCGATTTTTCATTTAAAATGTGTTCAGATATGTTGATAGGTTGTCTGATAACGCTCAATCTACAGCTCTCGTGGGAGTGTAAAGCGGTCGTTTGCAAATATAGAACCCAACCTGGGTTGGGTGTCGATCCCACAGGGAATAGCTTGGCCAACAAGTAAGCAAAATTAATAGACTTTTGGTGCAAGTCTCGTAAGAAGGGGGGATTGTAATAAGTAACCAAAGTAATGAAATAAAGGCTGAAAATAGCAAAGTAAAAAGAGAGTATTTCGTAGGTTGTGAAACAATGAGAATTGAAGCGTTGGGGTTATGTCCACCTTCTGAGGTATACGTCTCTATTGGCTATGCGTGTGTAGAGTCTTGACATACAATTGCTTATAGAGAATTGTAGTCGATGGTAAATCCAAGCGTCTCTCGACCTGAACAAGGACTATTTCACTTTAACTCTCTCGAGCTTAAAGCGTGTCTAACGGTACGAATTCTCCAAGAGGTTAGTCCAGTTACGGCACTAGCTTTTTAATAGGAAAGGGTGTCCTACTACCTTGACATTATCTCTTTTCCAGACAAATAACCTTTCTCTCAAACAAGTTAAATGTTAGACTGGCGTTATTCTTGCGTTTGCAACCGCAAAGAATGTAGATTAATATGAAGAGCGTAATGATATAAGCAATATACGTGTCTTGAACTCACAACTCACAGCAGTAGATAGTAACTCATTCGGCTTCCATAACCCCAACTAAGAGGTTTAGTTACCCATGAATGCGAAGGATATCACGTTTTGCATGGTGGATGGCGTGAAAAGTAGGTGATAGGCGTGTGGTTTTGGTGATTCCGTAGCAAGTAACGATTCTCTTGTTGTGGAATAGATGAATAGAAAAATAATAGAATTAATGGAAAGATTAGAAGAGTGAATAGAAGTGTTGTAGTGGAAGAAGAGAGGGATGGAAGAATTGTATTGTAAGAAGATGTATCTCTCCACTAAGGGAGGAGTTCATTAAAATCTCTAGCATGATAGGATATTTATAATACTCCTATCCTACTCCTACTATGCTAATGAAATAAATAACCAAATCCTACTAAACTAAGGAAATACTTAACCCATTTGTACTAGGTTAATGTAACATTCTCCTAATCCAAATAAACTAATGAAATACATAACCCAATTGTACTAGGTTAATGTATCATTGTCAAAATCCAGCTTTGTGTCTGTAAGTCCCCAAAGTCTTCTGAAATGCTGTTTTAGCCCGAGACAGATTTTCCATGCAGCAGATTTGGTCCTTTAGGCGTCCAGCTCCTTTCCATCTCGTTCGTGAGCTTTCTTTTGCGTCAAGTAAGCCATAAAATGCTGTATTTTGCATCATTTATACCTGAAACTTTCCTAATCATGTTTGTCAGCTCATTTACAGGAAAAAGGACTAAAAGTGCATGAAATATATAATTAGTTCTCAAAACTGGGCTGAAATATGGGCAAAATATATTGATAGAGGCACGTAAATTCGCCTATCATCAACACCCCACACTTGAAGCTTTGTTCGTCCTCGAACAACATATCATGTCCTTCTAAACATTGACTTAGGGTTTTTACAGTAACAACACAAAATATTTATCAAGACAAGCACAACAATTATTAACAAAGAGTAGCTTTCCGATCATAAGTAGAAACAATTTAACCTCAAGCATAGACTCATGATGGTGATCAACTCGCATGCAAACGTTAAGATACATAGAATCATATACAACTATCCAAAGCTCATCAACCATGTGTGTCTCACAATGTAGTACCCATAATTGCTCACAAATATAGCATATTTTTCAAACATGGGTATCAAAATGTCCTTGCTCTCACTCTCACAAAGAATTCATATGTAGCAACTAATGACCATAGTCTTGCCCTTAATGTAGTACTCCACTAAATGTCAGAATGTTAAGATTAGGATCAAGTAGGTCTTTTGATGGTTGTAATGTAGGCTAAGGGACGGGTAGGACTATTTTGGACAAGAATAGTGACTAGGTTCCTAAGCGCTTTTAATACATCACTTTGTATCATTGACACTTTTTTCTTTCAACCTTTCTTTATTTTATTCTTCCACCCTTGTTCTCATCTTTTGTTTTTCAATTTTAAGCACAACTCACTTTTCAGCTTTCTTTTCCTTTTTCTTTTCACAACATACCTCTTATGATAGCACTTTCTTTTTCATAACACATTCAAGCACCATTACAATTTAAAGCATCATACTCACCCAATTTCCTCTTATGTTGTCACATGACTTTTTCACTTTAAAGCACTTAGGAATTTGGATCAAATTACGGTCTTGAAAAAAAATGGATTAGGCTTACATACAAGGTTGTCAAAGAAATAGGCTAAAGGCTCAAAAGGGTTTAACTAGGATGATGTTCATGGGTAGGTAAAACTGAAGGTAAACAAATATAGGTTGCCAAAGAAATGCCTAAATCATATCCTAAACTTACACTCCTTATTTTCGCTTTGCATACATACCAGGCAAGTTCTAGCATCAGCCAAAAACATAGAATATACTATTATCTCACACACATAAGGCACATGGTCGACTTGTTTGGAAGTAATATAGACTCTCGACCCAACAAGTGAAGGAATTTAATCACATAATATCACATAATGAGTCACAACTAGAGCCTAAACGTCTCAATAGTCACAATTGTAGCACATACTCTTGTTCTAATCTCATGCTGCCTATCAAAATAATTTCATGCGTATCTAGAAAAATTTGACTCCTAAAAAATAAAAAAAATGTTTGAACGGAAAAAAAACAAAAAAATGGATGGACTCAAAAAAAAACAAAGTAAACAAGCAAACATAGGTGCAAACAAGGAAGTATAGTATGCAGATTCTGCCACCCCACACTTAGATGGGACACTGCCCTCAGTGGAAAATAAATACGAAGAACCTGGTTTAGTCGGACTCCTCATCAATGTCGGGGGTCATACCCCCTTCGTCTGAATCATCATAAGAGTCATCGTCAGAGTTCTCCTCATCATCAGAATCAGGCAAGCGTCTATCATCATCAGTTGGCACGTCATTGTCCATAGGTTCCTCAAAATATACGCCCACTCCACACATCTCCCGGGCATGCCTGTTCATTGGGTAGTCGTGGTCTAGCTGTTTCCTCTTCTATATCCTCCTTCCGCAACATTGCTGTCAACAAATTGCCGAATGTGAAATGGGACCTTCGGTGGAGTCTGGCCTTCCTCATGGTAGATCGAATGATTGCCCCAAAGTTGATAGGGACATTCGTCATCAACACATAAACCAAACACACTCTATCTCTTGATATCTTGGTGTATTGCGTCCCAGGAATAAGGCATGAGTTGACAATGCGCATCCAGATTCTTGCTTCCCTATTTAGTGGAGCATAGGGGAAGGTGTTGTGACGTCCTGTTTCCTTATGTCTGCCCCATCTTGCCATCGATCTGCTTCCACAAAGCGTGTGTCTTATCGCTCTGTAAGGAGGCCTGCAGTATAGCTCTTTGTATGGTGCAGGGTCGACCGAAGGTAGGCCAAGAAAAGAGTTGATCCAATACGCTGTAAGCTGTAACACTTGGCCCCGAATTTTTACTTCATTGCCTGTTGTGTTCGGCGACCAGTTGGCATAAAACTCTCTTGTTAAGTCAAGATTACACTCTCCCATTTCGCGGAAGATGAAATCTAGCTTTAAAGCCATTATTTTAGCCAACATTTGCGGCTCCTTCTTTGCTAAGGTCTCCTTGTTGATCAAGTCGACGTGCACATATTTCTTTTCTTTGTTGCTGCTGTACCATGCCTTGGCTTCTTCCTCAAGAACCCATTTTATTCCGAACATTCTGCGTGGTAGGTGTGCTGAAGATGATTCTCCTTGGTCTTTTCGACTTCTCTTCTTGTCCTTTCGGGACGTGGTAGCCTTCTCCTTGCCTTGCTTCGCTTTAGGTGCCATTGTACCTGAGACTAGAAATAATGTTAGTTGCAGCACAATCTCACTTTATACAATCTATATGCAAGCATTAGGGGTACCACCCCACACTTAATCTTGTTAGCACAAATCAGTGAAGTAAAAGTGGTCGAGTACTCAGATTTCGTCGACATACGTTTTAGGATTGTATTCCGACAAGAAAATCAGCATTACATCACTTATTTGCAGCCATTGGACTACTTTCATGGTGGATATAGCAACACTACAACCTAGGGGTTACCACATGGAATTATTATTCTTACAACAAGCACATCCTCCTAAGTTGATAGGCACTATAACCTTATCCCGATGGCCGGGATAGTCTATCATGTAATCATCCAACCAACAATCTTAAGCAATATTCATAGCCATATCAATTCAGCAATTATCATAACAATGCTATCGAAACAAAATTCAAGTCGGAAACAAGTCAAGAATTCCCTACGTATATATTCAATCACACGATCTTGAAACAATTATCCAAACACATGAACATCACCACCAATCTGACATGATTTAGCAAAATATAATAAGCATATCAACGTAGTACTTACGACAAATAGATGAAGAATAAGAGAGTACTTACTTGCTTGAAGATTGTGGAGAAGTTGTTGTGAATTGGAAGAACAAAGGAAGAAAATTTTGAGAGGATTTGGAGTGTTATGCGGCGCCTTTAGGGTTGTTTCTAATGTGGTTGTGTTATAAAACCAAGTCCCCTTTATATAGGAAGAGTATGGGTCGGGTTATGACCCATTTACAATCGGATTTGGGGACAAAATCACCACATATGCGGCACATATCTCTCGGCATATCAATTACATATGCGGCGCATTGTCCATGGCATAATGGGACATATGCGCCGCATAGTCTATGGCATTTCTAGACATATGCGCCGCATAGTCTATGGCATTTGGTCTCAGTATCTCAAATGCCATAGCATAGGCGGCGCATAGTCAAAAGCATACCTAGGAATAGGCAGCGCATAGTGTATAGCACACTAGATTCCAAGTCCTTAGGCTATAGAATAGGTTGTGCATCGTTCGTGGCCTATTTTTACCAAGGCCTAGCCTTCCTCGAAGTCTATTATGACGTGAGAAAGGCTCAATTCATAGCCTTGTGCATCACCATTCCTAACTTACCAATTTTACCATACAATGCGACCAAATCGTCAATTGAAATCAATCTCCTCGTTGCATACTTCTTGCACCTATATTAGCTCAAAACAAATGAACACGATTAGTACGATGGGTTGCCTCCCACCAAGAGCCTTAGTTTTGGTCGTGGCACGACTCTTATTTTTGGATTTTCATTTATCAAAAAGAAAAAATACTAAAACGACTAAACGATAAAACGATAAAACGACAAAACAATAAAATAATAAAACGATGGGTTGCCTCCCATCTAGCGCCTTATTTATTGTCGTGGCTCGACGTAGTAATCTCGAGTACTTAGACTTCGTCGAGATAAGTGATGGCCATGTCATTCATCGAGTCAAGAGGACCGATATATGGCTTGACACGTTGGCCATTCACTTTGAAGATAACACCCTCATTGTTTTCCAATTCGACTACTCCAGACGAGTAGACTTGGATGATTTTAAATGGACCAGACCATTTCGATTTTAACTTACCTGGGAAGAGCTTGAGTCTGGAATTAAAGAGTAGTACCATGTCACCTTTTTGGATGTTTCGTCGAACAATCCGCTAATCATGATACTTCTTCATCCGCTCCTTGTATAAATCTGATCTTTCATATGCATGGAGACGAAATTCATCTAGTTCGTTCAGCTGCTCCAACCTCAGGTTCTTCACATCATCCCAATTCAGATTCAAGTGCTTCAATGCCCACAATGCCTTGTATTCAAGCTCGATGGGTAGATGACAAGCCTTCCCATAGACTAGCTGATAAGGTGACATGCCAATGGGTGTCTTGAATGCAGTCCTATACGCCCATAGTGCATTATCTAGCTTTCGAGACCAGTCCTTCCTATTCGCATTAACCGTCTTGGCAAGGATTTGCTTGATCTCGCGGTTGGAAACCTCAACTTGTCCACTGGTTTGGGGATGATAAGGCGTAGCTACCTTATGTTGCTTGACTCCATACTTGGCCAATACAGATTTGAATAGCTTGTTGCAGAAGTGAGATCCTCCATCACTTATGATAGTACGAGGTACTCCAAAGCGAGAGAAGATATTCTTCTTTAAAAACGCTACCACACGCTTTCCTTCGTTGTCGGCCAATGCTATAGCTTCAACCCATTTTGACACATAATCCACAGCAACCAGGATGTACTTCATTCCAAACGAATTCACGAATGGTCCCATGAAATCAATACCCCACACATCAAAGAGTTCTACCTCCAAAATTTTGGACATGGGCATTTCATGGTGTTTTGAAATAGCACCTTGACGTTGGCATTGGTCACACCTTCGCACGTAGTCATATGGATCTCTGAATATTGTAGGCCAATAATAACCGCTTTGCAAGACTTTTCTTGCCGTTCGATTCCCTGCATGATGTCCTCCAACTTGCGAAGTGTGGCATGCTTCCAATATAGTAGGCACTTCTTCATGGTATATACATCGTCGAATGATACCATCCGCGCATCTTCGAAACAAATAAGGCTCATCCCAATAGTAGTGCTGAACGTCATGCATAAACTTCCTCCTCTGGTGGTAAGCTAAATTGGAAGGTAACACATTACTCACCACGAAATTTGCAAAGTCGGCATACCATGGTAATTTCTCCATTGTTGTTGCTAGTATCTCCTCGTCAGGAAATGCATCATCAATCTGATTTTCTGGTTGCGCCACATACTCATTCTCAAGTCTAGATAGGTGATCGGCCACTTGGTTCTCGCAACCTCTTCTATCTTTGACTTCGAAATCAAACTCTTGCAGCAGCAATACCCATCGAATCAGCCTTGGTTTTGCATCCTTCTTTGTCATTAGGTACCTAAGAGCTGTATGGTCTGTATGAACGATCACCTTAGTACCCAATAGATAGGCACAAAACTTCTCAAATGCATACACAACCGCTAAGAGCTCTTGTTCAGTAACAGTGTAGTTCCGTTGGGCTTCATTTAGGACCTTACTCGCATAGTAGATAGGATGAAATAATTTCTCCTTTCTCTGTCCAAGAACAGCACCAACGGCTACTCCACTAGCATCACACATGATTTTGAACGGGAGCGTCCAATCTGGTGCTACCATGATAGGGGCTTCAGTGAGTTTTTCTTTAAGGCATTCGAATGCCGTTAAGCAATCATCATTAAAGTCAAACTTCGCATCTTTCTCCGATAGTTTGCACAATGGACTAGAAATTTTGGAGAAGTCTTTGATGAATCTACGATAAAACCCAGCATGGCCAAGAAAACTACGAACTCCCTTCACCGAAATTGGAGGTGGTAGCTTCTCAATTACCTCTATTTTGGCGTGATTAACCTCTATTCCTCTTTCGGAAATCTTGTGCCCAAGAACGATTCCTTCTTTTACCATGAAGTGGCACTTCTCCCAATTCAGCACAAGGTTGAACTCTACACATCTTTGCAATGCCATGCTCATGTTTGCCAAACATGCTTCAAAAGACTCACCAACAACTGAAAAGTCGTCCATAAATACCTCCAAAGTGTCTTCTACCATATCAGAGAAAATAGACATCATACAACGTTGAAAGGTGGATGGTGCGTTACATAACCCGAATGTCATGCGTTTGAAGGCAAAAGTACCATATGGGCAGGTAAACGTTGTCTTCTCTTGGTCTTCGGGGGTAATACAAATCTGATTGTAACCTGAATAACCATCCAAGAAGCAAAACCATCCTTTCCCCGCTAATCGATCTAGCATTTGGTCCATAAATGGCATGGGGAAGTGATCCTTGAGCGTCCAAGAATTCAGCTTGCGGTAGTCCATGCATACTCTCCATCCAGTAACGGGCCTGAGTGGAATAAGCTCATTCTTTGCATTCGCAACCACCGTCATACCTCCTTTCTTGGGAACACATTGTACTGGGCTTACCCATGTACTATCAGAAATAGGATACACGACTCCTGCGTCTAACCACTTGATAATCTCCTTCTTCACCACTTCTTGCATTGGAGGGTTTAGACGTCTTTGATGTTCAATGGTGGGTGTGCACTTTTCTTGAAGCTGAATTTTATGTGTGCAAATCCCAGGTGGTATACCAATAATATCTGCAATGGTCCATCCAATAGCTCTAATATACTTGCGTAAGATTGCAATAAGAGCTGCAACTTGCTGCTCACCCAAATCGGCTGCTACAATGACTGGAAGAGTGTTTCCGCTTCCTAAGAAGGCGTACTTCAAATGGCTTGGCAGCTCCTTCAATTCTAACGTGGGTGGTTCTTCAATAGATGGCTTAGCTGGAGGTGTGGGTTGATTCTTGAGATCAAGATCCAGCTTTTTGGGGGTATAGTGATATGTCCCTAATCCCGATAGAGCACAAATATCGTCTTCAGAAATTTCAGCATCATCATTCTCTCCTTTCATGAGCGAAACCTCCAAAGGATCATCAAGAATTTGCTCTTCAGCAAGTAACTCGTTCTCTTCATCAAATACAACATCAGCCACAGAAAATACACTCAGATCTTTGGGTTGCTTCATTGATTTGCAAACATCAAAGCGAACCACTTCGTCATTTATTCGGAATGGAAGATCATTAGCTCTCAAATCTATGAGCACACTTCCCGTAGCAAGGAAAGGGCGTCCCAAGATTATGGGAACCTCTGAATCTGCTTCACAATCCAAGATGACAAAGTCTGCTGGAAATATGAATGAAGATACCTTCACCAAGACATCGCATAGAATACCAACCGGTCATTTTACCAACCTATCCGCCATAACAAGCCTCATATTAGTTGGTGTAGGATCTCCTAACCCCAACTTCTTATAGATTGATAATGGCATCAAATTGATGCTGCCTCTTAAGTCACACAACGCTTTAGCAAAGTCCAAAGATCCGACGGTGCAAGGAATCGTGAAAGCTCCGGGGTCGGCCTTCTTCTGAACTATCGATCGAGTAGCTATTGCACTACAATGGTGCACATCATCTTTCAGCTCATAACTTGCTGCCCTCTTCTTAGTCAAAAGATCTTTCATAAACTTCGCATACCCAGGCATTTGTTCAAGTGCCTCTACCAACGGAACATTAATAGTCAGCTGCTTCAACATGGTCATAAATTTGCTGAACTTAGTGTCATCGGCCACCTTCTTCAATCTTTGTGGAAAAGGTGGTGGTGGGTATGGAAGTGTTCTCTCCATGGCTTTCTTCTCCTCTTGCTTCCGTTTATTGTTTTTTTTAGGCTGCACGTCACTAGGTAAAACATCCTTGACGTTTGAAGTAGTTGTTGCGGCTTCTTCTCTTGTAACGTCACTAGGTGTGGCGTCAATGTCTGCTGCTACGTCAACCACTTGCTTGCCTTTTTCTGAAGTTTCCAGCACCTTACCACTTCTGGTAGTGATGGCCATGCATGACCCATCATTCCTTGGGTTTTGCACAGTATCGCTTGGTAAGGTGCCAGCCTTTCTTTGATTGAATGTTGCTGAAAGTTGGCTCAATTGCTGCTCTATTTGCTTGATAGAAGTGGAATGAGAATCAACTAGTTGCTTCATGGAGGACAAATCATCAATCACCCCCTTAACTCCCGCGCTCGTTGCTTCCACTCCTTTTAATAACTTAGCCATCATGTCTTCCATAGAATTAGATGTGGTGGTATCACGTTTACCAGGGGGAACGTACAAACCACTCTTTTCATTATTTTTCTTCCAACTACCTTGGTCTTTGCTTCCAGATTTATCATAATAGTTCCGACCTTGGTTTCCTTGGGCATTCCCACGGAAACCCCCCTAATTGTTCAAGTAGTTGGCCTTCTCTTCCGAATCAGATTCGTCTCTTCCTTTTAGCGCCACAGCTTTCACTTTTTCGGTCTTCCCTGATAATAAGTGCTTTGTCAGAAGATCCAATTATGTTTTCATGTGCGCCATGTCTTGCTCGCGTTCTTCTTCTCTTCTTCTTTGGTCTGCAGACATGCCAATAGATAAAGTGGGGCTTGCTACCTCAGAGTCCCTGGTATGCCAAGCTCTACTTTGCTTAGTCATTCGATCTAGCATATTGCTTGCTTGACCAAAGGTGAGGTCCATGAAAGAACCTCCAGCTGCGTTATCCACCACTGGTTTAGTTATTGAATTCAAGGCTCTATACAAGATCTCCATGAGGTGAACATTAGTCATGTGATGGTTTGGGCATCTCGCTAGCTTTGTCTTGAACCTCTCCCATGTTTCGTGAAGAGCTTTAGAGGGAAGCTGACGAAAGTTGCTGATTTCATCTCTCAATTGAGCCCTTTTGGACGGCGGAAAGAATATTTCTAGGAAAGCGTCTCTCAATTGCCTCCAATTTGTAATTGAATCAGGAGTCAGCCCATTCAACCATAGTGTTGCCTCCCCAGACAGAGACAATGGAAATAGACATAGTCGAATAGCATTCTGACCAACACCAGGATTGTCAAAAGACTTGCATGTAGAAATAAAGTTGATGAGATGCATATTCGGATCATCGCCTGCTAGTCCACCAAATAATCCCTTGAGTTGCAATAACTGAATCATGGTGCTAGTGATGTTGAACTTGGCTCCGGGCGCTAATGGTGGTGGAATTATAGCTCCAGTGGCTCCGGCACCATCAAGATCATCATCATCATCGTCGAAAGCTGGTTGCAAAGGTTGGCGATCATACCTATACCGCGCTTGTCGACCTCTTCTATTGGCAGGTGTTTCAATTTCAGCGCCATGCCTTGGGTTTATCAACTCGTCATCTCCTAAATCCTCATCGTCAGGATTTGTTGCTCGCCCAGGATTATCAATGTTTTGTTGTTGGACTTGAGCAGCGGCAAGAGCAGCTAGTCTTGCTTGCTCGTGTTGAGCAGCCATCCTATCGATTTCAGCTTGTGCTTCCATTTTTCTAATTCGTTGTGGTTCAGGATTGATTGGTAATAACGGTTGACCAGAACTTCTAGTATGGGGCATGCACTAAAAGAAAAACCTGCAATAAGCAAAAACAAAAACTAAATGTAAAAGTACGAGAATATTTGACCAAAGGGTCTAGTAATTATCACAAACTTGATTGACACTCGTATTCCCCGGCAACGGCGCCAATTTTTGATAACGCTCAATCTACAGCTCTCGTGGGAGTGTAAAGTGGTCGTTTGCAAATATAGAACCCAACCTGGGTTGGGTGTCGATCCCACAGGGAATAGCTTGGCCAACAAGTAAGCAAAATTAATAGACTTTTGGTGCAAGTCTCGTAAGAAGGGGGGATTGTAATAAGTAACCAAAGTAATGAAATAAAGGCTGAAAATAGCAAAGTAAAAAGAGAGTATTTCGTAGGTTGTGAAACAATGAGAATTGAAGCGTTGGGGTTATGTCCACTTTCTGAGGTATACATCTCTATTGGCTATGCGTGTGTAGAGTCTTGACATGCAATTGCTTATAGAGAATTGTAGTCGATGGTAAATCCAAGCGTCTCTCAACCTGAACAAGGACTATTTCACTTTAACTCTCTCGAGCTTAAAGCGTGTCTAACGGTACGAATTTTCCAAGAGGTTAGTCCAGTTACGGCACTAGCTTTTTAATAGAAAAGGGTGTCCTACTACCTTGACATTATCTCTTTTCCAGACAAATAACCTTTCTCTCGAACAAGTTAAATGTTAGACTGGCGTTATTCTTGCGTTTGCAACCGCAAAGAATGTAGATTAATATGAAGAGCGTAATGATATAAGCAATATACGTGTCTTGAACTCACAACTCACAGCAGTAGATAGTAACTCATTCGGCTTCCATAACCCCAACTAAGAGGTTTAGTTACCCATGAATGCGATGGATATCACGTTTTGCATGGTGGATGGCGTGAAAAGTAGGTGATAGGCGTGTGGTTTTGGTGATTCCGTAGCAAGTAACGATTCTCTTGTTGTGGAATAGATGAATAGAAAAATAATAGAATTAATGGAAAGATTAGAAGAGTGAATAGAAGTGTTGTAGTGGAAGAAGAGAGGGATGAAAGAATTGTATTGTAAGAAGATGTATCTCTCCACTAAGGGAGGAGTTCATTAAAATCTCTAGCATGATAGGGTATTTATAATACTCCTATCCTACTCCTACTATGCTAATGAAATAAATAACCAAATCCTACTAAACTAAGGAAATACTTAACCCATTTGTACTAGGTTAATGTAACATTCTCCTAATCCAAATAAACTAATGAAATACATAACCCAATTGTACTAGGTTAATGTATCATTGTCAAAATCCAGCTTTGTGTCTGTAAGTCCCCAAAGTCTTCTGAAATGCTGTTTTAGCCCGGGACAGATTTTCCATGCAGCAGATTTGGTCCTTTAGGCGTCCAGCACCTTTCCATCTTGTTCGTGAGCTTTCTTTTGCGTCAAGTAAGCCATAAAATACTGTATTTTGCATCATTTATACCTGAAACTTTCCTAATCATGTTTGTCATCTCATTTGCAGGAAAAAGGACTAAAAGTGCATGAAATATATAATTAGTTCTCAAAACTGGGCTAAAATATGGGTAAAATATATTGATAGAGGCACGTAAATTCGCCTATCATCAGTGTCTCGAAAGAGTTTTGGAATTTTTGGATGAGGTTTAGGGCTATTTTTGAATTTTGAGGTTGTAAGCCTCTGCGATATCGCCATGTCATGGAGGTTACCCTCTGCAATAGGTAGCGTGACACGCCAAGATGTAAAATTCAATCCTATTTTGATTTTCTCACATGTGTTGAGGGGCTTTGGTTCTTTTAGCCCTTGTACGACCTTAGTCTCATTATCTCATGATTTGTACTTACATAATGTACTTGGTGATGCCATAAAACCCTTTTCTTTTGATTCCTATACGTGTTTTATTGAGGTAGAATTCCTAATGTGAAGTTACATACGTTACTCCACACTTCTAAAGCTTCAAATATTTTCTATCCATCATTTGAGGATAAATGATTCCAAGGGGGAGATAGTGTAACACCCCCTATTTTTGGGCTAAAATTCAAACCGTTGTCCCTACATGTTTAATATCTAATAAAATTATTTGTATATGAATATATGTGTCATGATCATTATCCTAGGGTGAAGAGTACTTATGAGGTGAAAATTGTTCATAGGAAGAACTTAGAGCAAAGTTGAGTTAAAAGCTTTTGATTCGACCAAATTTTAGTATTTGATCCTACAAGGGTAACCTTTGATCATGTATAACTTCTAGAATATATGTAATTTTGGAGCTTAAGACCCACCAAATAATAGATAATTGAGTCCTCATTCCAACGCATCCGATTTCACCTTAATTTGATACTCGAATGAAAAGTCATACGGATTTTCCTGAGGAACCAGTGAGGGTCTACAATTTCAACTTGGCACGGATATTGTGCTCCACGATAAGCAGCGTGGCATGGACCTTGTTCTCTGTAATAATTAGCGTGGCACGAACCTTATTCAGAAATACAAAAAATTGCTTTTTTCTTCAGTTTTTTAAGTAAACTAATTATTTACGTCCTAAACCATGGTATAACTAATAGTAATGTTTATTGATCATACCATAACCCTAAAACACACAAATTACACAATCCTTCTTCTCCCAAATCCTCAAGAACACCAAATAAGGGTTCTTTTTCCAAAATTCAACTTCCAAGGATCTAAATTCATGCTTCCCTTCAAGAAGTCAAGAAATTCAGGTAGGTGTGTATTCAATGAGGATCTCCTTTCATCCTCATGCCCCAAATTACGATTTCTATTCAGGAATTTATTAAATTCTATAAACTAGGGTTCCATGAAAAGTATAAATTCCATGATTTCTCCATGTAATTCTTGAATTCAACCATGTATTAGTGTTTTCTCATAATTTCAAATATTCTTCCGTATTCAAACCATGATAATTTATTATATTGATGAAATTGTTGAATTCTTGAGTTTAAGTCATGAAATTTCTTATCATGTCATTACTTTGAAATTATCTGGTTTAATAGTATTTTCAGTGCTGACGTGTTATGAAAACTCGATACCTAGATAGTCATGCATGCTTAATAATTTTAAGTTACAAGCCATTCAGACCATGTTTGTATCATTATATTCAGAATATCATATTCATGTTGAGCATTTATCAGTGGTTGATTTTTTGGATTTATTTATGAAATTCCTTTATTATAATCAATTTACATGGTTTTAAATATTTCATATTATACATGTACTGTTATTTTTAGAATACCATGACTTGAGAATATTAATTATCAGTGCATGTACCTTTTTATGCTTCTATCTTATTTAGTTGGGAGTGACACTTAGCATCGAGTGAACGCAGGGACGTCTACTCCCCATCAGTTAGGAATGTCATTAGTAGTAGTCCCTAAGTTCCAGGCCAATGGTGCCATCATAGATTTTGAGGGGTCCCCCATCAGTAAAGGCATGACACCATCATCCTTCGAGACATCAGCCTTATGGATCCACACCGTCAGTTTCAATGCCTGTGGTAAGATATTGACACCGTTCCAATTGGGGTTATAGGTTCGACCCTGATTAGATCAGATTGGGGAATATTAGTTGTAGTTAGCTCCCATAGTTTTAGTTTAGTATTCAGATCACATCAACTCAGGTTTGGATGAAGAAGTCTTCAGTTTATCAGTTATTCAGTTTTACAAATTTTTTTAGCACATGGTTTACTTAGTATTGCATTCATTTTATATATTCATGTTCAATATCCATACATGACTCTCAGTACGATTTTACAACCTATTCAGCTTTAACTTGAGATTTACATATAGTATTCATGCTTCTATCGCTTTCCAGCTTTGAGTAATGTTTTCAACTCAATTTAGAAATTTCACTATGTCTTACCGCTTTTACGTATAACTATGATTTAAATGTATGTTTTAGCAGATATCTTATGTATTCAGTTTTAAAGTTTACATTTAGTATTTTTCATGATTTAGTGCATGTCTCACATACTCAGTACATTTCAAAATACTGACCACATATATGCGTTTGTCGCTACATTCCTTGATGATGTAGGTACCAGGTGTAGCCCATACATAAGGGTCAGATAGTTTGTAGTATTCATTATGTAGGTGATGAGTTCTCTTATTTTGAGGACTCAAGTCAGTTGTAGTTCCTAAATTTTATTTCCGTTATTCTTATGTATTGATTAGGGGTAGTTGAGGTTCATGTCCTAACTACCTATAGTCAGTATAGTAGAGGTTTAATAGATAGTCAGTTAGAGTCATTATATGTAATTCAAGTTCCTTGTTCAGATTTATTATGTTGTAAACTTTTACAGTATCCTATTTATTCAAATTTTCTTATTATGATGCTTCCGCTCAACAATTTTAGAATTTATATACATTTTAAATTAGTTTCTCAAACAGTATGCCAGTACATGTGTTAGCTTGGGATCACTTGTGGTTCTTAGCACCATTTTATGACTAAGGGGTAGTATTGGGTCATGATAGCCAGACACTAGGTGGGTACCACATTAGAGGCACTTGGATGCTCTTGTGGTGACCGCTTAAGTGGCTCCTAGGTGGAATTAAATGCCCTATTGTCCTATTTTTTCTCTAATTTTAAAACAAGTCTCAAGAGTGAAAATCCTAGAGAGTGAGGAAAATTGGGAGAAACATTATTAGGTTATTTTGGTGTGATTGTGAGCTCGGATTACCAGTTTCTTCCTTGAATTCTTGATAAGTTTTCATTAAATTTATGGCTAATTTCTCAATTATTATCCAAAATCCCTAGATTATTGTTGAGTTAATTTAGTACTATTTGAGCTCAGAATTTACCCATTTTTTAGGGTAATGTTCCTTGAGCATAGAGAAATGTGTTGATGATTTTGAAGGTACGATTTCACAAGTAGGCCCCACATGGGATTGTTATGTGATTTCAGACTCGAAGTACAAGAATGTAATATGGGTACCACTATTCTCATATTGATAAGTAGATTATAATTTTGATGGTATGGCAGTGTTAGTAAGCCTCTCAAAATGGAGAAATCACTGATTTACCAAATTTTACCGGGCTCTTTTCAGCGTCTACGTTGGGTAGATTTACCTTTCTTTCAGATTGGGCTTAATCATAGTATAATTATGATGATGTGCTAGATATGCATTGGAAATTAGTACTTGATAGTCTATTTATTATAATTTTGATTGTTTAGCTTATTAAGGAACCGTAATTTAGAGATAATTGACTTAGTTACTTATTCGGTAGGTAAAATCGCTATCCGAGAACTAAATGTGGCTTAATTAATATCTAAAAGTGAATTTAGATACCTTATCCTTTTTCGGGGTAGAATTTTTCTTAGAGTGAATTTTGGGGATTAGAAGGTGGCCCTCCGGTCCACCTTAGGCCAAAACTATTATTAGCCAGTTACTTATATATCTAGCTACGATTTGGCATACCTACTGGTGGGATAAAGAAGGTGCCATCATGACTCAAAAATCAGGTCATGGCAGCTATATTTCCAAAAGAATATATAGTTAGTGTAGTATCAGTACAACCACAGTACTGATATGAATCATATCTCGATTAGGATTAAACATATAAAAACATATAGAAATCAAGTAAAGATTAGGAAAATATAAACTTATGAATTTATCATAGTTAACCTACTTCAAATTCCTACCTTATCGCCTTTCTTTATAATGGAATTATTAATTTATCCTCAGGGAATGAATAATAGACACAATTACATAAAACAACCTAATCCATATTCTTAATTACTCACCTTGTTACAATAACTCTACACTTTTTCATTCTCTCTCTCATTAATTTTTTTCATAATAGCCCTCGCTCCCTATTGTACTATTATTAACCATAGAAATTGAAATAACCAAGACAATTAATAAAACATCAACAACTTATCAAAGAGGAAAACTACAATACATATCATATATATGACTATACGTATAAGATTATAAGATTTATTCACAATCAAGGACATTCCTTATATTTAAACTTTGTTGTAATGCACAATCACAACCATTAACTTATAAATCATTGGTTATACTTTTTGTATCATTCCAATACAAGTTATTCATATCAAATCACTCATATTCAAGTTGTCTAGTCAACAACAGTCAATGAACAATCACATGAGCAATGCAACCAATGAATGCATGTGCATTGCAAGGTGTACACACATAATAGGGTTAGTAGGTACCCTTGGTTATGGTTTTCAGGGGAGGAGCTCAGTCCCTGCATTGGTACAAGTATGGTACCTGATTCGAATAATAGTTTTGATGTGACACTCTATCCAAATTATCATCTCACTGAATAATCTTAACGCAATGCTCCATTTATGATATTAATCACCAAATCACAATTATGAACGAAGGCTATTCACAAACATCAACTCAAAAATAAGTACACATCAAATCAAGTATATGACCAACTTAATTCAATACTACATAAATTGATGAGTAAAATTAAAGAAAGAAGCGATCAAGATATAACTCATAATCTACTGACAATTAAAACACTTTAACTCACTGAACCAACAACAATACTCTTTATATAAATCTCATGTTATTTAGATATATAACTTACACTTAGAAAAATCCAATCGACAATAATCAAAGACAATCATATTCAATAGTTAAACATAATTATCAATCACAAACTCGTTCGGAGATCAATTAATCAAGTTTCCATTTTAGGAATGCGTATTCTTCCAAAATGGACGCCTACATTTTAAATTAGACATGCTTATTTACATCAATATAACCCTCTTTTATTCCATTCAAAATAGGCAAATTCAGTCGCTAACTACTAACCCTAACATTCTAGTTGTCGTGCAAGAGATTATTCTATTTAGATGATTATTCAACTACTCGAGTCTACTTAACTTACTATTCTAGCTTGAGTCCTAGACCTTTACCCATATTACTTCTTTGAATTTAGCCAAACTTGACTTTAGGTTCATAAGTTATTACACTATATCCTTTATCATGATCAATTCTCCTAGCAATCCTTCAACAATTACACCCCATATTCCAAAAACACATAATATTATATTCACCCTTTTGAAGATATTAAACATTAGTTTTATAGATTAAAAGTGCACCTAATTTCTATATTTTTACCCACATTCAAATATTAAACTAGTAAATCATCAAGTAAGTCTACAAATACAAACACCCAAAAGGGATCCATATAAAACACAACAACACTGATTAGATCCTTAAGAGATTAATTCCATATTTTATCCATCCAACTACGTGTCCCTTAGGCCTAGACATAAAGTCTCCCCATCAAAACAATAGTTATTACACGTGTCTAATCCAAGTCTAATACACATTAAATTGTAACCTATCTCGACCGAAGATCTTGAAACAAGAAAGCAACATCAAGGTGAATCTTTCATTTTCTTCATGCCTCAGTTGGTCCATTCATCACCTTCGATAATAATACCTAATATTCCAAAACACACAACATTAGATTCACCCTTTTGAAGATATTAAAGACTAGTTTTATTGATTAAAAGTACACCTAATGTATATATTGTTATCCACATTCATATATTAAAATGGTAAATTTTCAAGTAAGTCTAAAAATACAAACACCCAAAAGGGATCCACATAAAACACAACAACACTCATTAGATCCTTATTACATTAGTTCCATATTTTATCCATCCTACTTCGTGTCCTATCGGCCTAGACATGAAGTATCCCATCATAACCATAGTTAATACATGTGTCTAATCCAATTCTAATAAACATTAAATTGTAACCTACCTCAACCAAAGATCTTGGAACAAGCAAGCAACACCAAGGTTTCTCTTTCCTTTTCTTAATGCCTTCGTTAGTCCACTCATCTTGAAATAAAATAATTATAGGAGTAATTAATCAATTACTCTTTGAATAAATTTTTCTTTTGGAATTCAATCCATTTATTCTATCCTTATTCATGATATAAAACATCACTTAAGGGAAAATTAGCTTTTAACTAATTCCTTTCATACTTAATACTTCTCCATTAATGATGTTTTAAAGCTAAAAATTCTATTTTCATTGAATTCAAGGTACCCAAACAATCAAACTTTATATTTTTGAATATCAAATTAATGCTAGGAATCATTAGTTAACTATCTTGAAGTTATGATAGGTGATATTACCCTAAACCATAGGTTTTCTCCAAAATCTCATGCACTTAGGAGTTCTAATCCCTAAATTTCACCAATAAGAATTTAATGATAAAATTAACAATATGTAATATGTGTTATATAGATGAATATACTTGCGCATTTAAAGAATATTATTATAAAGGAGCATATAATATAGAAGAAAGTAAAGAAATAAGAAAATTGTATTTTAATAAATTACCCGAACCATTTAGTTCAAAAATAATAAAAAGTTGGGAAGAAGCAAAAATAGTAGATACATTAGGAGCTAGAATAAAATTTTTACAACAATGGTATAGAAAGCTATGTGAAAAATATAGAGAAGAATTAAAAATGGAAAAAACATTAATAAGAAATTTAGCATGTTGCAAAAATAAAATAGCACCTCAATTTGGATGCGAAGAAAGATATTATAAGAAAAGAAAAAGACATAAGAAATATAAGAGCTCCAAATGGTATCAGAGCTCAGTAGTTTAAAAGATACGGAAGTGATAAATGTGTTGGAATTAGTTAAGTTAGAGTTAGATTTAGTTAGATTTAAATTAGTTAAGTTAAATCTAGTTATTTATTAAATTAATTATGAGAAGACCATTTAAAAATAGAGAAGCTTTTAGAAAAATAAAAGAAAATTTAGTTAGTAATTATTCAGAATATATAAGTTTAAATAAAACAAAAGAAAATCCACAAAGATTAGCCTATTTAATTACATTAATATCTAGTATTGAAGCAAAATTAATAATCCATTTAAAATCTAGAAGAATGAGACATATACCACCTAATTATGATAAAATTAGATTTAGATATCCACCAAAATATTATAAATATAATTCAGATGAATAAAGAGCAAAAATACAAAGAATTAAAACAATTTATCTCTGAAAAACGTAAAGAATTAAAAATAAGAAAAGAAAGATTACATTATAATATATTTGCCGGAGTTAGTAAAAATTCAATAAATATACAAAAAGATGAAATATCAAAATTAGAATCTCAAATAGATAGTTTAGAATATATATGTCAACATGAACTATTCACAATAAAATGAATAAAGAAGAATTTATAATAGATGAAAAAATATACGAAAATCACGAAGGTATAAAAATAAAAATAGTATTTTCTAATCTAGGAAGAAGGTATAAGAAAATAGGAGAACATTTATATTTAATGTTAGAAAAAGAAGAATTAAAATTAGAAGATAAATTAACAGCAATGGTAAGAATAGAAAAAGAAAATGAAGAGATAGATAGAAAAAAGGAAATAGAAAAAATTAAACAACAATCTACGGAAGAAATACGAAAAATAGAAGAAACTAAAAATAGTAGAATTGCTGAATTAGAAAAAGAATTACAAATGTTAAAAGATTTATACGAACAAAGACAAAAAGAAAAAGAAGAAATAGATAAAGAACAAAAATTAATAAGCGAGATAAATCAATTTAAGGAAAAATTGGAAATAAATAATATAGAAGTAGAAGAAACGGATAATTATGATTCAGAAGATAGTGAAACATATACGGAAATATTAACAAATATAAAAGATTTAGAAATTAACGAAAAACAAGAAAAAATTAATCAAGAAAACTTAGAAAATAATAGTACAGAAATAAATACTCTTGACAAAAAAGAAGATGAAAATTTAATGCCCAAAACAACAGAAATAAGAAAACCTATATATTACAAAAATAAATTTAAAAGATATAATGAATATGATAAATGGACACCAAAACAAATAGTTAATAAAAATTATAACTTTTTAGATCTAGACTGTGTAATAGATACAGAAAAAACAATACAATTATGGGTAGGATATATGACAAAACAATTATTAGACAATAATATAAACATAACAGATGCACCAGAATACATAGAAAAAACACTAATAGGATCAGTAAAATTATGGTTTACAAATTTAACAGAAAATAGTAAGAAAGTATTAAGAGCTAACAAACCTATGGAAGGAGCAGCATCAACAACAACAAAATTAACACCTATAGAATTATTAAAAAAATATGAAACAGCTATAAAAGATGAATTTGGTAGTATGACAACATTAGAAGAAGAACAAGATGAAGAAAAAGATACAAACAGGAATTTAATGATAAAATTAACAATATGTAATATGTGTTATATAGATGAATATACTTGCGCATTTAAAGAATATTATTATAAAGGAGCATATAATATAGAAGAAAGTAAAGAAATAAGAAAATTGTATTTTAATAAATTACCCGAACCATTTAGTTCAAAAATAATAAAAAGTTGGGAAGAAGCAAAAATAGTAGATACATTAGGAGCTAGAATAAAATTTTTACAACAATGGTATAGAAAGCTATGTGAAAAATATAGAGAAGAATTAAAAATGGAAAAAACATTAATAAGAAATTTAGCATGTTGCAAAAATAAAATAGCACCTCAATTTGGATGCGAAGAAAGATATTATAAGAAAAGAAAAAGACATAAGAAATATAAGAAATATAAAAAATCAAAATATAAATATAAGAAACCAAGAAAAAGATATTATGTTAAAAATTATAAAAATAAAAGACCATATAGAAAGAAAAAATCTATAAAAGAATGTACATGTTATAATTGTGGAAAGTTAGGACATTTAGCTAGAGATTGTAAATTACCTAAAAATCCAAAAAATAAACAAATATCCGAAATAAAAATAGAAAATACAGAATATATGCAAATAGATTATATAGATTATGAACTAGAAAGTGAAGATAGTATATATGAAATTTCAGAAAACGAAACAGATATTGAAATAGATAGTGAGATAGATGAATCAAATGACTGAAGAAGATATAAAAATAATAACAAAGGAAGAATATTTAAATGACGAAGGAACAGAACAAAAGATAATATTTGACAGTAATATATTTGATGAAATAAAAGGAAAAGAGTTAGATTTAAGTGTAGAAAAAATATTTAAAATACCAACAATAAAAAATATTTTTAGTAGGAAAAAAGATGAATACTATGTAGTATGTCAAAAAGAACATGTAATAGACTGTAGATATGCAAAAGGAAAAGCTAGTATACCACTAGTAACAAAAAGGATAATTAATAAAGAAATAAATGATATAAAAAGTAAAGGAGATCCAATAAAATACGTACACCTCGGAGGTACAGAGATATTAATAAAAGCATGTTTTAGAGAAGGAATAGATACACCGATAGAATTATATTTAGCAGATGATAGAATTATAAAACCTATAGAAAAAAGCATAATAACTGCCGTGAAAGGAAATTTAATATACCAAAAATTTAAATTTATAATAAGTGCAAATTATTCAGTAGCAGTAACAGATAGGAATATAGATAAATCATTAGTATTATATTGGAAGATATCAGGAATAGAATTAACCCCAGGAAGTAAAATATTTACAGCGAGATGTAAAAATTTATATGTATTAACAACAAAACATAAAATAACAGGGAAAAATAAAATTAATAAAATACAAATAGATAGCCCATTTGAGCAAATTGTAAAAACAATAGATTATAATGATTATAGCTATAGAGACATAGATATAGAAGAAAATTTAGAAATAGTAAATGATAGAATAAGTACAACGAAAAGAATAGCTAATGAAAAACCAGAGTCATCGAGCTCATAAAAAAGAATGAGTTATGAAACAAATTCAATAAGTAATTTAAATCAATATTACATAACAGGAAAAATAAATGAAAAAGAACATTTAATACTATTAAACACAGGACAAGAAGAAAATTATATAGCAAAATATCTAGTAAAAAATGAAGAAATAAAAACTGATAATGATATATGCCCAGATCTACCGAGAAGTTTAATAAATAATAGGGATATAGCAGAAAAAGAAATAATAATAGGAGGAATTAGAAAAATAAAGTTAGAATTTGAGGTAAAAGAAGAAATGCAAAAAGCAGATATAATATTAGGAATAAAATGGTTAGAACAAGTAAAACCATATAACATAGAACATACACAATTAGCTATAACATATAATAGGGAAAGATTATTCTTAAGAAGAGCCTTAACATAAAATGAAAATATATGTATTAATGAAGATAGTAGTGGAAGGATATTATAGTAGATATTATACGCCTATGATAGATACAGGAGCAGAAGCTAATTTATGTAGATATAATTGCTTACCAGAAAGTAAATGGGATAAATTAAAAATACCAATAATAGTTAAAGGATTTAATAATGAAGGAAGCTTAATTACTTACAAAGCTAGGAATGTAAAAGCACAAATATGGGATAAGATATTGACAATAGAAGAAATTTATAATTATGAACTAACATCAAAAGATATACTTTTAGGAATGCCATTTTTAGATAAATTATACCCACATATAATAACTAGAAACGATTGGTGGTTCACAACACCATGTAAACAAAAAGTAAGAGCAAAAAGAGTTAATAATAAAATAAGAAAGAAAACTGACTGGATAAAAGGAAGTGAAAAAATTACACAAAAGTTAGAAAATATAAAAACTGCTGAAGATACAATAGAATTAGTAGTATTTTCAATAAATAAAACAGAAATAACCATATTTTCAATAAATAAGATAGAAATAGTTAAGAAAAAATTAGAACAATTATATAGCGAAGATCCATTAAAAGGATGGGAAAAACATAAAACTACCATAAAAATTGAATTAATAGATAAAAATAGTATAATAACCCAAAAACCATTAACATATAATTTTGACGATTTAAAAGAATTTAAAATGCATATAGATGAATTATTAGAAAAACAATATATACAAAAAAGTAATAGTAAACATAATAGTCCAGCATTTATAGTAAATAAACATAGTGAACAAAAAAGAGGAAAAAGTAGAATGGTTATTGATTATAGAAATTTAAATGCAAAAACTATAACATATAATTACCCAATACCAAATAAGATATTAAAAATAAGACAAGTCCAAGGATATAATTATTTTAGTAAATTCGATTGTAAATCAGGATTTTACCATCTAAAGTTAGAAGAAGAATCTAAAGAATTAACCGCATTTACGGTACCACAAGGATTTTACGAATGGAATGTGTTACCCTTTGGATATAAAAATGCACCAGGTAGATATCAACATTTTATGGATAATTATTTTAAACAATTACCTAATTGCATAGTATACATAGATGATATATTATTATATACAAAAACTAAGGAAGAACATATAAAATTATTAGAACAATTTACAGATATAATAGAAAATTCAGGAATAAGTCTAAGTGAAAAGAAAGCCGAAATTATGAAAAATCAGATAGAATTTTTAGGAATACAAATAGATAAAAGTGGAGTAAAAATGCAACAACATATAGTACAAAAAATAATAAATTCGAAAGAAGAATTAGATACAAAAAAGAAATTACAATCATTTTTAGGATTAGTAAACCAAGTAAGAGAATATATTCCAAAATTAGCAGAAAACCTAAAACCCCTACAGAAAAAATTAAAAAAGGATATAGAATATAATTATAATGAAGAAGATAAAAAACAAGTTCAAAAAATAAAATTACTTTGCAAGGATTTACCAAAATTACAATTTCCGGATGAAAATTAAAAATTTACATATATAGTAGAAGCAGATGCCAGTGAATATAGTTACGGCGGAGTACTTAAATATAGATATGAAGCAGAAAAAATAGAACACCATTGTAGATACTACTCAGGTACGTTCAACGAGACAGAAATAAAATGGGAAATAAAGAGGAAAGAATTATGTTCATTATATAAATGTTTGTTAGCATTTGAGCCATATATTGTATATAACAAATTTATTGTGCGGACAGATAATACACAGGTACGCTGGTGGCTAACAAAGAAAATACAAAATTTAGTTACAACAAAAGAGATTCGGAGACTAGTTTTAAATATATTGAATTTTACATTTATAATAGAAGTAATCAGTACTAACAAAAATGTTATTGCAGATTACATATCAAGACAAAGCTACGCAAACTGAAATAATAGAAGAAAATATACATGAAAAGATACTCAACGCCCTGACTATGCTTTCATTGAAAGTAGACAGTATGGGTACTGAGATAGAAAAGCTAAAGCTAAAGACTAGTGAAGATAATCTGAAGTCTATAGCTATGAATCAGCTAACTCAGCAATGTGCAGAGCTATGTCGATCGGAAGACAATAAAATTCCAGAGCTAGAAGGAGATGTTGGGACACTCCATAAAACCCATAACGCTTATCAATCTACTTCTGCAGGTACAAGCAAAGGAGTTAGAAAAAATATGAACTTAAATAAGCTATTTGACAAGCCATATACACCAAATATACCAAAAGATCCTATGTTTACACCCCCGCAAGTTACCACATATCGAGAAAGCCTAAACCAAGACAAAAAGACATACAACTACACAGCCCGCACATATATAGAAAATATCTACAACGTACAAACTTTCTTAAATAGCAACCCAAAAGCTACAAATATCCAAGAACCAGATACGAACTATATAACCCAGAAATTAACCGGATACAACAAGCTAATCGCCTTACCCAAAACTAGACCCAGCTTAGTAAAAACTTGCTACGAATATGGATTACTTAGTACCGTATATACCACAGACGGAACTGAGATATCTACTATACCCGAGATATATGATGCATTTACCATATTTAAAAGAATAACCAAAGGTACTTTATTTTTTATAAAGATCTACACGGCACCGGCAGAGATATTATTTGACGAAGTTAAGAAACCTATACAAGTTGTAAAAATAGGAATGACAAGAGATATGATTATACCACAAGATATTGGTACACAGCCAGAGATACCAAGAATCGAGATACCAAAATTTTATGCGAATAAAAGAGTTATCGGACTATCTACGATTTTACAAGAATTAGCAAATACATATTGTAATCAAAATCCTATATGGAGTTATTATTCAAGAAACCATGTATTGATATATTCAAATTCAAAAGAACTAAGAGAAACAGATATGGAAACAATTAGGCAATGGATTATGACGTTGCTTAAACCGGAGACAGAACCTATCGCCAGAGCTATTAAAGAAAAATTTATTTCAGAAGAATTATTGACCAGATATTGCAAAACTATTGGACACAAATACCCAGATCACAGATGTTCAAAATGTAACGGAGGAGATAATGACGTCCCAGCAGTACAGTTAGAATAAAAGAAGATAAGGACGACAGCTGGAAAGATAAGAACAGAGCAATAATGGAGATATAACAGATATGACAAAATAGACGGAAGACTTATTTGCAGATATGACAGAAAGACGGAAGACTTATTTACAAAGTTACGTAAAAGATAATGTTAGTTTTGTAGCATTTAATGTAGAATAGAAATTTCAAAGCATTTATTGTAAAGTAGAAATTTAAAGACTTTTTAGTTTTTTAGTTTTTAGTTCTTTTTTAAGATTTTTACGGATGTAAGAACTTTTCTCATTCTATAAATAAAGACTCAGGAAGCATTGCAAAGGCAAGCTTTCCTACATTCAGAAAAAATACTCTCTCCATTCCAGTTCAAAAATATTTAGCCCAGTTAATTAAATATATACACCGCAATGGAAAAAGCTATGGAACAACAAACCTCAGAAATATCAAAGCTACCGGAACAGGTATATCTATTTACTATTATGAATAGCTAAATTCATAATTCCCGACAATCATGATATGATAAAATAAATTCATATTAGTTACTTTATAGTAGAATTATTCGAAAAATAATATGTTAAGAAGTTTACTAGCAAAGTGGAAACGGAGAAAAATCCCAAGGAACTATGCCATCCTAAAGGTGAAACCAATGAGGCAAGAAGCCGTGGCGGGGAGTAACCAAAGTCGAGGCGCTGTTTAAGGGAGAATATCCGAATTACCATGCTAGTAGTGACCGAAGAACATGTTATTTAAGAATAATCTAGTATATAGTAATCTGAGATGACTATATTTTATTATGTATATGGTTGCAGGGAATATTTTGAAAAAGCAATTTTATGCTAATGAATGATAATATATCTGATGTCATGGTAGATAAATTTAAGATACTTGTTTTGTATGCACTTAGAGATATAGATGTTGCAGATATAAGAAAAGTTATATTAGAAAAAGCATATGAAAAAAATTATACGGATAGAATAAATTATATACCACACATACCTAACTACTCTTATAAATATTTATTATGTTAAAATTACGTAGGACTTTTAAAGATACGCGAAAAATACAGTTACTAGGAAAACAGATAAAAATAAATATAGACAAATACATGGAAAATAAAAAATATATAAAATCTCTTAATAAAAATATGCAAAAACTACTAAGTCTAAAACAAATAGTTATAAAATATCAATCTTAAAAATAGCCCATTTAGACTACCTTAGAATTTTAGTCTTATATATACTTAAGGATATAGAAATAATAGATATTAAGAAAATGATATTAGAAGAAGTAATAAACTATGAAATAAACTATGAAATAGAAATGATAAATGCCACAGCACAAATATACGAAGACATTTACCCAGAAGGATATTATTCAGACCAAGATTGTGGATGTTAGAATATATTAGAAAAACTAGAGAAAACCAAGATAATCTAAATAACGAAATTAATTACAGAAACCGAATTAGAAAAATAATGGAAGATCTAAAAGAAAAGTTAATATGGATAGAAAAAACCTTAGAAAATTTAGAAAAAAATACATGTAACAGTTTATATAACATAAAATACTCATTACGAGAAGAACAACACAAAATAATAAATGACATAGAAAATCTAGAATTAGATATACACTACAGTTCAGAAAGAATAAGTTATTACACAGAAATTTGTAACTCAGCAGTTACTACAGGATAAACTAAAAACTAATGAATACATCTAACAAAAAGAATAACTTATTAAAACAAAATCTAAAAAATAACCACGCACAAAAAAGAATAGATTCATCAGCTATAATAAATCTATTTATAAATCTATTTACCAGCTCAGTACTCAGTTATCCGCACCCCCCTACAAATGGTATGATTTTAAGGTGTTAGTGGACTGAAATATGAATGGAAGAACTTATGTCAACGAAGAATTCCCATCCAAGGACTTAGAAAATTTCCCCTAGGGATTTGGGATGACATCTTTGAGTTTAAAACCCAAAAGAAAGTAAAAATAAGGTTATGTACTATCTGATTGTCATTATAGAAATGTCACTACAATGGCCAACTATTCAGCGTCAATAGTTTTTAGTAAAATATCCATAATCTTTTACTCGAAAATCAAATTAAAAAATAGTCATAGGCATTGGAGAGAAAAATCAAAGATATTAAATTTGGTGGGTATTGGTACTATTAATATTCTACGAGGAGTGATCGTTTGAAGTTGACCCTAGTTCAAACTTAGCTCAAAACTCAATTATTAAGAACACTTCCTATATAACTTTATGCTAGTAGTACTATATGACCTTAGTCCATGTAGAATGCACTCCTCTACGAAGGAATTAAACTTATGACTTATGATCAATGAGGTTCTTATACTTTTATCTCAGATATTTATAGTAACAATAGAATGAGTTATTATAATAGGTACAAATTTATCCACCACCGTTCGTCCCCAAATAATTACGATAACTGGGGGAGATAGGTTTTAACACGATTATTAGAACTCAACATTCCCAAAATTGTTGAAATTAAATATAGCATCCCATCTACTTCTAAAAAAATTTGATAATTCTTACCAAACCACTATTCTATAAATAATGCAAAAAATCTACCTAATCAACCTACGCACCACATACTACTAAGCTCTAGGAAGAAATAACGATTACTACAACTCAAGAAATATAATTCATAATAAAATTTATGTAATGGGTCATCTAAAATACTTGGGATACTACATAAATTTTATGATGCACCAAAATTTAAGGAAAAAATAAAAATAATACGGATTGAAAATGCCATTTTTTAATTTAACTAGCACTGACTGCGTAACTATTGTTGCAACAATAGATTTGCTGTTGCAGTGACATTGCTATGGAAACACATCTATCACTACAGTGATACTTAGACAAAACATACCCTTGTTGAGGCGATGCTTCTATCACATTACTGCAGCGATATATCTGTTGTTGTGTTGACACTTAGACAAAACATTTCATTACTGTGGTGACGCTTCTATCACTGCAGTGATGCTAAAATAATATCTTGGGAATTATTTCCAGCTCTGACACTTCATAAATTTTTTCATAATAAATTTATCCCAATACAACTATCTCTATAACTGGAATTCTAGGAACCTATTTGTCATTCTAAAACTTGCTACAAAACATTATGTCAATTAACTATCTTGAAATAATCTCATCACCACCAATCATCACACCATGATCCATAATTCAACACTAAACCTCTAAACACTAAATTTTCAATGAAAACTATACTACTCTAATGTCTGTCATTCTTATTCAAGTAAAACTTTTAATGAGGTCCTTACCCTAACCTATGCGAATACACACAACACCACCAAGACACCACTATGGATTATATTAAAACATAAATCCTTCACCACAACTCACATTAGTCTATTTGACCCTCAACATACCTCAACCACTCAAGTCACAATACCAACCAATGGTTATCACATAATAATAGGTGGGGTTGAATATACATAAACACATCTACTAACTCTACTACCTTGATCGACCCTACATCTAAAGATATCAACCATAATCAAGAACTAATTTCACAAGCTTATCAACTCAACCAAAACACATTCAAGGGATACTATTGACCGATAATTATAACTATACAATAAGCATATACACAATATCAAATCATAATAAACTAATACAAAGTTCTTCCTAGTAGACCAACATCCTCACTAATCCTATGAACATTATCCACTAATCATTTTATTCATATCCTTAAAACTTGACTAATTTAAAATATTTATAGCTAGTATGGGCTTTGTACAACCAATTAGTCTACCTTTAGGATATCAATACCTCTATACTTATAAAATCATTCAAGTCATTTAATCAAATAAGCTACATAATTAATAATCACATAGTTAAGGTTCACTTAACCAATATCAAGTAAAATCAGTATTATCATCTCCACTTATCATATTATAAGAAACAACCAATGTTGTATACCTAGCCAATTTACCTTGCATTGGTGATATCAACTATATAGCTCATCTTAAATTTAAGTCACCAAGGTTGTGCAAAATAATTAGGTCGATCTCAGTTTAACTAATTATGTATTAAGACATCTTTAGTAAGGCAACTCATTAATTATTCATACAAGGATGCCCTAGTATCACTTCAGACCCAGATATAATCATCAAATATCAGACCACAAAAGGATCCCAGTTATAATCATCAAAGATTTAGATCACAGAAGCGTCCTAAACATATCTTTAAAGATTAAATAGAAATCAAGACATACCTCAAATCATAAAAATGAAGACATACTCTAAAACACACACAACCTTTACGATTTACAGATATTCTTTTGTAATAACCCATCTCATATTTGTAACACCCTATACAATTCTAAGCTTAATTCATTCCCTTAAATCTTGTTAAGGGGTCCCATACACAAAATGTTTTACCTAAGTATTCATACTTAGAGTGATTTTAGCCTTCATAGTTGGGAATCTTATTTTTCAATCCATACAACCTTTAAATATCAATTTTTGGATTCATAAATGATCAAAAATGTCAGTAGGTGTCCCCAAACAAGTTTAAGATTTTTTAGACATTATTTGAAGCATGTTTGGGAGTCTAAACTAGTGTATCGACACGATGTCGACGCATTGTGTCACCTATCGCATCGATGAATATTTCCCCCCAGCTCCCAGTAAAATTTTAAATGAACTGATATGGATTGTATGCGGTGCAGCAGCCATAACATCGATCCCTTCGACGCAGAACATCGGCCTGCACATCGCTATGCCAATTTTTAGTCATAAAAAAACTGCAACCTCAGGGGTATTTGGGTAATTTTTCCACATCTATCAGCCCCCAAAATATGACATTTTTCCACATTAGAGGAAACATCCATTCACTATTCTCAAAATTACTCAAGAAACAAAACCCTAAGTCTTTTAATTTAAGGTTCAAGATTCAAGAACTCACCATCAACCTTAGTCAATTCAAGTACCAAGGTATGTAAAGTGTTCATCCAAAGGTTACTTTTATCCTTGGAGTCTAAGAAACTCTTTTAAACTTCAAGTAGATTGATTCTATGATTTCCATGATTGGATTTAAGTGTATTCATGATTATAATGTTAATTGGGTTTCTAATCCATGGTCTATTACAAGTTTAATGTGGAATTAATTATTATGTGTGTAGTATTATGTGAATTCATGTTAAAACCATTGAATTTGTGAATTTAGGAATATATGTTATGATGCTTACATATAGTTTTAGTATAATCTGCATAGTTGTGCTCCTCAAGTGTTTGTTAAAATGCTCATGTGAGTTAAATAAGGAAGAATTCATGGCATGTTAGTATATGTGTAAACTTATAACTTATAGGTGTTTGATAAAATATCTCTATGGATGCGTTATGAACCAGTGCATAATGTTATGCTTTTCAAGTTTACTCTATGCTTTACTTTTCATGCTATCGAGTCCTGAGAGTATTCAATACCCAAAAATTAAGCTATTTACCTATACCTACATTATTTACATAATAGTATCAGTAGTGTTCGAATAGTAGTACTCAATAATCATTCACAGTCTTAGATCAGTATTCAGTTCAGAACTCAGTTAGTTAATTAGATTCAATAGTACTCCGTTAGTTAGCGAAATCCAATAAACTCAGTTCAGTTCAGTTAGATAGTACAATTAGTAACAGTTCAGTTAAGCCTAGTATGGACTAGAAATTTATTTAGTGTCTATTCAGTTGGGAGTAGGATTCAACATAGAGCGGACCCAAGGATGGGGGCATTCCTGCCAGTATAGGTTTTGATACTTAGTGGCAATCCCTGTGTTACAAAACTATATAGCTAGTGTGGGTTGAGATATCTTCCTACTAGACTAGGGTTGATACATCTAGTATGAGTTTTGCTACCAGCTAGGGTTGATGAAACAACTTCCTATCAGAGAGCGTTAACTCATATTTTGTCTTTACTCATGGCAAGGTACTGACACCCTTCTAACGGAGGTTATAGGTTGGACCCTAATCTATTTAGAGAGGGACATATCAGTTTGATAATTACCTTTTTTAATTTTAGTTTTAGTTTTAGTCTCAGTATATAACTCAGTTCGGTTCTACAGAATTAAGACAGTCAAATACAGTCACCCAACTCAGTATAGAACTTAGCTTAGTTATAAAGAATCAGGGCTATCAAAAATAGTCACCTAGTTATCAATTAGGACAGTCAGAATCATTCACTCAGTTATCAGTATTACAGTATCAGTAAACTTAGATATCACTTAATCAGTATTCCAAACTTAGTAACCAGCATTGACATGATCTTAGTAATAATTTTTGTATTCTTGCATGTACTCTCATTCAGTTATGTTCACATTATTCAGTCAGTTATTATTCATGCATATGAACCCACACATATCAACCTACCTCACTTAGCATACCAGTACATTCAAAGTACTGATGTATACTTTTCTTTTACGCTATGATATCTTATATCATGGGTTCAAATACACGAGCTCCTAACCGTACTTAGCAGTCTAGCCTATCAATAATACACTTAGTGGTGAGTCCTCATAGTTTGAGCACCGAGTATTATTTCAGTATTTTAGTATAGTTTTTAGTAGTCGGGGTTAGTTGGGGGCTTGTCCCATCAACTCCATAATTCAGATAGTTAGAGGCTTTTAGACTAGAGTATTTCAAACTAATATTTTAGTATTCAATTTTTAGTATTTAATATTTGTTTTTAGTTATGAACCTTATGGCAATTTTAGCCTAATTTTCGTATTTATTTCAGTAATATATTGCAGTGTTATTATTATTCAGTGCTCACAACAGGTACCAGTCATGGGTTAGTTGGTTGTCCTTTGGGGTCGCTAGTACTGTATAGTATCCGGGGTGCAGACTCAGGGCATTAAAAACTTGGTATCAAAGTCTAAGGTTCAATTGAGTTCTAGGAGGTCTGAAAGCCACGTCTAGTAGGTCTTGTGCATGGGTGTGTAGTGCGCCACACTTATGGACATGAAGCTATGAGATGTCTTAGGTAAAGTTTCCCTTCTTTCAGTATTTATGTCATGTGAGTGAGCATAAAATCCAGTTAAACTCTTAGTCTAATCCTTTCCCCTTTCATTTAAAGAACATGCCTCTAAAAAGTACTAAGGAAAGAGGAACGGGAGACCAGCCAGTATCTCAGCCCGTCCAGTCAGATCTTCTGGATGAGCATGTCTCCCATGCAAAATTCAGAGAAGCTTTCACCACCCTAGCTCATTCTGTATTAGCCCATAGTGAATGCCTAGTTGTTATTCTGGCTAACCCAGTGGCCAATACTGCTGCAGCTAGGATTTAGGACTTCACCCGAATAAACCCTCCCTCTTTTATCGAGTAAAAGTCAGATGAAGACCCATAGGAATTTCTTGATTAGCTGAGGAAGGTTATAGATATTATGGGGGTAACTTCTAGTGAGAATGCTGAGTTGGCCATATATTAGTTACAGGATGTGGCTCACTTGTGGTTCAAATAGTGGAATGTAGAGAAGGCAGCAGATATAGGGCCCATAGAATGGGAGGATATTTCTATTGCTTTTCTGGATAGGTTCTTCCTGCTAGAGTTGAGGGAAGCAAAGGTTTTAGAGTTTATTAATCTGAAGCAGGGCAACATGACAGTACAAGAGTATTCTCTCAAGTTTACTCAGTTAACCAGATATGCCTCTTAAGTTGTAGCAGATAGCAGATCTAAGATGAGTAAATTTGTGTCTGGTGTGTCTAACAGTGTTGTCAAGGAGTGTAGGAACCTAATGTTAATTAAGGAGATAGAAATATATAGGCTTATGGTCCACTCTCAGCAGATAGAGGAGGCTAAGAATAAAGAGAAGGAGAGAGAGAACAAAAGAGGTTGAATAGGTATCTTTAACTTCACTTAGCCTAAGTCAGGGGATGGGAATAATTCTCAATTCCACCCAAAATCTTTAGTTCCAGCCCCGTCCTCAGCTAGTACTCTAGTGGGAAAATTTAGAGATGATAATAGAGATAAGGCGCCAGGCCCTAAAACCCAGGGTAATGTTAGCAGGTCCTGAACAAATCCTCTCTGCCATAAGTGTGGTAGAAACTATCAGGGTGTCTACAGAGCTGGCACTGACGTATGTTTTAGATGTGGCAAGCCAAGACATAGGGTCATATAGTGTCCTCATGTGGGTTCATAGAGTCAGTATAATGGCCTCCAGCTCAGTTCGGTCACCCGAATTAGTAGGGTGCAACTTCATGGGTCACCAGTAGGCAATACCCAAATCGACTCTATGCACTTTAGTCCTGACAGAATCAAAAGAGTTCTCCTGATGTGGTCACTAGTACATTACAAGTTTATCATTTGCATGTTTATGATTTTATAGATCCAAGAGCTTCATTGTCCTTTGTAACTCCTTATATAGCTATTGACTTTGGAGTCTGTCCTGAAATTCTAGAAGAGCCTTTCTCAGTCTCTACCCTAGTGGGAAAATCTATCATAGCCCAGTGGGTATACTGGAACTATCCAATTATGGTATCTCAGAAAGTCACTTCAGCAGATTTAGTAGAACTAGCGATGATAAATTTTGATGTAATTCTCGACATGGATTGTCTTCATTCATGCTATGCCTCAGTTGAATATAGAAACAAAATATTCCAATTTCAGTTTTTGAATAAATTTGTCCTAAAATAGAGGGGTAGTACCTCAATATTTAGGGGTCATCTTATTTCTTACCTACGAGCGAGAAAAATTATATCTAAGGGATGTGTCTATCATCTCATTTGAGTTAAGAATTCTAGTTCTGATACTCCCAGTCTTGAGTCAATTCTAGTATTATGTGAATTCCCAAATGTGTTTCCCAAATATCTTCTCAAAGTTCCTCCTGATAGGGAAATTGACTTCCAAATAGACCTTCTTCTAAATACTCAGCCCATATGTATTCTGCCATACAGAATGGCTCCAGCAGAATGCAAAGAATTAAAAGAACAGTTGAAGAATCTCCAAGATAAGGGATTCATTAGACCCAGTGTATCCCCATGGGGTGTACCAGTTCTATTTGTGTGTAAGAAAGATGGTTCTCTCAAAATATGCGTTGACTACCGTCAGCTAAATAAAGTCATGGTCAAGAACAAGTATCCACTTTCTAGAATCGATTACTTGTTTGACCAACTTTAGTGTTCCAGTTACTTTTCTAAGATAGACCTCAGATTAGGCTATTATCAACTTAGAGTCAGAGAATGTGACATTCTGAAAATAGCTTTCAGAACTAGGTATGGTCACTTTGAATTCTTAGTCATGTATTTTGGTCTTACAAATTTCCCCGTAGCTTTCATGGACTTGATGAACCATGTGTTCAAGCAGTACTTAAACATGTTAATCATAGTCTTCATAGATGACATTCTTGTCTACTACCACAGAGAACATGATTATGCAGACCATCTCAGAATAATGTTAAAGGCTCTCAGAAACCATCAGTTGTTCGCCAAATTCAGTAAGTTCAAATTTTGGCTAAGGTCAATAGCTTTCCTTAGCTATATCATTTCTGGTGATGGTTTTAGATTTGATCCCCAAAAGGCTAAAATAGTGAGAAACTAACCCAGACCCACCTCTCCATCAGATATATGGAGATTCTTGGGCTTGGCCAGCTATTATCGATGGATTTTTAAGGGGTTTTCATTTATTGCATCCCCCATGGACATTGACTTAGAAGAAAGTCAAGTTCCAGTTTTTAGATTCTTGTGAGAAGAGTTTTAAGGAGTTGAAGACTTGACTCACTACAGCTCCAGTTTTGACTCTACTAGATGGTTTAGATGGGTTTGTGGAATATTATGATGCCTCTAGGGTTGGTTTGGGGTGTGTTTTTATGCAGAGAGGTAAGGTAATAGCCTATGCCTCTAGACAACTTAAGCCCCATGAGAAAAACTACCCCACTATGATCTTGACTTAGCAACTATAGTATTTTCCTCACAGATTTGGAGGTACTATTTGTATGGGGTACATGTTGATGTGGTCACAGACCATAAGAGCCTCCAGTATGTGTTCTCTTAGATAGATCTAAACCTCTGCTAGAGAAGGTGGTTGGAGTTGTTGAAAGATTATGACATGAGTGTCCTATATCATTCGAGCAAGGCCAATGTAGTGGCTGATGCTCTCAATACGATGTCTATGGATATTGTTACTCACGTGGATGAGGATAAGAAGAATTTAGCTCAGGAAGTTCATCAGCTTGCCCGACTAGGTGTCCGCTTAATTGATTCAGTATAAGGTAGTGTATAGGTGTAGAGTAGTTCAGAATTATCTCTGGTCTTTGAGGTAAAGGAAAAGTAGGATAGAGATCCCAGTTTAGTCAAGTTGAAAGAGTTAGTCAGAGTTCAGAAAGTGGAGAATTTCTCCCAAGGGGGAGATGATTTATTGCATTGCTAGGGTTGGCTATATGTTCCAGGTGTAGATGTCTTATGGCAGCGGAATCTTGCAGAAGAACATGGTGAACGTTAATCTATTTATCAAGGGGATACTAAGATGTACCTTGACTTACAGGAAGTCTATTGGTGGAGTGGGATGAACAGAGATATTGCAGAGTTTGTAACTAAATGCTCAATATGTAAGTAGTTTAATATTGAACATTAGAAGCCAAGTGGGTCCATGTAGGAGTTCAGTATTCCAACATAGAAATGGGAAGAAGTGAAGATGGACTTTGTGACAGGTTTTCCTCGTACTCATCATTAGCATGATTCTATATGGGTTATCATAGACAGGATAACCAAGTCAGCTTATTTATTACTAGTCCATACCTCTTATTCAACCGAGGATTATGCCAAGCTCTATGTTAGAGAGTTGGTCAGATTGCACAAAGTTCGGTTATCCATCATGTCTGATAGAGGTACCTAATTTACCTCTCATTCTGGAATTCCTTCCAAAAGGGTCTTGGTACCTAAGTTCACCTCAGTACAACCTTCCACCCTTAGATAGATTGTCAAGCAGAAAGGACCATTTAGACTTTGGATGATATGCTAAGAGCGTGTGCCATTGACTTTAAGGGTGGTTGGGATGATCACTTTACCTTGATTGAGTTTGCATATAACAACAACTATCATCCAGCATTTAGATGGATTTATTTGATGTGCTATATGAGAGAATATGTAGATCTCCCATTGGTTGGTTTGAAGTTGGTGAAACAATAATGGTAGGGATTGATTTGGTATTTGATACCTTAGAAAAAGTTTAGTTGATCAGGGAAAGGCTTAAGATAGCTCAGAGCCGACATAAATCATATGATGATGTGCGCAAAAAGGATCTCAATTTTGAGATTGGTGACTTTGTGTATTTGAAAATCTCTCCTATGAAAGAAGTGAAGAGGTTTGGCAAGAAGGGGAAGCTCAGTTCTTGATATGTCGGTCCTTATCAAATTCTCACCCATTTTGAAAAGGAAGCTTACGATCTTGAATTGCCTTCAGAATTAGCTTTAGTACACCCAATGTTTCATGTCTCCTTGCTAAAGAAATGCATAGGTGACCCAACAGTCGTAGTCACTGTAGAGGGTATAGATGTTCAGAACAACCTCTCTTATGAGGAAATTCTAGTCGAAATCCTTGATTATCAGATTCACAGACTGAGGAATAAAGAAGTCCCTATAGTTAAAGTTCTTTGGAAGAATCTATCTGTTGAGGGAGCTACTTAGGAAGAAGAAACCGATATGCGGACCAAGTATTCTCACCTCCTCTATGCAAACTCAGACTCAACTCAAGGTAACAATCTTCCTTAAATTTACTCAGTTTCATGTTCAGATGTAGTTACCAACTTGGTATCAAGTAACGTTGTATACTTAGTGATGCATTCATGAATTAGTTTATTCATGTACTCATGCATTAGATATACATGTTTAGTATCCAAACTTAGCTTATCAGTAATACCAGTCAAGAAATCATGCATCACTTATGCATGTTTAGTATGATAATTCAGTATATCAATAGTCTCAGCAATGAAATCATGCTTTAGTTGTACATTCCAGTATGTACTTTCAGTCTATCAGTTCTCCCATCTTAGTCAGTCTCATTCAAGGATGAATGTTCCCAAGAGGGAGATATTGTAAGACCCTACTAATCTTAAGCTTAATTCAGTCCTTTAAAGCTTGTTAAGGGGTCCCAGACTTAGAAATTTTTAGCTAAGTATTCATACTTAGAGTTATTTTAGCCTTAATAGTTGGTGATCTTATTTCGCGATCTATACGACCTTTAAATATCAATTTTTGGGTTGATCCATGATCAGGAATGTCAGTAGGTATCCTTGGACAAGTTTTGGATTTTTCGGACATCGTTAGAAGCACGTTTGGGAGTCAAAACCAGTGTATCAATGTGATCTCGATGTGCCGCCTCACCTATCGCGTTGATGAATATTTTCCCCAGCTCCTAGTGCAATTTCTAGTGAACCGACATGGACTCGACGTGGAACGTTAGCCATAGCATCAATCCCTTTGATGTAACGCATCGATCTACTCGTCGCTAGGCTAATTTTTAGTTATTAAAAGACGCATCCTCAGGAGTATTTGGATCATTTTCCCACATCTATCAACCCCCAAAACATGAGATTTAGTCACTTTAGAGGCAAAATCCATTTACAATTCTCAAAATTACTCAAGAAACAAAACCCTAGGGTTTTTGAACTCACCATCAACCTTAGTCAATTCAAGTACCAAGGTATGTGAAGTGTTCATCCAATGGTTCCTTTCACCTTTTTAGTCCAAGAAACTCATTTAAACTTAAAGTAGATTGATTCCATGATTTCCATGATTGGATTTAAGTGTATTCATGATTATAATGTTAATTGGGTTTCTAATCCATGGTCTATTACAAGTTTCATGTGGAATTAATTATTATGTGTGTAGTATCATGTAAATTCATGTTAAAGCAATTAAATTTGTGAATTTGTGAATTTATGTTATGATGTCTACATATAGTTTTAGTATCATGTGCATTGCTGTTCTCCCTAAGTATTTGTTAAAATGCTCGTGTGAGTTAAATAGGGAAGAATTCATGGCATGTTATTATATATGTAAACTTATTCCTTACAGGTGTTTGATAAAATGTCTCTATGGATGAGTTATGAACCAGTGCACAGTGTTATGCTTTTCTAGTTTACTCTATGCTTTACTTTTCATGCTATCGAGTCCTGGGGGTATTGAATACCCAAAAATTTAGCTATTTACCTATAGCTACAGTAGTTACAGAACAGTCTCAGTAGTGTTACAAACAGTAGTACTCAGTAATCAGTCACAGTCTCAGATAACTATTTAGTTCAGAACTCAGTAAGCTCAGTCAGTTAACCAGATTCAATAGTACTTTGTAAGTTAGCAAAACACAGTGAACTTAGTTCAGTTCAGTTAGACAGTACGATCGGTAACAGTTCAGTCAAGCCTAGTATGGACTAGAAATCAATTCAGTGTCTATTCTGTTGGGAGTAGGATTCAGCACCAAGCGAACCCAGGGATGGGGGCATTCCTGCCAGTATAGGGTTTGATCCTTAGTAGCACTCCCCGTATTACAAAATTACATTGCTTGCGTAGGTTGAGATATCTTCCTGCTAGAATAGATTTGATATATCTCGTATGATTTTTCCTACCAGCGAGGGTTGACAAAAGAGATTCCTATTAGAGAAGGTTAACAACTCATAGCATGTCTTTACCCGTGTCACGGTACTGGCACTCTTCAAACTTGGGTTACAGGTTAGACCCTTATCCATTTAGAGAGGGGCATGTTGGTTAGATGATTACCTCCCATAGTTTCAGTTTTAGTTTTAGTCTCAATATAAAACTTAATTCGGTTCTACAGAATCAGGACTGTCAGATATAGTCACCTAACCAAGTATAGAACTCAATTCAGTTCTATAGAATTAGGGCTGTCAGAAATAGTCACCCTGTTATCAATTAGGACTATCAAATTCAGTCACTCAATTATCAGTATTATAGTATCAGTAAGCTCAGATATCAGTTAGTCAGTTTCAGAACTCCGTAACCAGTGTTGACATAATCTCAATTGTAGTTTATGTATTCATGCATGTACTCTCATTAGTTATGTTCACGTTATTCAATCATTTATTGTTCATGCATATGAACCTATGCATATCAGCCTACCTCACTTAGCATACCTATATATTCAAAGTACTGACACATACTTTTCTTTTGCACTATGATGTCTTATATCATAGGTTTAAACGCATGGGCTCCTGAACGTACTTAGTAGTCCAGCATACCAGGAATAGACTTAGTGGTGATTCCTCATAGTTCAAGGATAGAGTATTATTTTAGTATATCTATATAGTTTTCAGTAGTCGGGGTTAGTTGGGGTCTTATCCTATCAACTCCATATTTCAAACAGTTAGAGGCTTTTAGACTCTAGTATTTCAGATAGATATTTCAGTATTCAGTATTTAGTATTTGTTTTTAGTTATAAACCTTATGGAGATTTCAGCCTACTTTTTGCATTTATTTTAGTAATATCAGTATTGCAATGTTATTATTATTCAGTGCTCACAACAGGTATCAGTAATGGGTTAGCTGGTGGTCCTTTGGGGGTTGCTAGCGCCGTGTAGCATCCAGAGTATAGACTCGGGGCATTACAATATCACTTATAATAATCATTACACTTAAGAAATTCAATGATCACATAGTAAATAAATAATATAGTTAATGCAATAACAATCCACAAAAAGGAATATACATAGCATTGATTGATAACACGACAAAAATATTTAAAACAGAAGTATTTTTTGGTAAGGATAATCGATCAATTAACAAAAGAGTTATGCTTACCAATTTCACTGAAATCTACAATATTCAATACCTCAAATAATATAACAACCCAAAATACATAAATCATTCATTCAAACATAATTTACGACATTAAAATACAAGTCCTACACCTCTTATTGACCTCTATCGATTAGAATATCAATATTTTAATATTCCAAACATAAGTGATATACCAATTGGGATAAGCTAATCCTATTTGTGATTGTCTAGATACCAATTGGAATCTTGTAGATACCATTTGGACTCAAATCAAAGAGACAATATTAAGATAGTATGATGGGAGAGAAAAAATGAGATCAATTTCTTAAATGACTTATAGCTTTCTGTAGATTTAATATGGATGTCAGCACACCAATCTGGAAGATTCTACTCAATATTTTCTCTTATATAGGAAGATTGATAACCTGGGCTCTAGTACAAACTTGTTACGATCCAAATTACAGATCATACGGGCACCTACCCAACTCCACCCTAGATAGGATAACCCTTACCACCTAATCTTTAATCACTACAGATAAACATTAATAATAAATCTTTCTTTTAAAATAAAACTTATTTTAATGTATACTGCATAATTTAATTACACAACTATCTAGAACCTAGTCTAAACAACTATAAGAGTACTAAACAAATGAAGGAATACTTAAGACAAAACATCCATGTAAGAGTAGAATGATAAGAGCTATTAAAGTATAATCATTGCTGCACCTATAGAAACTTTAACTTACCTGTTATATGCATATATCCCTAAAAAAAGATATAGTAAGTGTAGTATCAATGAACCATATATACTAGTTGTATCACTAGCTGAACAGGGTTAAACAAAATACAACAACATGTAACAATCAAGAAGAGATCATTAAAATATAAACTTAACTACTTATTATACTTAACCTACTTCAACTTCCAACCTTATGACCTTTCCTTTGCTAAAGCATTTTCAATTTATCCTCAGGTCAACTGATGAAATTCCATGAAACAACCTAACCCACATTTCTTTTATATTCACCATGTTACAATGACTTTATACTTCTCTCTCTCTTTCATTCATCCTCTATCGTAATATCCCATGCACTCTATTTTATTACTATTAACTATAGAAATTTTAACAATAAAAAAACTAATAAAATATCAATAACTTTGCAAGGAGGGGCAGTACAACACTTATCACATATATGACTATACATATTGGAGAATAAGATTTATACACAATCTAGGACATAACTTATATTCACACTTTCATGTGATCACAATCATAACCATCATATTATGAACCATTTGTTATATTTGTTGTATCATTCTATTTAAATTTATTCATATCAAATCACTCACACTCAAGCACTCCAGTCAATAATAGTCAATGAATAATTACACGACCAACGCAACCACTAAATTCATGTGCAATGCGAAGTGTACACACATACTAAGGTTAGTAGGGATCCTTAGGTATGACCTAAATGGGATGAGCTTATTCCATGTACCTTTACCACAGTGGTACCTTAACTAAATAATAGTATCCGCTTGACACCTAGTTCAAATAACTGTACCGGCGTGACACCCGATGTAAATCATCATCTCTTTGAATAATCTCTACACAATGCTACATGCATAATGACAATCAACAAATCTTAAGTATGCCCAAACGCTAGTCACAAACATAAAACTCAAATATAAGCACAGAGCAAATCAAGTCTATAATTGACTTAATCCATATATACAAATGGATGAGTTAAATAAAATAAGGAAGTGCTCAAGATATAAATAATAATTATCTCATAATTAATTATACATTCATAAAACTTAAGATTATAGAACTAACAATGATCCTATTCATATCAGTCCATTTCAAGTTATTAGATACATCATTTACACTTAGAGAAATTCAACCAACAATGATCAAAGAAAAGCATATTCAACATTCAAACCCAATCATCAATCACAAATATGTTCAGAGACTAATCAATCAAGTATCTATTTTAGGAGTGCATACTCCACCAAAATCGTTGTCTACATTTAAATTCGACATACTTATTTTATTCATCAATCTAATCCTCTTTTATTCCTATTAAAATTGATAAATTCAGTCGCTAACTAGTAACCCTAACATTCAAGTTGTCACTAAGTGTAAGATACTATTCCATTAGCTAATTATCAACTAATTAAGCCTATTCAACATACTATTCTAGCTTGACACATAAATCTTTGCCCATCTTAATTCTTAACGATGCACTCAAATTATACCCCTAAGATGTAAGCGATCGTCGTTAATATAGTAACCCAACAAGAGTTGGGGTCAAATCCTCAGGGAATGAAAGATACACATTTCAAGCTTGAGCATTAGAAGCATCTAGAAGTTAGATCCTAATGCAGTTTAAATTAAACAAGAAAGTAAAATTAGGGGGTTTATTTGAACATTTTTAGAGTTAATAACTTTATCGTATTTAGAATGCTATTTTAAAGCTAGAGAAGACTAGAGTTTAACCAAATGTTAGTAAGACTTGTTATGATGCTTTATGAAGTTGTAACACCCTGATTCGCTAAATCAGAATGCTACACGGTGCTCATGACCCCGAGGGACCACAAGCTAACCCATGACTAATATTTGTACTTGTATACTGCAAATCATGATATAATAATACGGAGTACATAGAATTGCAAGGCCATAAGGTTCAATTGTATACAATCATGTAGGTGAAAATACCCAAAACAACTCAATTTGAATATAAATCTGAACATAAATCTGAACGTAAATCTGAAAGCCTCTAAACTATCTGAATAAGGAGTTGAAGGAACATGTCTCCAACTGAGTCCATAAAACAGAACTAAAGAAATAAATGTATCAAATCATATTTTCCTCAAATCAATAAGGACTCACTGTGTCTCTGCGACTGGAATGCTACCGCTACTGCTGGGCTGGAGCTCATGTCTGGGAACCTATGGTGTAAAATGAAAAGAAAGCACCATAGCACAAATGTGTCAGTACAACTGGAGTACTGAGTATACTAGGAAGTTAGGCTGAACATAAAGGGTTTCATGCATGAACAACACTGACTGACTAATATGAATGTGGGAGTGCAAACACACATATATAGAAACTGGGACCGTGAATACGTGATAGCATGACCTGTAAGCTAATATATGATTTACTGATAACTTTCATGACTGATACTAAAATTGATAACATGGACGACTGTATCTGACAGTCCTGTATGTACTGAAATCTGAAGTACACCCTGAGTTCTTTTACAAAAATTGATACTAAAACTATGGGAAGTAGTGTTTAACAGACATGCCCCATGTATTCTGTTATGGCTAAGCTGGGGTCCAATGTCTGCCCCGACTGGAGGGGTATTATTACCATGCCATGGATAAGGACAGCTTGTGAGTGACCCTTATCTGGTGGGTACACAATGAGAATGGTGGGAACCCTAACCTGATGGGTTAAGCTACCTCATCAACCCTAATCAAACGGGTTAAGATATCTCAACCTACGCTTGCTACGTAGTTCTGGAACACTAGGATGACTACTAAGAATTACACCCTGAACTGGCGGGTGAGTTCCCATCCTTAGGTTTACTCGGTGCTAACCTCTACTCCTATCTAGAGGGACTGGACATGAATAACTTACTGTGCACGACTTAATCTTACTGAATTCCGTTGACGAGCGGAATGTTACTGATATCTGACAACTGACTAAGGTCATGAGGTTTTCCTGAGTCACATGACTTACTGAAGTCTATGGAATCATATCTTGAGTTCGGATATCATGAAACATGACATGGATCTAGGCACACAGCTATAGTTTTTGGGTACAAGTACCCCCAGGACTCGATGGAAGGAAACCGACACACATGACTGACTTGATCATAAGAGTAGAGTCCATAATTTATAATATCATAAGATACTAAGCATGGTTATCAACAATGTATTGCATGGAAAGGATTTCATATCACATGGAAGTACTTTCACAATCTTAATATCATGTTCATTGCATAATCATATTGGTAATACATACCAATAGCCTGGAAGTTCGTGTGGATTGCATGGTTATCATACATCTTGTTCATAAGTAGGATTTTCAAGTAAACATAGCATAATCTCATAAAAATATTTCATGAGTATTCCAACAACATTTACAAGGAACATTATCAACATAGAAGTCATTGGAACGTAAGGGCATATCATGAATCCTTCACTTAGTCACAATTTAGCTATATTGCATGATTTCTAGTTTCTTAGGAATTTTATCAAACACCTTACATGCACATCTTAAGCATAGGTAAAATCACCAAATTATACATCATGAGAAACCAAATTTACATGTTTCCAACTCATATGATATCATGAAATTCAAAAAAAACATATAAAGATTCCATCTTGGGAATCACCCAATATCAACAATATGATCATCAACACCTAACAATATAGAAATCATACTTTATAATTAAAAAGAGGATTTTTGAGCTTTATGGATGTAAAGGATCCATAAATCAACTCACGCATACCTTAGAAGGAAGATTTTTGATGATTGACGGAGAAATTTCCTTGAAATCGGATCTTCAAGCTTAGTTACGCAACCCTAGTTGTTTTCTCTTTTAATGCTCTTGGATGGTGAGATTTGAGATGATAATAGGGTTGTAATATGTTTAGAAGCTATATATTTCGTAGGGTTAAGTAAGGGACGTTTAAGGAGTGTTAAAAGACTTAATTACCCTTAAAATAACTCAAAACGGAGTGTTTTTGGCGCCTGGAACTAACTTAGGCGATGCCCAAGTGATTGCCTAAGCTAGGTTGGGCGGCGCCTAACCAATCGCCTATGTTTGGGTTGTGTGGCACCTAACCAATCACCAATCCTTACTGTCTCTCACGAAAATGGGTATAAATTTTCGCTCGGGTATTAGATTAAGGCTAAACTGGTATCGTTGGAAAGCTAAATCGATTCTGTACAATTTGGTGGGTCTAAATCAGCCAAAATACCACATTAACATCGAGTTATACTCATTCAAAGATGACCCTTGCAAAATCAAACACTAAAACTTGATGAATTCAAAAACTCTTAGCTTATATTACCTTAAGTGACTCATATGAACATGCTTAATGCATCATAATCTATCTTATCACTAGTATATTCATTGTAAGTCATGTACTCAAGTATGAATCACAGGATAGGAGATTTCATACGTAGGAATACTTATTCACTTCCTAGCTTAGAAACATGCGGGGTATTACAGAAGTATGGGTTCATGCATAGGTAACTGGATATTTTCCTAAATTTAAAAAGTCATGGGTAGGCTAGATTATGGGTCTTTAGTGTAAATTTGTCAATTGAACACCAAAATATCACAAACAGGTTTTTTGAAAAACCTCATAAGTGTAGCTATTAGAACAATTTGTGGCCTCATTTAGTATCCTTACATCTAAGAGATATTATTAAATGATATAAATCAAGCTATTGTTCACACCCATTCTTCACCCTAATCCCTTTTGTTAAGGATGATAAGGGTTAAAGGTTAATTTTGAGTTTGCAACCTCTAATTCTCCAGTAAAACATGGAATAGATGTAAAACCCATATCAATTAGTTTATTAGGAAGAAAAATAAACAATACCAATAGAATAATCATAAATTATTCTAGCATAACCCCAAGATAATAAATTAGATACTCATAGAGAGAGAAAGAATAGATATACCCAAATTTTTCTAAACTAGTCGATTGAATCATATTTGAATACAATATTCAAGCTTTTGATTCAATAAAACTTAAGATAAGGTGACATTTCTCACACCAAGTCTTACTCTAATGTTTCTTAGCTTTAGAAAGTAAAAGAATGGAGGTTTTGAGCCGAAAAAGCCCTATTTATACCCAAAATTCACATTCCATAAAAATTACAAAAATGCCACTACACTGATGACTTGCTGGCGCAGGTGCCAACTCAAGTGGCTGTCCTGCACGCATAGGTCACTCATGCAGATTACACTGGTTCCCCAAATCATCCACCTGCATGCACTCCTGACAAGCCCAAGTGAACTTTTAAGCTTCTTTTCTTCAATTTTTGACCTCTAATTGACTCGTATGACTTGCTCAACTCTATTTTCAACCTTTACCTACACAAATGAGCATTTTAATATGAGAATAACTCTTAATCAATAGAAAATATGATAATTCAAGCTTAAAAAGTATGAACAAGTCATCAAATTGGGGACTTATTAACCCCCAAACTTACATTATTAAATTTCCTCGAGCAATCAAGAATATTCCCAAAGATATAGAACATTCATGCTTCCAAAATCATCTAGAAAAAGCTATACTAGATATCTAGGCTAACAAAGTTCAAAAAAGATCCCTCAAACATGTCATGGCAACAAGTAAACCAAAATTTTTTAACATGCACATTTTTATGTGGCAAGGATGCAAGATAGTATCAAATGAAACTTTCAAATAAAAAATGCTTCTCAAGGTGTGACACAAAATCTTAAAAGATTGACTCAGTTTTCACTATGCAAATTATCTTGCTTAGTTACCTAAATTAGGAATAAGACATCACCATCAATCCCAAGTATCGATGCCACTAATATGTAAGAGTTATCTCTAAGAACACAAGACATTTTAGTTCTCCAATGAGCATAAAAATGGAAAGAATGTACACTCGCTCTCACAAAGAAATTCAAGTACATCGAATAAAACCCTAGGAGTGCCCTTTGTGTTGTTCTAAACTAATGTAGAGTCACTAAGTTTGAAATCACCATGGTTTTATGGGTGTAGATGAAGGTTAAGGTGTTAGAAGGAATACTTGGATCAAGTGTCTGAAAGATCTCCTTAAATGCAATTGTTTTTCACCTTCTACCTCTAATTCTCCAAATTTTTCATCTTATTTTCCATCAATTATTTTCCTTATTTCCCTTACCCTCTATCATTTTCTTTGTGAAACTAATTGAACACACCACTTTATTTCTTCACTTCTTTGGTTCTTTCAATAGATATTCTAACCTTTAGCCATCCATGGCCCCTCTATTTGTGAAATTTCACTTCAAGTTTTATGGGTTAAGCTATTTGACTTTGTTTTTAAGAATATATCTTGTCTTACGAACACATTATTAGACAACTAAGAATACACCCTTCTTGACTTATTCTAATATATTACTACAAACAAAGAGTTTGAATCACTCCTTAATCAACCTCACAAGTAAGTACCACAATAACTTAGGCTTTTGCCTACATTTTCTTACTTTAGAATCATACAATGCATTTAAGGAGGTTACGTTCCCAAAGAGAAATTTTCAAAAATGGTTTAGGTGTCATAGTGTGGTTATCAGTCAACAAAGAAAGAAAACTGGGCAAAATCTCAAAAAGGTTAACTAGAGAATAACGTTAAGGTGGTATTTTTGTCATGTGACGGATGAAAAATAGTCATGAGTTATCTTCCAGACCATTCTTGCCTACGATTTTACTTTGAATACACTGGTCCAAGTTCTATTGTATACGTATGTACGAGAATTATTCAAACACCTTTCTATACAAGGCATCATAATCATAGAGTAGAAAGCTAACCTCCCAACCCATTTGAGCAATTGATCTTAATAAGTTACTCTGAGTTAAAGACTTGTTGTTATAAAGAGAGAGCCAAAAATTGAATTTAATGGTTTCAACTCAAGAGAAAGCTCATCAACCTCCTTGCTCTTTTTCAAAAAGAAAACTATTTTTTTAGTTTTTCTCAAGATCATTAAGTTGCTTGCCAATGATGTTTGAAAGAATTTTTTTAAATTTTTTTTGACTCTTATTTACTTTAGACTAAAAATACTAGGTACTTCACCTAAGGATGTCCCCTCATCATCTATCACGAGTAAAATATCACTCGGTTCAATAAAGAAAAAGGAACTAAATTAAAGAAAAAAAAATTTCTCCTTAGGAAAGAATCGAGTTTCGAAGAAAACCTTGAAGTTTATTTGACGTGTTTTTACACAAAGCGAAAAGAACAATGTGAAAAATATTTATAGATATCACCTAAAATACAAAATCAAAACCAATAAAAGCATAATCGAGTATTGAATCATAATAAAGTGTATTTACCATGTTCAACGAGGGAAATATCCAATATCATCATCCTTTGCCAGACAAGGGCCAAATTCATATCAATGTCAACAAGAATAAACAAGTCCTATTAGTGAGAAATCTAAATCAATATCAGGCTGTAAAATAGAGTATATTAATATAATCCATCAAAATCAAATAAGTATAGACCATCAAATATGAAATAAGAATGTCCCACCCCCAAAAAATTTTGTTGCATTATACCCAATGCAAAAATAAAATGAGGGTAAAGACAACGTATGGTGCAATAAGCGCTCAGGTATACATTCATAGATGGTTTCCTAGGAATATTAGGAGCCTCATAAGTCTAGGATCCTAACACAGGGGCCATAAAAAAAGGCACCTCATCAACAGATCAAGAGATACAACTATCCCTAACTATTCTCACATATTTATCATCACAAGATAACTTCTCTGTGAGCTCAACCTATTAGGTTTAATGAATCCCTTGCTAAAGTCAATATCGATCTCATCACCAATATGTGCATGTTTAAATAAATCAGAGAAAGTAAGTATTGGGCCTTTATGTGTAGAAATATCAATCTCTACCTTATCAAGAGCAAATAAAGGCTGTATGGAGTGAAACTCTGTACGAAGGCCATCAAGATTGGCCCTCAAAAAAGAAACCCATTCACAATCCCCTCTCACCTCTAATTAATTTAATATCTGATCTTACTTCACTATTCGGACACGAAGGTGCTAAGATCTACTCAATAGCAGTATGAATAAATTGGGGGATGTCGACTACCGATCGGTTAAGAGTACTATTCATTTATCAAAGTGATGGAAGAAACTTTAGCAAATGCGATCGTGAAAGACTAAGGTGGTTTGGTAGACCAAGGAGGTGGTGTGGTGCTCGAAGGAGGAGGAGCTTCAGTAGAAGTTTGGACAGCATAAAAAACAAATATAGAAACCAAAGGGGCCTCCATACTCTCCAAACTATGCAAATTTTGTATACTGAATTGACCAATACTGAAGCTTTCTTCTTAATCCCCATGGGATTATTGTCATCTATATGATATCAATCACACCCGTGAAAATAACCCTTCAGTCAATCTTGGAGAAGGATGAAACCTTATACTTAATGCAAAGTAATGAAATAAGAGAAGAAAATAGAAATAAAGTACCCAATTGCTTTGGCTTTAACTTGATCATTTCCGTTATCAACTCCCCGAGATTAAGTTTAATATCATCCATGATTCATCCAACAATGATTGCACGCTCTATAGTGACATCTTGGTCATTCTGTGAAGAAATTAGGCAGTTACTAACAAATCCAAGCCAATGTTTAGCTTGGATTGAAAGTTCCCAACTCTTGATTTGACCAATGCTATTGGCCCATGGAGGGAGACCTTTTGCAATCGATTGGGATAACCAAGGAAAACAATCATGTTCGCTAAGCAAATTCTTATTGCATTCAATCCCTACTCTCGATCATAATCAAAATAAATTTTATTTATCTCTGAGCTGGTGCAAGGAACTTTGACTCCCTGAACTAGCACACTAGGGAGGAATGGTAGTTCTGCTACCGGTTTCTTATACTTGTTTTTGTTGTGGTGGACAACATCAGAGGCATAAAATTCCCATACTAGTTATAAGAAGTTGGTGGATAGGAAGTGGAGTCCATATTTGTGAAGATATCCCAAACACACTCCTTGACTTGTGCAATAACCTTGGGAAAATGTTCTTCAACCTCTTTCATACTAAACACCTTTTTGGAATTGAAACCCTGAGTGTTCACCCAATAATTTTATAGATACTACACCTTCCACACCACACCGAAGTTGCTCAATATTTGTGAACTTGTTTGATGGCCATTGTTTTTGGCTTTTTAGGTTGCAGCTTTCAGTTTACTTTTACACGATGCGGTACCTTTCTTTTCACCCGACAGTAAGTTCTTTCTTAGAGACAAAAAACACAAACAAACGACAAAGGTTAAAACATGATTTTGGATTTTTCATAGTATAAAAGAAAAATAAAAATAAATAAAACTAGGGTGAAGGCAATTAAAAATAATAAATGGAACTTATGGGAACATTTTATCGCAACACTCAACCATTTGGAACTCTATATCTCTATACATTCTTCACATTATGCCAATTTAGCACACGAAACACTCATGAATTTTATTGAAACAAAAATGACCTTATATCCTTAAGAATAGCGTAACCCTATCAACCATAGGTCAAGGCAAGCATTCTTCTCACTGGGGTTACTTAGACTTCACATGTGGATTCTATGTCAAGTCATTCTATCCATTAAAGTCATGGTGCATCATATTATGAAACAAACATCTTGAATTAAATACTAGAGTTCTATCCTTAAAAGTATTTAGAACTCTAGTAATGCTCAAATAATGGGTAAATGATTCCCCAAAAATGGATTCACCAACAATCTATAACATTCAAGTCAATAACCTCACATTGGCATTTAAGCAAACACTTGGTGATCATGAAAGCTATCAACTTAGAAAATAGTATAAAGGCACATGTAAGCAATCCAAATGTATCAATTCACCCCAAAATATATCCAAGATAATTCTACTATCATAATTTGACCACCCACGACAAGTAAATGAAAAGAAACTTCATATTCTTATTTTATTAATACATGTTGGGTATACGTTTAGTTACTCAAGAATTCCCTATTAATTATACAAAAGCATGGAAACCATTTCACATTCTTCATTCCGACAACCATATTGATAAGAAAAAACTCAAATGATCCAAATTATAATCACAAAGTACCACGGGATAAGAATCACCCGTTAAACTTGACGAATAATTCAAAGAATTTTTCACAAGAGAACATACCTTTTTAATTCAATTAAGTGATAAGAGAAAGCACAATTTAATATTCCCAAAGATAAATTTTTGACACAGGAATTTTTTTTTCGAAATTAAGGTGAAGAATTTTTCAAAAGTAAAGAGAGAGAAAATGTAGAGTTAAAGAGTAGAGAAGTTGGTGGTTTTGGAGACAATGTTTGGTGAAGTGTTCAAAGAATGGGTTAAATTATCTCTTTTAAGATTAATTTGGGCTTATCGGGTCGGGTAATACCAATAAAAGTGAAAAGTATGTACCCACAAGTGTTTTTTATTACGTCGGGGCATGGTTTTGAACACCCGAACCTACTTTCATTCCCAACTTAGTAGATCACCTAAAAACACCTAAAATAAGATACAATTAGTACTCAAACAACCATAAAATGACAAGAATGAACCTTGTGTTGTCTCCCAAGAAGCGCCTTAGTTATTGTTATCGCACGACATTATGTTTCATTATTTATCCTTGAAATAAAGTGACTTAATCTTAGCCACTCTGGGTTCACCCACATGGTAATTCTTTAGTCTTTGCCCATTCAAAACGCAGCTACTCCTCTCATGATACTCTAATTAGATCACCCCACTTTGATTTGCATTTGAGACCACAAACATGACCAACCACTTAGATTTAAGCTTTCCCATGAAGAGTTTCAACCTTGAGTTGAAGAGGAGCCCATTTTAGCATCATGCTCACTTTTTATTTTCGTTTTATACAACATGAAGTGCTCATATGCCTTAAATAAAAAATGTTCAAACTCATGAAGTTGATCTACTCCTGATTTGTTCCCATCCTCCCAATTTCAGGAAATTATATGAAACGGCCCATATAATGGGTGGCTTTGGATTTTTGTCTCCATAAAAAAATCTTTAAAGACTAGTCTTTCTTCCTTTTTTATGTATAGAATAAGTACATTTTTGCCCCTCTACACCTCAAAGGTTTTTAACTTTCCATGCTTATATGTCTCTAAACTTCTATTTTTATTTCTATATCTTTTACTTTTTTATTTTTCTATGATTTTTATTTTTTCTTGTTTTAAGTCATTTGTCTAAACCTTTATTTTTATTTTACTTTTTTATCCTCAAACATTATCTATTTCTTATTTCTTCTTCTTTTTTTATTCATTTTTCTCAACCTTTATTTTTCTTATATTTTTTATTTTTATCATTTCACATTTTTTCTTTTCCTTTTAAATTTTTTCTCAGACTTTTTTTTATTATTTTATTCTCATTTTTATTTTTCTCAATCTTTATTTTTTTCTTTTTTTAAAAAAATTTTTATTCTTATTTTTTTCTTAACATTTTTTTTTCTCAATCTTTTTTTATTCTTTATTTCTCGACTTTCATTATATTTTTATAATAAATAGAAAGCTGGATAACCTGCAAAGGGATCTTCTTTCTTAGACATCAAAGTAAATTTAAGGGCATGACTTATTGTTTGAAAGTCCTTTGAAATAAGTCTTACCTCTTAGTTAAAAGTTATAGAATAACTCATAAATTAGACACGATGTGGTAGTGTCAAGTCATGCTCGTAGGGCATAAATTGTTGTTTGCAAATCCTTGAGTTAAGTCTTGCCTCTAGGGCAAGAGTTGTAAAACATCTCATAAATCAAGATACAATATGATAGTCTCAACACTTTCCCATTGGGGATAACTTATTTTTTTGAAAGGATCTTGTGCTAAGTCTTGTTTTAGAGGAAAGTCTAAATAGAGAATCAGATAAATCAAGAAACAATATGGTAGTGCCAACTTTTATCCATGGAGAGTAACTTGTGGCTAAGTCTTGCCACTAAGGCAACAATTATAGAATATTTCATAAATCAAGAAACCATGGGGTAGTGTCAACTCTTGCCCATAGGACGTAACTTATTGTTTGAATGTCCTTAAACTAAGTCGTCCTCTAGTTCAAGAGTTATAAAACATCTGAGAAATCAATACATAATGCCGTAGTATCAACTCTTACTTATAGGGCATAACTGGTTGTTTGAAAGTCCTTGATTTATAAAACATCTCATAAATCAAGATACAATATGGTAGTGTCAATTATTGCCCATGAGGCATTACTGATTGTTTTAAAGACATTGGACTAAGTCTTGCCTCTATGGCAAGAGTTTTAGAGCATCTCCTAAATCGAAGCATAATGTAGTGTGTCAACTCTTACCCATGGGGCGAACCTATTGTTTTAAAGTCCATGGGTTAAGTCTTTCCTCTATGGAAAGAGTTATAGAAAATCTCCTAAATTGAAACACAATGTGGTAGTGTCAACAATTTCCCATGGGGGGCATAACTTATTGCTTGAAAGCCCTTGGTGTAAGTCTTGCTATAAAGGAATAGTTATAGATCATCTCATAAATAAATACACTGCGGTAGTATCAACTCTTGCCCATGGGACATAAATTGTTGTTTGATGGTCATTAGGCTATGTATTGCCTCTTAGGTAAAAAATACAATGTGTGGTAGTGTTGACTCTTGCCCAATATACGTAACTTATTGTTTGCAAATCCTTGGGATAAGTCGTGCCTCTAAGTCAAGAGTTGTAAAACTTCTTATAAATCAAAATATAATGTAGTAGTGTCAACTCTTACCCATGGTGTATAACTTCTTGTTTGATAGTCTTTTAGCTAAGCTTGTCTATAAAGTACGAGATAGAACATCTCATAAATCAAAATACAATGTGGTAGTGTCAACTCTTTCCCATGGAACGTAACTTGTTGTTTGAAATTCCTAAGTCTTGTCTCTAAAGCAAGATTTATAGAACATATGATAAATTAAGATACAATGCGATAGTGTCAACTCTTACCCATGGGGCATAACTTGTTGTTTGAAAAGAATCAAAGAAAATAAAATAAAAGGAAAAGAAAAGAAAAATAATAAAATTTGAAAATAAAGAAACAAAATTAATAAAGATATTTAAAAATAAAAGAAAATAAATATAGAAGTTGAGAGGATAAAAACAAAAAAACAAAAGAGCAAAACTTTAAAAGACAAAAAATAAAAATAAAAAAATAAAAAAGAGAAAAAAAGGAGAAGAGGAAAGAAAGTAAGGTTGCAAAAAACTAAAAGAGAAAAAACAGAGAGGAGAACAATCAAAGTAAAATAAAATAGAGATTTTTTTTTAAAAAATAGAGGTTGAGAGGAGAAAAAAAAAGAGTAAGGGTTGAGAGAAACTAAATAAGAAAGAAAAAAGGAAAAATAAAAACTAAAAATAAAAGTAAAATAAAAAAGAGAAAAAAGAAGTCGATAGATAAATAAGTATGAAGTTATTTAGAAATATTTGAGATATAGAAGGGCAAATAGGTAGTTGTTCTATATAGAAAAAAGAAGGGAAACTAATTTTGTAAGAGTTTTCATATGAGGGATAAAAAGTAAAGTCACTCATCATGAGGGTCATTCATATAGTTTACCCTCCCAATTCATATTCAACTTATGTAAGACCAACAAAGCTTTATACTCCAACTCAACAGGTAAGTGACAATCCTTTCCAAACACCAATTGGTAGGGCGATATTTCGACTACCGATCGGTTAAGAGTACTATTCATTTATCAAAGTGATGGAAGAAACTTTAGCAAATGCGATCGTGAAAGACTAAGGTGGTTTGGTAGACCAAGGAGGTGGTGTGGTGCTCGAAGGAGGAGGAGCTTCAGTAGAAGTTTGGACAGCATAAAAAACAAATATAGAAACCAAAGGGGCCTCCATACTCTCCAAACTATGCAAATTTTGTATACTGAATTGACCAATACTGAAGCTTTCTTCTTAATCCCCATGGGATTATTGTCATCTATATGATATCAATCACACCCGTGAAAATAACCCTTCAGTCAATCTTGGAGAAGGATGAAACCTTATACTTAATGCAAAGTAATGAAATAAGAGAAGAAAATAGAAATAAAGTACCCAATTGCTTTGGCTTTAACTTGATCATTTCCGTTATCAACTCCCCGAGATTAAGTTTAATATCATCCATGATTCATCCAACAATGATTGCACGCTCTATAGTGACATCTTGGTCATTCTGTGAAGAAATTAGGCAGTTACTAACAAATCCAAGCCAATGTTTAGCTTGGATTGAAAGTTCCCAACTCTTGATTTGACCAATGCTATTGGCCCATGGAGGGAGACCTTTTGCAATCGATTGGGATAACCAAGGAAAACAATCATGTTCGCTAAGCAAATTCTTATTGCATTCAATCCCTACTCTCGATCATAATCAAAATAAATTTTATTTATCTCTGAGCTGGTGCAAGGAACTTTGACTCCCTGAACTAGCACACTAGGGAGGAATGGTAGTTCTGCTACCGGTTTCTTATACTTGTTTTTGTTGTGGTGGACAACATCAGAGGCATAAAATTCCCATACTAGTTATAAGAAGTTGGTGGATAGGAAGTGGAGTCCATATTTGTGAAGATATCCCAAACACACTCCTTGACTTGTGCAATAACCTTGGGAAAATGTTCTTCAACCTCTTTCATACTAAACACCTTTTTGGAATTGAAACCCTGAGTGTTCACCCAATAATTTTATAGATACTACACCTTCCACACCACACCGAAGTTGCTCAATATTTGTGAACTTGTTTGATGGCCATTGTTTTTGGCTTTTTAGGTTGCAGCTTTCAGTTTACTTTTACACGATGCGGTACCTTTCTTTTCACCCGACAGTAAGTTCTTTCTTAGAGACAAAAAACACAAACAAACGACAAAGGTTAAAACATGATTTTGGATTTTTCATAGTATAAAAGAAAAATAAAAATAAATAAAACTAGGGTGAAGGCAATTAAAAATAATAAATGGAACTTATGGGAACATTTTATCGCAACACTCAACCATTTGGAACTCTATATCTCTATACATTCTTCACATTATGCCAATTTAGCACACGAAACACTCATGAATTTTATTGAAACAAAAATGACCTTATATCCTTAAGAATAGCGTAACCCTATCAACCATAGGTCAAGGCAAGCATTCTTCTCACTGGGGTTACTTAGACTTCACATGTGGATTCTATGTCAAGTCATTCTATCCATTAAAGTCATGGTGCATCATATTATGAAACAAACATCTTGAATTAAATACTAGAGTTCTATCCTTAAAAGTATTTAGAACTCTAGTAATGCTCAAATAATGGGTAAATGATTCCCCAAAAATGGATTCACCAACAATCTATAACATTCAAGTCAATAACCTCACATTGGCATTTAAGCAAACACTTGGTGATCATGAAAGCTATCAACTTAGAAAATAGTATAAAGGCACATGTAAGCAATCCAAATGTATCAATTCACCCCAAAATATATCCAAGATAATTCTACTATCATAATTTGACCACCCACGACAAGTAAATGAAAAGAAACTTCATATTCTTATTTTATTAATACATGTTGGGTATACGTTTAGTTACTCAAGAATTCCCTATTAATTATACAAAAGCATGGAAACCATTTCACATTCTTCATTCCGACAACCATATTGATAAGAAAAAACTCAAATGATCCAAATTATAATCACAAAGTACCACGGGATAAGAATCACCCGTTAAACTTGACGAATAATTCAAAGAATTTTTCACAAGAGAACATACCTTTTTAATTCAATTAAGTGATAAGAGAAAGCACAATTTAATATTCCCAAAGATAAATTTTTGACACAGGAATTTTTTTTTCGAAATTAAGGTGAAGAATTTTTCAAAAGTAAAGAGAGAGAAAATGTAGAGTTAAAGAGTAGAGAAGTTGGTGGTTTTGGAGACAATGTTTGGTGAAGTGTTCAAAGAATGGGTTAAATTATCTCTTTTAAGATTAATTTGGGCTTATCGGGTCGGGTAATACCAATAAAAGTGAAAAGTATGTACCCACAAGTGTTTTTTATTACGTCGGGGCATGGTTTTGAACACCCGAACCTACTTTCATTCCCAACTTAGTAGATCACCTAAAAACACCTAAAATAAGATACAATTAGTACTCAAACAACCATAAAATGACAAGAATGAACCTTGTGTTGTCTCCCAAGAAGCGCCTTAGTTATTGTTATCGCACGACATTATGTTTCATTATTTATCCTTGAAATAAAGTGACTTAATCTTAGCCACTCTGGGTTCACCCACATGGTAATTCTTTAGTCTTTGCCCATTCAAAACGCAGCTACTCCTCTCATGATACTCTAATTAGATCACCCCACTTTGATTTGCATTTGAGACCACAAACATGACCAACCACTTAGATTTAAGCTTTCCCATGAAGAGTTTCAACCTTGAGTTGAAGAGGAGCCCATTTTAGCATCATGCTCACTTTTTATTTTCGTTTTATACAACATGAAGTGCTCATATGCCTTAAATAAAAAATGTTCAAACTCATGAAGTTGATCTACTCCTGATTTGTTCCCATCCTCCCAATTTCAGGAAATTATATGAAACGGCCCATATAATGGGTGGCTTTGGATTTTTGTCTCCATAAAAAAATCTTTAAAGACTAGTCTTTCTTCCTTTTTTATGTATAGAATAAGTACATTTTTGCCCCTCTACACCTCAAAGGTTTTTAACTTTCCATGCTTATATGTCTCTAAACTTCTATTTTTATTTCTATATCTTTTACTTTTTTATTTTTCTATGATTTTTATTTTTTCTTGTTTTAAGTCATTTGTCTAAACCTTTATTTTTATTTTACTTTTTTATCCTCAAACATTATCTATTTCTTATTTCTTCTTCTTTTTTTATTCATTTTTCTCAACCTTTATTTTTCTTATATTTTTTATTTTTATCATTTCACATTTTTTCTTTTCCTTTTAAATTTTTTCTCAGACTTTTTTTTATTATTTTATTCTCATTTTTATTTTTCTCAATCTTTATTTTTTTCTTTTTTTAAAAAAATTTTTATTCTTATTTTTTTCTTAACATTTTTTTTTCTCAATCTTTTTTTATTCTTTATTTCTCGACTTTCATTATATTTTTATAATAAATAGAAAGCTGGATAACCTGCAAAGGGATCTTCTTTCTTAGACATCAAAGTAAATTTAAGGGCATGACTTATTGTTTGAAAGTCCTTTGAAATAAGTCTTACCTCTTAGTTAAAAGTTATAGAATAACTCATAAATTAGACACGATGTGGTAGTGTCAAGTCATGCTCGTAGGGCATAAATTGTTGTTTGCAAATCCTTGAGTTAAGTCTTGCCTCTAGGGCAAGAGTTGTAAAACATCTCATAAATCAAGATACAATATGATAGTCTCAACACTTTCCCATTGGGGATAACTTATTTTTTTGAAAGGATCTTGTGCTAAGTCTTGTTTTAGAGGAAAGTCTAAATAGAGAATCAGATAAATCAAGAAACAATATGGTAGTGCCAACTTTTATCCATGGAGAGTAACTTGTGGCTAAGTCTTGCCACTAAGGCAACAATTATAGAATATTTCATAAATCAAGAAACCATGGGGTAGTGTCAACTCTTGCCCATAGGACGTAACTTATTGTTTGAATGTCCTTAAACTAAGTCGTCCTCTAGTTCAAGAGTTATAAAACATCTGAGAAATCAATACATAATGTCGTAGTATCAACTCTTACTTATAGGGCATAACTGGTTGTTTGAAAGTCCTTGATTTATAAAACATCTCATAAATCAAGATACAATATGGTAGTGTCAATTATTGCCCATGAGGCATTACTGATTGTTTTAAAGACATTGGACTAAGTCTTGCCTCTATGGCAAGAGTTTTAGAGCATCTCCTAAATCGAAGCATAATGTAGTGTGTCAACTCTTACCCATGGGGCGAACCTATTGTTTTAAAGTCCATGGGTTAAGTCTTTCCTCTATGGAAAGAGTTATAGAAAATCTCCTAAATTGAAACACAATGTGGTAGTGTCAACAATTTCCCATGGGGGGCATAACTTATTGCTTGAAAGCCCTTGGTGTAAGTCTTGCTATAAAGGAATAGTTATAGATCATCTCATAAATAAATACACTGCGGTAGTATCAACTCTTGCCCATGGGACATAAATTGTTGTTTGATGGTCATTAGGCTATGTATTGCCTCTTAGGTAAAAAATACAATGTGTGGTAGTGTTGACTCTTCCCCAATATACGTAACTTATTGTTTGCAAATCCTTGGGATAAGTCGTGCCTCTAAGTCAAGAGTTGTAAAACTTCTTATAAATCAAAATATAATGTAGTAGTGTCAACTCTTACCCATGGTGTATAACTTCTTGTTTGATAGTCTTTTAGCTAAGCTTGTCTATAAAGTACGAGATAGAACATCTCATAAATCAAAATACAATGTGGTAGTGTCAACTCTTTCCCATGGAACGTAACTTGTTGTTTGAAATTCCTAAGTCTTGTCTCTAAAGCAAGATTTATAGAACATATGATAAATTAAGATACAATGCGATAGTGTCAACTCTTACCCATGGGGCATAACTTGTTGTTTGAAAAGAATCAAAGAAAATAAAATAAAAGGAAAAGAAAAGAAAAATAATAAAATTTGAAAATAAAGAAACAAAATTAATAAAGATATTTAAAAATAAAAGAAAATAAATATAGAAGTTGAGAGGATAAAAACAAAAAAACAAAAGAGCAAAACTTTAAAAGACAAAAAATAAAAATAAAAAAATAAAAAAGAGAAAAAAAGGAGAAGAGGAAAGAAAGTAAGGTTGCAAAAAACTAAAAGAGAAAAAACAGAGAGGAGAACAATCAAAGTAAAATAAAATAGAGATTTTTTTTAAAAAAATAGAGGTTGAGAGGAGAAAAAAAAAGAGTAAGGGTTGAGAGAAACTAAATAAGAAAGAAAAAAGGAAAAATAAAAACTAAAAATAAAAGTAAAATAAAAAAGAGAAAAAAGAAGTCGATAGATAAATAAGTATGAAGTTATTTAGAAATATTTGAGATATAGAAGGGCAAATAGGTAGTTGTTCTATATAGAAAAAAGAAGGGAAACTAATTTTGTAAGAGTTTTCATATGAGGGATAAAAAGTAAAGTCACTCATCATGAGGGTCATTCATATAGTTTACCCTCCCAATTCATATTCAACTTATGTAAGACCAACAAAGCTTTATACTCCAACTCAACAGGTAAGTGACAATCCTTTCCAAACACCAATTGGTAGGGCGATATTTCGATTGGAGTTTTGTATGCGGTCCTATACGCCTAAAGAGCATCATCAAGTTGTCTTGCCTAATTTACATGGCCAATATTCAAGGTTTTCTCAAAGATAGAATTTATTTCTCGATTTTAAACCTCCACTTGGCCACTAGTTTGGGATGTACAGAGTAAAAACCTTATGTTTCACCCAATACTTATCAAGCAAGGCACTAAAGGCCGATTAGAAAAATTTGAACCAGCATCAATAATGACTACCTATGGAGTCTCAAACCAAGTAAAGATATACTTTTTCAAGAAGAAGGTGATACTTTTGCTTCATTGTTCACTGGGCCAATGACCTTCACCTACTTTAAGACATAATCGATGACTACCAAGATATACTTATGAAATGTCCCTTACTTTTTCAACTTATTTTCAGTGTTAGAGCTTACCTATAAATGCTCCAAGTTATTTATGACTCATGGGAACTTTCTATTTGATTATCGGGAAGTTTGTTTGGGTTTTAGAGCCAATTACCTATTTTAAACTATTTACTGGTTCCAATTGGCTATCGGGTAAAAAATTCAGTCAAACGACCTTGTATGCCAATTATGACTATTTAAATAGCTCTAAAATGTAAATTTTAGGCTAGAAGGACTCTTGGTTCAATTCTCGAGGCACTCGATCTCATATCGACCTAATGGTTAGAAATGAGATCTACTTTTTGTCAAAATGACCTAGGATAGAAATTTTAATTATGCTTTGAGTCTGGAATGTCTAATTGATTATAGTGGAATTGTCTTTTTGCGTACACGGGATTTTGGATGAATCCCAAGGGGTTGGCGGAGACTTGGAAAATTAACAGTATCTAGTACCACCACCAATAGCTATGTCAGGGGTCACAATCATGATACCCTTGGTATAGACTGAGTGCTGTGATCGTGGTGTTATTTCACGATAGCGACTCATAGTGAAAGCCATCATATATGGCGATCACAAGTCTCGGGTTGCGATAGCATTTCCCAAGCACCAAAAAAGGGTATAAGTACCCCATTTCTATCCCATTTTTTCCATTCTTCATCCATTCTATTGAAACTTAAACCCTAAGGAGTCGAAAAGATTAGGATTAAAGCTTGTGGTTGATTTGGGTGCTTGAGTAACAATTATTAAGCGATTTTTATTCGAATTTAAAGTAAGATTCCTCTATTTTCATGATTGATTTTCCCTTTTCTTTCCTAAAATCCCTAAAACTTGGTGGCTTGATTTTAGAACCAATATAGCTTAGATTTCACCCATTATTGAGGGTAATTACTTTTTAAGCATGAAGGAATATTAGGTTGGCTTTAGAAATGCGATTTCCATAGATGGGACCCACATGGAATTTTGGTTTGATTTTTGGACCCGAAAATGGTGCAATATGGGTATCATTATTCTCCTGTTTAGATTGTGATTTTGATATCTTGGCATCTTGTGGAAGCTTCTCAAAATAAAAAGTCAGTGATTTAGTGGATTCTTTGAACTTTCTTTTGGCGTCTAGGTAGGCTAGATTTTTCCTTTCATAGATTGAGATATTTCATAGTATGTTTATGATATTATGTTAGATTTAGGATGGGTTTTAGATGTTGGTGATCAAATTGGCAATACTTGGGTTAGTTAGACCTTTTAGGCTACTCAGAAATTGTAATGTAGGGGCTTTGACTTGGTTTCTTTGATTATGAGCAAAATTTCCATCTTAGGGATAATGATGTCTTGTTTGGTATCTAAATGTGGATTTAGATACCTTATCCTAGTCCGAGGTAGAAATTGCCTAGAAGTGAATTTCGACGATTTAGAGGTGGTCTCTTAGCCCATCTTAGAAAAGATTTATGTTAGCTATTGAAACACTTTTATATGTTTTCATACGTCTTGAAATATATTATGGAGGTAATATAAAGAAACTTTGGCACTTGATGGCTACAATAGGTTGAATATTGAGAGTTCAGGCTTATTGATTGTGCTAGTTATTATGTTACCGATTATGCTAGTGGTTATGCTATTGATTAAGCTAGTGATCATGCTATTTCTTATGATATTATATATATATATACTTACCAATTCAAGTCTGGGCATTTATAATCATATGATGTACATTGTTATCAATTTAAGTCAGAATTAATAATTATGATATTGATGATATATATACCGGTTCAAGTCTGGATAATAATAATGATATTGATGATATATATAGGATTGAGTCTAAATAATGATTATGTTATTGATGATATGTCCATCGGTTTGAGTCAAAATAATGATTATGATAGTAATAATATATATATCGATTCTAGTCTGGATATTACTTATGATATTGATTATATGATACTCGTTCAAGGCCGACAATAGAGTATGATATATGGACAATATGGATATTAGCTTAATTTTAGAAATGGGAAAGTGTTATAGTTTGGCATGATATAGATAGATTCTGGTTCTACCTTGAGATTTGGTAAATAATGGTAGTTCAGATTATACTATCTTTGCATGTACCCTCTAGGATTATTATAACACCTCGAATGTTTTAGGTCCTTCGAATTTTTGGAATTTTGCACTCACTGCCATGGTTACGATTGAACCCTATGAGTCGTAGGGTGTCCTGATGAGTCATTAGAATGAGTCATAACCAAATCAGTAAGTTTCTGGCTTGATTCTTCTCTGATTATGAGTGTCTCACTAAGAGCCGTAAGGATATATCATGAGTCTTTCGGTATAATTGTAGGGTGTCTAGTGTAAGTCCCAATTTGGGTTTTGTGTTGACTACAACTGGATCCTACGAGTCGTAGGGTTCCATTATGAGTGGTTCTATTAAGTCGTAAGGATAACAGTATAGGGTACCTTGGTTGTAATTCCTTAGTTATGAATCGTTGTGATGAGTCGTAAGGAGTGGCTACGAGTCAAGGGTTCTGATATACCCTGGGTTTTGAACCATTAAAAATTTCTTAGGTTTTGGCTTCTAGACATCATATGATTTAGGGTACTTCTCGTATGATGGGGTACAGTTTGGTTGGTCTTTGTCGTATAGTGACCAGTATGGGTTAGATGGATTCTTTCCAAGTACAGTTGGAACATACAAGTTGTATGTTAGGGAATGAATGGTAAGGTCTCAATCGTATGTTGCCCTAAGTTTAGTCTAGGTGATTTTATTCTGCCTAAGGTATGATATCATGGTTCTAATCATATTGGTGGTTATGGTTTGGCTTGGATGGTTGTATGTTGGAAAGTGTTGGGGTCTAATATGGGTCCTAGGGTATGAGATAAGGGTACCACTCGTACCCTAGGGTAAGATTGGTATGGGGTGGTCATACCATCCTGCGGGAATTTTAAGCGGTTTAAGTTGAGAGTAATCTTGATATTTTTCCTCTTAACCTCTTAAGGCCCGACGGCTTTTAACACTGTTGGGACATTATTTAACCTATTTTCAATCACTCAAACTCTCTTAAAACATTCTTAAATTCTCTCAAGTCTCTTAGGTCAAGGAAGGCTAGGGTTTTATCATTATGGTCATTTTAGGGCTTAAAAGGTTTATTTCTGTCCATCATATTCATAATCTTAGGTATGTTAGTCATATCTCATTGTTAGTGAAACACCCTAAGTCTTGGAACCTTGAAAAATTTCTAAGGTTTTGGTCTCACTAAGCTTAGTACGACTCAAGGATACCACTCATACCCTTTGGATACGAGTTAGGGGATGCCTTAAGGGTTTACTTGTACCCTAGGCAGTGTGTTTGGCTTGGATACTGCACAAGATATGACTCCTCTTGGTATGACTCATTTAGAGGGATAGGAGGGGTGTAAGGCCAAGTCGTATCTTGCCCAAGGTATTGTCTGGTGGAGTCTACCATAGTTACGTTTGGTAGGTACGATTGTGGGTGTCACTTGTACCCTTAAGGTACGACTAAAGAGGTATGAGTCTTATAAAAACCAGTAGGTTGGGTCTTGGTGTGGTCTTGGGTATCAGTTGGGGTACCACTTATAACTTAGGGTATGGTTTGTAAGCGGGAGTCGTACCCCTGGACGTGGCTCGTTTTAAATTTTAAGTCAAGGTTAGTTTAGATATTTCCTACTTTAAAAACCCTTATGTCCTTATGATATATAATCCTTGGTGGCCTTCAATAACACTTTTTAAAGGATTAAAGCACTTCAATTACTCTCTCAAACTCACTCTTGAAGATTAAGGCTGGGGTTTCTTCATTTGTTATTCAAAAGGCTCAAAGGTCAAGATTTCTTTTATGTATATTCTTGTATAATGCATGTACTCCTTCCCTCAGTGTTATTTCCAACCAAAGGCATGTGTATTGTGTTTAAACATTGATTTATCATTCATGAACGGTGGTTTTCAGTATATTTATTGGGGTTCTTGATGCATATGGTTTGGTATTAGTTTAAACTATATTTTTATATGTTTTTGGTAATGTTTCACATATGTGATTGTTGGTTGGTTATGGTTTAACAAAGGGGTCTTGAGAAACCCTAATTATGGCGGTTTATGCATTAGTTTTGGTCAGTTGTATCACAACTTTAGGTTTCAGTGTCATGGGGTGCCCACAAAGCCGCATTGAGTAGAGTCTTATTTATGGGTGTGTCGTGACCCACACTTATAATCAGGAGGCTATGAGGGATTTAGGAATGTTTGACTTTCTTTGTTATTCTACTTTTGGGCTATGGAGTCTAAGCTCTAGAACTCTTCTCTGAATATTTCTTGGTTAACTCTTCGGATAATGTATTCTCAATGATCTAACATTTATCAGAACTCATCTTTACCACTTGAGGACAGCATGGATGGATCTAGTTTAACTTATTAAGCACTGTAACGCCCCAATTTTCTGAATCGGAACACTACACGGTGCTTATGACCCCGAGGGACCACAAGCTAACCCATGACTGATATTTGTACCTGTATACTACAGTTCATGATATAATAATGTGTAAAACATGCACAATAGGCCATAAGGTTCAACTGAAATAATATAATATCCATATGGGAGAAAAATACCTAAAATAACTGAAAACTGAATCTAAAAGCTAAATTTAAGCGTAAATCTGAAAGCCTTTGAGTACTATCTGAAATAAGGAGTTGAAGGAACATGTCTTCAACTAACTCCATAAACTGATAACTAGCTAACATAATAATGAATAAATCCAATCGTATTGTTCTCAAATGAATAGGACTCACTAAATCTATACGACTAGAAATGGTATGGCTACTGCCGATCTGGAGTTCGTGTCTCTGAACCTATGGTGTAATATGAAAATAAAGCCCCATAGCGTAAATACATCAGTACAAAGGGGATATACTGAGTATACGAGTGAGGTAGGCTAAATATAAACAGGGTTTGCATTCATGAACAATGCTAACTGACTGACTGATATGAATGTAAGAGTGCAAACACACATACATAGTAACTAAGATTGTGAGTACGTAATGGCTAAATCTGTATGCTAATACATGGATGGAACTGTAGTTCTAATAACATGGATAACTGTATCTGATAGCCTTGTATCTAGTTGAACTCTCTAAGTTCCATGCTATAACTGAATTTAACCGTATCTAACTGTCCTGGTATACTAAATCTGAAGAACTATCTAAGTTCTTTTACTAAGACTGATACTAAAACTGTGGGAGGTAGTTGTTTAATCGACATGCCCCATGTATACCATTACGGCTAAGCTGGGGTCCAATTTCTGCCCCGACTAAAGGGGTGTCAATACCGCGCCACTGGTAAGGACAGTTATGAGTGACCCTTATCTGGCGGGTACTTAAGGTAAGAACGTGGGACCCTAAACTGACAGGTTAAGCCACCTTATCAACCCTAATCTGACAGGCTAAGATGTCTCAACCTACACTGGCTACATAGTTTGGGAACACAAGGATGACTGCTAAGAATCACACCCTAAAATTGGTAGGTGAGTCTCCATGGTTGGGTTCACTCAGTGCTAACTACTACTCCCATTTGAAGAGACTAAACATGATTCAATTGACTGTACATGGATAGATTAACTGACTTTCATTGACTGATGGAGTAGTAATATTATCTGAGAGTTAACTGAGATCATGAGATTTCTGAGGTTTCCTGAGTCACATGACTGACTGAGTTCTATAGATTATAGCTTGACTGAGATTATCGTGACAACATGACATGGCTATAGGCACACAACTATGTTTTTTGGGTACAAATACCCCCAGGACTCGATAGAAGGAAACTGACACACATGACATGACTTGATCACATGATTTGAGTCCACAATTCATAATATCATAAGTAGGGGATATCATATTTCATATAGTTATTCAACATCTTAAATATTGTAGGGAATTCATGGATATATTTCATGTACATATTATATATCTCCATTATCTTGCATGCTTCATACCACCGCAATAGCAACACATGAAAAGTATGGAATTTATATTGAAGTATATAGCTAACATGAACTTGTCATTTAGACATCATAGAACCATACAAACATGAACTTCTAGCATCCTAAGGATTTTATCAAACACCTTGCATGCATTCTTTATGGCATAGGTGGGTTTCATACTTGCACCATATTAAACTGCCTAAAGTTCATGGTTTTCAATTAACAAACATATATATTCCATGAAAACACCTTTAGACATCACATTGAAACATAAACAACAATCGTCAACATGTACACACTCGTATCACCATAAAAATTTTACAAAATACTATTTAAAACATAGTTCTTGAGCTCTATGAATGGATTGGATCCATAGATGAACACTACGCATACCTTAGTGATTGAATCTTGAAAGAGATTTAATGTTTCTGAAGGTTCTTTAAGAATTCCTTATGCTTGCCCTTGATTTTTCTTGACTAGGTTTAAGCCCTTTGGGAAAGAATGCTCTTGTTCCTGAGGAGATGATCTTGAGAAGAAACCCTAATCTTGTGGTTGAAAGTGTCTGAGAGAGCTTTTTGAGATGTTTTAACTAAGGAGAATGTAATATAATACATTCCTTGAGGGTTTATAAGTCATGGAAAGTGAAGGGAAAAATCTAAAATACCCTTATGAAATAAATTCCCAGTTGCTGAAAATAATAGCTGGCGATATATATGATAAGGCATCAAAAATATGGTAAGCCATAAAAAATATCATCACATAGAAGTTGGACTCTACCTAAGGCTGACGACATTTGTGACATGGAGTCAAAAATATGGTAAGCCATCAAAATATCATCACACAAAAGCTGGATACTGCCTAGGGCTGACGACCTTTGTGATAGGGCATCACAAATATGGTAAGATACCACGAATGTCATCACTTAGGATCTGGTTTCTGCCTAAGGCTGACGACCTTCGTGGTAGGGCGTCACAAGTGTGGTAAGCTACCACGAATGTCGTCACACTATTTCCAGCCTGACATACCGGAGTAAAATAGGAATAACTCTTTTCCCCGATATTGGATTTAGGCAAAATTGGTATCATTGGAAAGATAATTCAATTATATATCTATTGATAGTTCACGAGCTCAAAAATTCCAAGTATAATGAGAGATATGCTCATTTGAAGTTGACTGTACCAATATCCTTCTCTAGAATTCAATCAGTAAGGAATGTTCTAATTCGTCTGATAGTTGGGAGTTATTTGAAGCCTTAATATACATCTAACTATCTCATAAAACTATAAAATAACCATGATGTACTATGCATGATCTTGGTACATAGCTCTAATATTGGTTTGGATTTTTTGGGTTATTATAAACACAGACCCGATTAGGGGTCACAACTTCTAGTTCTCCTAGTGGAGCCCAATCTATATCATCCCAATTTTTATATAGATTTTGTGGTCGGTCGCACCATGGGTGTAATACGAAAAGTCGGAATTGGTGTTTTGGTTATGGTCAATTGGGTCACATACTATAAGAGTGTCCTATAAAGAATGCCACTTGGGTCAGTATTCTTACTATTCCTCGAGAGTCTGAGGCATCTTCCGATACCGACACTGGTATATTGAGAACTTTTTTCTTTGTGGTGTGTATGATTTACTTGGTTTGGGGTCCTTTGTCTCTTGTGGCCACATTTATGGTTGTGTATTTTGGATGTGGTCCCAAGGTTATGTTAGATTCTTTTCTTAGTTTGTTTCTACCTAGTAGGTTACTCTACGATTGCCAAAAGAGTCCATAAGGGGTAAGTGGTATCTGTTGATAGTAAAGGGGTCTTGGTGGATTTATGTATGACTCGGATATGGTGGATTTTGATGTTATTCGGGGGATCGATTGACTGTGCTCGTGCTTTTTATTAATTAGATTATCATACTTGTTAGGCTCCTTGGTAAGTCAGTTTTTGAATGGGATACTAGTTTTGTTCCCTAGCTAATAAGGGAAAGGTTATATTATATCTTAGAACTCGAAGGTTGATCTCCAATAGGTGTCTTTATTATTTGTTCTAGGTTAAAGATTCTAACCTGAAAGGTCTTTCTTTGGTAAGGTATCAGTGGTGGATGACTTTTCTGGGTCCTTTCCGATGACCCTCATGGTGTCTTCTAATGAGGAGGATGATTTGGAGTTGCTCTTGTTTTAGACATTTGTTCGAATTTTTATTTCTTTTTTATAGAATGGTTTCGGTGGAGTTAAAGGATCTTAAGGAGAAATTAAGGGATCTCTTAGATAAAGGTTCTCTTTATTTTAGTATTTCTTCATAGGGTATTTTGTTCTTTTATGCATAAGGGGAATAGTTTTTCTGGGGAATGGATAGGTTGTCGGTGGGTGACTAAGTAATTGAGAGCATTCTCCTTGTGGGGTGGACCTTATACATATATTCTATTATATATGGGGATTTTTAATAGTATTGAATGGTGGTTGGTAGATCCTAGGCTCGAACCTAGATGCTTGATTTTTATAAAGGGAGTATGATAAGCTCAAGAATTGAAATATAGGAGTTAAAGAGGTAAACTGGTAGGTTGGATGAGGTTGATGATTTGGGAAATACAATAGTAGGAGATTTGTACCATATAGGCTGGAAGTTCAGGTAGAACGGATAGACAGGGGATCTAGTCATTTGATAGGTTAGATCATAGAGCTTGCATGTATCCTTGTCCTTATACTTGCATTTAATTGTTGGCTTGAAAATTAAATATTGAATTCATGGTTTTGAATATGGATTTTTGGCATAATAGAGTGTTTTGATATGATTACTCATTTAATTAATTTTCCATTGATTATGATGCATTATTCATGGTTTACAAATGTTAATAAATGAACATTATGAGATGCATGGGAATGTTAAATAGATTTTGATGTACGATTCCCCAATTACTTAATTTTGGTTTTGAAATTTTTATACCCTTAAAACAATTGTGAAATTTCCATTGGATAAAATTTTGTTATATGATTTAACTATTCTTGAATCTTTTTATTCCATAGATGGTTAAAGAAACATGGATTAGGTTTTGGTTGGATTCAAATGATTTTTGAAAGGCCATGGTGGCCATGGTTTGATTTTAGATGGTCTTGATTTAAATTGGAAACATTGGAGTCAATTTAGTCTAATGGTATTTGTATGTCTATGTTGGGTTCTAGGTAGCATGGGGATGAATAACGTTTTGGGTATGGGAGAACCAAACGTCCCTGGTGTAAGTCTTTGCTGATACCCTTTAGAGTAGAGAATTGTGTTTGTTGGTGTATCGGGATAGAGATTGGTGGCTAATCTTTAATTTTCTTATAGTGGTGGGATTCAAGAGAAGGTCAGGGTTGCATATTCTAATGACACACTTCTCTCCCAGTTAAGAGAGTACTTTGCTAGTGTTTCATATAGTTTGATAACACTTAGGAGTACGGTTTAGATTTTGTATTCACTTTGTTCCCTGGATATGAGCCTTGACCTTGTGTTAAGTTAGTCATGGCATATGTGGTGGTGTTTCTTTTGGTGTCTTGTCTTAAGAACTCCTTTTCAGCATGGTTTGGTTGGGATGATTCCTCATTATGGTCTAGGTAGTTGTTGTGAGGTACTTTGTATGTATTATGTTGTGTCTTGTTTTGGGGGTCTTTGTCTTGCCTTAGGTAGCAAGGCTAGTTCTTGTAATTCAGTTCCTTAAATGATTTTTCTTGTGTTAAGATAGTTGTGGCATTGGGAAGCATGGTAACATTGTGAACTGGGGAATGTAGAAGTCCCTAAGTGGGGAAAGTCTAGGGTGACTACCATAGTTAAGGTTTTGGAAGGTATGGTAAGGCTATTGTCATGGGAAAGTTTAGGAAAGAAATGGGTAGTGAAAACCTTATGAAGGTTGTAAAGAGTGCTAGATCTTTTGATTGATAGATCGTACCTCGGGTATAAAAGTCATAGTCTTAAACGTTGTGGTTGGTGGATATACCAATAGTTATGTTGGGTACTTGAGATATGGTTGGGGGTTTTGGTTATAGTGGTTGGATATGGTTTATCCATGTCTTTTACTCATGGTTCCCATATTATAATGGTAATGGAAGCGGAGTGGTGTTGTAGGATAGATGTAAGGGGTAGAGACCGGTGGCTTAATTTAACTCCTTGTTGCTTTGGATAGGCTTGAACATGAATGTGGTGTATAGCTAGACTCCAGCTCTCATAGTGGTGTGTCTTGGTAAATTCTAAGTTTAATTGGTCTCTCCCTTGAATGATTTCATTCAACTGGTATTTTATAAGTTTGTATTGGGGTAAGATATGGATGGTCCTTGGATGGTTGGTTCCTTTGGGTGGTATTGGTATCTCAGGTTCTTTGTTCTTTTGAGGAAGTTCCAATAAGGATCTTATATTAGTAACTTTATTGATTTCAAACAGATAAGGTATGGCTTCAATAAAGGTTCCATGGTGGAACTAAAGGTCTGAGAAAGTTAATTGGGATGCGAAAGTGGACTTGGAATCCAAGTATCCACATTGGTTCTTTTGGAAACTCGTGCATAGGTTATATGTTCTTTATCACATCTTGGCTTCTAAATCGGTTAAAGGTGATGAATAGTTCCTCCTGCATCTTTATTTACTAACTTAGTTAGAGGTTAGAATGAAAGTATTGGGGAGTAAATCATGCTTTGGATATATGATGATCTTCTCATCTTGGTATGTGTTCTTGTCCTTTACTTTGGTTGAGAGAAAGTTTTATATGTGTTAAGGAGTTATCTCTAGCTTGTCCTTAACCTTACTCGTCATTTAAGGAAAAATGATCCTAGTAGGGGAGAATGAAGTAGCCCAAGTCTTGGACCCTTGTAAAATTTCCAAGGTTTTAGACTCACTAGGCTTGGTACGACTCAAAAATACCACTAGTACTCTTTGTATATGAGTTAGGAATGGACTTAAGGGTTTACTTATACCCTAAGAAGTGTGTTTAACTTCGCTACTACCCAAGATATGACTCCTCTTGGTATTAGTCATATAAAGGGATATGAGGGGTGTAAGGCCTAGTCGTGTGTTGCCTAAGATGTTGACTTATAGAGTCTGCCCTAGTTACAGTTGGTGGGTATGATTGGGGATACCACTTGTACCCTTAAGGTATGACTAGGGAGGTGTGATTTGTATAGAAACTAGCAGGTAAGGGCTTGGTATGGTCTTGGGTATAAGTTAGGGTACCACTCGTACCCTAGGATATGGATGGTAAGAGGGAGTTATACCCATGGATGTGACTTATTTTAAATTTTAAGTCTTGGACATTTCCTACTCCTAAAACCCTTATGTCGTCACAATTAATATCCCTTGGTGGCCTTCCATAACCCTTGTTAAAGGATTATAAAACTTCAGTTACTTTCTCAAACTCACTCTTGAAGATTGGAAGCTAGGGTTTCTTCATGTGTTCTTCAGAAGGCTCAAAGGTCGAGATTTCTTTCATAAATCTTCTTGTATAAGATATGTACTCCTTCCCTCATTGTTATTTCCAACTAAAAGCATGTGTATTATCTTTTAAACATTGATTTATGAATCATGAATGGTGGTTTACTTGGCTCGGGGTCCTATATATTTTGTGGCCCCATTTATGGTTGTGTATTCTGGATGTGGTCCCAAGGTTATTTTGGACTTTTTTCTTCTTCTCTTTCTACTCCGGTAGGTGAATCTGTGATTGCAAAAAGAGTCTATATGGTGTGTGTTGTAGCTCTTGGTAGGAAATAGGTTTTGGTGGATTTCTGTCTAACTCGAATGTGGTGGATTTCAATGTCATTCAGGGGATGGATTGGTTGCACTCGCACTTTTTATTAATTCGATTGTCAGACATGTTAGGCTCCCTAGTGAGTCAATTTTGGAATGGGATAATGATTTTGTTCTCTAGCTAATAAGGGACAGGATATATTATATCTTAGACCTCAGAGGTTGATCTCTAATGGGTGTCCTTATTATTGTAAGATTCTAACTCGAAAGGTCTTTCTTTTGTTTGGTTTTGGTGGTGGATGAATTTCCTAGGGTCCTTTCTGATGACCCTCATGGTGTCTTTCAAATGGGGAGGTTGGTTTGGGGTTGCTCTTGTTTTAGACATTTGTCCGAATTTCTATTCCTTCTTTATAGAATTGTTTTGGTGGAGTTAAGGATCTTAAAGAGAAATTAATAGATCTCTTAGATAAAGGTACTCTTCATCTTAGTGTTTCTCCATGGGGTGCTTTGTTCTTGCATGCATATGAGGAATGGTTTTTCCTGGGAATGGATAGGTTATAAGTGGGTGACTAAGGAATTTGTAGAGTCCTCCTTGTAGGGTGGACCTTATATATATATATATATATATTCAATTATATATGAGGTATTTTGATAGTATTGCATAGTGGTTGGTAGATCCTAGGCTTGTATATAGATGCTTTATTTTGGTTAAAGTGAGTATGATAAGCTCGAGATAGAATTGTAGGAGTTGTGGAGGTAAATTGGTAGGTTCAAAATGGTTGATGGTATGGGAAATACAATAGTGGGAGAGTTGTACCATATAGGCCAAAAGTTTAGGTTGAACGGAGGGACTGGGGATTTAGTCATTCGACAAGTTAGATCATGGAGTTTGCATGTATCCTTGTCCCTATACTTGCAATTTATTATTGGAACAAAAATTAATTATTGAATTCATGGTGTTGAATATGGATTTTTGGCATAATAGAGGGTTTTGATATGATTACTCATTTAATTGATTTTCCATGGATTATGATGCATTATTCATGCTTTACAAATGTTTATGAACGAACATTATGGGGGTGCATGGGAATGTTAAAGGGATTTCTAGGTACTATGGATTCCCCAATTACTTGATTTTGGTTCTGAAAATTTTATACCCTCAAAATAAATGTGAAATTTCCATTGGACATAATTTTGTCAAATGATTTGACTATTCTTGAATCTTTGCATTGCATAGTTGGTTAAGGAAACATGGATTAGGTTTCGGTTGGATTCGAATGATTTTTGAAAGCCCTTGGTGGCCATGGTTTGATTTTCAATAATTTTGATTTAATTATTTAAATTAGAAACCTTGGATTCAATTTGGTCTAGTGGTTTTAGCATGTCTATGTTCGGCTCTAGGTAGCATTAGGATGAATAATGTTTTGGGTATGGGAGAACCAAGCGTTCTTGGTGTACGTCTTTGGTGATACCTATTAGAGTAGATAATTATGTTCATTGGTGTACCGGGATTGAGGTTGGTGGTTAATCTAGACTTCTCTCATAGTGGTGGACTTCAAGGGAAGGTCGGGGTTGCATATTCTGATGACACCTTTTTGTCCCAGTTAAGAGAGTACTCTACTTGTGTTGCATGACTTCTTATAAAACTTTGGACCAAGGTTCACATTTTTCATTTGCCTTGTTCTCGGGATATGAGCCTTGTCCTTATGTTAAGTTACTCATGGTATATGTGGTTTTGTTTCTTTTGCGGTCCAATCTTAGCAACTCCTTTTTGGTATGGTTTGGTCGGGATGATTCCCCGTTATGGTCTTAGTGGCTGTTGTGAGGTAATTTGTACCTATGGTGATGTGTATTGTTTTGAGGGTCTTTCTCTTGCCTTGGCTGGCATGGGTAATTCTTGTAATTTGGTTCCTTAAATGATTTTTCTTGTGTTAAGATGGTAGTGGCATTGAGGAGAATGGTAATGATTTTTGTTGTCTAGATTTCTTTCGTGAATCTTCTTGTATAAGGCATGTACTCCTTCCCTAATTGTTCTTTCCAACTAAAGGCATCTATTGGGTTTTAAACATTGATTTATGAATTATGAAGGGTGGTTTTCAGAACATATGTTGGGGTCTTGATGCATATGGTTTGGTATTAGTTTAAATTATGTTTTTACATATTTTTGGTAATGGTTTACATATGTGGTTATTGGCTGGTCATGGTTTAACAAATGGATCTTAAGTAACACTAATTATGGTGGTTTATGCATTAGTTTTGGTCTTGGTAAAGGTATTCCCTCAACATGTTTGATAAAATGCCTCAATGAATATTTTTGCTCAATTGCTAAACTTTCATTGGGACTCTTGCATGGTTTGGTTTGGTAATGGAATTCTAGATGGTTTTGGATGGTTTTATTTGGTTTAAATGATATAAATGCTTTAAGTTCTTGGCATGGTCTAAAATAGTTTGGAATGGTTTAAGGGGTAAAGGTTTTGGTGGTCATGGTTGGTCTATTTTGAAAACATTGTGGGATACATGGAAATCCCTCAAGTGAATGCATTAATGGAATTGGTTTAAATGGTTTGGAAAGGTAACAGGATAAAAAGTTATGCTTGTGGGGAACATAGAAGTCCCCCAAGTAGTTTAATTTGGTAAATGGAAGGGCACTTGAAATGTCCCTTAAACCTATATATGGTTGGCTATGGATGATACTTGCAAGTAAGGATTGATATGACGATACCAATATTAATGGCCTTGGTTAATAAATGTATAATGGTTTGGTTATTTAGAAATTGGATTTAATTGGGCAATAATGGTGAGATGTGTAGCAAAGCCGTGAAAGGTGGAGGTCTCAGGGGAACCAAAACTAGAAACTCATATTTGCCGATGTGAGGTTTTGTCTTAGTGACCGTATGCATGATGTCACGCTTTATATTGGGGGATGCACTAGTCATCCAAGGTTTTCTTCCCTGGTCGTGCGGCTACACACACTGGGGTCTTTTCAGGGGGAGCTAAATCCATATAGCTCGTGGATGGTTTAGGATGGCAAAGCTACACAACCCAGATAAAGGTTTTAAAGTCATGCTAAACCTGGTTCCCTTTCTCGGCATGGTTATATATATGTTTGGTTTTATGCATTATGGATGGTTTTACTTAGCTTTATAAATGACATTATTTTATCCTTATCCTGAATGAATGCTAGTGTTCACCTACTAACCCGTATTCGGACGACGGAATAGCCATGCTATGCAAGGACCGACCATTCTACTTCTCCTGCCTAGTAATCAAATTGGGGGACATTCGATGTTGGATTAAGGTGGTGAGATTCCATAGTTCGGAAGGCATCTATTTCATGTCATAGGTTACTTTACATATTTCTTGTCTTGCATAGACTTTGGTTTCTGGGTATGGTCGGAAGCATGTCCCAACTAGGTACTCTTTGGTTGATCTAGAGGCTTTTATGGACAACTGTGGACTTGGGTATGTATGGATAAGTTATGTTATATATATATACGTTCATTGGCTTATTATCATGATATTGGCTTATGGTTCCGCATTGGTTTGGGTTGGTTATTAGGTGGTTGGACTTGGTTGGGTTGATCTCGGATATAGACTTTTCCCAGAGCCACCACATGGGTGAATACGCTATCTTATTATAAGTTCGGACATCAAACAACTTAAGGTATGTGTTTTATGGTCGGGTGGAGTAACGGGGGCGATTCTTGATCCTGGTTAGGCTTGGGATTGCCTATTATGATAAGGCCCTGTTTCAGGTCATGTCAGTTAGTTCCAACTAAAGTCATGTTTCATTAATTGTTTTCATGGCATAATTATGTTATGATTTTGGTTTTTCAAATATATGTTGGGGTTTTGGTTACAATGATTGGTTAAGGTTTTCGCATGTCTTTTACTTGTGGTTTAATATTATTATGGTGGTTTGAACATTTCCTTACATAGGAATGTTTAATTGGTACTTAGTGTTGGCTTTGGAAATACAATGCCCCCAACATGTTTGATAAAGTTCCTATGAGAATGTTTTTTGTTAGATTGTTGGACTTTCATTGAACTATGCATGGTATAACTTGGTAATGGAACCCTAAATTTTATAAATAGATTTAATGGTTTGGAATGGTTAACTGTTAAGGTCTTGGAGGTTATGGTTGGTCTAATTAAAAGCCTTGGGCTCAAGGGAATCCCCCAAGAAAACATAATAATAAACACTTAAAGGGTACATGGGATCCCCTAAGTCAACTTAACAAGGTAATCTATTGGTACATGGGATCCCCTAAGTCAACTTAACAAGGTAATCTATTGGTACATGGGAATCCCTTCTTCTGAAAAAGAATAGCTAAAGACATTGCCTGCAAGCTATAGTCGGTATGGAGATACCACTACTTATAGCCTTGGTTAATAATAAATGGAATTGGTGGTTTGGTTGTATGGTAATTGTTTTAATTGGGCATAATGGCGGGGTGTGATAGCTAATAATGAAAGTATGAGTCCAATGGACGGACATAGGAAACTCATGTTTTCCTTTTTGAGGATTGGTTATGGCGACCAGATATGATACTTATGGGGTACACGGGATTCCCCTAAGTACACTTGTATATATGTATCATGGAGATCGAAGGGTACACTAAAATCTTCTACTCCTATGGTATCTTGGTTCATGTGGCTATACGCATCGAGGCCTAATCAAGGGGTTACACTCGACCTATGTAGACCGTGGGTGGTTCTAGGATGGTTATACTACACATACTTAGGTGAATAGTTTTAAAGGCAAGATAAATCCGATTCCCTTTTCTAGTATAGTTATATATATATGTATAGTTGTGAATACTTATGGTTCTTTACTTGGTCATAAAGGTTGGCATTATTTTATCCTTATCCAAAGTGCATACTAGCGTTCACCCGCAAATCCATCTTTGGGAGGCTGTATCTCTATGCGATACAGGAACTGTCCATTCCACTCTTCTTACTCAGTGATTAAATTTAGGATCAACTGTTGGATTGAAGTGGTGAGATTCAATATTATCGAAGGCTCCATTTCATATCATGTATGTCTTTACATACTCCATTTATTTCATAGACATTAGTTATGGCTATGGTTGGGGCATGTCCCAATCAGATATTGTTATACTTTTGATTAGAGGTTTTGTTGAACTATTATAGGTTAGTTTGTGCGGTGTCAGCATGCTTTCAGCCTTAGTATTGGCATTGGTATGGGGCTGATATCGTTTGACTGTATTTATGATTGTTCTATCCTATTATGGTATGGACTCGTACTTAATTATTATTTTGGTTTTGGTATGGTTAATATTTAGACATTAGATGGTTAGACTTTCTTGGGTTGGTCATGGTTATGGACCTATCCCAGAGTCTGGAATTGTACAAAGCGCTATCTTGTTATATGTTTAGAATTCATCCGATTTAAGGTATGCATTTGGCAGTTAGGTTTGGTATCGGGGGGGTTCCCCGATCCTGGTAAGACTTGGGATGCCATTACGACAAGGCCCCAGTTTGGGTCATGTGAAGTTTGTATTAGAGCTTTCGCTTCATGATCAGTTGGGAGTCCACAAGCTATGTCGATTAGAATCTCTTTTCAGGGTGTGTAGTACGCTACACTCATAAAAAAGAGCTACAAGGCATATAGGAAATATTTCTGTTCTTTGTGTTATATTTTCAAGCTCAGAGTCTAAGTCCTGGAGTCTCCTCTAATTCTGTTTGTTCACTATTCAGATCATGCCTTAATGATCTCAAGTTTATTGAAACTTCTCTGTCCTAATTGGGGATGATTTTGATAGGAAACTCTCTTCTCATGGGATCCATACTCGGTCTAAGGGTCAAGTCTCTAATTCCTCTTGAGATTTACCAGTTCCTTATAGTCCTCCTCAATCTTATTAGGCTAATATGATGAATGCTGAGTTTCGTCAGTCGATTCATATGATTGCTCAGTTGATAACTTCTCAGGCTGAGAATGGTGCATCTAGTACTCGTCTTCTGAGGCCACAAGGGTTCGGTATTTCATGAGGATGAGTCCTCCAAACTTTACTGGTGTTAAAATATTCAGGATTATGCATGTCACGAATATGGAAGGGGTAGAGTTTACTGCATACCATTTAAAGAATGTGGCATACCAATGGTATGAGAAATGGGATAGGGAGACTTTCTCTAAAGCATTCCTAGACCGGTTCTTTCCTCAGGAATTGAGGAAAGCAAAAGAAGAGAAATTTGTTAATCTAAAATAGGGGAAGATGTCAGTCAAGGAGTATGCCTTGAAATTTCACCAGTTGTCTAGGTATGCTCCAAAATTAAGATCTGATATGAGGGCTAGGATGAGAAAGTATGCTTTACGATTGTCAGATAAGTTCGTCCTTGAATGCAAGACTGCATGGCTTATCAAGGACATGGATAATTCTAGGTTGGTTATTCATATGCAACAAGTGGATGAGGAATAGAGAAAGTGGGCTGAGATAGGGGAAAGATAGGTTAAGAACTTTAGGTTCTCTAAGTATAGTATTTACCAACATGGAGGTAGAAATGGGGGTAAGTGGACAAAGAAAAAGTGGGGGAGTTTTGGTTCTTTCCTCATAGCTAGTGCTCCCTACCTAAATCTATTGGAAGTCAGGCGTCAATAGGGTGATGATAACTTTAAGAAACAGGGTACCCAATCTCAAGCTAGTGGGGCCCAGTCAACTTTATCATGTCCTCCTTGTAGGTTTTGTAGTTGGTTACATTGGGGTTTTTATGACGAGGAAAGGGACAAGTTCTTCAAATATGGTCAGCTAGGCCAGATGCTTAAAAAATTATCTGGTTTATAAGGCGATGTCAAGAGTGAATAGAGTCCTGATTGACCGTTTATCTGATCCTAAAACAACAATTTCTACTTCTGTATATGTTTTTACTTCTTCTACCAGCACAGGCTAAAATTGATTATACACACTCACTACCCGATAGGAGTTTGATGCATCGCCTGATGTCGTGACTGGTATGTTGAAATTCTTTTCTCGATATGTATATTGTTTATTGATCTAGGGTCTTCTCTTTCTTATATGACCCCATTAGTGGTTGTGTATTTTTGCTATGGTGTCGAGCTTATTTCAAACCCTTTTTCTATTTCTACCTCGATAAATGACTTTGTGGTTGCTAAAAAAGTCTATAGGGTGTGTGTGGTATCTGTTGGTAGTAAGGAGACTTTGGTGGATTTGTAGAAATTAGATATGGTGGATTTTGATATTATTCTGGGTATAGATTGGTTACACTCATGCTACACATCCTTAGAATGTCTGACCCAAAAGGTTGTCTTTAGGTTCCTTGGTGAGCCAATTATTAAATGGGATGGTGGTTCCCTGGATCCTAAGGGGAAGTTTTATAATATCTTAGAGCTAGAAGATTAATGTCTAAAGGGTGTCTATTATTTGGTCCGGGTAAAATATTCTAAGGTGAAATGAGTTTCCTGAGGTTTTTTTGATGACTTTTCTAGTGTTCCTCTGGATAGGGATATTGAATTTGGTGTTGATTTGGTTTCTGACACTCGTCCAATATCTATTCCTCCTTATAGAATTGCTCCGATTGAGTTGAAGGAACTCAAGGAACAACTTAGGGATCTCTTATTCGTGCATAAGAAAAATAGTTCCCTTAGATGTGTATTGATTACCGACAATTGAATAAGGTGACGATAAGAAAAAGTATCCTCTTACAAGGATAGATGACTTGTTTAATCTGTTGCAAGGTGCCAATTTTTTGTCAAATATAGATCTTCCATCTGGGTATAATCAACTTAAGATTAGGGAGGTGGATATCCCTAAATATCTTTCATACTCGGTATGGGCAATTTGAGTTCTTGGTTATGTCATTTAGTCTGACTAACGCCCCAGCGACATTTATGGATTTGTTGTATAGGGTAGTCCATCAGTTTATGGATCTATTTGTCATTGTGTTTATTGATGACATTTTGGTGTATTAGAGGAGTGAAGTGGATCATGCCAATCATATCTTTGTGGTGTTGCAGACCTTGAAAGAGCAACAGTTGTATGACAAATTCTCTAAATGTGAATTTTTGTTGAACGCTGTCACTTTTTTGGGTCACCTTATATCTAGTATGGGGATCATGTTAGATTCGTTAAAGGTTGCGGTGGATAAGAAGTGGTCTAGACCCACGAATACAATCGAGATTCACAGCTTCTTTGTTTTTCCTGGGTATTATAGAAGGTTTGTAGAGAGTTTCTCAATGATAGCTGCCTTATTAACTAAGCTAACTCAGAAGAAGGTAAAGTTCTCTTGGTCGGATGCTTGTGAGGGTAGTTCTGAGAAATTGAAAGATAAGCTAACTTCGGCTCCAGTTTTGACTTTGCCTGAAGGCACTGAGGGGATTGTGGTTTACTGTGATGTGTCTTAGGTGGGGCTTAGTTGAGTCCTGATGCAGCATAGTGAGGTAATAGATTATGATTCTAGGCATTGAAGGTGTATGAAAGGGACTGTCCTACTCAAGTTTTGGAGTTTTTGGAAGTGGTATTTGAGTTAAAAATCTGGCGACACTATTTATATAGAGTGCACGTAGATATTTTTTCTGATCATAAGAGTCTATAGTATGTGTTCACTTTGAAAGAGCTTAATCTCAGGCAGAATAGATGGATTGAGATTGTTAAGAACTATGATATGAGTCTTCACTACCATCCAGTTAAGGCTAATGCTGTTATTGATGCTCTTAGTAAGTTGTCCATGGGGATTTTAGCTCATGTGGATAAGGAGATATGGGAGTTGGTGAAGGATATTCACCGCTTAGCTAATCTTAGAGTTCACCTTTTAGACTTCGAGAATGGTGGTGTGTTGGTACAGGAAGTGGTTCAATCATCTGTTGGTGCAGAGATCAAGGAGAAGCAAATGTTAGATCCTATCTTGATGAAAATCAAGGGTGATGTAGATGGGAAAAAGGTAATGGTATTTGACTTTTGTAGTGATGATACCTTATGGTACTAAGGGGGGTTATATGTTCCTGATGTCGATGGTTTGTGAGAAAGGACATTGGCTAAGGCACATGAATCACACTATGTTGTTTATCCCAGTTTGAAAAAAATGTATTATCATCTAAAAGAGATGTATTGGTGGAATGGTATGAAGAGGGATGTGGCTGATTTTGTGGCTAAATGCATGGTGTATCAACAAGTAAAAGTTGAGCACATGAGCCCCAGGAATTATATCGAGAAATTGAATTTCCTGAATAGAAATTAGAAGTGATCAACATGGATTTTATTTCCGATCTTCCTCAGTCTCGGAGTCAGTTTTAATCGGTATGGGTCATCATGGATAGGTTGAAAAAGTCAACTCATTTCTTGCCAGTGAGGACTAATTTTTGGCTGATGATTATGTGAGGTTATATCTTCATGAGATTGTGAAACTGTATAGGGTACCTATTTCAATTATCTTTAATCATGGTAAGAAGTTTTAATCGCATTTTTAGTGATCATTTCAGAAAGGTTTGGGCACTAAGGTTATACTAAGTACTGGTTTTCACCCGTAGATAGATGGGAAAGTAGAAAGAACAATTCAGACATTGAATGATATGCTTTATGCCTGTGTGATTGATTTCGTGGTAATTGGTTTGAGCATCTACTTCTTGTAGAGTTTTCTTACAATAATAGCTACCAATTTTGCATTGGGATGGCCCCTTTTGAGGCGTCGTATGGTAGGAGGTGTAGATTTTCTATTTGGTAGTTTGACCTTGGTGAGGCAGATGATTTGGCCTGGATTTAGTTTATCAGGCCATGGAGAAGGTAAAGGTGATTTGGGATAGGCTTAAGGACACCCAATGTTTCCAAAAGTACTATATGGATGTAAGACGCAGGGATTTGGAGTTTAAGATTTGGGATAGGGTGTTCCTAAAGGTGTCTCCCATGAAGGAAGTATTGCAGTTCGAGAAGAAGGGGAAGCTTAGTCCTCGATATATTGGTCCTTAAGTAGTTTTGAGGATGGGTCATAATGTGGCATATTAATTAGAGTTGCATTTTATCTTGAGCTCTATTCATCCGGTGTTCCATGTCTCTATGTTGAGAAAGTGTTTAGGTGATCTTCATAGGTTGTCCCTTTGAACGGATTGGGTATCTCTAATTCTCTGTTTTATGAGGAGATCCCAATTGAGATTTGGATCGGTACATTGGTTCCGGACCATGGATATAGCTTTCGTTAAGGTTCTAAGGTGGAACGACATGGTGAAAGAAGCTACTTGGGAGCTACAAGAGGACATGAAGTCCAAGTATCCAAATTTGTTTTCTCTTTTGGATATTTATGCGGAACGTATGTGTTCTTGATCACATCTTTGTTTTCTAACGTAGTTAAAGATCGGGATAAAAGTGTTGGGGGATAACTCATCCTTGTACTGCCTTGTCAATCATTCGGGGCCGAATGATCCTAGTATGAGAGGCTGAAACACCCTGGGTTTTGACCCTTATAAAATTTCTCAATTTTTGGCTTCTGGACATCATACAATTTGGGGTACTTCACATATGATGGGGTACGGTTTGATTTCTCTTGGTCATATGATGAGCAGTGTGGGTTTGGTGGTTTCTGTCCAAGGTACTGTTCGAAAAATAAAGTCGTATATTAAGGTATGAATATTAAGGTATCAATAGTATGTTGCCCTAAGTTTAGTCTAGATGATTCTATTCTCCATAGGGTACGATTTCATGGTATGAATCATATGGTTAGGTATGGTTTGTCTTGGATGGTCGTATGTTGGAAAGTGTTGGGGTCCTAGGTGGGGCCTAGGGTATGAGATAGGGGTACCACTCGTACCCTAGGGTACTACTCATATTGGGTGGCCATACCACCTTGCAGGAATTTTAAGCATTTCAAGTTGGGGGTAATCTGGACATTTCCCCTTTAAACCTTTTAAGGCCACACAACTTATAACACTCTTGGGACATAATTTAACCTATTTCCAATCACTTAAACTTTCTTAAAACATTCTCAAATTCTCTTAAGGCTCTTGGGTCCAAGAAGGCCAGGGTTTCATCAATAGAATCCATTTTGGACTTACAAAGGTAATTTCTCTTTGTCATCTTCGTAATCCAAGGCATGTTACTCCTCCCTCATTGTTAGTTCCAACTAAAGGCATGTTTCATGAATTTTTTCCGTGGTATAATTGTGTTATGCTTTTAGGTTTTAAAATATATGTTGGGGGTTTGGTTTACAATGGTTTGTTATGGTTTTCCCATGTCTTTTGCGTATGGTTTTCATATTATTATGGTAGTTTGAACATTTGATTGCATAGGAATGGTTAATTGGTACTTGGTTTTGGCTTTGGAAATACTATTCCCCCAACATCTTTGATAAAATGCTCATGAGAATGTTTTTGGTTAATTTTTTGGACTTTCATTAAACTATGTATGGTATAACTTTGTAATGGAACCCTAAATGGTATAAATAGTTTAAATGGTTCAGAATGGTTAAATGGTAAGGTCTTGGTGGTTATGGTTTGTCTAATTGAAAGTCTTGTATGGTACAAAGGTATCCCCTAAGAAAACATAATAATGGTCATTTGTGGGGTACATAGGTTTCCCCAAGTCAACTTAACAAGGTAATCTATGGGTACGTGGGAATACCTTTTTCTTAAAAAGGATGGCTAAGGACATTGCTTGCAAGCTATAGTCGGTATGACGATACCACTACTTATAGCCTCGGTTATTAATAAATGGAATTGGTGGTTTGGTTGTATAAAAATGGTTTTAATTGGGAAATAATGGTGGTGTCTGGTCGCTAACCATGAAGGTGTGAGTCCAAGGGACGAACACTTGAAACACATGTTTGACGATATGAGGATTGGTCATGAGAACCGTATATTATACTTACAGTGTACACGGGAATCCCATAAGTACATTTGTATATATGTATCATAGAGAGTGAAGAGTATACTGGAATACCCTACTCCTAGGTTCTCCGGTTCATGGTTTTACATGTATCGGGGCCCGTTAGAGGGTTACAATGGACACATATAGCCCGTGGATGGTTCAATGATGGTTAACCTACACATACCCTATATGATAATGGTTGTAAGGGCATGCTAAACCTAGTTCTCTTTCCTAGCATGGTTATATATATATATGTATGGTTGTGAAATCATATGGTTATTTCCTTGTTCTTAAAGGTTGGCATTATTTTATCCTTATCCTAAGTACATACTAGCGTTCACCCGCTAACCCATCTTTGGGCGGCTATATCCCCACACAATACAGGAATCGGCCATTCTACTCCTCTTGTTCATTGATCAAATTTGGGATTAGCTATTAAATTAAAGTGGGAAGCTTCCATATTTTCCAAGCCTCCATTTCGTATCATGATGTCTTTATATACTATGATTATTTCATAGACATTGGCTTTGGCTATGGTTGGGGGCATGTCCCAACTAGATATTATTTTACTTTCGGTTAGAGGCTTTGTAGTACTACTATGGGTTGGTATGGGTAGTATCAACAATGGTGTCAGCCTTAGTATTTGCATTGGTACTGGGGTTGATATAGTTTGACTATATTTATGATTGTTCCATCCTATTATGTTATGGACTAGTACTTGGTTATTACTTTAGATTTGGTATAGTTATTGGTTGGGCATTGGATGGTTGGACATGCTTGGGTTAGTCATGGTTATGGACCTATCCCAGAGTTGGGAATTGTACAAAATGCTATCTTGTTATATGTTCAAAATTCATCCAAATCAAGGAATGCATTTGGCAGTTGGGTTGGGTATCAGGGGTGCTCCCCGGTCCTGGTTGGACTTGGGATGCCCATTGCGACAAGGCCCCTGTTCGGGTGGTGTTAGGTTGACCCCTACTCAAGGGAGAAACATTTTTAGCTTTTAAGTTGAGGGTATCCTGGACATTTCCTCTATTACCCAAATGAAACTCACATCTTATAACCTTATTAGGGTGTTATTAGTACTAAAAAACAAGTCAAATAACTTCTCAAACACTCCCAAAAGGATATCTAAATTTGTTCAAGCAAGTTAAGCTGGGGTTTCATCATTTTAGTCATCTAAGGGCTTAAGGGTTGATTCCTCTCAAAATTTCTTGGTATTTAAGGCATGATACACTTTCCTCATTTTTAATTTTGTAAAAGAATATGTTTTAAAGTATTGTTCATGAGATGTTTATGTTTGTTTTAAAATAAGGGTTGGGGTTTTTTGAATACTTATTGTTGAACAACATTTTCCTATAGTTTATATATGATTAATCATGCTTTAAACATAGTTTTGAACTTGTGGGTGCATGGGTATGATGAATGAACTAAGGAATTGTGATTTCTCCAAACTTGTGAGTTTTGAAGTGGTTATGACCCCAACCCCAGAGTGTGAAATTAGTTTTGAGTTATGAGAAATGCGTGGTTTTATAAAATTGAACTAGTCTTAAGCTATTGCATGATATAAGGAAGTATTTGAAATGTAATGGTCTAATTTAAAGAGCAAAGGGAGTTGGTGTTGCCCACCTTGTATTAATGAACAAACTAAGCTGTTTTCCCCAAGTTAATGGAAAAATTATTTTAGAAAGTTGTTTTTACCTTTCAGGTGTAGTTAGTATGATGATATCAACAATGTATGCCTTAATTGGAAATGATGTTCATGAATAGGATTGAGTGATAAATGTTTTAGTTTAGCTCTAATAATAGTTGTGTAGATGATTCATGCAAATGGAGGTTTGGGTAACCAACACTGGAAACTGCATTTGTTGACGCAAGGCTCAAAGTGACCAGAGAGGTTCGAGCCCCCCTTATTATTATTTCATGATTAGGGAGGTTAGCGTCCATCATAAATCATTACATGATTGGATGCTTAAGTTACCTTAGTATATGGATGGAAGGTTTAAGTCCCCTGTGCATATATCTAAGATTGTTCTTTGGATTATGTGTCTATACGTACTAGGGCCCGACTAGGGGGTGAGAGATTGGGGCCATATATCTAATGGGTACATATTATGATGGTTGATCTACACAATCTAGTCTAAAGTCTTGAAACACATGTTAAGCCTTGTTCCCTATCCTGATGTGTGATGTATATATATATATATGCTTATGCATTTGATTATTTACACTAGTTTTGAATGCTTTTAAACTATTGATTATGTCATTATGTTATCTTTATCCTTGAGTTATATGATAAAGTTCACCTTGCTAACCATCTATGGACTCTGTATCCCCACACGATATAGGAATTTGTAATACTTCTACTTCTTCTGCTCAGTGATTAGGATTCAGGATTAGTTCATGAGTTGACACTAAAGTGGTGAGCTTCCATACATTGGTAGTCTACATTTCTTTATTTGTTCTTTTATGTCTCAGACTATTTAGACTTATTTTATGTTTAATCAAGGGCATGTCACGAGACTTTGTTGCTATTCAGTTTTGGTTCATCATTTAGAATGCTTTGTTTGGACTACTGTAGTTATTAGGTGGTGTCAGTAGGTCATTGGGACGGTCATCAGTGGTTGGTTATGGACAAGCATTAAAATTTTCGTAGGTTTATTGCACGTTATCTTGTTATATGTTTGGAATTCTTCCAACCTTGGGATATGGTGTGTTTGGTTCGATTATGTGTTGTGAGTGATCTTTGGCCCTTATGGGACTTGAGATACTCATCACAGCCAGGCCCTAGTCCAGGTCATGAAAAAAATGGTGTTAGAGCCTAGGTTTGGTGTCCTTGGGTGTCCAAAAAAACAATGTCAAGTGGAGTCTTGTTTACGGGTGTGTAGCGTACCACACTTATAAGGGAGAGACTTTGAGGCATTTAGGAATATTTTTCTTTCTTGTTGTTCTATTTCGAGCTATAGAGTCTAAAGTCTTGAATCCCCTTTAATTTCCATATGTTCATTTTTAAGGTCATGCCTGCAAGAAGGTCTGATGTTCGTGGCAGCGCTTTTATCCTGTATGAGGACAATAAGGATGATGCTCATCCAGCTCTAAGAGTTTAGACTTGTTCTAGGGTTTCTACTTCTGATTTACCTAAGGAAGCTCCACTGGTTCCCCTTATCCCTTCTCTGCCAGCATAAGCTAATGTGTCTAATGAAGAGTTTAGCTAGTCCATTCATTTGGTTACCTAGTTGGTGGCCTCCCATACTGAGTGTACTACTTCTATTGTTCCATTATCTGAGTCCACTAGGGTTAGGCAATTCATGAGGTTGAGTCCTCCAATTTTCCCTAGTTCAAAAGTTGAGGAAGATTCTCCAAACATTATAGATAAGATAGAAAAGATCTTCTATGTGATGCATAAAACTAATGTGGAAGGTGTAGTGTTTGGAACATAATAATTAAAAGACGTAGTATACCAATTTTATGAGGAGTAGGGCCAGTCGAGGGGCAATAAAGCTGAGTTTGCTTTGTGGGATGATTTTTCTAATGATTTTCTTGACCACTTCTTTCCCCAGGAGTTGAGAGAGACGAAGGCCAAAGAATTCATAAATCAGAAGTAAGGAAGGATATCGGTAAAGGAGTATTCCTTGAAGCTCCATCAGTTGTCCCGTTATACTCCTGAATTTGTGTCTAGCATGAGGGATAGAATGAGGAAGTTTCCTTTAGGGGTTTCCCATGAGTTGATCTTGGATAGCAAGGTTACCTTGTTGAACAAGGATATGGACATCTCTAGACTTGTGGTGTATATGCAACATATGGAGAAAGAAAAGATGGGTGAGAGGTAGAGTAAGAAATTTTGCTATTTAGATCAGGGTAGAGGTCAGCAGTGGAGTGGTAGATATAGCGGTAATTGGTCTAAGAAGAAGAGGGGCAATTCTGGTTTCTATTCTATGACTAGTGATCTCTATTCTAAGCTATCGGGTGACTATCATTCTCAGTATAATAGTGGGTTTAGAACACTAGGAGCCCAGTCACAGGCTAGTAGGGCTAAGTCTGCTTCGTTATATCCTCTTTGCAGATTTTGTGGTAAGGTGCACCGTGGGTTTTTGAAAGAAGGGAGGAACAAGTGCTTCAAGTGTGGTCATCTGCAGAGGCATTATCCTTATAGGGTTGCTTCCGGGGTAAATAAGATTCCTGTTGATACTTTATCTACTCCTTCACCAAGGGGTGCTACTTCTACTTCTAGATTCGGTGCTGGTCAAAACTATTTATATGCTCTTGCCACTCGTTATGATTTTGAGGTATCCTATGATGTTGTTACTGGTTACTTAAACTCTTTTCTCATGATGTGTATTAGCTACTTAATCCTGAGTATACACTCCGTTATGTATCCCCTTATGTGGCTATTTATTTTTGTTTTGATCCTGAGTGTATTACAGATCCCTTTTTTATGTCAACCCTGGTGGATGAAACTATTAAAGCTAGAAGGGTCTATAGGGGTTGTGTGATGTCGGTTCATGGTAGGGAGACATTGGTGGATCTAATAGATATGGTCATGCTAGACTTTGATGTGATTTTGGGGATGGATTGGTTATATTTGTGCTACGCATTTGTTGATTATTAGACCCAAAGGGTTAGTTTGAATTTCCCAAACAAGCCAGTAATCGAATAAAAAGGTAGTTCCCTAGTGGCTAAGGAAAAGTTCATCTCGTATCTTATAGCCTAGAAATTGGTTTCCAAAGTATGTCTTTATCACTTAGTGCATGTTAAGGTTTCAAGAGCTGGAGATTCTTCTTTGAAGACTGTCCTTGTGTTTTGGAAATTTCTCAAGGAGTTTCCCGATGATCTTTTTTGTGTTCCTCCTGATTGTGAAATTAATTTTGGGATCAATCTTCTTGTGGACACTTGTCCTATTTCCATCCCTCCTTATAGGGCTCCGACTGAGTTGAAGGAACTCAAGGAGAAGTTGAAAAATCTTTTTGACAAGGGTTTTATCTGCCCTAATGTATTTCCACGGGGTGCTACTGTTGTCTTCATATGCAAAAAAGATAGTTCATTTTGGAGATGTATTGATTACCGCCAACTAAATAGAGTAACCATGAAGAACAAGTCTCCACTTCCGAGTATTGATGATCTCTTTGATGAGATCCAGGGTTCTAAGTTTTTTTCCAATATTGATCTTCAGTCTGGGCACAATCAATTAATGATTAGAGGGGCGGGTATCCTCAAGACTGCCTTTCAAATGCGGTATGGTCATTTTGAGTTTTTGGTTATGTCTTTAGGCTTAACTAGTGGCCTGGCCATATTTATGGATCTTACGAATCGAGTTTTCCATTAGTTCTTGGACTTGTTCGTGATTGTCTTTATTGATGATTTTTTGGTGTATTCCAATAGTGAGTCAAATCATTTTGATCACCTCCGCCTTGTGTTGCAGACCCTAACAAATCAATGTTTGTATGCAAAGTTCTCTAAATGTGAGTTCTGGTTAAATATTGTGATACATTTAGGTCATATTTTTTCTAGTGAAGGAATTATGGTGGATTTACAGAAGGTTACGGTGGCTAAGAAGTCTCCTAGACCTATGACTCCATCCGATATTTGGAGCTTCTTCGGTTTAGCTGGCTATTATTGGAGGTTCATGGAGAGTTTCTCTTCTATTGTACTCCCTTTGACTAAGTTGACTTAGAAAAAGGTGAAATTCTTGTGGGATGATCCTCGCAAGGGTAGTTTTGAAAAGCTAAAGAATAAGTTGACTTTATCTCCACTCTTGATTCTATCTAAGGGTACAAATGGTTTTTTCTTCTATTATGATACGTTCTAAATGGTATTGGGATGTGTGTTGATACAGTTGGAAAGTATTTGGTTATGGCCTTAGGCAGTTGAATGTCCATGAGAAGAATTATCTGACCCATGATTTGGAATTACTAGTTGTGGTATTTGCATTAAAGATCTGGCAGCATTATTTGTATGGGGTCCATGTTGATATTTATTCTGACCATAAGAGCCTGCATTACGTGTTCACCCAGAAATAATTAAATCTCATGCAAAGGAGGTGGCTTGAGTTGCTAAAAGACTATGACATAAGTCTCCACTATCATCCAGGTAAAGATAACGTGGTTGTTGATACCCTTACCAAGTTGTCCTTGGGAAGCTTATCTCATGTGGATGAACAGAAGTGAGATTTGGTGAAGGATATTCACCGTTTGGCTAATCTTGGAGTCCATATTTGGGATTTGGAGGATGGTGGTATGATTGTTCAAGAGGTGGCGAGGTCATCTCTTGGTGCTGATGTAAAGGAGAAGAAAGTTTTTGATCCTGCTCTGATGCAAATTAAGAATTATGTAGGTAGGCAGAGAGTGATGGTTTTTGAGATTGTTGGTGATGGTATCTTGAGGAACTAAGGTAGGTTGTGTGTTCCTGATATTGATGGGTTGGGAGGTAGAATTTTTGTCGAAGCTCATGAGTTGGTTATACTAGTGCTCCTAGTTTGACAAATATGTATCACAATCTTAAAGAGATTTGTTGGTGGAATAATATGAAGGGGGATATGGCCAATTTTGTGGCTAAGTGCATGGTGTGTCAGCAAATAAAGGTAGAGCACTTGAGGCTTGGTGGTGTACTATGAGTCATACCGTGTCCTGAAGGGTCGCTGGGATGAGTTGTAACTAAATCAATAAGTTTGTGGATTTATTCTGATCTGAGTATGTATGGATCAGTAAGACCCGCAAGGATATGTCACGAGTCATTAGGTGTAATCGTAGGGTGTCTAGTGTAAGTTCAAATTTGGGTTCTGTGTTTATTATGACTGGATGCTACAAGTCGTAGAATCCCATTACTAGTGGTTCCCTTGAGCCGTATGAATAACAGTGTAGGGTACCTCAATGGTACCTCCTTGGTTACGACTCATGGGGACGAGTCGTATGGAGTGGCTAAGAGTTAAAGGTTGTCCCGTAGTCAAGGGCGACACTTTTTCAGTTTTTATGTTGAGGGCATCCTAGACATTTTCTTTGTTACCCAAATTGAAACCCACGTCTTATAACCTCATTAAGCTGTTATTAGCACTCATAAACAAATCAAGTAACTTCTCAAACACTCCCAAAAGGCTCTTTAAATTCCCTCAAGTAAGTTAAGCTAGGGTTTCATCAAGTTGGTCATCTAAGGGCTCAAGGGTCATTTCTTCTCTAAATATCTTGGTGTTTAAGGCCTTTTACTCTTCCCTCATTGCTAATTTTGTAAAAGCATGTTTTTTTAAAGTATTTTTCATGAGATGTTTATGTCGGCTTTAAAACAAGGGTTGGGGTTTTTTGAATGCTTATTGTTGAACAATGATTTCCTATGGTTTATATATCATTCATCATGCTTTTAATATGGTTTTAAAATTGTGAGTGCGTGGGTATGGTGAATGAACTAGGGATTTGTGATTTTCTTAAACATGTGACTTTTGAAGTGGTTATGAGCCCAAACCCATAGTGTGAAATTGGTTTTGAGTTATGAGAAAGGTGGAAATTTGTAAAATTGAACAAGTCTTGAAATATTGTATGATATAAAGAGGTATTTGAAACACAATGGCATAAATTAATGAACAAATGGAGTTGGTGTCCCCCATCTTGTATTAATAAACAAAGGGAGTTATTTTCCCGAAGTTAATGAAAAAATTATTTTGGTATGTTGTTGTTACCTTGCAAGTGTGGTTGGTATGACGATACCAATAATGTATGACTTAATGTAAAATGTGGTTCATGAATGGGATTGTGATAAATATTTTAATTGAGCCCTAATAATGGTTGTGTAGCTGAGTCATGAAAGTGGAGGTCCAGGTGACCAATACTTGAAATCACATTTGACGACGTGGGGGTGAAAATGACCAGGGAGGTTTGAGTCCCCCTTATTATTATTTCACGATAAGAGAGGTTTGGTTCCCACGTAAATCATTACATGACCAGGTGCTTAAGTAACCTTAGTATATGGTTTGGAGGTTCTAGTCCCCCATGCATATATATGAGATTATTCTCTAGTTCATGTGGCTACATATACTCAGGCCCGATCAAGGGGTGAGAGCTGGGGCTCACATAGCCTATGGGCACATATTATCATGGTTATGCTATACAATCTAGGCTAAATTTTTGAAACATATGTTAAGCCTTATTCCCTATCCCGGTATGTGATGTGTGTATATATATGTTTATACATTTGATTATGTGCACTGGTTTTGAAGATTTTGAACTATGGATCATGTCATTATTTATCCTCATACTTAAGTTACATTCTTGCGTTCACCCCGCTAATTGTCTTCGGATGTTGTATCCCCATGTGATGCATGAATTGTTCATACTTCTACTCCTTCTGCTCAGTGATTAGGACGTCAGATCAACTCGTGAGTTAACACTGAAGTGCTGAGATTCCATACATTGGAAGTCTATATTTCATGTCTTGTTTTTTTATGTCTTAGATGGTTTGGACTTGTTTTGGCTATATTCGGAGGAATGTCCCTACACTTTGTTGGTATTCTTTTTCGGTTCATCATTTACAAGGATTTTTTTTACTACTATGGTTGTTCAGTGGTGTCAGCCAGTCGTTTGGCTGATTGATGGTGGTTAGTTATGGAAATGCATTAAAGTTTTCTTAAGCTATTGCACACTATATTGATATGCATTTGGAATTTCTCCGAGCTTGGGATGTGGTGTGTTTGGTTTTGTTAGGTGCAAGGGATAATCTCCGATCCACGTGGGACTTAAGATACCTATCTTGTCCAGGCCCTGGTTTGGGTCGTGACACTTATGGGTGCCTGAGTTAGGTTATTTAATTTTCTGTAATTATTGGCTTGTGGGGGACAATGTTATAGTTGTAATTGCATGTGTTTGATCATTTATGTTACACTATTATTCTGGTTGTTTATTTATTCATGTATAGCGATGTTGGAGTTATTTTAGGTTCGCTTCCTTACCTTGACATAATTGTGTTATCTTGTATTTTATTTTATTAATGTCACGATCTACCTCAGTTGATCGATGATGCTAATTGAGTACTCGTGGTTTTGGTATTCATACTACACTTCTATACATTTTTGGTGCAGATTTGAGTACCATTTGTCGCCATTTATTTAAGGATTGTGCTATGTTAGATTCTTGAGATTAGTTGAGCTTTCGGAGTTGGATTTGCCCCATTTTCTTCCATCTTACTTATATCTAGTCTCTAGTTTCGAGATAAGATTGTATGACTATTTTAGACTTAGGTTGTATTTTTAATAGCTCTTGTCTAGCTTTACCAGTTCATGGGTGGTTTTCCATATGATGGCTACCTTCACACTATGTACTTTACATTGTTTATGTATGTATGAATTGCCTATTTGGATGAATTGCCTATTTGGCCTTTTTAGGGGAATTTCCACCAAGTTAGCCCATTATGAAGCATATCAAGCTAGGGTTTGGCTTACCTACTCACGGTATAGAGTATGTGCCATCATGAATCATAAATTAGGTCATGAAAAATTTGTATCAGAGCCTAGGTTACACTGATATTGTTGGTACAAGATCAAGTGTCTAGTAAAGTCCTGCAGATCATAACGATGATGTCCATTTCCTATCTTCGTTAGTCTATAAGGCATTCTTAGGAGTTCTTCAGTTCTTTCACTCATTTTGTGAAAAGTGTCTGAATTGGTTTTTAAAACATTCCTATGACTTCACTCTTTCAAAAAATATCTAGGACGCTTGTTATTGCTAAATGAGATGAGGGTGCATGAACTATCCTAGAGATCGTTTCACTGTTTATGGATAAGATAAAGGACATTGACAACCTTGAGATGTGTCCCTAACTAAGGGCCAGGATAGGGGACCCTATTCTCACTCTTGAGCCAGAGATTCTTCCTCCTTAGACAGCAGTGGGCTAGGGACCAGACCAGGATTCACTGGAGTTTATTTCTTCGTCAGTGCATAAAGATGCTTTTATTTAACTTTTGGGGTTGGTTGGTGGTGCATCATCTGATGGTGCACAGTCTATAGATCAGAGTGGTACTGAGGCTCCTTGAGTTGAGGTTCCTTCTACACCGATAGTTTCTTAGATGATAGTCGCTCAGCTAGTGGTTTCCCAGTCTGGTATATTAGTTTAGGAGTAGAAGATGTTCGATAGAATCTTGAGATTAGCTCTGCCTAGGTTTTCGGTAGCAACGGGCGAGGATGCATGAATTTTTGATTACTTATGAGGATATGCTCTGTAATTTGGGTCTAGTAGAGACTCATGGTATGGATTGCGCAACCTTTTAGTTAGACTTGAAAGCCCAACAAAGGTGGAGAGATCATCTTTATTCCAGGACAACGGGATCTTATCTTTTTACATGAGTTTAGTTCTCTGAGAGATTTTTGGAGAAGTACATGAATCATAGGCTTAGGATTCATTTGAGAGTTCAGTTCTTAATATTTAAACAGGGTTCTACGACGGTTGTGGAGTATGAGGCTCATTTTTATAAGTTAGTTAGGAAAGCTACTTCCATTCTAGATACTAAGTATGGGAGGGTTCGATGCTTTATTCGAGGATTGAGACTTCCCCTTTGAATGTCTACATAGAGTTTGGTTGCTGGCAGTAGACCTTTTGTTGAGGTTTCTGATTATGCTCCGGTGATAAAGGAGATACATCATGAGTCCCAACGGGGAAATAATAAGTGGCCTAGATATCAATGTAGTTTTAGTGGGAGTCTTACTAGCTCCCCATTCAGAGGTAGCAGTTCTCATGGTAGATACTATCCGCATCTGCCGTATTAGCTCCAGGTCAACCTACTATGCCTGTTCAAACAACACTGTAGATTACTAATGGATGTCAGTCTTGTGTTTGCAATTGCCCTCGTTAGGATAGTATTTTGTCTTCGAGGGGTTCATCTTATAGTTATCCTAGTTGAAGTGGCTATTCTGGGTTAGCTGGATCATTTACTTTTTCTTCAGATAAAGTGACATGTTATAGTTGTGGAGTTTATGGTCATTATTCGCGAGAGTGCCCTAGTCGTGGGTAATTATTTCTTCAGGTCAGAGTGTTCTCCTCTTAGAGTAGTTTATCCCTTAGCTAGAGGTGGTATGCATGGTCATAGGGGTGGTCTCCAGGGTGCTCGAGGCAGGTGATTGAGTCAGTGATATTTCTTAGGAATGTGGTGTTTAATGATGGGATTATGGTAGACCTAGAAAAGATTGAGGTTATTTGTGATTGGGCTAGAGCTACATATCTGGCTTAAGTTCGTACCTTCGTTGGCTTGGCTAGTATTATAGGCATTTCATTGATAGTTTTACTACTATTTTAGCACCTATGACCAGATTGACTTAGAATAAGGTCCCTTCTGATGGTCCGAGGAGTGTGAGTCGAGCTTTGGTAAGCTCAATGAGTTCTTTACATCAACACCAATTTTGGCTCTTCCTACTGAGGGTGAGGGATTCACCATGTATTGCTATACTTTTAGTGTTGGTTTGGGTTTTGAATTGATGCAGCAGGGTCATGTTATCTTTTATGCTTTGAGGAAACTTAAGGTTAATGAGCGCAAATACCCCACTTATGAATTTGAGTTGGTAGCAATAGTTTTAAGCTCAAGATGGCATTATCTTTATGGGGTGAATCATAATATTTTCACCAATCATCGCACTGTTCAATATCTTATCACCCAGAGGGAGCTTAATTCTAGGAAATATAGATAGATGAAGTTGATTAAGGATTATGATATTTTTATTTGGTATTATCCAAGAAAGAAGAATGCAGTAGAAGAAGCCTTGAGTTAGAAGGCAGTAAGTATACGTAGTTTGGCTTGTATTTCAAATTCTCAGAGGCTGTTGGCATGGGATATTCAGTCTTCAGCCAATGTTTGTTCGCATTGATATTTTAGAGCTTTGGAGGATTCTTACTTGTATTGAGGCAAGGTCTTATTATTTAAATAAATTCGGGATCATCAGTTTGAGGATAATAGACTTTGCATCCTCAATGATCAGGTGTTGAGTGATAATACCAAGAGGGATACCTTAGATTCAGAGGGTGTTTTAAGATTTGGTCAATGTATTTGGGTTTCGAGGATCGATGTCTTGATTTAATTAATTTTACATGGGGCTCCCAACTCTAGAATTCTATTCAGCCAAGTACAACAAAGATGTATAGATATTTGAGACAACATTATTGATTGAGTGGCATGAAGAGAGATGTGGTGGATTTGTAACTCTATGTTGTCAGCAAGTGAAGACCAAGCATCAGTGACAAGTTACTCTGATTCAGAGGTTCCCTATTCTCTAAAAGAAATGGAAGCGGATTACCATGGATTTCTTTAGTGGTTTGCCTTACACTTTATGTGGTTCCCATGGTATTTGGGTCATTGTAGATCAGTTGACCTTGTCAACACATTTCATTTGTAACACTCTGGGTTTTTGGTCCTTCATTTTTTTTTGAAATGTTATCCTCATGTCTTGACTATGACTCACCCTACGAGTGGTAAGGTGTCTTGATGTGTCAGATGACCCTCATCGTAAGGTGTCCAGTGAATGGTGCTTGAGTTACTATCCAGAGTATGACTCGGGGAAATAAGTCGTAGGTAGTTATGACGGGTCTTGTGGACCCAATCGTAACCACATAATAAATTAAGTGGTTAGGTTCTGCTCTGAGTACGAGTGGATCATTATGAGCCATTAGGACTTATTACGAGTCATTGAGTGCAAATCATAGGATGTGAAGTATTTACCCAACTGGGTTCTGTGTTGACTATGACTCGACCCTACGAGTTGTAGGGTCTCATTGTGGTGGTACCAGTTGAGTCATAGGGTTAATATTGTTTGAGTCCCCTAAGAACTATCTTGGCTACGACTCAAGGTGATAAGTCGTAATGAGACTTTATGAGTCATATAGTGACCGTAGTCATTGACGACTAAAATCCAACTTTTAATTTAAGGGAACATTAGATAATTCCCTCTTTGTCCAATTAAAACTCCTTATCTATAAAGAACTTTGTGGGTTTTATTTCATCCTTAATGTACTCAAACACTTCAAAAGGCTCCCTCAAATTCTCCCAAGTAGCCATACTTAGGATTTCCAAGAAGTAGGTCATCCTAGGGCGCTAGGGTTGAATTTTTTCGTTAAAGTTGGAATTTCAGGAATATTACTCATACGTCATTCTTCATTTGTAAAAAGCATATGTTTTAAAGTAATGTTCATGAGAAATTTATATTGGTTTGAAATCAATGGTTGAGGGTTTTGAATGCTTGTTATTGATAAATGTTTTCCCATGATTTACATTAGATTATTCATGCTTTAAATATGGTTTTGAACTTGTAGGTGCATGGGTATGGAGCATGAGCTAGGGAATTGTGATTTGCCCCAAACTTGTGACTTTTGAAGTAGCGATGACCCCAACCCCAAATTGTGAAATTGGTTTTAGTATTGAGAAATATGGGAATTTGAATTATCCTAGAACTATTGCATTATGATTTTGAATTGAACCTTATGGGGTTGTGTAATTCCCTAAAGTAATATGTAGTTGATCTAAGGGGGTTTTGAATTCCCCCACATGATGTAATTATTTTGGCATGTTGCTATTATCTTACAAATGTAGTTGGTATGACGTTACCAATAATGTATGCCTTAATGTGAAATATGATTCAATAAATGGCATTTTGTAATATATGTTTTTAATTAGGCTTTAATAAGGGTTATGTAGCTGAGTCATGAAAGTGGAGATCTGAGAGACCAATATTGGAAATCGCGATTGCCGATGCAGGGATCTATATGACCGGGTGGTTTGTGTCCATTTTATGTTTATCAACTGAATGAGAGGTTTGAGTCCTCCATATCTCATTACATGATTTGGTGCTAGTGTCACCTTGATATGCAGGGAGGTTAGAGTCCCCTATTGTCCATATGTACATACCCCCTGTTTCGTGAGGTTTCACGCACATGGATCCTGAGTTACATGCTAGATTTCACCCCACTAACCATCTTTGATTATATTATCCCATGTGATGCAGGAAATGGCCATACTTCTACTCCTTCTACTCAGTGATTAGGATTCGAGATTGATTCACTCGTTGACATTGAAGTTGTGAGCTTCCATACTTCTAAAGTATATATTTCATTTTTTATCTCTTATTCCTCAGACTGTTTAGACTTGTTTTTGGCTATAGTCAGAGGCATCACCCAAAGCTTCATTGATATTTACTTTGATAGAGGCTTTGTTTGGATTGCTATAGATATTGGGTGATTTTTGTCGGTTGTTTTGGCCGGTTGATGGTTATCGGTTATAAACATGCCCGTTATTCTTTATATTATCTTGTTATATATTTAGAATTCTTTTGACGGTAGGGATATCATATTGTTTAGTTAGGTACAGTAGGGGCAGTCTCCATTCCATATGGGACTTGAGATGCCCGTCACGGCCAGGCCCTGGGTCGGGTCATGACAAAGATGGTATCAAAGCCTAGGTTTGGTGTCATTACGTATCCAATAAAGTCGTTTCATGTTGAGTATCATTTACTGGTATTTAGCACGCCCCACTTACAAGGTAGAGGCTACGAGGCATTTAGGAATATTTCCCTTTCTTGTTGTTATATTTTAAGGTTCAGAGTCTAAGGTCTTGAATCTCCCCTAATTCCTATATGTTTGCTTTTCAGATCATACATACTAGAAGATCTGATATTCATGGAAACTGTTCTATCTCGTCTGAGGACAATGTGGATAGATCTCGTCCTACTCTAGGAGTTTTGACCCAACCTAGGGTTACTGCTTCTGATAGTCTCAGAGGAGCTCCACTATAACCCCCTATCCTTCCTCAGGCACCTTAAGTTAGATTGTCTAAGCCTGAGTTTTGCCATTCTATTCATTTTGCATACTTAGTTTGTGGCCTCCTAGACTAAGTGTGTTGCTTCTGTGGCTCCATCATTCGAGGCCACTAGAGTTTACCAATTCATGAGGTTAAGTCCTCCTATTTTCACTGGTTCTATGGTTGAGGAACATCCTCAAAATTTAATTAATGAGATGGAAAAGATATTTCATGTGATGCATGATACTAATGTGAGAGATGTAGATTTCGCAGTTTATTAGTTGAAAGATGTGGCAACTAATGGTATGAAGAGTGGGAATAGTCTAGGGGTAATAATGCTGAGTTCGCTCTATGTGATGATTTCTCTAGTTCTTTTCTTAACCGTTTCTTTCCTTAGGAGTTGAGGGAGATGAAGGTAGAGAAGTTTGTGTGAATTTAAAATAAGCCAGGATGTCAGGAAAGGAGTGTGCCTTTAAGTTTCATCAATTATTGTGTATGGTCCTTAATTGGTGTCTCGCATGAGGAAGTTTACCGTAGGTTGTCTCGTGAGTTGATTTTCGAGAGCAAGGCTTCCTTATTGAACAACAATTAGAAGTAAAAAATAAAAAGCAATCAGGGATGAATGAATGGTAGAGTAAGATGTTTCACTATTCTAATCAGGGTGAAGAGCTACAACAACGTGTTGGAGATGGTGGAAAGTGGCTTAAGAAGAAGTGGGGCAATTCTATTTCCTACTCTATGGGTAGTGCTCCTTACCCAAAGTCATCGGGTAATCATCGTTGTCAGTATGATAGTGAGTTTAGAGCACTAGCTACCTAGTTACAAACTAGTGGGGCTCAGTCAACTTTATCGTATCCTCCTTGTAGATTCTGTGGTCAGGTGCATCGTGATGTTTGTGAAGAGGGAATGAACAAGTTCTTTAAATGTGGTAAGATCGGTCACATGCAGAGGGATTGTCTTTCTAATGTTTCTTCTTAGGAAAATAAGATTCCTGCTGCTACTTTATCAACTTCTGCACCAAAAGATGCTACTTTTACTTCTGGCTCCGGCACTGGTCGGAACCGTCTGTATGATCTTGCCACCCTCCAGGATTTTGAGGCCTTCCTTGATGTTGTTACCGGTATGCCAAAATTCTTCTCTCATGATGTATATTGTCTTCTTGATCCTAAGTTTACTCACTCTTATATGACCCCTTATGTGTATATTGATTTTGGTTTTCGTCCTGAGTGTATTTCAGATCCCTTCTCCAAGTCTACCCAGTAGGTGACTCCACTGTGTCTAGAAGAATATATATGGGTTGTGTGATATCGGTCAATGGTAGAGAGACCTTGGTTGATCTAATGGAGTTGGACATGTTAGACTTTTATGTGACTTTAGGGATGGATTGGTTGCATTCGTGCTATGCATCTCTTGATTGTCAGACCCGAAGGGTCATTTTCCATTTCCCTAATGAGCCAGTGATCGAGTGGGAGATAGTTCCCTAGTGCCTAAGGAAAGGTTCATCTCATATCTTAGAGCCCAGAAGCTGGTTTCTAAAGGGTGCCTCTATTATTTAGTGCACGTTAAGGATTCTACATTCAAAGGTCCTTCTTTTCACACTATCCATTTGTTTTGTGAATTTCTCGAAGTGTTCCTTGCTGATCTTCTTGGTATTCCTTCGGACAAGGAAATTTATTTTGGGATTAATTTTTTTTTTGAAAACTCATCCCATTTCTATCCCTCCTTATAGTATGGCTATGGTCGAGTCAAAGAAACTTAAGTGGCAGTTGAAAGATCTTCTTGAGAAGCGTTTTATCTGCCATAGTATGTCTCCTTAGGGTGCTCCTATTCTTGTTGTGCGTAAGAAGGATGTTTCCCTTTGAATGTTTATTGATTACCGCTTATAGAATAAGGTGACCATGAAGAATAAGTCTCTGTTTTAGAGGATTGATTATCTATTCGATCAACTTCAAGGTGCTAAGTTCTTTTCTAAGATTGATCTTCGGTCTGGTTACCATCAGTTGAAGATTAGGGAGGCGAATATCCCTAAAATATCTTTCCAAACTTGGTATGGTCATTTTGACATTCTATTGATGTCTTTTGGTTCTACCAATGCCCTGACAACATTTATAGACCTTATGAATTGGGTTTTCTATCACTTTTGGGACTTGTTTATCATTGTCTTTGTTGATAATATTTTGGTATATTCAAAAAGTAAGGCGGATCATGCCGATCACATCCGCCTTGTGTTGCAGATCCTGTAGAAGCAACAGTTATATGATAAGCTCTCTAAGTATGAGTTCTGGTTGATTGTTATGACTTATCTAGGTCATGTTATTTCTAGTAAAGGGATCGTGGTGGATCCACAGAAGGTTGTAGTGGTTAAGAAGTGACCTAGGCCCATGATTTCATCTAACATTCGGAGCTTCTTGGGTTTAGCCGATCATTATAGAAGGTTTGTGGAGAGTTTCTCTTCTTTTGCTTCCCCGTTGACTAAGTTGACTCAGCTAAAGGTAAAATTCTTGTAGTCTGATGCTTGTGAGGGTAGTTTGAGAAGCTAAAGGTTAAGTTGACTTCAGCTCCGGTCTTGACTCTGCCAAAGAGCACTGATGGTTTTGTTATTTATTCCAATGCATCCCGGGTAGGACCGGGTTGTGCGTTTATACTACATGACAAGGTGGTTGCTTATGCATCTAGGCAGTTGAAATTTCTTGAGAAGAATTGTCCAACTCATGATTTGGAATTGTTAGTTATGGTGTTTGCATTAAAGATCTTGTGGATTTATTTGTATAGGGTTTATATTGATATTTATTCTTATTATAAGAGCCTGTAATATAAGTTATCTTAGAAAGAATTGAATCTTATGAAAAGGAGATGGCTTGAGTTTCTCAAGGTCTATGACATGAGTCTCTACTATCATCCAGGTAAAGCTAACGTAGTTGCTGATACCCTTAACAGGTTGTACATGGGAAGCTTTTCTCATCTGGATGAGGAGAAGCGGGATATGGAGAAGGTTATTCACCATTTGGGTAATCTTAGAGTTTGTCTTTTGGATTTCGAGTATGGTAGTATGATTGTTCAAAAGGTTGCGAAGTTTTCTTTTGGTGCTAGGTGAAGGAGATGCAGATGTTGGATCCTATTTTGATGTAAATGAAGAACGATGTAGGTAGGCAGAAAGTGATAGTTTTCGAGATTGGTGGTGATGGTATCCTGGAGTACCAAGGTAGATTATGTATCCCCAATGTTGATGTGCTACGATAAAGAATTTTTGATGAATCTCATGAGCCATATTATACTATTCTTCTTGGATTGACAAAAATGTATCATCATCTTAAGGATATTTGTTGGTGGAAAAAATGAAGCAGGATATGGAAAATTTTGTGGCTATGTGCATCGTGCATCAACAAGTGAAGGTGGAGCACTTGAGGCCCGGTGGGTTGACTCAAGAGATTGAGATATCGGTATGGAAGTGGGAGATAGTTAACATAGATTTTGCTACCTATCTTCTGCGGTCTCGCCAATAGTTTGATTCGATTTGGGTCATCGTGGATAGAATGACTAAGTCTGCTCACTTCTTACTAGTCAGGTCTAATTTTTCTTTTGAGGATTATGCCATATTGTTCATCGAGGAGATCATGAAGTTGCATGGTACTCTAGTCTCTACCGTGTCTGATCGGGGTACCCAGTTCTCATCTCACTTTTGAAAGTTGTTCCATTGAGGTCTGGGGACGAAGGTGACCCTTAGTATCGCTTTCCACCCACAGACAGATAGGCAAGCAGAAAGGACAATTCAGTTATTGGAAGATATGCTTCAGGCTTGTGTTTTCAATTTTTGTGGTGGTTCGCTCGATCACCTACATCTCATAGAATTTGGCTACAATAATAGTTATCACTCTAGTATTGGTATGGCATCATTTGAGGCCTTTTATGGAAGGAGTTGTAGGTCTCATATTGGGTAGTTTGATAGTGGTGAGAATAAGTTATTTGGCCCTCATTTGATTCACCAATCCATGGAAAAGGTAAAGGTGATTCGCGCTAGACTTAAGGCCACCCAAAGTTGTTGAAAGTACTACGAATGTGAGGCGAAGGGAGTGGTAGTTCAGTGTTAGTGATTGGGTGTTTTTGAAGGTGTATCCTATGAAGGGAGTGATGCAGTTTTGCAAGAAAGGAAAGTTCAGTCCTTGTTATGTTTGTCCAAACTTGGTTTCAAAGAGGGTTTGTAATGCTGAATACAAATTGGAGTTGACTTCCATCTTTAGCTCCATTCAGCAAGAGTTTCATGTTTCGATGTTGAGAAAGTGTGTGGGTGATCCTTCGTTGGTTGTTTCTTTTGAAAACGTGGGTATTTCGGATTCCCTGTCTTTTGAGGAAGTCTCAGTTGAGATTTTGGATCAACAAATCTATTTATTACAGACTAAGGATGTGGCTTCGGTAAAGGTTATTTGGAGGAACTAAAAGGTTAAGAAAGCTACGTGGGAAATCCATAAGGACATGAAGTCCAAGTATCCATTCTTGTTCCACCTTTTGGATAATCGTGCTTGAGGTATGTGTATTCTTTCACATCTTTGTTTTCTGTCTTTCTTAAAGGTAAGAGTAGTTTGTATAGAGTCAAATTGTACTAATAAATGCCTTGTCCTATAACTCGAGAATGAATGATCCTAAAGGGGGAGTATGTAATGCTCGGGTGTTTGGTCCTTGAATATTTTCTAAAATATTATCCTCACTTTCTTGACTATGACTCACACTATGAGTCATAGGGTGTCTTGATGGGTCAAGTGACCCTAGTCATAAGGTTTCCAGTTAATGGTGCTTGAGTTACTGTTCTGAGTATGGCTTGGGGTACGATTAATAGAGAGTTGTGATGGGTCCTTTGGACCCAATCCTAACCAAATAAGAAATTAAGTTATTAAGTTCTGCTCTGAGTTCGAGTGGATCACTATGAGCCATAAGGACTTTTGACGAGTCGTTGGGTGCAAATCGTAGGACATCCAGTATTTACCAAATTGAGTTCTTGACTACAACTGTACCATACGTGTCGTAGGATCCTATTTCCAGTAGTAAGAGTAGAGTCGTAGTATCAATAGTGTGTGGGTGTCTAGGTAACTGTCTTTTCTAAGACTCAGGGTGGCGATTCGTAATGAGACTATATGAGTTGTATAGTGGCCCTTAGTCATTGACAACTAAAATTCATCTTTTAATTCAAGGGTACTTTAGATATTTCCATCTTTGCCCAATTGAAACCCCACGTCCATAAAGCACTTCAGGGGGTTATATTTCATCCTTAACATACTTGAGCACTTTAAAAGGCTCTCTCAAATTCTCCCAAGCAGCCATACTTAGGATTTCCAATAAGTAGGTCATCCTAGGGCACAAGAATTGAATTTTTTCCGTTAAACTTGGTGTTTCAGGCATGTTACTCATCCGTCATTGTTAATTTGTAAAAAGCATATATTTTAAATTAAGGTTTATGAGATATTTATGTTGGTTTGAAATTAACTGTTGAGGGTTGTAAATGTTTGTTGTTGAACAATATTTTCCCATGGTTTACATATGATTATTCATGCTTTAATTATGGTTTTAAACTTGTGGGTGAATAAGTATGGTGCATGAACTAGGGAATTGTGAAGTTCCCCAAACTTTTGACTTTTGAATTGGTTATGACCCCAACCCCATATTGTGAAATCGGTTGTTAGTTATAAGAAATGTGGGAATTTGAATTATCCTTGAGTTATTGCATTATGATTTTGAATTGAACCTTATGAGGTTGTGTAATTCCCTTAATTAATGTGTAGTTGAACCAAGGGGGTTGTGAATTCCCCTAAGTGATGTAATTGTTTTGGCATATTGTTGTTACCTTGTAAGTGTAGTTAGTATGATGATACTAATAATGTATGCCTTAATGTGAAATATGGTTCAATGAATGGGATTATGTGATAACTGTTTTTAATTGGGCTTTGATGTGGGCTGTGTAGCTGAATCGTGAAATCAGAGGTCTGAGAGACCAATGCTAGAAACCGCAGTTGTCGATGCGGGGGTCTATATTACCGGTGGTTTGAGTTACCCTTTTTATTATAAGCGATTAGGGTGTTTGAGTCCCCCAATCATATTGTATGATTTGTTGCTTGTGTTACCTTGATATGCAGGGAGGTTTGAGTCGCCCATTGTGCATATGTATATAACCTCTAGTTTGTGTGGCCACACGTATTGCGGCCCTACCAGCCCGTGGGATCGCTCATATTTTATGGTGGTTGAGCTATAAAATCTAGGCTAAATTTTTAAAGAGCATGTCAATCCTTTTTCCCTATCCCAACATGTGATATATTTATATATGTATGTATAGGCATTTGATTTGAATCATTTGAAACTATATATCATGGCATTCTATTATCCTTACCCTTGAATTTCATGTTAGAGTTTAGCATGCTAACCATCTTCGTACGTTGTATCCTAATGCGATGCAGGAACTGGTAATACTTCTACTCCTTCTGCTCTGTGATTAGGGTTAGAGAATAGTTCATGATCTTACATTGAAGTAATGAGCTTCCATAATCAGAAGTCTACATTTCATGTTTTGGTCTCTTATGTCTCGGAGTGGTTAGAGTTGTTTTTGGCTATAGTCGGGGCCATGTACTGATGCTTTATTGATATTTACTTTGGAAGAGGCTTTGTTTGGATTACTATCGATATTGGGCGATGTTGCTCAGTTGTTTTGGTCGATCAATAGTTATCGATTATAGACATATCCTTTATTTTGTAAATTTTTCTTTTTATATGTTTGAAATTCATTCAACAACAGGGATATCATATTATTGGGTTAAGTACAGTAGTGGTGGTCTCCGGTCCATGTGGGACTTGAGATGCCCATCATGGATATACCCTGGTTTGGGTCGTGACATCATTCCTATTCTGATGTCCTTTAGTGTCGAGAAGTTAGCCCATATCTATGTTCATAAGATAGTCCATTTGCATGGGATGCCTATATCTATCATTTTAGATTGAGGTTCTGTGTTCACTTCTATCCTTTGTAGAGATTTTTAGAAGGATTTGGGTACTCAGGTGGATCTTAGTACAACCTTCCATTCGCAGATAGATAGCGAGTAAGAGAGGTCTATTTAGGTTCTTGAGGACATACTCTAAGCCAGTGTATGGATTTTGAAGGCTAGTGGGAGAAACACTTAGCCTTGGGAGAGGTTGCATAAAAAAACATTTATCATTTAAGTATTGATATGGAACCTTTTGAGGATTTGTATGGTAGAAGATGTTGTTCCCCAATTAGATAGTTTGACACTTCTGAGATTAGACCTCGTAGAATTGATTTGCTTCAGGAGTCATTGGATAGAGTCAAGATGAATCAGGATAGGTTGAGAGCAACTCAAGTAGGCATAAAGCCTATACAAATCGTAGGATTTGTGACTTGAGATTTGGTGTTTGTGATTGGGTATTCCTATGTGTTTTTCCCATGAAGGGTGTGATGATATTTGGGAGGAAAAGCATGCACAGCCCCAGATATATTGGACCCATTGAAATTCTTTCCATAGTTGGTGAGGAGGCTTATTAGTTAGCCTTGCCTCCAGATTTTTCTTTAGTTTATCTAGTTTTTCATGTTTCTATGTTGTGGTGATACATTTCTAATCCATCTCATATGCTTAGATAGGACTCGATCAAGCTAGATGAGCGGTTGTTCTTCGTGGCAGAGCCTATTCTCATTTTAGCTAGTGATGTCAGGCGGTTGCGCAATAGAGAGATTCTTGTAGTTAAGGTTCAGTAGAGGCCCCTCCCAGTAGATGAGGCTACTTGGGAGATCGAAAGTAAGATGCGTACAAAGTATCATCACTTGTTCGAGCCTTCAGGTACATTATAATCTATGACTTTTGTGGATGAAAGTCATTTTTGTAGTGGATATTATAATGGCCCTATAGGTTATTTTTCATAATTCGTCTTATTTTCATCACTAAAGCTTTTCTATAGCTACCCTATGAAATTTATGACTTGCTGGAACGTACAATTTGGTTATCGGGCAGTTCATTGAGTGTTTAGAGACAAATCCCTATTTTGAAGTCTTCACTGGTTTGAATTGTCTACCGGGCAAAACCTTCAGTGAAACAACATCATATGTCAATTCAGACTATTCCAACAACTCTGGAATGTCAATTTTAGGCTATAAGGACTCTTGGTTTGGGTCTCGAGGAAATCTGGCTTATTTTGAGCTATTGGTCAGAAAGTTTAGAAAATAAAAATTAGGCATGGGACCTACTGTCTAACCCCTAATCATAACACAGTTCTTAAGGCTACAAGTTACTCCAAGCTAACCCATAAATTGGCATAAGCTGTAAATGTTGAAAGAAAGATAATAAAATGTTATGTGGAGGTAATTTAATAAAATATCTGAATAATCAAATTCATTACAAAGGGGTCTAAAATACATCGCTGAAAAACATAACTAATTGTCTGATTGTCTAAAAGACTCTAAACATGATGAGCTGTTGGGACAGTTCCCCAACTAACTCTAACTACTAAAATAACATGAGCTGAAATATAGAAAATCAAGATAAATACTATAACTAGTCCTCGACTGATGATGACTCACCGACGTTGCATCTTAATGAAATAGGAACGGACTACGTGCGATATGGGAATTGAGCATCCGACCATATGTTATAAGACAACATAGTGTAAAATAGAGTATGCGGTCAGTACTTTTAATATAATGGTATGTTGGATAGGGACTAGTTGATATACATATAGGTACACAACATGACTACATAAACATATAAACAAATACAAGACCAAGGATAAACATGTACTGAAATAATCTGAATAACTGATATATGGACACTTGGTCATGCAAACCTGAACTGATATAATCTGAATCCTGAACTAAAATTGTGGGAGCTAAAATTTAACCAACATGTCCCAATCTGAGATAATTCGGGTCCAACCTGTACCCTAGTTGGAAGGGTGTCAGTACCTTGCCAAAGGTACCAATTGGTTTTGTGGATCCACTAAACTAGTGTCCCAAAAGGTTAGGGTGTCAGTCCTCTACTAGCGGGTGACCCCTGAGAGAGTGCAAACCTCAACTAGCGTTTGACCTCTTTTAACCTATGCTGGCAATGTAGTGCTGGAACTCAAGGACTAATACTAAAGGTCTTAGTCCTTTGCTGGCGGGTGAGACTTAATCCCTATGTTCGTTCTGTGCTAAGTCCTACTCCCAACTAAATTGACATTTAGACTAATAAAAGTTTAACATAATTAACAACTGATAAATTCTCAACATGAATATCATAATCTTATTATAGTGATGCAATCATGATCTGAATGACTTGTGACTTGAAAATCTAAAACATGCGGGAATATCTAGGTACTGGGTGTTCATAATCCACCAGCACTGAATAATGCAAACTGATCATGGTAATTATGGAACTAGCCACGGTATGGAAAATCATGATTAACATTCAATACCTTAATAATTTGTCAAGATGTAGACACGTGCACTATTAAAGATATGGAAACACAAATACTCATGAGGGATTATATTTTCATGGTTCATAATCAAAACAATTGACAGAAGATTCAATAAATTTATGGATAACTTGGAACCCTATAAAAGGTAAAAGAGTTTTACACTTGAACATAAAGAGAGTTTCTTAGAACTCAATAGGTAGAAGGGACCCATTGATGAATATCCCACATACTTGGTATTAAGAGCTTTATAAAATTCTGTGGAATTGATCTTGCTCTTGAGAAACCCTAGTCTATTTGAGAAAGATTGAAAAATTGTCTCTTTGATCTCTTTTGGTTGGAATATAGTTAACTGATAAATTTGAGGCTTTTGGATATTTTATATCACCCCTTGGAAGCCAAAATGACATAGGTTTGGCTTTTAAGGGAGTGGGAAAAGACATAAAAGTCCCTAAAAAACATGCAGGAAAACCTGCTTGCAGTCGTCATGACTAACCTCATGACTCGTTATGATTGTTACGAGTTGTGGTCTGAGTCAAAACTTGGGATCCTGGGATCTTAGGTTCATTCAATTCTAACTACAACTCGCCACCTAACAACTCGTTATAACTGACTACGAGTCATTGGGTGAAGTCATAATCCGAGGTTGGGTCCTTGGATCATACACTGGTCAAGCAATGGGTCCACACAATGACTCATAAGGTCTGACTATGAGTCCTAGGCTACACTCGTAACCAATAGAAAGGATTCTTGAATGAACACTGTTGAGACTACAAGTCCTTCACAACGACTCGTAATATCTAATAATAAATTGTGGAGTGGATTCATGGTCACTGGGCAGAATCTTGGGACCCTTTACTATTATGACTACAACTCCTTGTAATGACTCATAAGGTATAGTTATGGGTTGTCAAGTGAGTCATGATCACTAGCTGCTGACAGACTCCTGGAGGAAAATTTCCATAAATTTTTTCCACAATGCCAGATTGAGGAGGGACTTTGGCATTGCAAAGCTAATTAAATGTCCAGTCTCTTTGAGTGGTTTAGAACATGAAAGCTCAATGTATTACACCAACTTTTAGTTGAAACAATATTAAATGAAAAATTTTCCTGTGCCATTGAGTTTAGAACTACAAATTTGGTACTATAGCATAGTCCATTTATAATATACTGGTTTCTTAATAAATCTCGACAGATTGGCGAACACTTAGAAAATTCCATGTCTCAGTTGTATTCGGTGCCATCACTAATAGCGATGCTAGGGTTTGCAATCAAGATACCTTTGGTAGGCACTAAGTGCTGCGATGCAGTGCTATGTCATGATAAGAACTCACAATGGCAGCCATCACATATCGCGATCGTGAGTAATGAGTCATGATAGAGACTATCAAACACATGTAAAGGGTAAAAATACCTCATTTATAGCCCATTTTTCCCATTCTTCATCCATTTTCTGTAGACTTAAACCCTAAGGAGTGGAAAAGCTTAGGATTAAAGCTTTTAGGGGATTTAGGAGCTTGGGTAACAATTATTACCCAATTTTCCTTTGGATTTTAGGTAAGATTCTTCCATTTTCATGATTAATTTGCCTTTTACTTCCCTATAATCCATAAACCTTGGTGGGTTGATTTTAATAACAATATCATTGAAATTTTACCCATGTTTGAGGGTAATTACTCCTTGAGCATGAGGGAATGTTGAATTGGCTTCAAAAATGCTATTTCTGAATATGGGACCCACATGGGATTTTGATGTGATTTTTGAACTCAAAGTATAATGGTGTAATATGGGTATCATTATTCTCGTGTTGTGGAGTAGATTGTGATTTTAATAGCTTGGCATCTTGCTGAAGTTTCTTAGAAGGGAAAGTCAGTGATTTAGTGGATTTTTTGAGCTTTTTTCACCGTCCAAGTAGGCTAGGTTTTTTCCTTTCATATATTGAGCTATGTCATAGTCTATTTATGATATTATGTTTAATTTGGGATGGGTTTTTTGTGTTGGTGATCAAATTGATAATACTTGGGTTAGTTGGACTTTTTAGTCTATTCAAATACGATAATGTTGGTGCTTTGGGTTGGTTGCTAGATCTTGAGCAGAATTTCCATATAAGGGCTAATTAAGGCTTATTTGACATCTAAAAGTGGATTAGATACCTTAGCCTAGTCTGTGTTAGAAATTGCATAGTAGTGGATTTTGGGGATTTAGAAGTAGGCTCTTAGCCCACCTTAGGCCAAAATTTGTGTTAGCTATTGAAGACCTTTTATACGCTTGTTATACATCTTGAAATTACATATTGAGGTAATTTTGAGAAGCTTTGGCAGTTATGATGACAATGGATTGAATATTGAAAGTTGAGGCTTATTGATTATGCTAGATTGTATTATCGAATATGCTAGTGGTTATGATAATAATTAAGCTAGTGATCATGCTATTGCTTACGATGTTGAATATATATACTTATCAGTTCAATTTTGATAATTTATTATGATATAATAATACATGGTTATCGGTTGAGTCCAAATAATGAGTATGATATTGATAATATATATATTGGTTCAAGATTGGATATGATTATGCTATTAATGACATATATACCTATTCGAGTCGGGATAATGACTATGATATTGATGATATATTTATTGGTTTAAGTCCATCTACTACTTATGATATTAATTATATGATATCGGTTCAAGGCCGACAAGAGAGTATGATATAGGGACAATATTGATATTAGCTTGAGTTTGGAAATTAAAAAGTGTTATAGTGTGGCATAATATGGATAGATTTTGGTTGTACCTTGATATTTGGTAAATGATGGTGGTTCGGGTTATACTATCTTTGTGTATGCCCTCTACACATATAGGGGCCTACATTGGCTTATTTACTTTTCCATATTTATTGGCTTATGGAAGCCAATTTTGTAGTTATAATCACATGTGTTTGATCCTTTATGTTATGCTATTATCCCGTTATTTACTTATTCATGTACAACGATGTTGGAGTTATTTTAGGTTTGCTTTCTTAGCCTGAATTAGTTATGCTATCTCACATTTTATCATATTGATATCATGATTTTGCTGAGTCAGCCGATGATGCCTACTGAGTACCAATGATTTTGGTACTCATATTACACTTCTATATTTTTTTTCTAGATCCAAGTACCAGTTATCATTGTTGATTTGAGGATAATGTTGTGTTTGATTTTGGAGTTAAGGAAAGCTCTTAGAGTTTGAGTTGCCCCATTTCTTTCCATCTTACTTATGTCTAGTCTCTAGTGTCAAGACAGTATTGTATTGACTATTTTAGACTTGGGTTGTATTTACAGTTGCTCTCGTACTGGCTCTACCAGGTCGTGGGATGGTTTTCTATATTATGGATACCTTTTGACTATTTCTATTGCATTGCTTATTTATGTATCTAACTGCCAATTTTGCTCTTTTTAGGGCATTTCCATCAAGTTATCCCATTGCAAATGACTCTAGACTAGGGTTTGACTTACCTACTGGCGAGATAGAGTAGGTGCCATCAGGACTCGAAAATCTGGCTGTGACAACTTATAATCATATGATATGAGACCTCATAAAATTTTGATTATTTTATTTTTGTGTGTCTAACAAACACTGAGGACCTTTCGACAGTGAAAGTTAGACTCATATGACCCGTGGGTTCCTTTAGGATGGAGTGAGCTATATAGTTCAGGCTAATGGTTTAATCTCTCATGTTTATGACCCTTGTTCCTATCCTGACATCCTATATATGTTTATAAATAGTGCATGTGGTTTTGACTGGTTTTTGGAAATTCTATTATTTTATCCCTTACTCTTGAGTTAAATTCTAGTGCTCGGCCTACTGACCATCCCCAAAAGCTACATCATGTAATAATGTAGGTTCAGAGGACCTTTTTGTTGTTTTTGTCCAGCGTTAGGTATTCTAATTTATCTGTTGGTTTATTTTGAAGTTGAGAGCCTTCATCTTTTAGAAGGCTTGGTCATTTTAGTATTCTTTTTTATTGGTGTTAATACTATTTTTTGGATTTTCTTTTGTCATAGTTGGGGCCATATCCCAACTTAGTTGGTTTTCTTGGTTTAGAGGATTTTATGGATAAGATCAGGAATGCCATTGAGATATTGTTTTGACTCCTTAAATTTTCTTTTAGTATTATTTACTCATCATTAGTCTGGTTGGCTTCTACTATTTATATATATGTTCTCTAGAGGTAAGGCTAAAGAGGTTGTCTTCGGCCCATGGTGGGCTTGAGATTGCATGTCATGGACAGGCTCAGGTTTGGGTTGTGACAATCATAGTATTAGGACACGGTTCAGGGTCACTGAGTCTCCACAAAGTCGGGTTTAGTAAATTCCCTTTTATGGGTGTATAGCGTGCCACACTTTTAAGAGGGAGGCTACAAGGCATTTATGAATTTTTTCCTTTCTTGAGTTCTATTTTGGGATATAGAGTTTAGTTGCTATGAAACTCCTCTAACTCCAGGCTTACTCATATTTTAGATTATGCCTCCCCAATGATCTGATGGTTGTATAAAATCTACTAGACCCTCTGTTCCACCCGGGGAAGATAAGGGGGGAACTCGCTCTATTTATAGAGTGCAAACCTGGTCTAGTGTTCCTTCTCCTGACTGTGCTGCATCACATGGGGTTCTATTGGTCCCTACTAGTCCTCCTCAAGTTCTCCAGACTGGTATACTTATACTCAATCGCCTTAAAGAGGTATCTCTAATGTGAAGTTTCGTCAGTTTATTTATACGTTTGCTCAATTGGTAGCATCACAGTCTTGTTAGTCAAATTATGTTTGTTTTGTTGTTTGTTCATCTGAGGTCACTCGAGTTGGACAGCTTATGAGTCTGAATCCCCCAACCTTTATAGGATCTAATGTTAAAGAGGATGCTCAGGGGTTTATTGATGAAATGGAAAAGATCTCTAGGGTGATGCATGTTATTGATTTGAAGGGTGTGGAGTTTACTGCTTATCAAGTGAAGGATGTGGTTTACTAGTGGTACGAGGAGTGTGAAGTGATTAGGGTGATGATGGTAAGCCAATTATGTGGGATGACTTTTTAGGTACTTTTCTTGACCATTTCTTTCCTCAAGAGATGAGGGAATCTATCGCTAAAGAGTTTTTGAACTTGAAATTGGGTAAGAAGAGTGTTAAGCAGTATGCTTTATAGTTTCAGCAGTTGTCCCATTATGTTTCAGAGTTGGGGAATAATATAAGGTCTATAATGTGGAAATTTTCTTCTAGTTTGTCCCGTGATTTGGTGTTAGAGTGTTAGGCTGTTATGTTAAATAATGATATGGACATGTCCCAGCTGGTGGTTTGTATGTAGTAGGTGGATGATGAGAAAAAGTAGTAGGTAGAGATAAGAGAGTGGCAGAACAAGATATTTAGATATTTAGAGTAGGGCATAAGTTAGTAGAATAAAGGGATAGATGGTAGACAGTGGACTAAATGGAAGAATTAGGGAAATTCTTATCGACCGCTAGTGCTCCCTATCCTAAGACTCTAGATGATCCTCATTTTTAGGCTAGCAGAGGTCCTAAGTCACAGGGGGCCCAGTCTCAGGCTAGTGGAGCTCAATTAGCCCCACTATACCATCTATGTCGATGTTGTGGGCAGCTTCACTGTGGATATTGAGTCAGAGAGGGGGGGATGAAGCTTGTGTTTTAGTTGTGGTGAGACTGGTAAACTACAGTGAAATTATCCCATGGCTAGAGTTGCCACTAGAGCCAATAAGGTTCCGATCGACATTTCTTTTGCTTCGAAACTTAAGGGCACCACTTCAGGAGTCGACAATGGTCAAAATCGTCTCTATGGACTTGCTACTCATCGTGAATCTGAGGAATCCCTAGATGTTATCACTAGTATGCTATAACCATTTTCTAGTGATGTTTATTATTTGGTTGATGCAGGTTCGTCCTTATCTTATATGACCCCTTATGTGGCTCTACACTTTAGTTTTGGTCATAAAAATATTTTTGACCCCTTCCCAATTTCTACTCCTATAGGTGAGTCTATAGTGCTAGAAAAATCTATAGGGGTTGTGTGGTGTCCGTTTTTCATAGAGAGTCATTAGTGGATTTGATTGAACTTGATATGGTGGATTTTGATGTGATCTTTTTGATGGATTGGATCCATTCGTGCGATGCTTCTTGGGATTGTAGGTCCCCAAAAGGTCAATTTCCATTTTCCTAACGAATCAGTGATAGATCGGGATGGGAGTTCCTTAGTATCCAAAGGGAGTTTTATTTCTCATCTTATCATCTTAGAGCTTGGAAGTTGATTTCCAAAGGTTGTTTGTATCATCTAGTCGTGTTAAGGACTCTAACTCTGAGGACCCCTTTTTTCATTCTGTCCATATGGTTAATGAATTTCCTAAAGGTTTTCCCGATTATCTCCTTGGAATTTCTCCTGATAAGGAAATAAGTTTTGGGATTGATCTTCTATCCTTTACTCTTATTTCTATTCAAATTCATTGTTATTTCAAGAATATTTCTCTTTCCTTAACTTTAATTTACATGGTAGTATTAATTTGTAGAATATTCATGTGATTTGAATTGATGTGTTTGAAATTGGGTTGAGGGGTTTTGATTATTTTTTCTTGAATTGTTTGTCCCTTGTTTTAAATAGAATATTCATGTTTTAATTGATGGTTTTGGGACTGAGTTGGTGTATTGTTGTAATGGTTGGAATGGGGGACATGGGTTTCCCTAAATTGGATGAATTTTGGATTGATAATGTTATTAACCTCAACCCTCTTTACCATCGTAGTTTTAAAGATGGTTATTCATATAATTTAACTTGTTTTGAACCCATTGCATTGCATTAAAGGATAAATGGATAACAATGGTTTTGGAATGCCCTTGGTGGCCATGGATTTTGATTTTAAATGGAACTTGGGAGTCTAATAGTTATATGGATTGGTTAGGCATAAATGGAATATATTGAAAGCATATTGGTATAACGATACCATTTTCGTAAAAACCTTAATAAATGACTCTTGGGTTAATGGTTGGTTTATGTGCAAACTATTTTAAATTATGATTAAAGGGAATTGTGTTGATCACCTTGAAGGTGTATGTCCTAGAGGGACCTACTCTATAAACAATGTTTGCGGATATTGGGGGTCTGTATAACCATGGGCCTGGATACACATTATATTTTTTATGGATATCACCTTAGTGTCTTTAGCCTTTCCTTGATTTCCTCGTTGTGTGCAACTAACATATTCTGCGGCCCTTTTGGCTGGGGGAGTCAGAACCATATAGCCCGTGGGTGACTTTAGGATGGAACGAGCTACATAGTTCAGGCTAGTAGTTTAAATTCTCATGTTCATGACCCTTGTCCCTCTGCCAACATCTTATATATTTGTATAAATGTTGTACATATGGTTTTGACTAGTTTTTGGCAATGACATTATCTTATCCCTTTTCCCTGAGTTACAAGTCAATGCTTACCCCACTGACTATCCTTAGACGTTGCATCATTTTATAATATAGGTACAGAGGATATTTTTGTTACTCTTATGCAACATTAGGTGGTTAAATTCGTCTGTTGGTTTGCTGTGAAGTTTTGGGCCTCCATATTTTGGAAGGCTCGATCATTTTATTGTTATTTCATATTGGTCTTAGTACTTCTTTTTGGACTTTCTTATGTCATATTCGGGTTCATGTCCCAACTTGGTATTCTTGGTTTAGAGTTTTTGTAGATAGGATTGGAAATGTCGTTGAGGTTATGTTTTGACACTTTAAATTTTCTTTTGGTATTATTTACTTATCATTGGTTTGGTTGGCTTCCGCTCTTTATATATATATGTGCTCTTCAGGTAAGGCTAAGAGGGTTGTGTCCAGCCTATGGTGGGATTGAGATTACCCATCATGGCCAGTCCCGGGTTTGGGTCGTGACATATGAGCTCACAATGGGACCCATGAAATTGATCCCCCATGCATCGAACAATTCAACTTTAAGATTAGGCTTGAGAGGTATCTCATGCATCCTTGAAATACCCCTTTGTATTTGGCATTGAGGACATATTTTGAGAGACTCAAACGTATCTCTATAGAGAGTCGGCCATTAGTATCCACTTTGAAGAATCTACGCATTTGTTGTAATAACACCATGATGTCCATCGAATTGAAAAGAGTGTCAAGCCTAAATAATAGCATTTCATTTCTGACTCCATGACACACCAACAAATCATATCATCTACACACTATCCAAACAAGTATAGTTCATCCCAAAAGTACTTCTTCTAATCAAATAAGAATCTCTTCTTTTGATAACAATTAAGATAAATAGGAAGTCATACACTTACAATGTAATTAGCATAGTCCACATACAAAGGATCAATACACCTCAGAAGTGACATGACTAGCTCATTGGGGAAGGTGTCATCAATTTTGATCTTACCCAACTTCTCATGATTTGACTCAAGGTGATAGAGGTGGTCAGCTACTTGATTTTCACACCCCTTTCAGTCCTTCACCTCAAAATCAAATTCTTGTAGAAGAAATATCCACCTAATCAATCAAGGTTTTGCCCCTTTCTTTGTCATGAGCTATCAAAGAGCTACATGGTTAGTGTTGTCATGCCCCAAAAATAATAAAGACAATCAAAAATAGTATACACTTAATTTACCAGCACTAGGTTACATACACAAGGTTATGGGACAATAATAAGAAAGATACCCAATATAAGCTATATATATACGCAAGGGAGTTGTATTAACAAAACTGTAAAATACAATACTACTTGATGTCCATGAAGCCTCTAGTTAGTCTAACACACTACAATACAAGTGACTAGTTGGTATAGGGTCTATCATGCCCAACTACGGACCTGTACATATAATATAAAATACTAGGCATAGATCAACTCTAGGGAGAGATGGAGCTCACCAAAATATCAATTGAAAATGGCAATAAGGCCTAACGTGGACGTCTGCTATCCTGAGAATCTGAGCCTGCATTATTAAACATGGTACCCCCAGGACGTTAGTACATAAACAACATATACTAGTATGAAAGTAGATAGAATAACAACTGAACAAGTGCAGAAGCTCATATGAGTAAAATATCAAAGTGAAAAATGTATAAGCAAAAGGTAACACCTATACGACATGAAATTGTAGACTATGAACCAATCTTATCCATACCTTATATAATATTTAGAAATGCATTTATTATAATATGGAGCCTATAATTTTTCTAGGAAATGTATTTAACCTATATGTATATGAATGATCATAAAATGGCCTCCAAAAGGAAATCCGAGGAAAGTATAATGCATATGTTTCTCAAATACTCGATGCAATGATCTCATACAAATAACTATTATCAAAGTCTTTATCTAAGTATGCCACACCTAGAGGCTCACTATAAGGTTCTGTCCACCAGCCATATATGTCATATATTGGTTCTAGTCAGAGGAAACCAATGCATAATGTTCCAGCTGACTCCTTATACAAAGGATGTCCTAAAGACTAATACACCTAATGATTAGGCTCACTATAGTGGTCTGGTCTCGATCCTATGCATAGAATCAGATCGAGTCATATTCCAAGCTAAACCTATGTACCCTCTCATCATTAAATATTTATCAAATAGTGCCTTGAAGGCCTGTAACATGTGAATTACAAGAATGATCGTTTAGCTGACATATAGAAGTGTAACTACACTATTACTATTTACTTTTACTCCTAAAGTATGATATATATACATACATATATTATGGCCTAAGGTCTTCAAGTAGAGAAACATATGATAATATGGAAGTATGATAAGTGATGATTTTATCAATCCTTCTCACTACAAATTTGTGCACATTACCTTGTTTGGAATGAATAAATGAGACATATTGGTGATAAAATTCACTAATATCCACTCTTTGCTGGCACAGAGTCGAGGATATCAAATGATGTGGATTGGAGTTGAAAATGGTCAAAAGAGAGCATGAAAAGTGCAACTAAAGACTTAGCAAAGAAAGGCCTCAGGTACCGTGGTCGCATTCTGCTAACCACGATCATGGAAGTTACCTGTAATCGCATAACTGTGGTCGCAGCCAAACCTGTACGACCATGGCTTAGTGGAAGAAATCAACCCTAGGGAAAATCTAGAAATGCACGTGGTTGATCCTAATTTTGACAAAAATACTCAAAACATAGAATCATGGATGAATATTCCATCTTCCCCAATTTTTAGGTTTAGCTCTTGAATTGATAGCCACCATTTTATGGAGAAGAAAATATTGTATAATTTTGGGGTGAAGAATACATTGGAGACTTTCTAAGTGGAAGATTATCTCCCTTCCATTGTTGACTTGTGGGAGTGCTAAGTTTGAAGTAACATTTGCTTAAGCTTCAATAAATCACTTTAATTGAGATTATGGGTATATGTATGCTTATTTATCTTATGCGTAGCTAGATCTGCTTCTTGGGGTTATGTGTGAATAGGGTTTAAATTGTGTGTAGGTTGTTATTGATTAGACTCTATTTAGTAGTTCATGTCTATGGGTTTTGTCATTGCTATGGTAACTTCATTGGGATTTGATGGGTAAAAGCCCCAAATACTCACATGGGAATGATGATTCAAAGCTCCATTCTCTTGAAAACCTAGAGCCATTTTCGAAAGAAACATTTTTGGTGAAGTTTAGGAATCTATATCATCATTGAAAGAATGATGTGGAGACCAAAGAAATGATATACAATTTTGTGTGTAGTTTGCTAAATTTTAGACATAACTGTAAATGTGAGGTTGAGTATACCATGGGTATCATCCTAGAAATAGGGATGCCTAGATTGAGGTTGTGGTTACCAATTGTTGAATACACCTATTAGGTACTCGAAAGAATCAATGGGTGAAAGTTTTGTGTTTTGCTGAAAGAATTGCATCAAAATCTATAACCAAACCTACCCATATTTGACTTACTAAATTGATGTTGATTGATAACACCCACATATCACTCCCTTAGTAATGCATAATCCCAAGATCCGTGCATAGCTGTTAAAACTCTAATTATTTATTACCCCAAATTTATACTAGAAAAACCCAAAAAGAAACAATAGTGTAGATACCTATCTCCCCCATTTTTACATTTTTGTAATATTGGTTTGGATTTAACTTGTATCTATTATTTCAAAGTTACTTGATTTCCACTCACATTGTTCCTCGTAAATTTATCCTGACTCCCAAGTTGGGTATAGATATCGACACTTAAATTGACGTGTAATTTGAGCATTATTAAAAATGGCGTCGTTGCTGGGGAACAATTTTTCGTATTAAGTTAGATTGAAATTTTAGTGACTTGCTTGAATTCAAGCTTGTAAATATTTTTTTTGTGATTTTCTTTTATAGGTTGCTTTTTATTTTATTTCACCTTTCTCTATGGCATTAAAAAATATGATGTTGGTAGTTGGAAGTCCTATATTGATGATCCCTGTCCATATTATGATGTACCAAACATCATGAGAGATTGTGACTATGTTCTCTGGAGAGAAATGGATTCACCATCTTGATCCTATAGGGAGTATAGGTGTTCTTTATATAGTAGTCGAGATAGATATCGGAGTGATTGTCCAAGTGCCCCATCCCCCTATTATACTAACTAAATGGATAGTTATTCTTATGAGATTGATAGGTCTTATGAATAGAAGAAGGAGGAGCAACAATCCGGAACCACAGGTATTGAAGCAATTCATCAAACTATTTTGTATTGGGTAACTAAAATCGGGGAGAATATAGAAGACTTGCATCAATCCTATAGGGTATTTAAAAGGGAAAATGTCAAGGCAAAGGAATTAGGCAAGGACATAATTCATGAAAACACCACAACCATGCCCATTTTCCAAGAGGATGCTAATCAAGAAGATAAACCAAGCTATGATGATGAGCTTGGTAGAGAAGATTCCTCAGTGACTTCCCAATCTACCAAGTCAAATGAGGAAGAAGAAGACAAAATAAAAGGAATGGTTTTAGAGTATCAAGAAGAATCAAGGAAAATCTTTTATGATGACTCTAGATCATCCTGGGGTAACGATGCTTTGGAGTAAACAATTTCAAAATTAGGTTTTGGACCTCATTCAAATCACTTATTAACATTGTTCTTGGAGGATGTGATGAGAATCCATATACCTAGGAAAATGGTGGATCATGGGTAGAAGGAATCCGATTCTTATATTTTAGAGCTTGCCATTCCAAAAAAGCATATGGAACCCCACTCATGAATGGCTAAGGAACTCAACTTCCAATGTACAAGGAATGGCCTATTGATGTCCTTACCTTTTCCCAAAGAACCAATTCAGCAATTTGACATAAAATTGGTTAAAAGGTTCAAGTCTTTAAAATGGTGAGATCGAAGCTTGCTTGCCATTTCCTCGCCCCTTCCAAGTTTTACCTTGGAAGATCTAAATCTTTTGTCCCCTTGCCACTCATTTCATATTGAACAAAAGCTGGGATAGAGATTCAAATTTTCTAAATGGAAACATAAAAAGAAGTAATGGAGGCGTCATGCGATAACGTTAAACTAAGAGCTTAATGGGAGACAACCGATCATGCCACGAAAAGTGGCACATATCCTTTAGATTTATGCATATTAGAGTAAATTTTAGTTTTTTTTGTTTTGTTGCATGCATAATCCATGAAATATGGTGTTATGAGAAATTTTGGTTGGCTTTGAAAAAGAAGTATGTGAAATTGACATATTTGAATGAACAATAAGTGCAAGAAATCTGATTGTTTGGTATTAGTTATTGCGACCGCGGTATGTGCCACCGTGATCATGGAGGCCGTGTAACTGCGATCGCATAACTTGGACCACGATCGTGGTCAAATTAGGTTAAAATGACTATCCGAATGCCATTTTCCCATGTGCCTCATTTTTTATATTTTCTCTGAAGTTTGTGGCTTTACATTCCATATCCAACTACCAATTCAACCCTTGCATCATGTAAGCCGATAAGTTGTCTAAATCTCCTTGGTTTTAATATAACTACATGATTTGAACTCATAATGTACAAAAAGGGATTGAAATAATGTTTTCATTACCAAATTCATGCTTAGTTGTTATTGTACTGTGGTTAGCTCTTGTAGTTAGTGTACACACAATTGGGGAAGTCTTGAGTACCCAAAGTTAAGCCTTAAACCGCTTAAATAGAAGTGTATGGCACGTGTGCGATTAAATTCCCCTACAAAGACAATGCTCAATTTATTTAAGCTCAGAGCTGTGATCACACACTATAGGCTTGAAATTCTTTATTTATAGTCTTGTCATGCCTAGTTGAAATGAGGGATTTGGGGTTAAATTTTCATTTTAAACACCGTGCAGAAACTATCCAACCTGATCTTAGGTACTGCGATCGCAGTCTTGATAGCCGCTATCGCGACACCACTATTGCTGTTAACACTCTATGATCGCTATACGTGAGGCTAGATTTGGTAGACTTCAAAACTTCGGTACATTTACTGCTACCCTCAAAACTTTTCATAACACTACTATTTAATCTTGTCTGTATGATTTAGCTTTTTTTTGGTATGAATATACTAATATTTTTTTGAGTTGCATTACTTACAGGTTATCAACCTAAAAATGAGAGATTATGACAACACCAGATTTTTTGTCGCACAATGCTAAGACCTCTTATACGAGGAATTTTATAAGCCAAATCTACTCCTTGAATGAGGTATTATCTTAGAACAAGTTGAGGGGAAGCTCTCAGAATTCCATGCCAGACTCAATCCAATCCGGTGGATATGCTTTGCCCCAAAACCCTGCTATGCTAATGAGTAGTAGGTACGTGATTTATATGCAAAACCTAATATATCGTCTCTCATGAACCCAGTGATGACAATTAGGGGTAAGAAAGTTATCTTCGGAGTATAGCAGATTAATGCGGTCTATGGGCTCTCAAATGCTGACATGGGTTAGTTTCATCCCAAGGCATGTGAGCCAGGGACGTGGCTAGCAAACATTTTATGTCTTGGAAAAGTAGTTCCCTGGTCCTTCTCCAAGAGAGATATTTTAATGAACGACTTCACAGCAGAAGCCAAGCTTTGGCTAAACATCATATGTAGTCGAGTATCGCATGTACCCATATGACCATTGTCACTGATTTTCTAGCTCGGATAGTGGCTTTCATCCTATCTGGCATCCTTCTTAATATGGGCCAGATTGTTCTTTTGGAGTAAAGGTATTTCCAAAATCAATAAGGTACGCATCTTTTTTCCCTTCCCTTATCACTGAGCTTTGCAAGAGGAAAAAAGTAGAAGAGTATATTGCAGATACTTGGGTGCGTCCATGCTCCCACTTCTGCCCACTCAAATTTAGAGGTGAGGGCGCCCCAGTTCAGAGTAAGAAGAGGAAGATGTACATAGGCAAATTAATCTAGGAGGAAATAGACTCTTGCAGACCCTCATCAACTACTGCTTTTGATGACATCTCTATTTAGATGCAGGGATGAGAGAACTATTATTGAAACTACCTTAGGGACTGGGAGAGCCTTCGACTGCTCATCATGCATGTAGCATAGTTAGATTATGATAAGTACATAGTGGAGTAGCAGAAGTAGGTTGACATAATAGCCAGTTTGGAGAGAGCCTATTCAGCCTTAGCCGCCTCTCATAGGGACCTCAAGGTTTTGCATTAGAAGATGGTAAAGAGAGAGAAGAAAAGAAAAATTCTTTAGGACGCTGTGGAAAGGGGTGAAGGGCATCTTCATGGTGCTCAAACCTAACCATCCAATACCTTCTCCAAGATTGGATAGTGAGGATGAGTTCCTTGTTGGTGGTGATGATGCCGAGTTAGCAGGAGAAGATATCTCTCGACACACATTTACGGAGACCTTTTTACTCTGACTTGCCTGCACCTGCAGTGTGCACATTGCATTCTCTTAGTTGGGGGTACCGCAGGATGTGTATTGTTTTGGTGTTGTTTGACGGATATTTATGTTGGTGATTGTTTTGGGATGATGCTTTGGAAATTGTTTTAATTTTTTTTTGAAATGCTATACTTTGGGCACACAGTTGGTGCCCATATTTGATCGATTATCATGTTTTTCTTCTATTTTTAGTTTTTCTCATTTTACGATAGCTTTTATTTTGATTTTGATGACGCACAACAAGTTTGGCCCTACGATAGATTATGTGATGACATTCTTAAGGGCAAAGCATTGTGTTTGGGTTTTGAGGCATAGGTGCAGGGGAAGTCTGAGTACCTGTAGCGTAGATGTCAAAAATGCAAAGGAAGTCTGACTACCTGTGGCATTGTTTCTTGTAAAGTTAAAGTCACTTTGTACATCATTCGCGAATTCTGTGTAGCTATATGGGTATTTTTCCTATTTTCAGTCTAAATGTGGGACTAAGGCTTTGGTTGTAACCATAGTTTAGCAAATTGTGCGAGAGGCTAATGAAAAATGATCAACCACTTCTGTCCAAAATTTTTGAAAAATCAAGGGTATGGACATTAGCAATGCTGTAATAAAACCTTCTCTCTTTTTGTGGCTTCATAAATTTTGACTTATGAATAGAAATAGGAACTCTTATTTTGTCTCTTGTGGGAGGGGCATTTAAGCCCCCTTGGCAAATTTTGAATGTCATATGTGGCGAGATTTTGGTATTCATCTCTTGTACACTTGTGCTATCTAGAACTTGCCTCATTAGTCTTTCAAAGATAATTTTTATTGTATTTTGTTGGCAATGATCTTAGGACATCGTTGTGATTTTGGAAGACACTTTATCCTAAAATGCCTAGCCAAGCATGAATGTAATCCCTAGTTACCCACTTTGTGCCTTTAGATCTTTCTTTGGTAAACACATTAAAAGCCGTGAACCATTCTTTTAATCCCTCTTTTGAACCATACCCTCTGTGAACTTGAAATAATAACTTGAGGCTAAAATCTTAAGTTGGGGGTGGTAAAGATCGATGGAAGTAAGTTTGGGGCTACAAAGGTGTAAGTAAAATGCCTAATGTGCCTAAGCTTTGAAAATGAATGAATAGAAAAATAAAGAATTCAATAAAGTAAAGACGAGCATGAGAGTTGCGAGAAAAAGGAAGGAAAAAAAAGTGGTGAAGAAAGGAAGCAAAAAAATAGGCATGATAAAAGAGAGAAAAGAAAGAAGAAGTGGCCCATAGTCAAAAAGGAGGATTGAAAAGTGTGATGTAGATGTTTAAGGAAGGGTGTTGCCATTTTTTCCTAAATGATATCCTACCTTAGCCTGAACCTACGTTACAAGCTTAAAAAGTCCTTTGAGATATCCAACCATTTACTCTCTTTGTAGTGTCAATTAAAAATAGGGGCAAGCCTATAGTGTGACATTTGTTGCATAGAGATTTCTTTTGTAAGGGAGAGAGTTTTTGCACTTAAAATTCCTTGTTTCATAATTTGGTAGCTTGGTATGTGAAATTATTTTTCTTGTGAGGTTGACATATGAAAGAAGTTGAGGTGGGTAATTTTGTCACCTTCGGAGCAATGTGGCAAAAATAGTATAGCTTAGTTGTGGGCAAAAGGAAGCCACCTCTAGAGTATTGGTTTTTGTTTATTGGTTGCTCTTTAAAGTCCTATGTATCATTGAATGGTGCATCTGATGATGAGGGGTGTACTGGAAATTAGCTTAGACCGTATGCAATGAGCTACTTGTGGTTGCGACTAAAGTTGAAGTCATTGTGAGCTTTAAGGTATAAAGTTGGTCATAGAAAATTGTTGTCTTATGGTAAGAGGTAGTGTTGTTTGAGGACAAGCATATTCTTTATGTTGGGGGTGTTTATGCGTGATGATTTTACCACTTATTCTCACTAAATAGTTGCGCACATTACCTTGTTTTGAATGAATAAATGAGACATATTGGTTAAAAAATGCACTAATATCTACTCTTTGTAGGCATAGAGTTGAGGAGATCAAAAGATGTGGATTGGAGTTGAAAATGGCCAAAAGGGAGCATGAAAAGTACAGCTGAAGACTTGGAGCAAAAAGGCCTCAGGTACTATGGTCGCGGTCTACCAACCACAATCTTGGAAATCAAACAAAAGTCATTCAACCGCAATTGCGGTAGTTACCCATATTCCATAGCAGCAGTCGCAGTGAAACCCGTGCAATTGGGACTTAGCGAAAGAAATAAGCCCAAGTAAAAAACTAGAAATGCACGTGGTTGATCCCAATTTTGACAAAAAGACTCAAACCCTAGCATCATGGATGAATATTCCATCTTCCCCAATTTTTAGGTTTAGCTCTTGAACTGATAGCCTCAATTTTTTGGAAAAGAAAATATCGTATAATTTTTGGGTGAAGATTACATTGGAGACTTTCTAAGAGGAAGATTATCTCACTTTCATTGTTGATTTGTGGGAGAGCCAAATTTGAAGTAACATTCACTTAAGCTTCAATAAATCACTTCAATACAAATTGTGGGTATATGTATGCTTATTTATCTTATGTGTAGCTAGATCTCCCTCTTGGGGTTATGTGTGAATAGGGGTTAAAGTGTGTGGGGGTTGTTATTGATTAACCTCTATTTAGTAGTCATGTTTATGGGTTTTTCCATTTCTATGGTAACTTGGTTGAGGTTTGATGGATGAAAGCCCCAAATACCCACATGGGTATGATTAGTGAAATCTCCATGATCTAGAAAACCCAAAGCCATCTTCGAAAGAAAGGTTTCGGGTGACGTTTAGGAATCCATATCATCTTTGAAAAAGGGATGTGGAGACCAAAGCAATGATAGACAATTATGTGTGTAGTTTGCTAAATTTTCACTATCTTAGACAAAAGGGTGAATGTGAGGTTGAATATACCATGGGTATCATCCTAGAAATAGGGATACCTAGATTGAGGCTATGACTACACAATGTTGAGCACACCTATTAGGTATTTAAAAGAATCAATGGGTGAAAGTTTGGTGTTTTATCGAAAGACTAGCATCAAAATCTATAACCAAACCTACCCATATTTGACTTATTAAATTGATGTTGATTGATAACACCCACACTTCACTCCCTTAGTAGTGTATAATCCTAAGATCCGTGCAAACCTGTTAAAACTCTAATTATTCGTAGCCCTAAATTTATACTTGAAAAAACTAAAGAGAAAAATTAGTGTAGATACCGATCTCCCCTATTTTTTAATTTTTCATAACATTGGTTTGATTTAAGTTGTATCTATTATTTTGAAGTAACTTGATTGCCACTCACATTATTCCTTATAGATTCTACCCTGACTCTAAAGTTGGGTAAATATATTAACGATGACTGCCTTGCACTTAAATTGATGTGTAAGTTGAGCGTTATTAAAGTATCATGGAAACTTAACAAAAAGAGGGAAAGATAGATACTTATAAGCTTGATAGTAGAATGAAGGAATGCTATGTAAGGAAATATAAAGATTCTACTCTAGTAATTCATGATAATTATATTAAGATTAATAGGAAGGAGTACATGACATAGGGTTGTGCCTTAATAGCGAAGGAAGGTTTAGCTTAACACACCTTAGTGATTTATTAACTACAGTAATAATTCAATCCTCAACTTATTAAACCCGTGGGAGTGTAGCCTTTATCCTTCGAACCACTAGTTCCTGCTATCTGATATGCAATTCACTAGCTCTTGAAATTCAATCCCAACTCTAAATTTTATAAATTAACTTCTCAAAATTCCTTAACCTATATGCTCCGTAAGGACAAGGGTATTCTTCCTCTGGCTGTAATCATCTCCTTAATCCCTTTAGATTTCTTAGACTAACTCCCCTGGTTGGCAGGGATAGAAAAAGAATAAGGAAAGAGGGAAAGAGACAAAGGAGTAACCTTACTTCTTGTTTCCTGGAATTGATTTCCAGTGAATTAAGAAGTAATTCCCGCTTTTGTTTAATACTAGTTTAGAGACATTATTAAAAGGGGTTTCCCCAATAACTTGTACACTTATCATAACAGAAACAACATGCAAATATTATGTATATATATATATATTCCACTCTATTTGTTTTTCTTTTGTACCTCAGTTTTCTTTATAGGTTAAAGTTTTACTTAATTTAAGTAGCTAACTTGATTTAAAAAAATTTTGAGGTGCAACAAAATCCCCCACATAGGTTCATTCATTATCAAATGATTCTTGTACCTTACTTTCCATCCCATAACTATCCAAGACATTCTTAAGATCGTTTATTCAACTTCGGTCTCACTTGACCCATCATAAGGCCTTGTATTTGTAAATAGGCCTATCGGGTACATGTCAGTTAGCTAGAATACATCCAAATATTCTTTATAGAGCGTCACAACACATATAATACTCAAGAAATAACACATAAGGCTCCTCTTGGACTTAAACTTAAGAAATAGCGCACGAGGCTCCTCTTGGCCTAACACACAACTAAAATTCATAACCAACTATGTAACTTACCTTATACTCTTCATGTGCATACTGTTTTCATGTAAATATCAAGGCTTATAGGCACAAATCATGTACCTAAAAATATCAGGTAAGAATCAGATATCAACAGAACAAAATATAGTAGAAACTAATGATCTTATTAAGGGACAAGTAGTTCAAGAACCTTCTGATAGTTTTTGAAATAAATAAGAGTATTGAGTTTTCATATCCATTTTTATTCCCAAGTGGCTTCTTCTACATTCTGGTTCCTCCACAACACCTTTTTTGAAGTTATGTCTCTAGATCTCAACTTTCTGACCTGCTGATCAAATATAGCCATGGGGACTTCCTCAAATAATAAGTCTCCAATAGTCTCAAAACCCTCTATAGGGATGATGCAAGATGGGTTTCCTAAGCATTTACGTAGTATAGAAATATGAAATATCGGATGCACTACGGCTAACTCTGGAGGTAATTATAGCTCATAGGCTACCTAGCTAATTTTGCAAATAACTCTATAGGGCCTAATATATGGGGACTCAAATTACCCTTCTTACTAAATCACATAATGCCTTTCATAGGCGATACCTTCAAGAACACGAAATAATCAATTTGAAAATCTAAATCTCTACATCGTACATCTGCATATGATTTTTGCCTACTCTGGGCAGTCTTCGACCGCTCTCGTATTATTTTAACCTTTTAGACAGCTTGCTGGACTAGATCCGGACCCAATACTTGTGTTTCACCTACTTTGAACCAACTAATAAGTGATCTACATTGTCTCCTATATAGATCTTTGAATGGATCCATGCCAATGTTGGAGTGATAATTGTTATTAAAAGAAAATTCTATTAAAGGAAAATGATCATCCTAATTACCTTCAAAATCTAGCAAACACACTCTCAATATATCTTCGAGCATCTAAATGGTGCGCTTGGCTTGGTTGTCTATCTGAGAATGAAATACTATACTAAGGTTCACCTACGTACCCAAGCTCTTATGGAATGATTTCCAAATCTGAGCTTTAAATAGAGAACCTCTCAATGAAACAATGGACATCGGGGGCCCATGTAGGAAGAAAATCTCTTTTATATGTAGCATGGCATAATCTTCAGCCATTATAGAAGATTTAACAAGAAGAAAATGGGATGATTTCATCAACCGATCAACTATTACCCAAATAGAGTTATGTTTCTAATAAAAAAAAGGTAATCCTACATTGAAGTCCATATTAATAGCATCCTATTTCAACACAGGAATACAAAAGGTTTGAGCTGGGCCACTAGGTCTCTGATGTTCCGTTTTTACTTGCTGATAATTAGAGCATTGTGCCATAAATTCTTCTATATCATTCTTCATGTCGTTCAACCAATAGATCCTTTAAGATCATGATACATTTTTGTAGATCCAGGATGGATTGAATAACGAGAGCAATGTTACTCAGCCATAATATGTTGTCGTAACCCATCTATATCAGGCACACATAATCTACCTCGATACCTCAAGGTTCCATCACCTGCTAGTTCAAATTTCATGATTCAATAATGCTGAATTCCCTCTTTGTATTGGAGAAATAAGGGGTCATCATAATTCCTTTGTTTAACCAATGCCATAAGTGATGCCTCGACTGTATGGAGTACCACAACACCACCATCTTTGGAATCCATAAGGCAAATACTAAGATTGGCCAATTTGTGAACATCTATCGCTACTTCACGCTGAAAAGGTAAAAAATATGCTAGACTACCCATGGATAGCCGACTGTGACCATTAGTTACAATGTTACCTTAACCTGGATCATAGAGGATATCGACATCATAATCCTTCAGTATCTCAAGCCACCTCCTTTGCCTCAAGTTTTGCTCCTTCTGCTTGAATAGATATTGAAGACTCTTATGATCAGTAAAGATATCAACATGCACTCTATGTAAATAATGTCACCATATTTTAAGCGTGAAAACCACAGCTACAATCTCCAAGTCATGAGTGGGATAGTTTTTCTCATGCTTCTTTAATTGTTGAGAAGAATACTCTATAACTCTTCTATGTTGCATTAGGACACAACCCAAACTAACACCTAAAGCATCACAGTACACTACATATCCTTCTGTGCCCTCTGGAAAGGACAATACTGGAGTTGTAGTCAATCTATGTTTCAACTTTTGGAAACTTCTTTTGCAAGTATCTGAACTGGTACTTAACAACTTTCTACGTCAATTTGGTAATGGGGTAGAAATAGAGTAAAAGCCTTCCACAAATCTCCTATATTAATCGGCTAGCCCCAAAAACTATGCACCGCAGTAGGAGTGGTTGGTCGATTCTAATTCATCACAGCTTCTATCGTTTGAAAATCGGCTTTGATGCCTTCTCCTGATACCACATGACCAAGAAAGTCTACCGAGGTAAGCAAAAACTCACACTTAAAAAACTTAGCATACAATTGATGCTCTCAAAGTGTTCGTAATACTGACCTCAAATAATCTACATGCTCAACTTTGTTACGTGAATATATCAAAATATCATCTATAAATACAATCATGTATGTATCAAGTAAAGGTTTGAAAATCCCATATTTCATGTCCATGAAGGCTACCAAAGCATTCATTAGTCCAAATAACATGACAAGAAACTCAAAGTGCCCATATTTTGTTCAAAAGGCTGTTTTGGGAATATATGCTTCACGAATTCTTAATTGGTGATAACCAGACCTCAAATAAATCTTTGGAAAATATTTAGCTCCCTACAATTGGTCGAACAGATCATCTATTCTAGGAAGAGGATACTTATTCTTTATTGTCACGTTGTTTAGCTTCCTATAATCTATACATATTCACAATGTGCTGTCTTTCTTGCATACAAAAAACACTGGTGCACTACAATATGATACACTAGGACAAATGAAACCTTTTAAAAGTAAGTCCTTTAACTATTATTTTAGCTCTTTCAATTATGCAGGCACCATTCTATAAGGTAGAATTGATATTGGTTGGATATAAGGATCTATATCAATGGCAAAATTGATCTCTCTGACAGGAGATAATCCAGGAAGTTCATCAAGAAGCACATCTGAGTACTTGTTCACCACTAGTACTGATTCAAGGGTCGATGCCTACTTTTCAACCTCAATCTTTTTTACTTGGACTAGGTAAAAAACCCTTTACAATAAGTTTTTATGCCTTAAGAAAGGAAATAAACCTCCCTCTAGGAATCATAAAATTACCCCTCCACTCTAAGACTAGCTCTTCTAGGAAATTAAAATGAGCCATCTTGGCTCGACAATCAACTATAGCATAATAAGAGGATAACCAATCCATGCCCATAATAACATCAAAATCAACCATTTTAAGTTCATTCAGATTAGCCAATGTAGCACGACCACATACTATCTTTACACAATCATAATAGACCCATCTAGCTATAATAGAATCTCCTACTAGAGTCGATACTTCAAATTATTCTCATAACAACTCCTAATCTACTCCAAACTTCTTAGCAACAAATGGAGTAACATATGACAAGGTAGATCCTAGGTCTATCAAGGCATACACATCATGTGAAAATACAGCTAAAATACCTATAACCATATCTGTAGATGCTTATGAATCTTGTCGACCAGCTAGTGCATACATACAGTTCGATCATACGCTTGAATCGAGCCTTATGCCCCTACCAGATCCTTTACTGTTGATGCCTAAGGACTGCAAGAGAAGAAGACACTGATGAAGATAAAGTTGGTGCATCCCTGGAGGCTGTGGTCGATCACCTCTAATTTACCTCTTTGCTTGGAACAATCACATACTGTATGACCCTCTATACCACACTAGTAATGCACATTTAAACTATGTTGACACTCCTCTCCATATGTTCAGCCATACTACCTTCATGTAGGTCGAGGTGGTAACCCTCGACTAGCTCCCCTTTGACGTCATAATTCTGGTGCTCTAGAAGTCTGACTCTACTCATGCCTGTGCCTCAAGAACTGAGTTGGATCATTAGATGTGGAGCACACAACTTATTGGGTATATCTAGGTGGCCCCCTACTAGTGAAAGCTCAACTATTTCCCTGATACTGGATGGTAGTCCTAGCAGTCTTACTCTACTCTCTCTCACTATCTACCTCATGATTACGTTGATCCTCCTCCAAATGCTGAGTACGCAACATGATTCTTTCTATATACAAATATTTATTCATAGTAGAAATAAAAAGAAGGTCCTTCAAGGGACCCGCAAGGCCATTTACAAAGTGATGAATCTATTTTGCTTATATGATAATCACCTCTGGATCATATTTGGACAACTATGTAAACTGCAAACAATACTCCTTGATTCTAAGATTACCCTACTTTAAAGATTGAAATTCATCCATCTTTTCCTCTCAGAGCTCTAATGGCATGAAATGATCCATGAAGGCTTTTGCAAATTTTGTCCATACCGTTGGGGGAGTTTCCTGACCTCTTGAGGCAACCCACGTATCATACCAATGAACCAAAACATCTTTCAGTTGATAGGCATCCAATTCAACTACATCTGTATATGATACCCGCATCACCTTACAAATTCTATAAGCCCCATCAATGAATTATTGAGGGTCCTGTGCAAGATTAGAACCTGTTAATTCTGGTGGATTCATACGGAGGAAATTTTGATCTTAGATTTGGATATCTCTCCCTGAGTAGCAATAGATATATCCATATTTTGTCTTTCAATTTGAGCGACAACAAACTGTGTAAGCAACTGTATCGCTATATTATGATCTGGGTCTAAGGCCCCTGGTGGTGGGATAGGAACTACTATAGGTACCACTAGAGGTGTAGAAGCCCCTATAGGTCCTTTCATCTCGATCACTTGAGAACTTGAAGGTATAAAACCCAACAAACTTTATTGATTCCTATTCAGATCCACTAATATGGGAGATTGCCCGGTAATGGTTGACTCATGAGTAGTGCTAGTAGTGGCATGCTGGTTTCTTTATCCTTTTCTATAGAAAACATGGTTTGTATCATAAATAAGCATAATAGGAATCAGAAGTAACTTTCTATAACTCAACTCTATTACACGATCTAGATTATGTATGAAGGTCAAATTTTTAAATGTCCATGAAGTCCCTTAATAATAAATGTGACATGCAACACATTGATTATTAAGATCCTACCAGAGAGGGCTTTATAGACTCCCTAGACATCTGAACCTAGGCTCTGATACCAAGTTTGCTCTGCCCTAAAAATGATAAAGATGGACAAGAACCGTATGCACTTACTTTACCATCACTAGGTGACATATGCGAGGTTAACAAAATTGTACAATACAATACTACTTGATGTCCATGAAACCTCTAGTCAAACACGCTATACTATAAGTGAATATTTAGCATAGGGCCCATCATGCCCAACTGGGGACTTGTACATATAATAAAAATATTAGGCATAGATCGGCTCCAAGGAGATATAGAGCTTAACAAAATATCAGCTGAAAATGGAAATAGGGCCTAATATGGACGTCTACTATCTTGAGGATCTAAGCCTGCATCAATAAACATGGTACCCCCAGGACATGAGTACATAAACAATATGTACTGGTATAAAAGTAGATATAATAAGAACTGGACAAGTGCGGAAGTTTATATGAGTCAAATATCAAAGTGAAAAACGTATGACCAAAAGGTAACACATATACGACATGAAACTGTAGCCGATGCACCAATCTTATATGTACCCTATGTAATATTTAGAAAGGCATTTATTATAATATGGAGACTATAATTTGCCTAGGTGATATATTTAACCTATATGTACTATGAATAATCATAAGATGGCCTCCTGAAGGGAATCTGATTCACGTATAAAGCATATGTTGCTCAAATACTCGTTGCTATGTTCTCATACATATAACTATAATTGCAATCTGTTTTCAAATATGCCTCGCCGAGAAGCTTACTGTGAGGGTCTGCCCACAGTTCATATATGCCATATGTTGGCTCGAGTCAGGGTAAATCAATGCATGACATTCCAGCTGACACCAAATATAAATGATGGCCTAGAGGTAGGTACTCCCAATAGTTGGGCTCACTATAGTGGTCTGGTCTTGATCCTATGCACAGAATCACATCGAGCGATATGCCAAGCCAAACCTATGTAACCTCCCATCGTCAAATATTTATCAAATAGTGCCTTGAAGGCCTATAACATGTGAATTACGATAATGATCATTTAGCTAACATATACAAGTGCAACTATGTTATTACTGTTTACTTTTACTCCTAAAGTGTGATATATATATTATGGCCTAAGGGCTTCAAGTAGAAAAACTTATGATAATATTGGAGTATCAAGGAAACTTAACACAAAGAGGGATATATATAATTATAAGCTTGATGGTAGAACGAAGGAATGATGTGTAAGGCAATATAAAGATTCTACTCTCGTATTTATTTCGAATTATATTAACATTTATAGAAAGGTTTAGATGACGTAGGGTGGTGCCTTAATGGCAAGGGAAAGTTTAGATTTACATACCTTAGTGCCTTATTAACTATAGTAATAATTCAAGCCTTAAGTAATTCAACCTGCGGGAGTGTAGCCTTTATCTTCCGAACCACTAGTTCCTACTATTTAATACGCAATTCACTAGGTCTTGAAGTTCAATCCCAACCCTAAATTGTATAAATCAACTTCTCAAAATTCATTAGCTTATATGCTCCATAAGGACAAGGGTATCCTTCTTTCGGATATAATCATCTCCTTAATCCCTTTAGATTGCTTAGACTAACTCCCCTGATTGGTAGGGAAAGAAAAGAAACAACCAAAGAGGGAAAGAGACAGAGGAGTAACCTTACTTATTGTTTCCAAGAATCAATTTCCAGTGAATTAAGAAGTAATTCTCTTTTTTTTTAAATACTAGTTTAGAGACATTTTTACAAAGGGGTGGCCCCCTCAACTTGTACACTCATATTTGTAGAAACAACACACAAATACAGTGTATATATATATATTCTACTCCAATTGTATTTTTTGTACTACAATTTTCTTTATAGGTCAAAGCTTTACTTGATTTAAGTTGCTATCTTGATTCAAAATTTTTTTTGAGGTGCTACAAGTGTGTACAACTACTTTTGTACATAACAAATAGGCCAAAAATTTTCTAGATGCATATACTATCACGAGCAACTCTTGTTCCATAACCTTACATTTATATTGAGCATTATTTAATGATTTGCTTGCATAGTAAATCGAGAGAAACGATTTTTCTTTTCTTTGTCCTAATAACGCACCTAAGGCAACACCACTTGCATCATATATTATTTCAAAAGGGCATGGACCAAACTGGAGCCACGATGATAGGAACCTACCCAAGAAGCTCCTTGAGACAATTAAAGCTCTTCAACAATCACCATCGAATTCAACTTTACCTCTTTTTCAAGGAGTTTGCACAAAGGGTGAGAAATCCTTGAGAAATACTTAATGAAATGCCTATAGAACCAGACATAACCAAGAAAACTTCTAATGCCCTTCACAGAGATAAGTGGAGGTAATTTAGCAATATCTTCACCTTTTTATTGATCTACTTGGATGTCTTTACCCAAAATCTTTTGGACTATCACGATGCCTTCTTTGACCATGAAATGTCTTTTTTCCTAGTTTAGAACAAGACTGGTTTCCACACACTTCTCAAGGACCATACTCAAATGATCAAGGAAAAAATCTACTGAGTCACACACCATGGAGAAATCATACATGAATACTTTCACAGTATCCTCTACCATGTGAAAAAATATACATAACATATATCATTGAAAGTTAGCAGCTACATTGCATAGCCCAAGTAGCATGTATTTGAAGGCAAAGGTCCCAAAGGGATATGTAAATGTGGTCTTTTCTTGATATTCTGGTGCAATAAAAATATGAATATAACCTGAATACCCATCAAAGAAACAATACCATCCACGCTCGGCTAATCGATCTAACAATTAGGAATGCATTGAACCAGACAAACCCATATACTATTTGGTCCAAGATTTCAATTTACGATAATATATTCATATCCTCCAACCAGTGATAGGATAGATGGGGACAAGATCATAATTTTCATGTGGGACTATCACACACTATCTTTCTTAAGTTGCATTAGACCAGACTAACCCACATACTTTTTGAAATTGGGTAGACAACACCCGCATCAAGCCATTTGATTATTTCTTTCATGACTACCTCTTGCATTGGTGGGTTAAGTCTTCCTTGGTGTTCCATACTGGGAACATGATCAACCTTCAATTTTATTTTATGAGAGTGAATTCCCAAGTCAATCCCTATGATATCTACTATGGTCTACCCAATAGTACGAACAAACTTTTAATAATATATTTCAAGGCCTCCACTTACCAAGGCAATAGATCATCTATAACAATGATTGGCAAAGTGTTGTTTCACCTAAGAAAATATACCATAGATGTGAAGGAAACAACTTAAGTTCAAGTTAAGGATGTTTAATAATAGAAGGTTTGGTGGGTGGACTTTCATGATTTTTCAAATTAATATTGAACTTGCAAGGATTTTTAGTATAAGATCCAAGATTCAACAATGAAGCAACTACCTCATCATATTATTCAATAACCTCACTCCTTATATTCCATAATACACCTACCAAGGGGTCTTTCACAAGGTCCAACTCTATGGTGTTATTCACCTTATCATTAATCACATTGATCACTGTAAATCCATAGGTTGTTTCATGGACTTACACATATTGAAGGGAACCTTTTTATTATTCACCTGAAATATCATTTCACCATATTCAACATTAACTAAGGCTCATCAGGTATCTAAGAATGGTCTACCGAGAATGATGTGTACCTTATGATTAATCGTGCAATCTATAATGGAAAAATCAATCAAAAAATAATGTGGTACACCATCACAAGAACATCATACAACACACCCACAGACTTCTTAATAAAATGGAAGGCAATTAGGAGCCTATTGAAGTAGTCTTGGGGGTACCCAAACCTATATTTTGAAACATGAAAAATGGCATCATATTAATACTTTCCCTAAGATCAAAAAATGCTTCTTCAAATTTGTACACCTCAATAGTGCAAGGAATAGTGAATGCACTCGGATTTTACTTATTCACTACCATTATGATAGACATTATAGTACTATAATGTGGTTCTCCTCAGTACTTTCAAAATATAGTACTCATTTATGTATGACTAAGTCCTTCATTATTTTAGCATACCCGGGCATCTCTTATAAATCTTCCAACAATGGTATATTCACCAATAGGTTGATAAATTTCAGAAGGACTTTTTTAACTTGGTATCTTCTTTCTTATTCTAGAGCCTTTGTAGAAATGCGGGTAGAAATGTGGGTAGAATTTTAATTTGTTGATCTTCCTCACTTTCAACCTTGTCTTCAACTACCTTTGGATTTTAAATAATTGTCTTATTAATCTTTGGAATATCATCATTTGTCTTTTCTAGCCTCTTTTTCTTTCAATTATCATGTTCATCACTTTTCTTTTATTGGGTTCTTCATCAAGATCAATAATATTTTTACCTAGAGTTCGACCACTCCTAGTAATGATAGCCATGATGTGAGAATAATATTTTTTATTATCAACTGTGTCACTAGGTAATCCACCTTTTGGAGTTGCATTGAGATTATCCACGATTTGTCCTAATTAAGTTTCAAGTTGCTTGATAGATGCTAATTGAGTGGCCATCGTTCGATTGAGTTGTCAGGAATCACTTTTTGTTTCTCTCAGCATCCTATCACTTCAACACCCATTAAGATACTAGCAAGGAAATCTTCACTTCTGGATTTGTGGAGCATAACTCTTTACCCTTGGCCCGATCATATGGAGGAGTGCACCGATTATAGACTTTATCCTTATCTCTCCAATCAGGATTTCTATCATGATATTTATCACACCAATCTCTATCACATTTATAGTCCTTCTATTCACAATCCCTTTCTATCCAAACTTGACTCCTACCTTACCCTTGATAGTTAGGGTGGGAACCCCCCCCTCCCCCTTTAGATTAAAAAAGAATCAAATTTCCTCATTAAGAAAATCCTCTTCTACATCATCTTAAGCTTTAATACTCTTAAAATAAACAACATTGACTACCTTTAGAGGATCCCTAATTACATGTTTAGTGAGTAGATCCAACTTAGTAATCACTTTTGGCATGTTCTTATCTATTTTGTTATCTTTTTTATTTGCTCTTAGAATACAAAGTATGTTAAAGGAGTCCCCACGACAACCTCAGTATCTCTCGTGTGCCAACCTTAATTTTTCTTTATTACTTGACCTAATAACACTGATGCAGCACCATAATATTGCTTGATAATATATCTCTAGTCATATTATCGGCTACCGTCTTTTTCAATTGGTCCAATTACCTATAGAATATTTGAAGCAACATTTTGTTCATGACCTCATGATTTGGGCATTGCATTAGATCTTTGTTAAATTATTGTCAAGCCTCATGTAATAGTTTGCCATTAAGTTGGTGAAAGTTTCCATTAAGAGGGGGAGTTCAACAAACACCCTCAAAGAAGAAGAAGAAGAGGTAGAAAAAGGAAATGAGTAGTGTAAGTCTAGTAAGTTCGACCATTAGCTCCACAGGATAAAGACAATAATGAAGTACCCATAGCTCCACAAGGCATAGTCAGTCATGATAAACCAAATGCTCAAACTAAAGAAGCTGAACCTTTTACTATACGCATGAGCATGAACCCAATAGTGAATCCAGATTGTTTTTCTTTGTTGATTAGAATTGATGAGAGTAGTTTAATCTCTAAAAGACCTAAACCTTATAAGGTATTTAAACCATAATAATTGTCTGCACTTGGAATGTGAGAGGGCTTAACCATTCCTTAAAACAAAAAGAGGTGATCCTCTTTCTAAAAAAGAATAAAATAGATGTTTTTGGATATTTAAGACTCATATAAAGGAAAGGAAGTCTCAAATAGTTTTGATGAAATTTTCCAATGATCGGTATTACTTTTGCAATTACCCATATGATGAAAATGGCATAATAGGGTTGCTTTGGAGGAAACATATTAATATATAGATCCTAAATGTACAATGAACAATATATTCACTGCAAGGTTGAGGACATGTAAAGTAATTTCTCAACTGGCATAACTGTGGTTTATGCAAAAAAATATGCTACTTTAGAGGACAGAGCTATGAAGTAAGCTGCGGTACCTAGGGTAAATATGCAAGATGCTTTGCTGATCAGTGGGGACTTTAACATGTCCTTACTCCTTACTGTAGAAGGTAAAATTGGGTGACTACTCATAGAGTCAAAGTTGTAGGGGTTCATAGAACTGGTTAAAAATTTACAATTCACACCACTCAGATCTATAGAATGCTTCTATAGATGGTGCAACAAATAACATGGCTCTAATAGTGTATATAACAGAATAGATTAGGTGTGTGGTAATTATGAGTGGTTGCAATAGCTTTGGCAGGTAGAGGTTAATTATTTGCAACCAGGAGTATCAGATCATTCACCAGCCTTAGTCCAATGTACACAGATGATCACCCTAAATCCTAGACCATTTAGGTTGTATGTTATAGTACTGGAGCATCCTAACTTCAAGGGACTTTTTTGGAAGGTCTGGCAAAGGACAAAAAATGTCAATGTTATGCAAGTACTATGGAATAAACTAAAGCAGTTACAAGTTGAGTTAAAGGAGTTAAATACTTACATGGCCTCATATGCATAGAAGCTTATCAATCTAGGCAACAATTAGAGATAGTAAAAGCTCGGATTGCTACTTAACTATTTGACCCAGCTTTATATGAGCAAGAAAGCATTATTAGTAGACATAAAGAAATTGAGACTCATTGAGGAGAAGGTCTTAAGACAAAATTTAAGAGTTTTTTGGATTGATAATGAGGATGCTAATACTAAGTACTTTCATGCCCTGGTGAAGATCAAAATTGTCCATAATGTAATCTCCTCTATATATACTGAGAATAAAGTAAAGTTAACTGACCCTAAGAAAGTGAAAGAAGAATTTGTGTCCTTATTTACATCACTCATGAGGGAAAGTGTTGAGGAACTACCTTATCTAAATACTTTAGTGATCAAAGAAGGCCCATGTCTTAACAGGGATCAACAATTAATGCTTATACAATGATACTTATTGAGGAGAATGATTAAGCTATCAAGGGCATGCCAGTTGACAAAAGTCTAGGAATGGATGGATACCCCATTGAGTTTTTTAAAAAGGAACTGGGAAGAGGTAAAGGGTAATTGTATGCAGTTGTACAATAGTTCTTTTCCAAAGGTAAGATATTGAAAACATAGAACTGTACTACCATAACATTAATCCCTAAGGTTCATTCACCTACTAAGGTGAAGGACTACAGATCTATAACTTGTTTTTCCACAATATACAAACTGGTTGCAAAAATTCTTACCAACAAGATGAAGAAAGTGTTGAATGGTTAGCTAGGATGGTCACAGTCAACATTTATGGAGGGGAAGCATTTTGGATAATATACTATTAAGTCATGAACTATTTAAAGGCTACACAAGAAATTTGATTTCACCTAGATGTCTTTTAAAGATGGATATAATGAAACCATATGACACACTTGAATTGAAGTTTTTAAGAGCTATGATGATAGAATTAAGGTTCCGATCAAATTTCATAAGTTGGTTAATGGAATGTGTGCCAACAGTGACTTCATCATCAATGATAAATGGAGGGATCACAAAGCCTTTCAAAGCTCGGAGGGGATTGAATCAAGGGAACCTCATGTCCCCTTAATTTTTGTTATAGCAATGAAGTATTTGCGCAAGGAAATAACACAATTGGTGCTCAATAAGAAATTCCACTTTAACCCAAGATGTAAGAGATTTGGAGCGATTAATATGTGCTTTACTAATGATTTTCTACCGTTTTTTAAGGCTGACTTAATCTCTATTTCCTTGGTTCATGATTCATTTAATAGATTCTCTAGTGCATCTGGTCTTAAAGCTAATCAGGAGAAAAACTCAGTATACTTGGCAGGTATTATCAAAAACCTAAATATAGATATCATACAAAAATATGGCAATTTGGAAAGTCAAATCCCATTCAAGTATCTGGGAGTTCCTCTATCCACCAAAAAGTTTACAATCACATAATGTTTACCACTGGTTGAGAAGTTTACTACTCAAATAAATTATTGGTGAGCCAAGTTATTGTCATACTCTAAAAGGCATAAACTTATAAAGATTGTATTGTTTGGAATGAAAAACTACTGGTCACAAATCTTTATTCTACCATAAAGAGTGATTAAGATATTGGAAGCAATATCTAGAACCTTTCTATGGATAGGTAAAGGTGATTTTTAAAATAAGGCACTAGTGGTATGGGAATGATTATTTTTTCCAGGCTTAGTAGGTAGACTAAATGTTACTAATCTCATGAAATGGAAAAAAATCTGCCATTTTGAAACACCTATGTGACATATATCTGAAGAAATATACCTTATGGATTGAGTGGGTAAACTACTACGACATCAAGCATAATAGATTGGAAATGATTCTTAGTCCTAATTCTGTAGCTTGGATTGTGAAGAACATTATTGATAGTAGATAGGTTGTTATGTTACATCAACTATACAAGGGATCAATTTAATAATTCCTAGGAAAGAAGGTGAAAAGTTGCAAGTTCTAGATCACACACGCATACTTAGCTATGATGCCTCAGTTACCTAAGGTTCCATTGATAAACATTACCTTACACAAGCTAGTGCATCCAAGGTTCAAGTTAATTCTTTGTCTTGTAGTACAATAGAGGTTAGCAATAGTAGCAAGGATTCAAAAGATAGGATTTGAAGTACTAATGAATTGAATTATTTGTAATAGGGATATAAAAACATTTGACCACTTGTTCTTTAGATGCACATATAGCAACCAAGTGTGTAAAAGGATGATAAATTGGTTGCAAATCAGTAGATGTATTGGAACATAGAAGCAAGAATAGAGTGGATGTGTACAATAGAAAAGAAGAAGGGATCTTATCCTGAAGCCATTTACTACACATTTGAATGGTTATTTATAGTATATGGAAAGATAGGAATGCATTGAGATGCAAGAGTGGACAATAAACGGTTAATCTCACATATCATGATAAACCCATGCACCTGAACATTCAGGGAAGACAGAAAGCATCGAGGCAGAACATGTTGAGCAAACTAAATTACTTTTCTTAGGAGTAGATTGCCACGTATGGTTGTATGAATAGCCTAGAATGGTATTGGTTCTTCAATAGCTATGACTATTGTATATTTGATAAGGTTATGAGGAGGTAGATGGTCAACTTCTACCCAACTTTGTAATGACAGTTTTGGTTAATAAAATACATGATCTTCTAACTAAAAAATTTGTGAAAGGGGAAAGAACCTGATACGCCCAAATTACAACTCTCGTTAGAGAGTGTAAGCGGTCATTGTAAAATATAGAACCCAACTGGGTTGGGTGTCGAATCCCATAGGGAATACTGTGTTCACTAAGTATTGTAGTTATTACTAGACTATTGATCGAAGGTTCCAGAATAGAGGGAGATTTTGATTTTTCAATTATATTCAAATATTTGTCACAGAAAGTAATCCAACTGTAGGTTATATTGCTAATAGTAATTCAATAAGAGAAGTCAAACTAAAGTTATGGTTACCAAGATTCTTAAAAAGCTAGGGTTGTGAACTATTTTGAATTCCCAATGAACAATTCTTATTGCAAGAGTAATTGAATTCTATGGTTTACCCATTAGTTTCTCATCCTAAATGAGTAACTTATCCCTTAATTCTTTTAAAATTAAGGAAAATAGTAGTAATTCAACTATAATCTCTCATGGGTTGATCCGGTTAAGGCATCTACCCTCTATACAAAGGTCAAAGCCTTTAGATTTATGTAAACCCTTTCTTTGCCCATCAAGCACTTTTTTATTTGAACAATTGTTGTTCTTGGGCTCACTTTTCAAGATTGCAACCAAAAAAAGTCATTAAAGTGAAGAAGATTTTATGCAATATCAATTACCCATGGAAATCTACTAGATTCACAACCCAAAATAAGATTCTCACATCAAGGCTCCCATAACCCTAGTTACAGGAACTTAGCCACACATTTCCACCCAAGAAAGAGAAGAAACCATTGTATTATTCATAAATTAATTCAAAGTTTACTTATAAAAGTCACAATTTTTGTTCTTCAATCTTCAATAGAAAATATAACAAAGGAATATAGATCCACAAAATCTCCGATGAATCTTAGAGAAAAACTATGTAACAATGTATTTTTAGTTTGAAAAAAAACTAATAAAAGATAAGAGATATCTAATAAAACCTAAAACTGGGTAATTATATGTTTCTATCCAAAAGGATTTAAAATTCAAACTTAAAAAAAACCGCGTCTAAAGTGACAGCCAAAGTAGTAGTCCGTCGCAAGGCTGACAGTACTCTATTTGGTTCGTCCCTGCTGATCCTGGAGAGTCACATTCTGGATAAGACTGACGGTCAAAGTGGTGGTTTGTCGTAAGACTGACGGTCCACCATTTTGACTGTCGTTGATGATCCTTGAGAGTCAAGTTCTGGATAGTCCTGATGGCTGAAGTAGTGGTACATCGTAAGACCAATGGTCCACCATGTTGGTTGTCGCTGAGCATTTCAGGATGCCTGGTTCTGTTTAGAACACACGGCCAAAGTGGTGGTCCATCCCAATACTGACAGTCCACCACATAACCTATCACTGGGTCATCTAAAGTCATGGATTCTGTTTTGACCTGATGGTTGAGTTGGTGGTCCATCGCAAGATTGACGGTCCACTATTTTGACTGTTAGAAGTGTTTTTCTACTAATTTTTTGAGTCTTTTCCTTTAGCTAGCTCCTTACCCTGAAACACTAAAAACCAACATTAAATGCAACCTTGGTTGCTTGAAAACATGTAATTTTTCTAAGAAATGGATGAAAAATGTTCCGTCAAAAGCTGGAACATCAACACCCTCAACTTCAGATAATTGCTTGTCCTTAAGAAACTCAGCACCAAATTGCAAATATGAAAAATACAATGACAGGAATTTACTACTGAACCAATTCTCACACAACCATTCACTTGTCATCAAAATCATATGGTTTAACATGTCAGGGTCTATAACCGGCATTGTTTAAAATTCAATTCATCTACACAACATGGAAACAAGAATCTACAGAGATCAGTCAAATTAAGTATGTCTCAGGTTTCCCTAACAGACAAGAAGATACACCACTCAATATATTTTTGTGGATACAAATCAAAACTCTCTCACTCATTAAAGAAGTAACCCACATAGCACATGTACCCATAAGCTTGCCTTTATCATCCAACGCCCCCTTTATAGCTGAGTTCCAAGATCAAGAAGGTCTTTTCTAGGCTAGTAATAAGGTAGCAAACTAGGTTAGGAAGGAATTTTAGGCAATAGTGACTAAACACTAGGCTTTAACTATGTTTGCCTTCAAATTCTTCTTACCAACGCTATTACTTTGCTAGCTCACTTACCTTTTTCTCATTCATTCATGCTTTACCATGATAACCCCCCCTCTTTTATATATATATATATATATATATGTATATACAAAAGTATCAGCCACCCTCAGTTTAGGCTGATGCCATAAGTCAAGGTGCACATTGTCTTAGCTAGACCAGGGCTAAATGCTCAAATTCAAATTCTAGACCAACTTTCCATTAGGCAATTAACAGTACTACAATTGTCACCCACAACTTAGGTATTTTACCTAAGTTTAGGTACACATTTCACATTACTAGGCTAGGGCCAGAGCTAGGAGTCAACAGCTGAAAGAGAGTTAACTATAATGCTTGTTGATGAAAAAAAATAACAAAAGTCTCAAATAAGGGTTCAAAAATGGAAAATTATTTTTGGTAGGGTTAATTACTTTGGCTAAGTGGACTAAAAGAACAAGGTGGCCTGCCGTCCCTTCTTATCTCATCAACTACAGAACAACATCAATTGAACCAGGCAAGTTCTAGGTACTATACTATGTAAGAACTAATACAAATACTCGCACACACAGTGGAAACTAAGTCATACTCATTCTAATGTTCTTCTGATTTGCATCACATGCCATGTATATTTACAGGTTAATGCCAACTACAAATTCACCAACAGTTGAGCACATATCCAAGGGGACAAATAAACAGTCATATGGAAATATTCCTAGATTTGTGCCAACATCATTCATCATCCGTATTTACAATAAGATATTAACACAAACAATACTTTTATTCCGTGGACCAACATTGACAACATAACAAGACTTAAAAAGAAGAAAATTGTGAATCTGAAGTTAAACCTAGAAAAGAAAAATGCAAACTTAATATGATCCTAGACATGCCAATTCTCCTAGATAGCATATGGTAGGGTTTAGAATATTGGAAACACCACCAACCATGATAAAAGTACACCACCCCCATATAAAAATATTTGCACTGTCCTCAAAGCATTAAATTGAAGTACAAAGGAATGGGTACACTTGTTTTACCTCTTATTCATATATCTGAGGCATCTGTAAAGTGTGGCAAGGATCTTGTGTCCTCACCTGGTGGAATGTTGGCCCCTATGGTAGCAGGGTCACTTAAAACCTCACTCTCCTAGATTGGAGGAATCATCTCTCAAACTGATGCTGAACTTTGCCCCTTTGCTGGGGCAACACTAGCAGATACTCCTGTTGTTTTATCTTTTTCTTTATTCTTTATATTTTCTTTATCTTTCTTTGATTTCTTTCAAGCTCTCTTCAGATCATGTTGTTCCTGCTGCTCTAGTCTCATTTATGCTCTCTTTCTCCTCTTTTTAGCTTTCCTTGTAACTCGTTCATCAATGTGTTGCTTTATTTTGTCTTTCATAAGTCTTCCCATTATGTCCATAATGCCTTCATCATCATCACTCACCACTAAGGCTTGGCCAAAAATAGTTTGATAAAGCTGTCTTCCCTTTAACTTTGCTCTATCAGCCTTCACCTGATTAAATTCAACCATGAGCTTGGAAAGATCAAGGAGAAATAGTGTAGCTAGCCTTTTTGTTGATGCGGTGTTCCATGTTTTCCATCCTAGCCTGAATAGTTTGGAATGGATAGATTGCCTCGGCTATAATTTCATCAACAAAAAGCTTGAATTCTGACACCCATTTATCTAATTATTTCTAAAACCTCTTTTGTAGCTTTATCAATTTTGCAAAATTTTCCTATGTTAACCTTTATTTGGCAAAGTCTACTCCACCCATAGATGGTGCAGAACCTTACCCTGTAGATTTACTTGGAGTCACATAATTAAGTGGCACATAAATAGTGATGGGCAAAGACATACATGTAGGAATTTCAGTAGCATTGGGAGTTGGTGCAGATTGAGTATGGTAAGCAGGAGCTTGGTGACACGCATCTCAAATTTTGAGTCATCTTTCAACTTCTTATTGTCTTGTCTATGTGTAGCCAGCACTTCATTGTTAATTCCATGAATTAGAGGCATACCTGCTTGCCTACACAACTCTGTGATCAAGTATAGGAACGGCAATGCACTGGCATTTTTATATGCCCTTACAAACATCTCATCTACAATAATATGGCCGAAGTCAACCTGCAACCCTGAAACCAAGGTTGCTACCAATACAGCTCTATGTTTATCAACGTTTTCGTCCCTTTTTGTTGGCATCAACCTTAAGTGAACAATGGCCAACCAAAAATTAGCCTTGAAGATAATGGAAAATTTTGCAATAAGCTCCCGAGAATGGTCAACCAAGAGGGGTTACCATCATCAGTCAATAATGAAGCCACCAAAGGCCTCTGATAGATACAATTCTCAGCCTATACTCAAGATCAGATATAGCAGGTAGATCTTCGTACTCTGGACCAAACAACATCCTATTAATTATTTGGGATGAAATGTTAATAATGGTACCTCAGATAGGTACTGACTCTCTGTTCGGCAGGCTTGCAACTGATGTCCCCTTTGGACAATCCTTCTCTACTAATGCTAGATAATTGGCAAAGAATTCTCTTACCAAATTCAGTTGTTACAATCCTGGTGACCTGCTCATCCATGCTAGTTCATACTCGTTGAAATGTTATTCGAACTCAGGATATTCATTTTACTCCATTGTCACAATCTGTTGTTCCTCTTCAAATGGCCTTTTTATCCCTCTTGTTGTAGGTGTCAATCCGTCATAGAATTTATCTCTTGCTACCTCTATCTTCCATCTAATCGCCTCTCAAACTTAATTATCCTTATGCTTGATAACATTAGCATCCTCAGTTTCAGTATCCATATCAGTTCCTTTTATTTACTCTCCCACATTAGCATCCTCAGTTCCACCTTCAACAGGCTCACATTGATTTGTAGCAACTGTTGCCTCATCTGGGCTTGAGCTGGTACAGCTTGTACTACTATCACTCTCTTCTTCAGACTGGGAGAGCATGGAATTTTCCCTTTCACATTGCCTGGTGTTGTATGCGAGTGCATATTCTCCTCTACCCCTTTGGGATATTCCTTTTCAATTTGGTGGAAGTTTACGAGCCATAACTTCTAAAAAGAACTAAGGAATTAGTTCATAGTACAAAAATAGCCTAACTGTGAAAACGTAGACTTGACGGCCACACTGGTGCTCCATCAGGTGCGCCATCAGGTCCTATCCAGAAGACCTAAAAATTCAAAGAGTTACGACGGTCCATATGGTGGTTCATCGCAAAGTTGAAGGTCCACCACTTTGGTCATTGTATCTTAACTAGTAGGTGTCATTTTTGGGGTTCTTGCAATGGTCCATTTGGTGGTCCATCGCATAATTGATGGTCTACCATTTCAACTGTCACACCATCTTCTTTAGATTCAGGATTCAATTCGGCATTTTGTCAAACAATTAACATAAAATCCCAATTTTATAGCAAAAATTAACACCAACTTCACATTTATGCACACTTTTGAGCATACGGGCTACTCAAACTTCACCCACATAGTGTATATTATCATTTCGGACTGAAAATGAGTTAGAGCAAATGAAGAAAAATAATATGAGCTTTTATAAACTAACCAATTATTTAGTTTATGTTGTAGCAGTTTAAAAAGAGAAGAAATGAAGGTGCTCACACCTTGGTTTCGCAAAAGTTTCTCTTTTACTTGCTTGCAAATACTAAAAACAAACTTAACTTAAAACTCTATAATTGCTTTCAATAATGTTTAAGATGAAGATAAAGAAAATAAAAGGGTTTGCTTAAATAGAGGAAAAAAAAAGTAGATGGACAGTCCTAGGAAGATCAAATGCCCTCAGATTCTTTGAATCCAATGGAATTTGGTCAGTTGAAGAACTTGAAAAGGGTACAACATATGTAATCACTCTTCTACCTCTTTAAATAAATTAGCCAAATATGGGTCTCTTAAATAAATCTCAATTTTAACCCGACCCGACCCAGTGCTAGGGTAACAGTGACGGCTGCTACAATAGTCCATCAAAAATGCAACGGACTACCATTTGGGCTATCGCTCCTTACCAGAACAGGGTCATTTTAGCTTAATTTCGATGGTCCAAGTGGTGGTCCACTAAATTTGTGAAGGTCCACCACATTGGTTGTTGCACCTTACCAAAATATGGTCATTTCAGTTTAATTTTGATGGTCCAAGTGGCGGTCTACTAAATTTGTGATGGTCCACCATTTTGACCGTCGCACCTTACCAAAACCTGGGAAACTCAGTTTAATTTTGGCGGTCAGTGTGGTGGTCCACTAATTTAGTGACGGTCCACCACTTTGGCCGTCAACTTTCTCTAGTGAATAAATTTTTTAGCTTCTTTGTGATGGTTGAAATGATGGTCCATCAGGTGACTGGTGGTCTACCAATTCGGCCATCACTTTTATTCCATTAGCTCAACTTTTCAACCCTTTTTTCAATTGTATTACTCCTTTTTTTTGATGCATTTTAAATCCTGCACACTTCACAAACACATCAAAAGTGCACTAGAAAAACAAAATAATTTAACTAATGTTTTACAACAACACACTGTGGGTTGCCTCCCACCAGCGCCTGATTTATAGTCGCAACATGACTCAGTTATCTCGATTACTTAAACATCATTGAGATTGATAGTATCAATAATCCTTATTTAGTCCATTTAATCGATATACAGTTTCACACGCTACCCATTTACCTTAAAGACATTTTTGTCTTCATTTTCAAGTTCCAGTACTCCAGATGAGTAGAATTGACTCACTTTAAATGGGCCGGTCCACAACGCTTTATGCTCTAGCTCAATCGACAAATGACATTCCTTTCCATAAACCAATTAGTATGGCGACATTCCAATAGGTGTCTTGAAAGCCGTTCGATATGCCCATAAGGCATCGTCCAGCTTCCTTGACCAATCCTTTCTGCTAGCATTTACAGTCTTGGCAAGGATAGCTTTGATTTCCTGATTAGATATTTCTACCTACCCACTGGTTTGTGGGTGGTATGGTGTAGCCACTTTATGCTGCTTAACTCCATATTTTGCGAAGGCAGCTCTGAACATCTTATTGCAAAAGTTTGATCCTCCATCACTGATAATGGTATGTGGTACCCTAAAGTGAGAGAAGATTCTTTTCCTCAAGAATGCAATAACTCTCTTCCCTTCATTATCTGCTAGATCCATTGCTTCAACCTATTTTGACACGTTGTCGACGATAACTAATATGTACTTCATCCCAAATGAGCTCACTAAGGGCCCCATGAAATCAATGCCCAGACATCAAATAATTCTACCTTCAGTATTTTAGACATTGGCATCTTATGATTCTTTGAGATGGACCCTTGCCTTTGACATTGGTCACACCTCTTCACGAACTCATAGGCATCTTTTAACAAAAAGGGCCTATAGTAGCCACTCTGAAGCACTTTCCTTACAGTCTGATCACCTGTATGGTGACCTCCAATTGGGGAAGCAGGACTCACTTCCAGTATACTCAACATATCTACTTTTGGGATGCACTGTCTAATAATACCATCCGTACATCACCAAAAAAGATATGGCTCATCCCAGAAGTAATGTGTCACATCATGGAGAAACTTTTCCTCTGATGAAAGGAAAGATTCTCTGGTATTACTTTACTCACCACATAGTTCGTGAAGTCCACATACCAAGGTAATTTTTCAAGCACTGCATCAAATATTTTCTCATCTAAAAAAAGAATCATCAATATCTAACTCCTTCTTGGGAGCCTGTTCACCTTCGAGTCTAGATAGATGATCTGCTACCTAATTCTTACATCTATTTCAATCCTTAACCTCGAAGTCAAATTCCTGAAGTAGCAATACCCACCGTATCAGCCTTGGATTAGCATCTTTCTTTGCTATTAAGTACCTCAAGGCAGCATGGTCAGTGTGCACTACTACTTTAGGACCCAACAGATATTCCTAGAACTTCTCAAAAGCGTACACCACTGCTATAAGTTCCTATTCAGTCACCGAATAATTCTTTTGAGCCCCATTTAAGGCCTTGCTTGCATAATATAGTGGATGGAACAACTTCTCTTTCTTTTATCCAAGAACAGCTCCAAGAGCCACTCCACTAGAATCACACATAATCTAAAATGGCTTTAACTAATCAGGGGAAACAATAACTGAAGCCTCCGCTAGTTTCAACTTTAAACATTCAAAGTCGTTTCTACAGTCATCACCCAAAGTGAACTTAGCCTCCTTCTCTAGAAGTTTGCAAAGTGGGTTTATAATCTTTGAGAAGTCCTTTATGAGTCTACGGTAAAGCCCCGTATGACTGAGAAAGCTACGGACTCCTTTAACTAAGATAGGGGGAGGTAGTTTCTCAATCACTTCAACCTTTTCCTTATCTACTTCAACACCTTTGGATGAAATTTTGTGGCGGATAACATTGTCTTCCTTCACCATGAAGTGGCATTTTTTCCAATTAAGGACAAGGTTGAACTCTTCACACTGCTGTAACACCCATCTAAGATTCAGAAAGCAGAGCTCAAAAGAATCACCGACAACCAAGAAATCATCCATAAACACCTCTAAGGTGTCTTCAACCATATCAGAGAATATCGACATCATGCACTACTGAAAAGTGGCAGGTGCATTACACAACCCAAAAGGCATCCTCTTAAAAGCAAATATGCCATATGGGCATGTGAATGTCATTTTCTCTTGATCTTCAGGCACAATAGAAATCTGGTTGTAACAAGAATACCTATCTAAGAAACAATACCAGCCCCTTCCCGCTAGTCGATCAAGCATCTGATCATGAAAGGCATTGAGAAGTGGTCCTTCAGTGTCCACGAGTTGAGTTTTCTGTAATCCGTACACACCCTGTACCCAGTAATAAGCTTAAGTGGGATCAACTCATTCTTCTTGTTAGCCACAACTGTCATGCCCCCTTTCTTGGGCATGCACTAAACATGACTCACCCACTTATTATTTGAAAGGGGATATACTACTCTTACATCTAGCCACTTGATGATTTATTTCTTTACCACCTCTTACATAGGTGGTTTTAGATGACGTTGATGTTCAATAGTCAGAATACAATCCTCCTCTAGCTGAATCTTATGTGTACATATACCAGGAGGGATACCGATGATGTCTGCAATTGTCCTACCAATAGCCCTCTTATATCTCTTAAGAACAGAGATGAGATCTTCCACCTATTTTTCACCCAAATCAGCAGTAATAATCACAGGTAGTATATTCCCACTGCCTAAGAACACGTACCTTAAATGATCGAGCAACTCATTTAGCTCCAAGGTAGGTGGCTCTTCTATAGAAGGCTTAGCACATGGACTTGAATAATTTTTCAAGTCCAAATCCAACTTCTAGGGTGCATATAAATAAGACCTCATGCCTGTTAAGGCACACGCCACCCCCTCATAATCTTCAATACTGTCATGATAAAAATTTACCAATACAGAAACTAAAGTCTCCACCGCAAATTACTCTTCTATAGGCACTTCTTTCTCCTCCACATAACAAACATCCATAATAGAAAAGACACACATGTCTTTATGTTTTTTTATGGACTGACATACATCAAATCAAACTACTTCATCATTCAACTTGAATAGTAGCTTATTTTCCCTCAAATTAATAAGTACACTCCCGGTTGCCAGGAAAGGTCGACCTAAGATTATGGGCACCTCAAAATCCACCTCATAGTCGAGAATGATAAAATCATCCAAAAATATGAAACTGGCCACCTTAACTAATACGTCATAAAGAATCACCACGAGCCACTTCACAGACTTGTACGCCATGACTTATCTCATGTTTACGGGAGTAGGATCCCTCAAACCCAATTTCTTATACACATCAAGCGGCATTAAGTTTATAGTAGCTCCCAAGTCAAATATAGATTTTGCGAAATCAAGAGGCCTAATAGTGCATGGGATGGTAAATACTCCTGGGTTTACCTTCTTCTGCACCAAAGACCTTGTAGATATAGCACCACAATGATTGATATTGTCCATCGACTCTTATCTAACTGTCTGTCTCTTCGTGACAAGGTCTTTCATGAATTTTGCATACTCGGGCATCTATTCCTATGCTTTCACTAATGGCAAATTAAATATCAACTGCTTAAGCATAGCTATAAACTTGCCTAACTTTATGTCGTCGGCCTTCTTTTTTAACCGATGGGGAAATAAAGGTTGTGGTTTTGGGAGCATAGTAACCACCACTTCAGTCTCCTGTCCCTTGCTTTTCCCTAATTCAACCTGCTGATAGTTTGATGGTGTATTATCAATAACTTCATCCCGTTTTTCAGAATCCACTAGATAACTTTCTACATGCTCAATCTTCTTTTGAATCATTTCTTCAACCACAGATTGTCCTAGTAATACCTTACCACTCCATGTGGTGATTGCCATGGAGGAGCTATCATGTCGAGGGTTCTAAACTGTTTTACTTGGAAATGTTCTGCTCTTTCTCTGATTCAATGCTACTGAGAGTTGGCTCATTTACTGCTCCAACTGTTTGATAGAAGTTGAGTGTGAGTTTACCAACTGACTCATGGTAGACAAATCACTCTTCATAGTAGTCACCCTAGAGTTGATAGCCTCCACTCTCTTTAATAATTTCTCCATCATGTCCTCCATTAACATATTGCCAGAACTATTTGCAGCATTATCTCTACTGCCAAGAGGTATATATAGTCCACTCTTATTATTCTTGCTCTTCCAGTTCCCTTGATCTCTATCCTTGTAACCAGTTTTATCGTAATAGTTCCAACTTTGATTTCCTTTGCTATTGCCTCGGAAACCCCCCTGGTTATTTAAATAGTTTGCCTATTTTTTGAATTAGAGTCAGCTCTTCCCTGGGATGTAACAGCTTTCACCTTCTCCATTTTTCCAGACAATAGATTCTTAGTCAGCAAATCCATCTGTGTCTTCAAGTGTGCCATGTCCTAGTCACATTCTTTCTCCTCCTACATTTCTCTAAAGTCATACTACCAGACACAGTAGGGCTTGCTACCAGAAAATACCTTGTATGCCAACCTTTACTTTATTTGGCCATCCGATCAAGAATCTCCAAAACCTTTGGAAAAGTAAGGTCAACAAACTACCCTCCTACAGAATTATCCAAGACTGGCTTTGTAATATAGTTCAAATCCCAATAAAGAGTCTCCATTAAATGAATATCAGTCATATCATGGTTCGAGCATTGCATCAGCATCTTTCTAAACCTCTCCCAGGTCTTAGGAAGAGCTTCAGTGGGAAGCTGTTGGAAGTTACTGATTTCATCCCTCAACTGTACCCTCTTGGAAGGTCAAAAAACCTTTCTAGGAAAGCCTCTTTCAACTACCTCCAGTTAGTTATAGAGCGAGGAGTCAGTCCATTAGCCATAGTGTCGCCTCCTTAGACAGAGACAACGGAAACAAACGCAGGAAGAGAGCATTATAATCCACTCCTGGATTATCAAAAGACTTGCAAATGGTAATAAAGTTCACCAAATGCATATTTTGATCATCTCTAGTAAGACCACCGAACAACCCCTTTAGATGAAGGAGTTTAATCATCATACTGGTAATATTGAATTTAGCTCCAGGTGCTAGAGGTAGAGGAATGATAGCTCCAGTTGCACCTACTCCATCCATTCCATATTGTTTTCATTCAAATCAAACTATACTGGTTGACGCTCTTACCTTGCCCTAAAGGGACGATTCCTATTCAAATTCTAATTCACTGGTGCAGCCACATTCTTTGTACGCCTTGGGTTAATAGGATCTAACAAATCATCATCCCCCAAATAATCATTGTCAGGATTAGGATGATGTGTTTACTGGCCGTCATTCTGCTGATTTAGTTGAGCTCTAGCTAAAGCAGCTAGTCCTTTAGAATATTGGAGGTCTTCCATGCTACCAATTAACTGTGGTTCCAGATTATAGGTAATAACGGTTCACCTGATCTCCGTGTACTTGGCATACACAATAACTACCCTATACAGAACAAAAACAACAAACAAAGTAAAATCACTAATTTCTTACTTTTAAGTCTTACTCTAATGTTTCTCATCTTTAAAAACTATAAGAATGGAGGTTTAGAGATGAAAACGCCATATTTAGACCCAAAATTCATGTTCCATAAAAATTATGAAAATGCCACTACACTGGTGACCTGTTAGCGTAGATGTTAGCACATATGGATGATCTAAGTATGCAATCCACACAGGTGACACTTTTTTTCCAAACTATCCGCATTCGTGCACATGTGTATCATGTGTGTGCATCGGTGGCTCCCGACAAGCCCAAGTGAAATTTTAAGATTTTTTCTTTAGTTGTTGACATCCAATTGATTTGTATGGCTTTCTCAACTTTATTTTCAACCTTTACCTACATAAATAAGCATTATAACATGAGATTAATCTTTGATAAGTAGAAAAACATTATAATTCAAGCTTAAAAAGTGCTAACTAGTTGTCAAATTATTGACTTATCACCTAGAATTTAGCAAAACTTCACTTTAGGTTCTTAAGATATGAAACTCCATCCTATTATCACGATCAATTCTCGTAATCTATGACACTATATCATCTTATCATGATCAATTTTCCTAACTATCCTTAAGTAAGAATATGTCATATTCCAAAAACACAAATCATGGGATTCACCCTTTTTAAGGTATTAAAGACTAGTTTTATTGATTACAAGTTCACCTAATTCCTACATTGTTACCCTGATTGACATATTAAAATTTTAAATAATCAATTAAATTATATAGTTACAAACACCCAAAAGGAATCTACGCAAAACAGAACAACACTCAATTAGATCCTTATTACATTAATTTCATGTTTTATCCATTGAAACTCCATGCCTATAGGCCTAAACATGAGGTCTCCCATCAAAACTATAATTATTTTAAACGTGTCTAACCATAGTCTACTATATATTAAACTATAACTTACCTCGATCGAAGATCTTGAAACAAGCAAGGCACACCAATGTTGCTCTTTCATTTCTTTCACACCTCATTAGCCCACTAATCTTGAAATTAAATAATTATAAAAGTAAATAATCATTTAATCTTTGAATAACTATTCTAGGAATTCAATCCACTGATTCTATTCTAATTCATGGTTGAAAACATTACGCAGGGATTAATTAAACATTGACTATTTCTATCATAATCAACCCATCTCCATTAATGGAGTTCTAAAGGTAAATATTCTATGTTTCTTGAGTTTAAGGTTCCCAATAATCAAACTTCATATTAGGAACCATTAGATAACAATGTAGAAGTGTGATATTACCCCAACCTATAGGTTTCCTCCAAAATCTTATGAACTTATGGTTCTAATCACTAGGAATTTCAACATTAAAGATCATTCTAATGATTCTAAGGTGTTATTAGATTGAAAGACAAAAAGGATGATGGAAGAAATTACAATAATGAGGAAATTACACTCAAGAAGTTGGAAATAAGCTAGGATTTGGGATGAATTATTTTTGTTTAAAGCCCTAAAGAGGTCAAAATAAGGTTATGTACTATCTGTTTGTCGCTACATCGACCAACTTTTTAGCATAGACAGTTTTTAGCTAAATGGTCATAACTTTTTACTCTAAAATCTTATGAATAAATGGTCAAAAAGAGTCAAAAATATTTAATTTGGTGGATATTGGGACACCTAACTCTTTATATTTGAGGGTGAGTGCTCAATTAAAGTTGATGCTAGTTTAAACTTATCTTGAAACTTAATCTTTAAGAACACTTCCAACTTAGCTTTGTGTTAAGGGTATTGTATGACCTTGGATCGTATCTATTGCACTCTTACAATAAAGAATTGATCTTATAACCTATGTTGAATAACTTTCTTATGCCTTCACCACATATATTTTTTGTAACTACGGAACAGATAGTTACAATATTTGATTCAAGTGATATTATTTGTGACTTAAGTTGATGTGACAATTTATCTTGAAGCCAAAAATATTTAAAAACAAAAAACCCATCAGACTATTTATTACTTGCTCCAGTTACCCAATCCACTACGTATTTATTTGAAGAGTAAAATGACAAAATATAGTGACTTTTACCATGAAAGAATGTCAAAAACAAGATTACTTTTCTTTTACAAAATAAAAAATGAATTTCTTACATAATTACCTGTTTTAGTGATCTCATATTGGTTTACTATTCTTATCTAAATGTTCTACATTTCTTATTAAACCAAAGAAAACAAAACTACAGCTAACCTATCATAAAGCTCTGTATTGCACATACTTTCACTATGTCATACTTCCTCTATAATTCTGATGTTTATTTTTTCCGTAACATAAATTTGTGTCCGTAGGCTTAAAGATCCACTTATTAGAAGGTACAGAATTGAAATCAGTGCTTTAACAACTTATGTATTTAGACATACAAATGCAATATTTGGGGGTTCAAAAACTTCAACTAGATCATTTACTAAACAACAACCCAGTATATATATATATAAAGCATCATGTATTTGCACGAAATTTGAGAAAAGACAACTTCCTGAAGAGGGTGTCATATAAGAAACCTACTATATACTAGTGCCAGTAGCGGATTCCACACAACTTACCTAATTACTTTTTTAATATCCATGGACCTTTGTATTTCTTAGAAAAGAATGGTATATATCAGTGTTTTAAAAGCCTTTTTGGGGCTCGCCTCGGGGTAGATTTCATGCAAAATGCCTCAAGGCATAGGTGTGGGGCTTAGTCTTGTGAAACTTATGCCCAAGTTCTTAACACAAATGTCAAATCATGGTCTAAAACAACTAAATCCGATAGGATAACATGATAATAATCATGACAATATCACTTTAACATCAAAACTTGAAATAGATGAACAATTGATCTTCTCAAAGGTAAGGCTAATTGATAGTCCACCTCCTCAACTTTCTCAAGAATCTTAAAAGCTCTAATGAACGTCAAAAAAAGTATCACTTTATTTCTAAACTGTATTACACCCTTTATGGGTGACACTTTCAATAAAAACCACTAGCCCTAGATTAACTCCACATCAAAGGCCCGCTAGTTGGCACAACTCAGTTCTTCACTCTAGGCCACCACAAGCCAGTCTCACTCGATCGATCTAGTCTCTCAACAAATCAGTACCTCAATATCTAACCTTAAAGGAATCAAACCATTATACAAAAGGTCTATACCTTCTTCCATGCAAAGCCTTGTGTAATCTATTACTCGAATGGTAACTATTGTCATGGGTAAACTTAGTTAATGGAAATAATTGATTCCAATGACCTTCAAAATTTATAACACATGCATGAAGTATGTCCTATAGCACCTGAATAATCCACTCTGACTAGACATCCATATAAGGGTGAACTATTGTGCTCATCTCTAGTAGAGTTCCCAATTCGTACTGCATAGAACTCCAATAGTTTAAGGTAAGTGGAGTACCTCTATAATAAATTATGGAAATAAGTACGTCATGTAAATGAACTATCTCACAAATGTAGATCTTTGGAAACTTCTCTGCGTTGTAGTCCATCTTCACTGGCAAAAAGTATATTGATTTGGTCAACCTATACACAAATACCCAAATGAAATCAAACTTCCCTATGTATAAGGCAAACCAACTACAAAGTCCATAGTAATCCACTCCTATTTCTAATCAAATATAGGTATCCATTATATCAAACCACCTAGTTAAGAATGCTTATAGTTAACCTGCTCACAAATAAGATACTTGGCAGAAATTCCCAAACATACTTCTTCATCTCATACCACCAATGGTTCTTCTATATGTCACAATACATCTTAGTTGATCGTAGATGGATAAAATACCTAAATTTGTGAGCCTTCCCCAAAATCATCTAATAAAGTCACTTACCCTTAATACACAAAATCAATCACCAATCCTCCAAATTAAGGAATGTTGCTTTTCCCTCACCCCTAAATATTTTATACTGGATCGTCCTCAACTTCCCATCATATAATTTTTGAGCCTATATTTTCTCCATCAATATGTATCTAGCCTCAATACAAGCTAAAACTCGCCCTAAAATTGAAATATCAAGAAGGATCAATTGACTTAAAGACTAAATATCTAAAGACAATAGTCGATCCTCAGTCATGAGAAAATCCAAAATTCCCATGCTTGCTACCTTTCGACTCAGCGCATCCACTGCCATATTAGTTTTCCTAGATGATAAGAATAATTAAATCAGAATCTTTAACCAACTCCAACTATCTATGTTTTTTCATATTAAGATCCTATTGACTGAAGATGTACTGGAGGCTGCATTGATTGGTGAAAATCTCACAATAACCTAATACAAATAATGATGACACTAATTTAACACAAATACAAGTACTTTTAACTCAAGCTATGAGCAGGGTAATACATCTCAAGGGCCTTCATCTATCTAGAGGAATATCACTTTATACTTTTGCATCAACACACCACCTAAGACAACACCAGAAGCATCATAATATACTATAAACCTATGCCTTCCACGGGCAAAGTCAACATTCTAGGTAAATTAAATAGTGTCCTGAGATTTTGAAAACTCTTCTCACACTTGTCTGACAACTTAAAAAAAAATAGATTTCTTAGTCAATATAGGCAAATAGGCTGAATTTGAATAGAATCTTGGCACAAACCGTTGGTAGTATCCTGCTAACCCAAACAATCTCTAGATCTTAACTAGAGTAGTGGGTCTAGGCCAATCACAAACGGCTTCCACCTTAGTTGAATCAACCATGATACCATTTTATGTCACCACATGACCCAAGAAAGATAATAAATTAAACCAAAACTAATATATGTAGATGTGCCATAAAACTTCTCATCTATCAACCTTTGAAATATGGCTCTCAAATGCCTTACATACTTTGCCTCACTTTTTGAATGAAATAAGATATCATAGATAAACAAAATCATAAAAGAATTGAAGTAGGTCCAAGTAAATTACAAATCAACTCCATAAACATCATCGGAGCATTTTTCAACTTAAAACACATAACCACAAACTCATAATGGTCATACCGCATCCTGAAAGTCATCTTTAGAACATTCAATGGTATAATCTTTAACTGATGATAACCAGATTACAAATTGATCGTAGAGCAAATTGTCGCACCCATAGCTTGTCAAGAAAATCATTAATATATAGAAGAGGATACTTATTCTTAACAAACATGGTCAGAGTATCCCAAAGGTGAAACACCTGGTATAATAAACCCCATACTCAGTAAATCTTACAACTGATTTTTAAAATCTTTCAACTCTATCAGGCCATTCTCTTAGGAGAAATAGAAAGGGGATTAGTGCCTGACTCTAAGTCAACAGCAAATTCAATATTCCTATCTGGTGGAACAAAAGACAGGTCCATAAGAAACACATCCCTGAACTCCTTAATAACTCTCATAGACTTTAGGGAAGTCAAATCAACACTAACATCTCATATATAAGGCAACTACGATTGAAATTTATTCTTCATCATTCGACGAGCACAAAGAAAATATATTACTCTATAATGCCTCAAGAATACACCTTAGATGTAACACTATGCTTAGAGCTATGACTGATCCTAAGATAACCCATGGTATAGAATAATGCGTCAACAACTAATTAAACATGTATAAGAGCCAAACTTACTGAGTGGAATCATAATCATGAGATAATATATTTCAATACATCAACTCTGACTGGTTGTATATGAAGTCTCTACTAATACTAGATATAGGTAGCTAGGACATGACCCCCAACTATCCTTAATCAATAGATATGAATAAAAATAAAATACTTAAAACTACAAACTAACTTGATTCTTTAAATAAAGGAAATCCATCACCTGCTGTCTAGAAGTTGTGGTCCATCTGAACATAGTTTCATAAGCTAGAATTGATACCTACATTATGAAATAATATGGCAACACAACATATATATGGTCAGTACGATAAAATATACTGAGCATGGGGGAATGAACATGCATTTTTAAGTAAATATGAAGTAATAAATTATATGTAGAGTTGAAAACATATTAACAAGTATAAATGGTTCGTAATTTGTACGTGAATGACTAAACATAGTAAGAGTTGACATGGTAAGTAAATATGAATACCTGTACAGTGAACGAATTATATAAGTTTAGAAATTATGCATAATACTTGGGCATGATAATGAGTATAATGGCTCACATTTGACATAAAGTGAACTAGATAACATAATAAGAACTAGCATGATGCTGAAATATGGAAATCATAATGTAGTGAGTGTTTGCATACTTAGTTACAATATTGTCTTTCTGTGGGAGATTTTCTTAACTGAGAAAAACCATGTGAGAAACATGGAGTCCAATATATGCCTCTTTGAAGGCTACAATATATCATGTTAAGGTATAAATCCATGGCTGGTGTGATCACTAAAGTGAGCCTATTTTAGCAATTATAATACCTAAGGAGGCATGTAGTTTTGGAACTAGAATACATTAAACTCTTGCCCCTCCATTCTATATACTACTCCTAAAGCCATACTATTTGCTCATAATATATAAAATTTATCGTTGAAAGAAGTATGGAACTAATTTTCAAGTAAATTGATGATTGCAGTCCTGACGTGTTAAAAACTAGTCATACTAATTTACTGCTTCATAGATCATTGATGGCATATCTGGATGTCATACTGCATAAGCATTGATGGCATGCCCAACCTTCATACTAATCATGAATCACATACTTGAAAACCATGGGTTCATGATAAACTAAGACCATAAGGTCAAATTATGTCAAACTTATGTAATTTATCCTAAATCTTGAAATTCATCTCATCTTTAAATTTATGCTAATTTTTATAATAAAAACTCCCAAGTTTTGTAACTAATTCAAAAACATGGAATTTTTATGTAAATTAGGCTTATATCATATACATGCTTGAAATTCATTCTAAATTATGCTTCATTATACTAAATCATATTAAGAATATAAAAATTCTTGTAAATTCATAATCATATCATGCACTTGCTTAAAATTTGGGCTAAATCAAGTCAATGAAAAGGATTTGTTTTCATTTATGCTTGAAATTTTGAGATCATACAAAGGAGTTGTAATTCTTGCAAATTCCAAGGGTTCAATACCAATTTATAGGGATTTCATGAACATTCCATTAAATATTAAACTAGGGTTTGAAAACTTAAAAATAAGAATGCGATTAAACCATGGGAGTTCTTGAATACTATCAAGTAGATAGAAAAGCTCATAAATAGAAATAGAAATTTAAATTTAAAGCTTGGGGTTAAACCCTAAAAGAAGAATACATATTAAGGAAATTTAAAACTTGAATTTGGGAACAAGGTTGGAAGGATTATCCTTTTTGAAGCCCCACATATATTAACTTATCAATGTCTTGAAGAAGAGCTCGAGTTTGGATCCTCAGAGTTGAATTTTTAAGATATACCCAACTTTTGCATTATTGAGATTTGGGAGAAACATGAATGATGATTTCATCTTAAAATATTGAGGTAAATAGGATTATTAAGTTATAACAGTGTTTTTGGGTCAAAATACCCATTTATCCTTGCATAAATGGAGGAAAAACAAAGTTGGGATGCATACGGGGCCCTAGGGTAGAATGGTACCAATGTGGAGCTTTAGCTTTGTGGCACGATGGCTATTGTGGATCATAATCTTTGTGGCATAGAGATATCATGTAGTGCTACTATTTTGGGGTCCTCATCTTACACCACTCAATGTGGCACAGGCCCTCTTTGGTAAATTAGTTATAACCTTTTACTCCAATATTGAATTAAAGAAAAATTATATGTGTTGGAAAGAAAACTCAAAGGCCTTTTAGTTGGTGGGTTTTGATCTGCAAAACTCTGTAGAATCTAGGAGTTATACTCATTTGAAGTTTATAATAGATATATTCTATACAAGAATTCAATCGGTAAGAAAGTTTTCAATTTGTCTATGACATAGGAGTTACTCGTGACCTTAATTCATGTCTGGGGCTCCTCACAAACTAAGGAATTGATAGTAACACCTATGCACAATTAGGAATATTTTGATTTAGGTGTACATACATTCTATGAATGGGACAGCTCTTATCTCAGAAATTTAGGGTCTTACAATATCACCCCTTGAGATTATTCATCCTCGAATAAAGGTCAAAGCTATAATGTGTATATGGATAGAGTAAATCAAGATCTCTTTGGGCTATCTATTCCATATTTACTAGCATGAACAATTTTTTCTAACAAAAGGATTCTTGTTATCAATACTAAGAGATGTAGAAGCACGAGTTATTAGCATAAGAACTAGTATATGCATGAAGGATATAGACAAGAACATGAGCTTGGCGTCTATTAGCCTCCATAAGACTTGGAAAGGGAAATCTTATAACATTTTGAGGGAAGATGTGTGAGACATGTGACATAAGTCTATATATGTCATTAAGACTATATAAGACTTGGAAAGGGAAATCTCATTTTGATTCATGATATATGTGAGACATGTGACATAAGTCTATAAAGTATGAATAATGTAGTTTAAAACATAGGCCACATACAATGTGAAGCTACATAACATGAAATGTGGGTACCTGAGGCATGAGGTAGGAATAGGGATACTATGCCTTAAGTTGTACGACTGATTTCTCATAAGCTTAGTAACACTTCTCAACTATACTTTTTCTCTTGAATACTATACTTTATTAGGTCCAACTTATAACCTTTACAAGGTTACATATGCCTACTACAACCTAAGTCTAAGTTGAACTACATGCCCTCACCATGTTCAAGCCTAATTTAGAGTCACAAGGTACTACACATAAAGCAACAATACTAGTCTAAACTTTGATATTCTACATCCTATGTCTTTTCAAAGCTCTCATCTCAAGAATATTATTCCTTACCACTTCAACAACTAACTCCAAACTCTAATCAAGAATTCACTAGTGCACAATGTATTCATACACTTGTATACCAACATTAAATTCAAGCCTATCATTATAAACACATATGAACTCTATGTAACCAAAAAATCTAAGAATTCTTGCATCTTCTATAATCTGTCTATCAATAACAATTTCATGAACTATTTCCAAAAAGGACACACCAAAACTCCTCAACTAACTGTTATATATGCCAAAACTTTGCCTCAATCTCCCTCCATACTTATAACCTTAAGTTGAATTAGAACACAATAATTTTCCTTAATAAGGTATATTTACTCTCTTCCATATAAACCATGGCATAACAACATTGATCACCACTATCTTAACATAGAGGGTTAACTGAAGAGCTATAACATAAGAACCTAAAGCATAAAGTAATACTATAAATAACTTTGACACTTAATTAGGGACTGAGGAATAGAGTATCATAGGCATGGATTGGTAAGAGACATCTAAACTAAGAGAATACATGACATAATGTTATTTCACTAATCATTAAGGGTGTATCGTGATTTCATGGAGCTGAACATACTGAGAAATAATGGTTTCATAAGTCATGTAGTTGTATGATGTAGGAGTAGAATTCATGGAGTATGTCTAAGATTGTCGAGGGAGACATTTACTTCTTATGCTGGAAAAATGGAAATAAGAATCTGCATAAATATTCATAAAGCACATGAGTAAGAAGTATGATTATGGTTCTAACATGTAATACATGAGTGGAGGGTTGTACTGATAGGAGCATGCTGAAGATGTTAAGATGGGAATAGGCCTATGCATTTTCACTCTACTTTAGAACTCAATAACCTTACTACTTAAATCTAAAAACTAGATTGGTTCTACCCTCTCTCATATTCCTCTTAGATTAGTGTTGCATTTCTATGTTTTTGGATAGTTTAAATATACTCAAAAACAAAGCCACCTCATCCTACTCTATGGTACGACTCGAACAAGGGTCTTGTTGTAATGGGCATCCCAAGTCCATCCAGAACTGGGGACCACCCCCATTACCCAACCCAACCTCAAAATATGTATACCTTGAGTCAGATGAATTTTGAACATATAACAAGATAGCATATAAGTATGACCTAAGACTCTTTGATAGGTTTATAACCGTGACAAACCCAAATAAGTTCAATCATTCATTATCCAAATAATAACCATTACTGAACCAAACCATAAACCAAATAAGCTCTAATATAAATATATAATCCAAAATAAAAAATGATGGAACAATTATAAGTTCAGTCTAATGGTATTAACCACAATAACAATATCAATCTAAGGTTGAAACCAATACCGAAAGCACTCATTCCAACCCATAGTAGTCAAACAAAACCTCTAATCAAAAGAAAAATAATATTCGACTGGGACATGCCCCAACCATATCCAAAACCAATATCCACAAAATGACCAAAGTAGGTAAAATCATCCCTGATATGAAATAGAGCCTTCCAAGAAAAGAAAGCTCACCACTTCAATCCAATAGTTGATCCCAAATCCAATCACTAAGTAGGAGGAGTAGATCAATTGGTTCCTACATCATGTGCGGATACAGTCACACGAAGATGGGTTAGTAGGTGAACGCTAGGATAAACTCGGGATAACTATAAAATAATTACATCCAGTAAAACAAAGTAAACCAACCATATGTATACAAACCATACACATATATATGTGTAGCCATGCTAGAAAAGGGAGTCGAGTTTAGCATGCCTTTAAAACCATTAACCTGGGCATGTGTAGCTTAACCATCCTAGAACTACCCACGAGCTATATGGGTCTAGTTTAACCCTTTGAATGGGCCCCAATGCGTGTAGCCAACAAACTAAAGAGACCATAAGAGTAGGGGATTACTAAGTACCCTTCGCTCTCTATGATACATATGTACAGTGTACTTAAAGAATTCCTATGTACCACATAGTATCATATATGTTCACTATGACCAACCCTTATGTCAGCAAATATGATTTCTAGTGTCCGTCCATTAAACTTGCACCTTTACGATTATCTATCATACCCTACCATTATTTCCTAATTAAAACCATTACCATCCAACCAAACCATTATTCCATTATTATTAACCAAGGCTATGAGTTGTGTTATCGGCATACACACTATATAGCTTGCAAGCAATGTCCTTAGACAACCTTTTTATGCAAAGGGATTCTCAGGTACCCATAGATTACATTATCAGGTTAACTTGGGGGAATCCCATGTACCCCACAAGTGTTGCATTATTAAATTTGCTTGGGGGAATTTCGTGTAACCCACAAATTGTTCATTAGCATGTTTACTTGGGGGATTCCATTGTACACTAGAAGAAATATTAATTAACCATAACCATGACCACCAAACCATTCCATTTAACCATTCTAAAAAACTCTAACTATTTATACCATTTAGGGTTCTATTACCAAACCATACCATGTTATATTTCCATTAAAAGTCCAATAATATAGTAAAAGCATTCTTATAGGCATTTTATCAAACATGTTGGGGGCATAGCATTTACAAAACAAAATCTAATTACTATTTAACCATTCTCATGCAACCAATTGTCCAAACCATCATTAAAGCATGTAAAAAATAATTAAAACATAGGAAACCATAACCAAGAATTTAATACAAAGACCCCAATATATATTCGAAAACCCCAAAATCGTACAATAATAATGCTATGAAAACATTGTAAAAAATATGTCATTAGTTGGAACTAACAATGATGGAGGAGTACATGCCTTAGATTACAAAGATGGTGGAAAGAAATCACCCGTACAAGCCCCAAATTGATCCTCTAGATGAAATCCTAGCCTTCTCTTACCCAAGCGCCTTAGAGAGAATTAGAGAGAGTTTCTAAGTATTTTGGATTAGAATAATAGGGTAAATAATGTCCTAATAGTGACATAAGTCGTGGTTCCTTAAGAGGTTAAGAGGGGAAATATCCACATTACCCCCCAACTTAAACTACGTAAGATTCCCAGCAGAAGGTACGACTCTCCCATACCAGTCATACCCTCTAATATGAGTGGTACCCACCACTTGTACCATAGGCCTCCCCCTTGGACCCAACATTGTCCATCATATGATTTACCCAAACCAAGTCGTACCCAAGCCATATGATTAGTACCCCTAAACCGTATCCCTGATAGAATAGAATCAGAGGAAGTTTGAACACTGCCTACCATATGAGTCAATGGTACAACTTGTACCCTAACTTACGACTTATGTAACACCCCAATTTTCTAAATCGGAATGCTACACAATGCTCATGACCCCGAAGGACCATAAGCTAACCCATGACTAATATCTATACCTGTATACTGCATAATATATCATAAAACCTAGAAACATAAACATGAAAGGCCATAAGGTTCGAACTAACTAAATATCTGATAACAAAATATCTGAAAAAGGTATAACAACACCAAAATAAGTCATAAATACTGAAAATAATGAGATCTAAATATCTAATCTGACATCTAGTCTGAAAGACTCTAACTGACTGAATTAGGAGTTGAAGGAACATGTCTCCAACTAAACCCATCTAGCAACTGAATAGAAAATGTAGCAATAATCATATCATCCTTGAATAAGAAGGACTCACTGCAAACCCTGAACACTAGAATGCTACTACTGATCTGGAGCTCATACCTCTGAACATATAGTGTAACATAAGAGAAAGAACCATAGCGCAAATGCATCAGTACGTCTGAATATACTGAGTATATAAGTGAGGTAGGCTAAATGCAAAGGGTTATATGCATGAACAATACTGACTGATATGAATTTGAGAATACATACATGCATACATAACTGAACTCATGGAGATATTAACTACTGATTTTAAATATTGATAACGTGAGTGTACTGATACTGAGATACTGAATAGATAAACGACTATTTTTGATAGTTCAAATTATGAAGAACTGGTCTGATTGACTGTGTCTAACATTCCTAACACTGAATACTAATATCATAAATTTTGATAACTGATATGACTGATATATGAGTTCAAAAAATTGATATAACTCATATAACTGTGATGATCGGCCTAACCGATGTAGCTAATACTGAGCGACTGTATCTAACAATCTAAGTTCCGGTGGAACTATCTGAGTTCTATTTTATATGGAGTGACTAAATTTGAGATCAATCCTATCTAGCGGGTGATCAGTAAATCTAATGATTCTGATACTGTTTAATTATAGTTTAGATCAGTCCTGTCTAATGGGTGATCTTGAAGTCTATTTATAATATTAAGGATTGATTGTCTCTAACTGTGTGGAATCTGTACTACTGAACTGAGTTGATTGTATCTAACAGTCCTAAATCTGTAACTGAAACTGTGGGATGTGTTCATCTAACTGACATGCCCCTAGCTAAGCTGACTAGGGTCCAATCTCTTTCCAGACTGGAAGGGTGTCAATACTGCGCCACTGGTAAGGAAAACATATGAGCAACCCATATATAATAGGTAACTCTAGTGAGAACGATGGGAATATAGTAAGTTCTGAGGACTGATTAAGAAAACTGAAGTTACTGAGATTTATTGTGATTACTGAGGTTACTGAGCACTGAGATTTCTGAGAATACTGAACTACTGGGAATACTGAGTTTTCCAAAGTTACATGACTTACTGATTCCTATAGATCATGGCTTGACTGAGAGTATCATGATAACATACATGGCTCTAGGCACACAGCTATATTTTCGTGTACGAATACCCCTAGGACTCGACGGAAGGAAACTGACACACATGAATGACTTGATCATAATATTGAAGTCCATAATTCACATTATCATAAGTAGGGGATATTATACTTCATGTATTTATTCAATATCTCAAACATGGTAGGGGAAAGCATGGATATATTTAATGTACATAATTCATATCTACATTATCATACGTACTTCATACCACAATAATAACAATACATAAATAACACGGAAATCTGTATTAAAGTATATAGCTAACATGTACTTGTCAGTTAGATATCATGGAATCATGTAAATATCAATTTCTAGCATCCTAGGCATTTTATCAAACACCTTGCATGCATTCTTTAAGGCGTAGGTGGATTTCATACTAGCATCATATTAAACCACTCAAAGTTTATGTTTTTCAACTAACAACCACATATATTCCACGAAAACACCTATAGATATCATCTTGAAACTTAAACAACAATCATCAACAAGTACATGCTCATATCACCATAAAAAGCTTACAAAATAATATTTAAAACATGGTTCTTGAGCTTTATGAAAGGATTGGATCCATAGATGAACACTACGCATACCTTAAAGCTTGATCTTGAAAGAGATCTAATGTTTCTGAAGGTTCATGAAGAAATCCTTAGGCCTGCCCTTGATTTTTCTTGACTAGGGTTTAACCCCTTTGGGAAAGAATCAGTTTGTTCCTAAGGAGATGATCTTGATAGGAAACCCTAATCTTGTGGTTGAAAGTGTATGAGAGATCTCTTTGAGATATTTTAACTAAATAGAATGGAAGATCATATGTTCCTTGAGGGTTATAAGTCATGGAAAGTTAAGGGAAAATACCAAAATACCCTTATAAAATAAATTCCCACTTGCTGAAAATAATAGCTGACGACATTTGTGACAAGGCATCAAAAATGTCATCACACAGAAGTGGATTCTACCTAAGGCTGACGACATTTGTTGCATGGCATCAAAAATGTGGTAAGCCATCAAAATTGTCATCTGACAAAAGATGGATTCTACCTAAGGTTGATGACATTTGTTACATGGTGTCAAGAATGTGGTAAGCTACCACGAATGTCATCACTTAGGAGATGGTTTCTGCCTAAGGCTGATGACCTTCGTGATAGGGTGTCACAAATATGGTAAGATACCATGAATGTTGTCACTTAGGATCTGTTTTCTTCATAAGGCTGACGACCTTTGTGATAGGGCATCACAAATGTGGTAAGATACCAAAATGTCATCACACTGTTTCCAGCCTGACATGCTGGAGTAAAATAGGAATAACTCTTTACTCCGATATCATATTTAGGAGAAATTGGTATTGTTGGAAAGGTAATTAAATTATATATCTGTTGATAGGTCATGATATCAAAAGTTCCAAGTATAATGAGAGATATTGTCGTTTGAAGTTGACTATACCAATATCCTTCTCAAGAATTCAATCGGTAAGGAATATTTTGATTCGTCTGATAGCTGGGAGTTATTTGAAGCCTTAATATACATAAAACTTACTCGTAAAACTATAAAATAACCATGATGTACTATTCATGAGCTTGGTATATGTCTCTAATATTGGTTTGGATTTTTCAGGGTATTACAGTATCTCCCCCTTGGAAATATTCGTCCTCGAATGACGACTGCTTGAGAGGGGAGAAAAGTTAAAATAATGCATATATAGCATGAATGACTGATCTTTATTTAATGGCTCACATGACTAAAAACTGAGCATATCATACTGGACATGCATATCTGATGCATGGGTAGCTGATGTATGAATGTAGGACTGAGTGTTCCGATAAACTGAGTTTCTCAAACTGAGAATGCATATATGATGCTTAACTAATAAGTTGAATCCATGCATATCTGATGTATGATTATATGACTGACATGATACATGAATTCATGATTGAAAGTACTGATAAGCTGACCACATATTTCTGATGTGTAAATACTTACTGAACTGACTCACGAACATGCGACTGAACATGTAATGGTAAAGATACCAAGTTTGAACTAAAAACTAAGCATGGAACTAAATACCAAGTTTGGTACTGAAATCTGAACATGAGAATGAGTAAGCTCAAAGAAGACTGCTACCATGAACTGAAAATACTAATGAGTCTGAGATTAATTACTCAATACGCATGAGTGGAAACATAAGAACATAACTGAATTTGGAAATTGATTCATGAACTGAACTGAGACATTGAGTACATGGCTTATGATTGAGTTTTGAGGCTAGAGGGTTGGCTCATAAGTAACAATTCCTCCAAAAAGGATTCGTCAAAGAAAACGACATGCTTAAATCATGGATGTTTTGGGGCTCTAATATATCTCCCCCTTAGGACACTATGTACCTTGAATGAGTTGGATTGACCTTGCTGAGATATTAAGGAAGTTGAGGTAATGCACAAGGCACCTAGGTACGAAATAATGATTGATTATCTGAGATCTAAAACTGAAGCGTTATGTACGAATGCATAGACATACTGACTTATCTAATTAGCTGAGTAACTGGTAACTGAATGCTGGGTATGCAAGACTAAATTGCACTTAATCTGAGTAGCTGGGCTGAGGCCATAAAGTATTATGCATATGATAAGGGGCTGACTGGGTAACATGTGGTAACTGATCATGGATTTCATGAAAGCTATATTGTCCAAAAATGCAGGATCGAATGTATTACATGATTTGGAAATATTCCATAGACTGAGGTATTAAAATACCTATAACTGAGTAGCTGATAACTGTACGCTATGTTTAACAAATTCTAAAGCTAAACTGAATTTCTGAGCTGAATACTGATCTAAAGCTGACACTATAATTTAAGACTATAATGGGGATCCATACTGGATCTTAATGCTGGGTCCTGATAACTATATACTGAAACTGAGGTTTAAACTGATACTGAAGTGCTTAATTCTGAGACTGAACAATAATTACTGAGTACTGAACTGTAACTGAGATAGAAACTAAGTTGTGATAGTTTCACAATGAATGCTGACATAAGTCAAGGATCTGAATATACATTCACACTCTGAATTTTTCTAATTGCTAAGTACTACCTCTCGCCAGCTCCTTGCTTGTATACTAACAGGATATTCAAGCCTATCTTCGTAACTATGTCCTTGTGTAAAGAAAGAATGCATCAACCTTATTTTAACATGAATCATTCACTCTCTTATTTAAGGAACTACTCATCACTACAGTACATTATTTTCACAAAGAGAGCTCACTGAAGGGGTTAAGTCAGGAGAATCTGAAACATGAATAGACACATAACTGAACTTGGCACTTGACTGAAATCAGAGGGATAGAATATAACTACCATGTGTGTACCAAAAGGTCTAAACAATGGGTATGCATGACATAGTATGAATTTAACTGATCAGTGGAGGCGTAGCATGAGTCATGGAAACTGAGTATATTGGGGAGCATGATATATGTACATGAGTCATGAGCTGTATGACCTGATTTTGGAATGTTTAAGTTCGTGGAACATAATTTGTAACACTGAGTGATCTAGGACTAAATTCCCTATACTGGGAACTGAAAGTGCACACGATATGGAATGCGTGTGAATGTAAGCAGTATTTATGGAATCTGAGACATGAAGCATGCATACGCATTATTCCAACTAAAGTACGAAGCTTTATGCTGAGATAAGGATGGGTCAAGAATCATTTTCCCTACTGTTTTTCTGTACATACTGACACTACTACTGGAATCTGAAAACCTGACTTGGGTACTTGATCTACCATCCCTACTAGGATTTAAGCCATCATCATAATTTTGTGAGCACTAAACTAAACTCTAAACTGAACTACAATCATCATCACATACTTACACTGATTAAGACATGCTTGCCTTAATAAACACATCATCTGCCCCTATTTCCCTCACATACTACTAGTATCACATTTATACCTTCATGCTTAATTTTGAGTCAATAAACTTAAATTTCTAACTCACACTATTCAAGCTTACTGATTCATTCTGGCATAACTATCTCCATGAATACATAGTCTTTTCAATCGGGATATCATTATCCCAACTCTACTACTGTTGAACTCCTGGGTTCATGTTTCTAACTCTAGTTATATGTTATCATAGTATTTTGAGAAGGGATCTGATGCCATATCTAAATCTGGGTTCGAGAACGAGTTCTCATGATCATGAATAAGATCCGTACAACTTCTGAATATAACTGAACTGATGGGATACTGTTGAGCATGAGAGAAATCTCATAGCTATCTGTAGGGACTATTTGAGAAAGCCCTATCTATAGGACTTGAGCTTCACTACTTCTGTTACCTTGAAAGTAAGGTAAAGTTGACATGACTAAGGAATGATGAGAATGTACATGAGTTTTATTAGAGAACCTTTCTATAGCACGATCTATGACATGAAAGAAGGGAAACTATTCATAAAACATCTTATAGCCTCCTGCACATAAGTGTGGTTCATAACACACGCATGTACAAGACTCTACTAGATGCGGCTTCCAGACTTTCTAGGACTATATTGAACCTTAGGCTCTAATACCAAGTTTGTAACACCCTAATTTTCTAAACCGGAATGCTACACGGTGCTCATAGCCCCGAAGGACCACAAGCTAACCCATGACTAATATCTGTACCTATATACTGCATAATATATAATAAAATACGAAAACATGAACATAAAAGGCCATAAGGTTCAAACTAAATAAATGTCTAATAACAAAATATCTCAAAAAGTTATAACAATACCAAAACAAGTTATAAATACTGAAAATAATGAGATCTGAATATCTAATCTGACATCTAGTCTGAAAGCCTCTCACTGACTAAATAATGAGTTGAAGGAACATGTCTCCAACTAACTCTACCTAGAAACTAAATAGTAAATATAAAATAATCATATCGTCCTCAAATGAAAAGGACTCACTGCAAACCCTGAATACTGGAATACTATTATTGATCTAGAGCTCCTGCCTCTGAACCTATAGTGTAACATAAGAGAAACCACCATAGCACAAATACATCAGTACGTCTGAATGTACTAAGTATACGAGTGAGGTACGCCAAATGCAAAGGGTTATAAGCATGAACAATACTGACTGATATGAACGTGAGAATACATATATGCATGCATAAATGAACTCGTGGAGATACTGACTACTGACTCTGAATATTAATAACGTGAGTGTATTGATACTAAGATACTGAATAGATAAATGACTATTTCTGACAATTTTTATTATGAAGAACTAGTCTGATTGACTATGTCTAATAGTACTGACGCTGAATACTAATATCATGAATTCTGATAACTAATATGACTGATACATGAGTTCAAAAAACTGATATAACTATAGTGATTGGCCTAACTGGTGTAACTGATACTGAGCGAATGTATCTGATAGTCAAAGTTCTCGTGGAACTTTCTGAGTTCTATTTTATATAGAGTGACTGAATTTGAGATCATTCCTATCTAGTGTGTGATCTTTAAATCTGATAATTCTGATACTGTTTAACTATAGTTGAGATCAGTCCTGTCTAATGGGTGATATTGAAGTCTATTTATAATGATAAGTATTGATTATCTCTAACAGTACTAAATCTGTACTACTAAACTGAGTTGACTGTATCTGATAGTCCTGAATATGTAACTGAAAGTATGGGATGTATTCATCTAACCAACATCCCCCAAGCTAAGCTGACTGGGGTTTAATCTATGCCCTGACTGGAAGGGTGTCAATACTGTGCCACTGGTAAGGACAACATGTGAGCAACCCTCATATAACAGGTAACTCTAGTGAGAATAGTGGGAATATAATGTGTTCGGAGGAATGATTAAGAGCATTGAAGTTACTGAGATTTACTGTGATTACTGAGGTTACTCAGCACTGAGATTACTGAGAATACTGAACTACTGAGATTACTGAGTTTTCCAAAGTTACATGACTGAATGATTCCTATAGATCATGGCTTGACTGAGAGTATCATGATAACATGACATGGCTCTAGGCACACAGCTATATTCTTAGGTACGAATACACCCAGGAATCGATGGAAGGAAACTGACACACATGGCTGACTTGATCATAAGATTGGAGTGACAATTCACATTGTCATAAGTAGGGGATATTATACTTCATGTATTTATTCAACAGCTCAAACATGGTAGGGAAAGTATGGATATATTTCATGTACATAATTCATATCTCCATTATCATACATGCTTCATACCACAACAACAACAACACATAAATAGCATGGAAATCCATATTGAAGTGTATAGCTAACATGGACTTGTCATTTTGATATCATGGAATTATGTAAATATGAATTTCTAGCATCCTAGGTATTTTATCAAACACCTTGCATGCATTCTTTAAGGCATAGGTGGATTTCATACTTGCATCATTTCAAACCACCCAAAGTTCGTGTTTTACAACTAACAACCATATATATTCCAAGAAAAAACCTTTAGATTTCATCTTGAAACTTAAACTACAATCATCAAAAAGTACATGCTCATATCACCACAAATAGTTTACAAAATAATATTTAAAACATGGTTCTTGAGCTCTATGAACAGATTGGATCCATAGATGAACACTACGCATACCTTAAAGCTTTATCTTGAAAGAGATCTAATGTTTCTAAAGGTTCCTGAAGAAATCCTTAGTCTTGCTCTTGATTTTTCTTGACTAGGGTTTAACCCCTTTGGGAAAGAATGATCTTGTTCCTGACGAGATGATCTTGACAGAAAACCCTAATTTTGTGGTTGAAAGTGTATGAGAGAGCTTTTTGAGATGTTTTAACTAAAGAGAATGGAAAATAATACATTCCTTGAGGGTTATAAGTCATGGGAAGTGAAGGTAAAAGACCAAAATACCCTTATAAAATAAATTCCCAGTTTTTGAAAATAATAGCTGACGACATTTGTGACAAGGCGTCAAAAATATGGTAAGCCATCTAAAATATCGTCACACCGAAGCTGAATTCTGCCTAAGGGTGATGACATTTGTGACATGGCATCAAAAATATGGTAATCCATCAAAAATGTCATCACATAGAAGATGGATTCTGCCTAAGGCTAACGACATTTCTTACATGGCATCAAAAATGTGGTAAGCTACCACGAATATCGTCACTTAGGAGATAGTTTCTGCCTAAGGCTGACAACCTTCGTGATAGGGCACCACATATGTGGTAAGATACCATGAATTTCATCACTTAGGAGCTGGTTTCTGCCTAAGGCTGACTACCTTTGTGATAGGGCGTCACAAATATGGTAAGCTACCACGAATGTCGTCACACTGTTTCCAGCCTGACATGCTGGAGTAAAATAGGATTAATTCTTTACTCCGATATCGGATTTAGGAAAAAATAGTATCATTGGAAATGTAATTCAATTATATATCTGTTCATAGGTCATGAGATTAAAAATTCTAAGTATAATGAGATATATGCTCATTTGAAGTTGACTATACCAATATCCTTCTCAAGATTTCAATCGGTAAGGAATGTTTTGATTCTTCTGATAGCTGGAAGTTATTTGAAGCCTTAATACACATCTAAATTACTAATAAAACTATAAAAGAACCATGATGTACTATGCATGATATTGTTACATTGGTCTAATATTGGTTTGGATTTGTCGGGGTATTACATCTAATGATTATCCACTCGTACTCAAATCCAAGTTAAGTTACTAAGTCTAAGATTAAGTAAAGGAAGAACCCAAACCATACGACCTATCACCAACTATATGACTCATACCCACCAAGTCATACTCATTCCAAAAACAAATCCAACCCATCAATAAATACTGGTTAGCATACGAATAGCCCATACCAATCGTACCCCACCATATGACTAGTACCCATAAGTCGTATGCTGTCCAGAAACTTGAAATCCAGGAAATTTTCAAAGGGTCCAAACCTAGGGTGTTTCACTCTAACTGTCAAGGTACCTTTATATACATAGATAAGCCCTTTTAAAAGCCTACATCGAAAGATTGAAAACTTTAGATGGGGCTCCCTTCTAAGATACTATTTCACTATCCATATGGTGATCACATCATACTCAAAGTTGTACCACCACAACCACTATAAAGATCATCAACTTAGATTTATTCATATTCTAGGTCACCCTATAGATCCATTCTACAAAACTAGCACCACCATCCCACATGATCATTATCTTTATACATTTAGAAACCATAATTCAAACTTAGAGTCTAACATTAATCATAGGCATCCACTCAACTACTCCACACAATACCAACCATTAACTACTAGATAGGAATCAAGGAAATACTAGTCCACCAAAATTCATAACAAAGAATAATAAACTTAAACTAAACTCCTTATCTCACTTCATTCAACATGCATATTATTCTTTCATAGACTTACTAATCTCTCTTACCATCACATAATACAGTATACACCTATCACTCATATGATAATTTTGATAAGTTCCAATCTTCCAAAAAATCTATAAATGTTATACTTCTAAACTCACACTCCTAATATTGGAGTTATTTTTCCATAGCATTCCTAGAAGAGGTATGTAACACCCCATGTTCTTTAGCTACAAATTAAACAGTCATTCCTACATTTGTAAATCTAATATCATGATTCGTATTTGAATATAGGTGTCATGGTCATTATCCTAGTGTGAAGAGTTCTTATTAGGTGAAAAATAACCATAGGAATCACTTAGAGCAAAGCTGAGCTAAGAGTCTTTGATTTTGCCAAATTTTGGTATTTAATTCTACAAAGGTCAGCTTTGAACTTGTAAAACCTTTAAATATGTGGAATTTTACATCTAAAGACATAAAATATTATAGATAATTAAATTAGATTTCCAATGATACCAATTTCTCCTTAATTTGATACATGGGTGAAAAGTTATGACTATTTTTGTGAGAAATAGTAAGGGTCTGTGATAGCTCCACGCCGTGTAAGCTATTCTCCCAAAATAGGATCCGTGATGCATGGGATATTCCACTAAAATATTTTCCAAGATACATAGGATATTTCCCCAAAATAGGGTCCATGTCGTGTAGACTATTCCACCGCTATAGAGTTCGCGATGCGGATACGTTGTATTTTCAGTTTTAAGATTAAAGGGGCAAAGGGGTAATTTTGTCATTTACCCTCAACCCTAGTTGTCCAAAACATGAATTATAACATTTAAAAGGGTATTATTTTCCAATTATCCTAAAAATTACTCATGTAGAGACCCTACCCCTTCCCAAGAACGAGCAATTCAAACATCTCTTCCCAAGAAGAAGAAATTCAACTTTCTCTCAAAAAATTCAAGAATCCAAGCTCCAAGTTCAATTTTTTATTCAAGGAATCAAGTAATAGAGGTATGTGTGGTGTTCATCAATGGGTTCCTTTCGTCCATTGAGTCGTAAAAATCCTCTTTTTGATTTGAGTATGAATGTTTACTCTTTACTATGATTTAATACTATGAAATTCATGAAATTATCCATGTTTCCTCATTTATGTTACATTAAAGTCTTTCTATTAGCTTGTTTATGTGAATTATGGTTACATATGATTTAAATTCCAAACTTACATTTCATGTTTGGTCAATACAAATTCAAGTTATCAAATTCATGTATTTATTCATGTAAACATGATATTCTCTCAAGATTAACTTATTTCCATGATGAAATTTGTGAAGTTAGCATTCATTCTAGCGCATTATGTTTTGGGTCCCCCAAATTATGATTTACTACCAAGTTTTAATGATGTTATCATTTTTGCAATATCATTCAGTGTTGGTGGGTTATGACCACTAGATACAAATATATTTACTCAGGTATTATATTTCCAAGTAATAAGTCAGTTACACCATGAGTCTTATCATCATACTCATTTGTTATGATCATGTTGAGAACTATAGATTCTTATGTTCAGTTAAACTTAAGTAAGTACCAGTATCAATTTAGTTGGGAGTAGGATATAGAACTGTGCGAACCTGGGAATGGGGGCTCACCTGCCAGCAGAGGGTGTGACCCTTAGTAGTAATCCCTGAGTTCCAGAAGTATGTAGCCAGCAAGTTTGAGATATTTTTTCTATCATTTGAGGTTGACACATATCTCATAAGATCACTTACTAGTAGAGGGTGAATCCCTAGTCCTTTGGGACATCATCTCAGCCTTGTGTATCCATATTATCAGTCAGTCTTAGTACCCATGGTAAGGTACTGAAATGCTCCAACTAGGGTTATAGGTTGGACCTCGATTAGCTCAAATTGGGGTATGTCGGTTACATAATACTTCCTACAGTTTTAGTCCAGTTATTCAAACTAAATACAGTTCAATTTTACATAATCAGTATTCAAATATCATTTAATCAGTATACAGATATTAGATAATCAGTCTACAAATACCTGTTAATCAGTATTCAGATATTATTTAATTCGTATCCAGATATCAGTTAATCAGTATTCAGATGTGAGTTATTTAGTATTCAGTTATCAGTAACTCAATACTCAGATATCAGTTAGTCAGTATTCAGATGTCATCTACTCAGTATATAGTCCTCAATTATCAGCTACAAAGATATCCAATTATGTAGTTATACAAATACTAATCATTCAATTATTTAGAACAACTTAGTACTTCTTATGTTTCAGATCCAGGAGTTATGCTGGTTTACATTTCAATTCCTATATGTATGATTTTATGTTAATTTCCATCACATAGTTTTAGATCCAGTATTCTTACATGATCCTTAGTGCAGTTTTACAGCATGTTCAGCTTTACATAAGAAATTCATACAATATTCATATTCTACTACTTCCCAACTTATAGAATTATTTTTAGCTCATGATTTATAAATCTCACTATGACTTACAGTTTTCATGTATAGCCAGGTTCTAAATGCATGTTTTAATAAATAACTTATGTCCTCAGTTTTAATGCATGTTTTAAATATTTCCATGATTTATTACATGCCTCCACATACTCAGTACATTCCAGAAGTACTAACACACATATATGTCTATGTGCTAGATTGTCTCATAATGTAGATACCAGATGCAGTCCCTACACCAGATTCAGATAGATCTCAGCATTCAGCCAACAAGTGATGAGTTCCATTATTTTGGGGATACTAGCCCATTATAGTTCATGTGTTGTATTTTAATTATTTATATATATTGATTAGTGGTAGATGGAGGCATGTCCTAGCTATCTATAGTCAGTATAGTATAGGCTTTATAGATAGTCAATTAGAGCCATTTTCTGTAATTTAAGTTTCTTTCTTCACATTTATCATGATGTAAAATTTATCAGTATAACATTTATTCAAACTTTCTCATGATCATGTGTTATCACTCAGCAAATTTAGTTGTTACATATATTTTAAATTAGTTGCTCGCCAGCATATGCGTTAGCTTAGGATTACTTGTGGTTATAAGAACCTTGTTACGATTAAGGGGTAGTCTTGGCTTGTTAAAAACTTGTTATCAAACCACAAGGTTTAAGTATCCTAGGGTGTCTATGAATCCATGAATAGTAGATTTTTGCGGAACGGTATGAAAACCTATACATTTCATTAAGAGGATATAGGGCATTTAAGAAATGTTTCCCTTTTTTCATGTCTCACATCATGCAGTAGAAGTGTTATCTAAGGAACTTATGAAAATTCTTACATTAATCCATTCATGACAACTCTGCCTTATTCTTGAGGCAACAGAAATAGAAAAGCTTAAATCCTTATAGATAAAGTTTTCTCAGATAGTTATATGATTGCACGTAGGCTAAAAAGTATCCCATCAGTGATTTTAAGTTTTGAAGTTTGAAATATTCCATTCATGTTCATGAATATTGTTCACTAATCCAAAGACAAATGTGCTTTTGGATCACTTCTCAGAATCTTATGATAGCAAATAGAATTATGAATCTAGAAGTTTTAATAGAAGTAAAGTGGGGATAGTATTTATCTAGACTTAAAAGAATATGTATCCATGGGGATAGCTATATGAAAGGTGGACCAATAGGCTTGAAGCAGTGTATGCAAAAATTTAAATTTACTGATTCAAAATTAAGTATAAGGATGTAGGTATGATCTAGAGGTTTACCCAAGGCGATTTGGGATTGTATTATTTCTTAGTTTTAATATGTTTGCTTAAGTAGTAACCTTGAGTTTCTAAGTGAAAATGAGGCCAGTAATGTAGTATATGATGTTCTTGCCACATAAGTTATTGGCTTTAGAAAGCTAGAGTTGCTTAGACAAAAGTATTAGCATTGGGTTTTATACATTTAGGTGTAGTATTTCAGGTTAAGTTTATTAATGATGTGTATTGTTATATCTTGGGTTCAAGATTAAAATGGTTGCAGTTCTTTTTAGAGTTTAGTAAAGGGGTCCATAGACTTAGAATGATAGGTTAAAGCTAAGGGAGGAGATAAAGAACAAGCTACAAAATCAGGCTCTAAAATTCTAGTAGTAATGCCAGATTATTATAGAACATCAGTAGGGGAGGAAGATGCCCGACCCATTCTTATCTCAATAAAAAATATTGTACTTCGGTCATTAAGATACTACTCATTCCTTATATGTCAGCTCCATGATCATAACTTTTATTCATACACTTTCCATAGAATTATGAATGCTTCTATTTCCTAGTATAAGCAGTTCCAGTTCACTCTGTAGTTCAAATCATATTCCATGAATTTATGAAGTCCAAACTCAGGTCATGCAGCTCATAAATTATGTACTCATGATTTATAGTATGCTCAGTTCCCAGAACTCAAGGGGCACTCTTAATGACCAGTGAAATTCATATTATGTTATGTATGTTCTTAATTTAAATCTCTTAAATGAATTCATGTCGTTGATACTCTATTCCTCAGGCCTCAATTAGGTTTCAAAGTTACGTATAATATCCTTCCATGTTTCAAAGTTTCATATTATAACTATTTAGTGATCTCTCCTTATGAAATTATAGTGGTGATGAGTAATTTTTTAGATGGTAGAGAGTGAATGTTTCATATTGGGTAAAGATTATTGTATGCTTGTTTTATCAAAGGCTATAAGCGTGAAGGAATATTAAGGCAAAGCTTTTGGTATATATCGTGGTTAGTTGACAATTCTAGGAGTGTTTTCTTAGGGATAGTGTATGGAAGTTATTATTGAAAATAGGTGCTAGAGATTGTGGAAAAGTTTCAATGTGGGTTTATTAACCAAAGTTTTATATATGGTTATAATGATATAATTGAATGTCATATTGGTATATAAGTTGATGGGTGAATTGTGAGCTAGTGAATTCCTAATAAGAGGTTGAATTTAATTGTTGAAGTGGTAAGAAGATCTATTCTTGAGATGAGAATTTGTGAAAATTCATAGGGTATTGAATTCATGGTTCAGAATAGTATTATGGTGTTATGTGCAGTACCATGTGATTTTGAGTTAGGCTTGAACATGGTGAGAGTATGTAGCTCAACTCAAACTTTGACTGGAGTAGTTATATGTACTCATGTGAGTATTTAAGGAGCGAGGCTAAGCTTGAATTGGGCAGTTGCATTGCCTAAGGCCTAGTAATTCTATGCCAGCTTATTTTACATAAGCCTATGTTTCATGTTACAAAAATCTAGCTATATTAAGATTCCTGACTCAGATATCTTATTCAGATCATGTCAAAGAATTCTTTATTCCCCAATGTTATTAGAACTACTTAGAAGAGTGTTGAAGAAATACTCCAGTTAAATAAAAGTTATTAGTATGATTATGTCTGTATACCTAACAATTCAGTTTAGCACTCGTACAGATAAGCTCTTATTGTTTTCTATATTTCCATCAAGTTTTACCATCTGGAGTTTCATAAATATAGCTAGTCTATGAGGTAATTCATTCACATCCATGTAAATTGTGAATTTAGCTTAGTCCATGCACCATGTTTCAGATTCAGTTGTTCAGCAATGATTCAGTTCATAAGTGTTCAGTGCATGATCTCAATTTTCCAAGTATTCTAGTTCATACATTTTAATACCCCTTATACGACCTTAGCCTCGTTATGTCATGATTCATGATTACATAATGTACTTGGCAATACCATGAAGCCCATTTCTTTTAATCCTTATACGTGTTTTGTTGAGGAACAATTCCTAATAAAAAGTTATGTACTTTATTACATCCTTAGCAACTGTTGGAATTTGATTGAATCAGATATTACTTCGCAGTTCTATATGTAAGTTCATAACATGAACCTTTCAAGTGAATTCTAAACTCTCAGCATAAATCAGCTCTTTATAATAAATAAAGTCAAGTCAGCTCAGAAATAAGTTTTATGATAAAGTCATAATGTTTCAGCTCAGCTATATCCTTTATTACCAGACATGTCATGTATACATCATTCCAAAGTTATAATACTTCAACAAATTGTTATCCATCATTCGAGGATGAATGATTACAAGAGGGAGATAATGTAACACCAAGTATTTTTGAGCTAGAAATCGAACAGTCATTCCAACATGTGTAAACTTGAATCCCATATTTTGTATTTGAATACATATGTCATGATCATTATCCTAGTGTTAAATAGTTCTTATTAGGTGAAAAAGGTTCATAGGAATCACCTAGAGCAAAGTTGAGCTAAGAGCCTTTGATTCAACCAAATTTTGGTATTCGATTCTACAATGTTCAAATTTGAAGGAGTATAAATTTTCACATATGTGAAATTTTTCATACCAAGACCCACCAAATTATATATAATTTAATTAGCTTTCCAATGATACCAATTTCTCCTAAATTTAATACCCGATCAAAAAGTTATGACCATTTTCATGAGAAATAGTAATGGCCCATAATTTCTCCATGTCGCCTAGTCTATTCCCCCTAAATAGGGTCCGCTTAGCATTGGCTATTGCCCCACTATAGGGTTCACGATATATAGATTTTGTATTTCTAATTCCAAGATTCAATGGGCCAAGGGGTAATTTGGTCCTTTTTCATCAACCCTAGTCGTCTAAAACATGACTTATAACACTCAAAAGCGCATTATTTTCCCATTATCCAGAAAACTACTCACGTAGAAACCCTCCCCCTTCCCAAGAATCAGCAATTCAAGGCTCTCTTCCCAAGAACAAGAAATTAAACTTTGTCTCTAAGAATTCAAGTATCCAAGCTCAAAGTTTAAGTTTTTCTTCAAGGATTCAAGTAATTGAGGTGTGTGGAGTATTCATCAATGGGTTCCTTTCACCCATTGAGTTTCAAAAATCCTCTTATTGATTTGATTATGAATTTTTACTATTTACTAGGATTTAATTCACTGAAATTCATGAAATTATCCATGTTTCCTCCTTAATGTTACATTCAAGTCATGCTATTAGCTTGTTCATGAAAATTATGGTTCTATATGATTTAAATTCCAAACATACATGTCATCGTTGGTCAATACAAAGTCAAGTTGTCAAATTCATGTATTTAGTCAGGTAAACATGATATCCTCTCAAGCTTAAATTATTTCCATGTTGAAATTCATAAAGTTAGCAATCCTTCTAGCGCATTATGTTTTGGGTCCCCTAAATTATTATTTACTACAAATGTTTTTATGATGTTATTATTTTTAAAGTATCATTTAGTGCTGGTAGGTTATGAACACCCGATACCAATGTATTTACTAATGTTTCAGATTTCCAAGTAATAAGTCAGTTAAACCATGAGTCCTATCAGTATGCTCAGTTGTTATGATCATGTTGAGCTCGATAAGTTCTTATGTTCAGTTTTACTTAAGTTAGTACTGGTATCAGTTTAATTGGGAGTACGATTTAGCACCGAGCAAACCCAGGGATTGGGGCTCAATTTTAATTAGAGGGTGTGACCTTTAGTAGCGATCCCTGAGTTCCAAAACTACGTAGCCAGTGTAGGTTTGAGATGTGTTCCTTCCAATTAAGGGTTGACACATATCTCATAGGATCACCTGCAAGTATAGGGTGACTCCCTAGTCCTTTGAGACATCAGCTCAGCCCTGTGGATCCACATCGTCAGTTAGTGTTAGTACCCATGGCGAGGTACTGACATAATTTAAACTGGGGTTATATATTGGACCTCGATTAGCTCAGATTAGGGCATATCGGTTACATAATACCTCCCTTAATTTTAGTCCAATTATCTAAACTAAGTACAATTATGTTTTACATGATCAGTATTTAGATATCAGTTACTCAATATACATATATTAGATAATCAGTATACAAATACCAGTTAATCAGTATTCATATATCTATTAATCAGTATCCATATATTAGCTAATCTATATTCAGATGTTAGGTATTTAGTATTCATTTATCCATTACTCAATGCTCAGATATCAGTTACCTAGTATTCAGATATCAGCTACTTAGTATACAAACCTCAACTATCCAGCTACATAGATATCCAATTGCTTAGTTAAATAAATACGAATCATTGAGTTATTCAAACCAGCTTTGTACTTTTTATGTTTGGTTTTGTATGTTTATGCATTCATGCTCAGTATATTTTTATATTCAGATGCTCGAGTTATGCCAATTTATATTTCAGTTCATATATACCTGATTTTATATCGGTTTACATTTCATATTTTTAGACCCAGTATTCATACATGATCCTTAGTACAATTTTACAGCATGTTCAGCTTTACAAGAGAAATTCATACAGTATTTATGTTTTTACCACTTCCCAACTTATAGAATTAGTTTCAGCTCATCATATATAAATATCACTATGACTTACAGTTTTTATGTATAGCCAGGTTCTAAATGCATGTTTCATTAAATAACTTATGACCTTAGTTTTAAAGCATATTTTAATATTTACATGATTTATTGAATGCCTCTACATACTCAGTACATTCTAGAAGTATTGATCCACATATATGTCTATCTGCTACATTGTCTCATAATATAGGTACTAGATGTAGTCCCCACACCAGGTTTAGACAGTCTTAACGTTCAGCCAACAGGTGATGAGTTTCATTATTTTGGGAACTCTAGTCCATTACAGTTCCTGTATTGTATTTTGATTATTAATATGTATTGATTAGTGGTAGTTGAAGGCATGTCCCAGCGATCTATAGTCAGGACACCAGAGGCTTCATACATAGTCAATCAGAGTCATTACATTTAATTCAAGTTTCTTTCTTCACTTTTATCATGATGTAAAGTTTATCAGTATTACATTTATTCAAACTTTCTCATCATCATGTGCCACCACTTAGAAAATTTAGTTGGTGCATAGATTTTAAATGAATTTCTCAAGTATCATGCCAGTACCTGGGTTAGCTTGGGATCACTTGTGGTTTTAAGCACTGTGTTACAATCAGGGGGTAGTCTTTGATCGTGTAAAACTTGGTATCAGAGCACAATTTTCAAGTTTCCTAGGGTGTCTATGAAGCCATGTCTAGTAGAATCTTGTGGAACGATACAAAAACCTATATTTTTCTCTGAGAGGCTATAGGGAATTTAAGTATTATTTCCTATCTTTCATGTCTCAGATCATGTAGTAGAAGTGTTCTCTAAGGAACTTATGTAGATTCTTACGTTAATCCATTCATTCCAACTCTGCCTTATTCTTAAGGCAACAAAAATAGACAATCTTAAATCCTTATAGATAGAGTTTTCTCAAACAGTCTGCATAGACAGTTATGTTGTTGCACGCAGGCTGAAAAGTATCCCATCATTTCTTGTAAGTTTTAATGTTTGAAAGATTTCATTCATGTTCATGAAAATCATTCACTAATCCAAAGAATAATGTGATTTTAGATCCCTCCTCAGAATCCTATGATAGCATATGGCTAAGAGTTAAAAGCATGAATCTAGAAGTTTTAATAGTAGTAAAGTAGGGATAGTATTTATCTAGACTTAGCAGATTATGTATCCATGGGGCTAGTTGTATGAAAGGTGGACCAATAGGCTTGAAGTAGTGTATGAAAAATTTAAGTTTATTGATTTAAAATTAAGTATAATAATGTATGTATGATCTAGAGGTGTACCCAAAGAGATATGGGATTGTATTACTTATTAGTTTTAATGTATGTTCTTAGATAGTATCCTTGAGTTGCTAAGTACAAATGAGTCCAATAATGTAGTATATAATGTTCTTATAGCCTAAGTTATGGGCTTTACAAAGCTAGAGTTGTATCTCAGACAAAAGTATTAGCAGTGGGTTTTATACTTTCCGATGTAGTCTTATAGGGTGAGTTTATTATGGATATGTATTGTTATATCTCAGGCTCGAGAGTAAAATGGTTGCAGTTTTATTTAGAGTTTAGTAAAGGGATCCATAGACTTAGAATGATTGGTTAAAGCTGAGAGAGATATGAAAAACAAGGAATCAAGTCAGGCTCTCAAATTCTAGTAGTGATGCCAGAGTATTGTAGATCATCAGTAGGGGAAGAAGATGACCGACCCATTCTTATCTCAGTGCAAATTTTTATACTTCAGTCATTAAAATATCTACTTATGCCTTACTATCAGCTCTATGATCATACCTCATATTCATGCACTTTTCTTAGAATTATGAATGCTTCCAATTCCTAGTATAAGGAGTTCCAGTACACTCAGAAGTTCAAATCATATTCCATGAATTTATGAACTCCAAACTAAGGTAATGTAGCTCATGAATCAGGTACTCATGCTTTACAGTATGCTTAGTTCCTATAACTCATGGTGCACTCTTAATGAGTAATGAAATTTAGATTACGTCATGTATGTCCTTAATTTATATATCTTTTATGAATTCATGTCATTGATACTTTATTCCTCAAACCTCAATTAGGTTTCAAAGTTATGTATAATATCTTTCCATGCTTTAGGATCTCATGTTCTAACCTTTTAGTGACCTCCTTTTATAAAGTTAAAGTGGCGATGAGTAACTACTTAGATGAGAGTGAGTAAATGTTTCATGTTGGGGAAAGATTGTTGTATGCATTTTTTATCTAAGGCTATAAGTGTGAAGGAATATTGAGGCAAAGCTTTTAGTATATGTCATGGTTAGTTGGGAATTCTAGGTGTGTTTTTTTGGGATAGTGTGTGGATGTTGTTATTGACAATAGATGTTAGAGAATGTGGTAAAGTTCCAAAGTGGGTTGATTGACCAAAGGTTTATATATAGTTATAATGATAGGATTGAATGTCATGTTGGTATATAAGTGGATGGATGCATTATGCACTAGTGAATTCCTAATAAGAGTTTGAATTTAGTTGTTTAACTGGTAAGAAGAATTATTCTTGAGTTGAGAATTTATGAAAATGCATGGGGTATTGAATTCATGGTTCAGACTAGTACTATAGTGTTATGTGCAGTACCTTGTGATTTTGAGTTAGGCTTGAACATGGTGAGAGTATATAGATCAACTCAGACTTTGGCTGGAGTAGTTATATGTACTCATGTGAGCATTAGAGGAGCGAGGCTAAGCTTGAATTAGGCAGTTGCATTGCCTAAGGCCTAGTAATTCTATCCTAGCTTATGTTATGTGGGCCTATGTTCCATGTTATAGAGTTATAGTCATATTAAGATTCCTTACTCGGATATCTTATTCAGATCATGTCGAAGTATTCTTTGTTCCCTAATGATATTAGAACTTTTTAGAAGAGTGTTGAAGAAATACTCCAGATGAGTATAAGTTTTTAGTATGGTTCAGTCTGTATACCCAATAATTCAGTTAAGCACTCAGACAGATAATCTCCTGTTGTTTTCCACCTTTCTATCTAGTTTTTCCATCTGAAATTTCATGAATATGGCAAGTCCATGTGGTAATTCATTAACATTCATACAAATTGCGAATTTAGTTCAGTGCATGCATCACGTTTCAGATTCAACTATTCAGCAAAGACTCAGTTCATAAGTGTTTAGTTCATGATTTCTATTTTCCAAGTATTACAGCTCAGACATTGTAATACCCCATATATGACCTTAGTCTCGTTATCTCATGATTCGTGATTACATAATGTACTTGGCGATGCCATGAAGCCCTTTTTTTTTATCCCTATACGTGTTTTGTTGAGGAATAATTCCTAATGAGAAGTTACGTACTTTATTACATCCTTAGAAACTATTGAAATTTTACTAAACAATAATCACTTCGCAGTTCTATGTGTAAATTCATAATATGAACATTTCAAGTGAATTCTAAACTCTCAACATAAATCAGCTCCTTATAGTAAATAAAGTCAAGTCAGCTCAGAAATCAATTTCATGATAAAGTTATAATGTTTTTCCTCATATATATCCTTCATTACCTGACAGGTCAAGTGTACATCATTCTAAAGTTATAATACTTCAACAAGTTGCTATCCAGCATTCGAGAATGAATGGTTCTAAGGGTAAGATAATGTAACACCCTGCATTTTTGAGCTTGAAATTAAACCATCATTCCAACGTGTGTAAACTCGAATACAATGATTTGTATTTGAGAACATGTGTCATGATCACTATCCTAGTGTTAAATAGTGCTTATAAAGTGAAAATGTTCATAGTAATCACTTAGAGCAAAGTTGAGCTAAGAGCCTTTGATTCGGACAAATTTTGGTATTCAATTCTACAAGGGTCAGATTTGAATGAGTATAACTTTTTACATATGTGAAATTTTGCATATCAAGCCCCACCAAATTATATATAATTGAATTAGCCTTCCAAAGATACAAATTTTGCCTACATTTGATACCCGGGCAAAAAGTTATTATATTTTTCATGAGAAATAGTAAGAGCCCATAATTTCTCTGCGCCGCCTAGTCTATTCCCCCAAAATAGGTTCTAGTTCATGTAGGCTATTCCCCCTCTATAGGGTTCACGATGCATAGATTTTTCACTTCCAGTTCCAAGATTTAAGTGGCCAAAGGGTTTGGTCCTTTCCCCTAAACCCTAGTCGTCTAAAACATGAGTTATAACACTCAAAAGGGCATTATTTGTCTATTATCCACAAAACTACTCACATAAAAACCCTCCCCCTTCCCAAGAATCAGCAATTCAAGGCTCCCTTTCTAAGAGCAAGAAATTCAACTTTCTCTCCAAGAATTCAAGTATCCAAGCTCCAAGTTTAAGTTTTTCTTCAAGGATTCAAGTAATTAAGGTGTGTGGGTTATTCATCAATGGGTTCCTTCTACCCAATGAGTTTCAAAAGTCCTCTTATTGATAAGTATGAATTGTTACTCTTTACTACGATTTAATTCAGTGAAATTTATGAAATTATTCATGTTTTCTCATTAATGTTACATTCAAGTCATGTTATTAGCATTTTCATGTGAATTTTGGTTCCATATGATTTAGATTCCAAACTTACATGTCATGGTTGGTCAATGCCAAGTAATGTTGTCAAATTCATGTATTTAGTCATGTAAACATGATATCCTCTCAAGCTTAACATATTTTCATGTTGAAATTCATGAAGTTAGCAGTCATTCTAGTGCATTATGCTTTGGGTCCCCAAATTATGATTTACTACCAATGTTTTAATGATGTTATGGTTTTAAAAGTATCATTTAGTTTTGACGGGTTATGAACACCCGATACCAATGTGTTTACTCATGTTTTAGATTTCTAAATAATAAGTCAGTTAAACTATGAGTCCTATTAGAATACTAAGTTGTTATAATCATGTTGAGAACTATCAGTTCTTATGTTCAATTGAATTTAAGTCAGTACCAGTATCAGTTCAAATGGGAGTAGGATTTAGCATCGAGCAAACCCAGTGATTGAGGGTCAGCTGCCAATAGTGGGTGTGACCCTTAGTAGTAATCCCCGAGTTCTAGAACTACACAGCCAGCATAGGTTTGAGATATCTTCCTACTAATTGAGGGTTGTCACATATCTCATAGGATCTCTTGCCAGTAGAGGGTGACTCCCTAGTCCTTCGAGATATCAGCTCAGCCTTGTGGATCCATATCGTTAGTCATTGTTAGTACCCGTGGCAAGGTACTGACAGTATTTTAACTAGGGTTATAGGTTGGACTTCGATTAGCTCAAATTGCATCATGTCGGTTACATGATGCCTCCCCCAATTTCAGTCCATTTATTCAGACTAAGTATAATTCAGTTTTACATGATCAGTATTTAGATATCAGTTAATCAGTATACAGCTATTAGATGATTAGTATACAAATACCAGTTAATCAGTATCCAAATATTTGTTAATCAGTATCCAGATATTAGTTAATCAGTATTCACATGTTAGTTATTCAGTATTCAGTTATCAGTTACTCAATGCTCAGATATCAGTTGACCAGTATTCAGATTTTAGCTACTCAGTATATAAACTACAACTATCCAGCTACATAGATATCCAATTGCTTAGTTATTCAAATACCAGTCATTGAGTTTTTTAGACCATCTCTGTACTTTTTAAGTTTGGTTTTGCTTGTTTATGCATTCATGCTCAGTATATTTCTATATTCAGGTCCTCGAGTTATGGTGGTTTACATTTCAGTACAAATATGCATGATTTTATGTCAGTTTCCATCACATAGTTTCAAACCCAGTATTCATACATGATCCTTAGTACAGTTTTATAGCATGTTTAGCTTTACGTGAGAAATTCATAAAATATTTATGTTTCTACCGCTTCCTAACTTACAGAATTGCTTTCAGCTCATGATTTATAAATTTCACTATGACTTACAGTTTTCACGTATAGCCAGGTTCTAAATGCATGTTTCAGCAAATAACTTATGTCCTCAGTTTTAAAACATGTTTTAAATATTTCGATGATATAGTGCATGTCTCCACATATGTAGTACATTCAGAAGTACAGATCCGCATATATGTCTATGTGCTACATTATCTCATAATATAGGTACTAGATGTAGTCCCCACACCAGGGTCAGATATTTCTCAGCATTCAACCAGCAGGCGATGAGTTCCCTTAATTTGGGGACTCCAATCCATTATAGTTCATGTGTTGTATTTTGATTATTCATATGTATTGATTAGTGGTAGTTGGAGGCATGTCCCAGCTATCTATAATCAGTATAGTAGAGGCTTCATAAAAAGTCAGGCAGATTCATTACATGTTATTCAAGTGTCTTTCCTCAGTTTAATCATAGTGTAAACTTTATCAGTATTACATTTATTCAGACTTTCTCATGATCATGTGTTACCACTCAGCAAATTTATTTGGCACATATATTTTAAATCAGTTGCTCAAATATCATGCCAGTACATGGGTTAGCTTGGGATCACTTGTGATTCTAAGAACTGTGTTACGACTAGGAGGTAGTCTCGGGTCGTGATAAGGTAGGGAGTATATCATAACTTAGCTCAAACGCATGACTTACAAGAACATGTGTGGATACTTCTAAATAATTGGACATAAAGGAATTGATTGGCTCCTCAAATAACTATGCACAATCACAAAGATATATGTAAGTTCTTCTAGAAAATGTGATTTGTATGAAATTAAGATTTACTATTCCTATTCCCTCGAAAATAAGGCATAGTTAGCAGATACTAAGAAAATGCTCATCTTTGTATAGATTTCTTAGAGAATACCTCTACTATACGAGTTAGGATATGAAAATAGGAGACATTTCCTAAATGCCCTGTAACCTCTCAAAAAAAATTAGAAATGACTTTGTACCATTTCGCATGACTCTACTAGGTATGACATCATAGACCCCTAGGACAATTGAACTCTGTTCTCTAATACAAAATTTGTAATGCTCAAAGACTACACCCTAGATGTAACATGGTATGTAGAACAATGAGTGATTCCAAGCTAACCCATGTTATTCCATAATACATGACCAACAGATTAAAAATGTATAAGGTCTAAACTTACTGAGTGGAAGCATAATCATGAGTAGGGGCTGTAATTATAGTCCATATTAGTAAAAGGAATCCATTTAATCCATATTTACTGAGTTGGATCACTCATATTTTAAATGGGTGAATATGGATTTCAATTCATATTAAAATCTTAGATAAATACAGATAAAATGGGTAAAATATTGGTATCCATTTAAACATAGGGATTACCCACCAAAGCTTAAAATTCCTAATTGCACTACAAAACTTTAATCTTTTTTTAAGAAAAAGAAAATTAAGGTTCGGGGTAGGATGGGATGGGGCGGTTGGGGGAGAGAAGAATTTTTTATTTTTTATGGGGAATTTTTTATAAAATATTTTTAGTTTTGATTTATTTTATTTAAAAGAAAATTCAGGGTGGAGGGAAGGGGTGCAAATTTTATTTAAATCTTTTTTGGTTTTTCTCTTTTTGAAATTTTTTTTATTTTTCTAAAAAAAGTTTAAGGATTGGTTGTATGGTGGGGGTAGAAATATTTAATTTTCATTTTTAATTCTTTCTTAAATATTTGAGAGTAGGGAGTTAGGGTGGGGCAGGGGTAAACGGTGGGTGTGTGTGTTTGATAGTGGCGGGAGGGGGAATAAGAAAAGTAGGGGTAGGGGTAAGAAGTTATTTTGTAAAATAAAAATTAATTTTTTAAAAATAAATTAATTTTTTTTTGTGGAGGGGGCGTTGGGGTAGGGGTGTGAGGGTGCATTGAGGTAAGAGGGTGGGGTGGGAGTAACTTTTTTTAAAAAAAATTATTTTTGGGGGGTAGGGTGAGGAGGGTGGTGTAGGAGATAAAAAGTTTATATGCATATAGAAGTTCTATGTTTTTGGCTTTAGAAGTTAAAGTGGGTTGAAACCATTTTTAACCAAACCATATCTGACCAAATCTATATTTACCCATATAATATATGGGCAGATTGCAATACAATCCATTTCAGCTTGATCCATATTCAATCCATCTAAATCTGACCCGACCCACCCATTTGGCACCCCTAATCATGAGCTATTCTATCTCAATACATTACTATTAAAATTTATAACACTAATTGTAAAAATAGAAATTGGAACTCAATACAGCAACTCTAACTGACTGTTTATAAAGCCTCTACTAGTACTAGTTATAGGTATACGGGACATGACCCCCTTCTATCCCTAATCAATATATACGAACAAAAATAAAATACTTTAAATTACAAACTGACTTAAGTCCTTAAATAAAGAGAACTCATCACCTGCTGGCTGGAAGTTGAGATCTATCTGGCCATGATTTTGTGAGTTAAAACTGATAACTACATAATGAAATGATAGAGCCACATAGATATATATGGGGTCAGTACAATAGAATTTTCTGGGCATGGGGAAATACACATTTGATGCATAAGTTAAACTAAAGTAAGAAATCATGCATAGAATTGAAAATATATTGACAAGTATAAATGGTGAACTATTTGTACATGAATGACTGAAACATAGTAAGAGCTACCATGATAAGAAAATTTGGATACCTATGCAGTGAAACAATTTTACTAGTTTAGAAATTATGAATAAGACTTTGGTGTGTTAATGAGTAGAAATTACTCATACAAAACATGAAGTGAACTAGAAAATGTAATGAGAGCTAGCATGATGCTAAAACATGAGAATCATAGTGTAGTGAGCGATTGTATACTTGAATAAAGTATTATCTTTTTTTAATAAATTCTCTTAACCAACATAAACCATTTGAGAAACATGGAATCCAATATATGCCTCATTGGAAGACAGTGTTATGCCTAGACAAAGTATAAAGTCATCACTAGTGTGATCACTAAACTAAGTCTATTTAGGCAATTATAATACTTACGGTGCAATGTAGTCTCTGGGACTAGGATACTCTAAAACCTCACTCATTGGTGCTATATACTACTCCCAAAACTATACTATTTGTTCATACTATAAAAAATTTATCATCGAAAAAAGCATGGAACCAATTTTAAAGTAAATGATGATTGTAGTCCTGACATGCTGAAAACTAGTCATGATTCTTTACTGCTTCATATATCATTAATGGAATATCTAGATGTTATACTGCATAAGCACTGACGGCATGCTCGACTGTCAAACTAATCATGAATCATATGCTTGAAAATCATGGATTCATGATAAACTAAGACCATAAGGTAAAATTCTGTAAAACTCATGAATTCATGCTAAATATTTAAGGTAATTAAGTAAGCTAATTTATGGGGGTTTTCTTTTGTTTTATTTAACTTCTTATATTTTGGGTAGTAACTAGTTAAAATTCTTGTAGTTTCTCTAAAAGCTTGTGTATTTTTAAATGGTCTTCTCATATTTAACAAATAAATAACAACATAGTTAACAAAAGAACTTAATAATAGTCTCATAATCAACAATTAAATTAACTAAATTAACATTTCTAACATTAACATTTCTAACATTTATCATGATTAACACACATAGCTCTGATACCAATTGTAGGGGGGTGAAGATGGTGTGGGTAATTTACGTGGATAAACTTGTACTTGGATAACTAGTACTTACTAGTTCTTATTGTAGGTGGGTGTGGATAGTCTGGGTAATTTTCCTTATTTTTAATATCTTATTTGGTATTGGATAAATATATGTCATAGTTTTTGCATTTAGGTTTCTATAACCAATAATCATTCTATTTTTTCCTCTTGTTTGTTCACTGTGTTTATTTACTATAAATGTGTAATATCATGTATGTTTCTAAGATAGGAAATGAATCAGTTCTCCAATGTATGAAACCTCATATCCTATGATTCATATTTGAGTACATGATTTACAATGAGTATCCTAGCGATAAGATAGCTTATGATGTGTTAAGCATTCTCATGTGAGTCACTCAGAGTAAGGCAAGCTAATAGCTTTTGGATCAATCAAGTTTTAGTGTGTGATTCCACAAGAGTGACCTTTGAACGAGGATAATTTGATTTATATGTGACCATTTGGCAGATTTAGACCCACCAAATTATATAGAATCGAATTAGCTTTCCAATAATTCCAATTTTATAAAAATCCAACACTCAAGCAAGAATTTATGGCCCTGCAAAGTAGGAGTGCAACGTATAAACAATTGCACATGGCTATTGGAACAAGTGTGTGACTGGTTGTACGGTGCACACCCTCAAGTGTGCGATAGCATGTGCGACGCACACCTTAGCTGATGCGATAGGATGTGCAGCGAACACCTTAGCATGTACGATGAGGTATGCGACGCACACTTATGATTTCAGCCACGAAAAACACTTAGTTTTTGAGTTATTTTGAGGATAATTAAGTCTTTTAACACTCCTTACACCTCCTAATACTTAACCTCACAAAATTTATATCTTCTAATCATATTAAAACCCTATTAACATGTTAAGTTCATTATCCAAGAGCACAAGAAGTAGAAAAAATACTAGGGTTGCATAATAAAGCTTGAAGGTCTAATCTTTCAACAATTTCATCGCCATTAAGGTATGCATAGTGTTCATTGATGGATACCTTTCATTAGTGGAGTTCAAGAATCAATCTTTGATAACAAAATCATGAATGTTTTGTGGTGATATGGTTGTATTCATGTTGTTATTTGTGCTTTGGGTTATAGAGTGGGAATTTGATGAACTTCCAGGAAGATTGTGATCATATAATTGGAACACATAAATTTGGGTGGGTTAAAATGGTGTAAGTTTGTGAATACACCTATGCCTTAAATAGTGCATGCAAGGTGCTTGATAAAATGCTTAGTATGTGATAAACCAAGTGACTCAATAGTATTCAAATGACAAGCCAATGTTGACCGTTATAATTTTATATGAATTCCATGCTCTATGCTGTATGATTTCACATGAATTCCACGTTGTTGTTATGTGTCATGGTTGTGGTATGGAACGATCATGATATTGAAGCTATGTAAGTACTTACATGTCGTATGAATTCCTCTTTCCATGTATAAGGTGCTGAGAACCATAAATAGTATGAAATCCCTTACTTATGATATTATGAATTGTGGACTCTAATTTTGTGAACAAGTTATGTCGTGTGTGTCATTTTCCCTCTATCGAGTCTTAGGGGTATTCGTACCCAAAAAATATAGTTGTGTGCCTAGAGCCATGTCATGTTTTCACGATACTCTCAGTTAAGCCATGATCTATAGAAATCAGTCAGTCATGTGACTCCGGAAAAATCAGTAATCTCAGTAGTTCAGTATTCTTAGTAATCTCAGTGCTTAGTAACCTCAGTAATCACGGTAAATCTAAGTAACTTTAGTACTCTTAATCAGTCCTCAGAACTCATTATATTTCATTCGTCATCAGAATCCAGTAAACTCTGTTTTAGCTCCGCTAAACAATACCACTAGTATCATTTCAGTTAATCAGTATCAGTTCAGCAAATCAGTTAGTTAAGTTATTTAGTTCAGCCCAGTTATTCAGTATAGTGTCTTTCAGATGGGAGTAGGATTCAGCACTGAGCGAACCTAGGGATGGGGGCTCACCCACTAGAATAGGACTGAGATCCCTAGAAGTAATCCCTAAGTTCTAGAACTACGCTTCCAGCATAGGTATGATATGTCACCCGTTAGATAGGACTGACATACTCAGGGGTCACCCATTAGCACATTTGTATGTAATACCCCGCATGTTTCTAAGCTAGAAATTGAATAAGTATTACTATGTTTAAAATCTCCTATCCTGTGATTCATTCTTGAGTACATGAATTACAATGAATATCCTAGTGATAGGATAGCTTATGATGCATTAAGCATGTTCATATGAGTCACTTAAGGTAATACAAGCTAAGAGTTTTTAAATCTATCAAGTTTTAGTGTTCGATTTTGTAAGGGTCATCTATGAACGAGTATAACTCGATGTTAATGTGATATTTTGTCTGATTTAGAGCCACCAAATTGTATAGAATCAAATTAGCTTTCCAACGATACCAATTTCTCCTTAATCCAATACCCGAGCAAAAAGTTATGTCCATTTTTGTGAGAGATAGTAAGGATAGGCGATTGGTTAGGAGCTTCCCAACCTATCTTAGGCAATCACTTGGGCACCGCCTAAGTCAGTTCCAGATCCAAAAATACTCCATTTTGAGTTACTTTAAGGGTAATTAAGTCTTCCTTCTAAGGTATGCGTGAGTTGACTCATGGACTTTTTTCATCCATGAAGCTCGAGAACCATCTTCTAAATTTGGTATTCTGATGTTTATGTTATTGGTGGTTGATGTTCATGTGGTTGGAGTTTGATGATGCCTAAAATGGGATCTTTGTATGTTTATTGTGAGGATATAGTGGTATTTAATGTATAAATATGTGAAATTGGTGGTTGAATATTTGTAATCTTGATGAATCCACCTATGCCTAAGATGTGTATGTAAGGTGTTTGTGAAAATGACTAAGGGAATAGAAATCATGCTTTTATGTCATAATAAGTCCTAAATGACTATTCCATGTTCTAAGTTTATGTTCAACGTGATCCCCATGCTATTGTCTTGAATTGAAGAACTTGTACGAGATGCTCATGATATTGTTGCGATATGGAATAACCATGTTATTGAAGCCATGCAAGTATATACATATTGTGTGCATTCCCAATCATGTAATAGTTTGTTGAGAATTATTCTTATTATGAAAGCCTTACTTATGATATTGTGAATTGTGGACTCAAATCTTGTGATCAAGTCATGTCATGTGTGTCAGTTTCCTCCTATCTAGTCCTGGGGGTACTTTTACCCGAAAACTATAGTTGTGTGCCTAGAGTCATGTCATGTTTCACGATATCCGAACTTAAGCTATGATTCCATTGACTTCAGTCAGTTATGTGACTCAGGAAAACCTTATGGTCTTAATCAGTTGTCAGATATCAGTAACATTTCGCCAGTCAATGGAATTCAGTAAGATTAAGTCATGCACAGCTAGTTATTCATGTCCAGTCCCTCCAGATGGGAGTAGAGGTTAGCACCGAGTGAACCCAAAGAAGAGAACTCACCCGCCAGTTCAGGGTGTGTTTCTTAGTAGTCATCCTTGTGTTTCAGAACTACGTAGCCAGCGTAGGTTGAGACATCTTAACCTATCAGATTAGGGTTGATGAGGTGGCTTAATCCATTAGTTTAGGGTTCCCACCATTCTCATTGAGTAACTGCCAGATAAGGGTCCCTCACAAGTTATCCTTACTTGTGGCACAGTATTGACACCCCTCCAGTCGGGGTTGAGATTGGACTCCAGCTTAGCCATAATGGCATACATGGGGTATGTCGGTTAAACATTAATTCCCATAATTTCAGTATCAGTCTTAATAAAAGAACTCAGGGTGTTCTTTATATTTCAGTAGATATAGGAATGTCAGATACAGTCATCCATGTTATCAGTTTCAGTATTAGTCATAACAGCTATCAGTAAACCATGTATTAGCTTACATGTCATGCTATCATGTATTCACGGTCCCAGTTTCTATATATGTGTGTTTGAACTCCCACGTTCATATTAGTCAGTCAGTGTTGTTTATGCATGAAACCCTTTATGTTCAGCCTACCTTCGTCGTATACTCAGTACTCTAGTTGTACTGACATATTTGTGCTATGGTGCTTTCTTTTCATGTTACACCATAGGTTCTAAGACACGAGCTCCAGCCTAGCAGTGGCGGTAGTATTCCAGTCGCAGAGACACAGTGAGTCCTCATTCATTCAAGGACAATATGATTTGATACATTTATTTATTTCTTCAGTTCAGTTTTACGGAGTTATTTGGAGACATATTCCTTCACCTCCTTATTCAGATAGTTTAGAGGCTTTTAGATTTACGTTCAGACTTAGCTTTCAGATTGAGTTGTTTTCGATATTTTCACCCACATGATTTTATTCAATTGAACCTTATGGCCTTACAGCTCTATGTATTCCGCATTATTATATTATGATTTGCAGTAGACAGGTACAGATATCAGTCATGGGCTAGCTTATGGCCCCTTAGGGTCATGAGCACCGTGTAGCATTCCAGTTTAGCGAATAGGGGTGTTAAAAACTTGGTATTAGAGACTAAGGTTCAACAGAGTCCTAGGAAGTCTGAAAGCCGCATCTAGTAGAGTTTCGTACATGGGTGTGTTGCGCGCCATATTTATGTGCGGGAGGCTATAAGTTGTTTTAGGAACAGTCCTCTTTCTTCATTATTCATGTCATTCTAGTGATCATAATCTCAAGTTAAACTCTCATTCTAATCCATTCTTCTCTTATTCTAGACCATGGCCCCAAAGAGAAGAAACCAGCCAACTCCTCAGCCCGAAGATCCTTTGGGCGAACATGTTTCCCATGCGGAGTTTAGAGCTGCATTTATCACACTTTCTCAATCCATGGCTGCATAGAATGAATGGCTACCAGTCATTCTGGCCAATCCAGTGGCCAATCGCAAAGCATCTAGGGTTCGGGACTTCACCCGAATGAACCCTCTATCTTTCCATGGGTCTAAGTCTGATGAGGACCCTCAGTGACCAAGTCCAGAAGGTCATTGACATCATGGATGTTACTTCTATTGAGAGTGCTCAGTTAGCCACCTGCCAGTTATAGGATGTTGCTCATTATTGGTACAAACAATGAAAGTCTGAGAGGCTAGATGATACAGGCCCTATCGAGTGGGAGGAATTTGTCATGGCCTTCTTAGATAGATTTTTTCCCCAAGAGATGAGGGAAGCTAAAGTTCTTGAGTTCATCAACCTCAGGCAGGGGAATATAATGGTTAGGGAGTATTCTCTCATATTTACTCAGCTAGCCAGGTATGCTCCTCATATGGTTGCAGACAATAGAGCTAAGATGAGCAAGTTCGTGTCAAGGGTCAACGATAGTATGGTAAATGAGTGTAGTTCTGCGATGCTGATCGATAATATGACCTTATCCAAACTCATGACCTATGCCCAGCAAGTAGAAGAGGAAAAGTTTAAGACAAGGGAGAGGCAGAACAAGAGAGCAAGGTCAGGTAACTTCAACTTTGCTCACCCCAAGTCAGATGGAGAAAACCGTTCACAGTTTTGCTCCAAGTCAGTCGTTCCATCTCCTTTCTCTGCCAGCACTCCAGTGCCGAAGTTCAGAGATGGCAATAGAGACAAAGTGCCAGGCTCTAAATCTCAGCGCAGTGTTAGCAGTACCCGAACGAATCCCCTTTGTCAGACTTGTAGTAAGAACCACAAGGGCATTTGCAGAGCTGGTAGTGATGTCTATTTTGGTTGTGGCAAGAAAGTCCACAGGATTAGGGAATGTATGCAGTCAAGTCTTCAGGGTCGGCAAAATCATTATAAATCTCGGCCCAGTCGCCCGAACCAGCAGGGTGCCATTTCCAATGCTACCAGTGGGCAACGCCCAAACAGACTCCATGCTCTTCAATCCTGGTAGGATCATGAAATTTCTCCTGATGTCGTTAGTGGTACGTTACAGATTTTCCATGTTCATTATTATGCTTTGCTAGACCTAGGTGCATCTTTGTCTTTTGTTACTCCATACATAGCAGGCGATTTCGGAATCAGTCCCGAAGTCCTAGCAGAGCCCTTCTCAGTCTCTACCCTAGTGGGTAAAACCATCATAGACCGGCAGGTATATAGGAATTGCCCGGTCATGATATCTTAGAAATCCACATCAGCAGATTTAGTGGAGTTAGAGATGACTGATTTTGATGTCATTCTCGGCATGGATTGGCTTTATTCCTTCTATTCAACAGTCGACTGCAGAAATAGGATAGTTCAGTTTCAGTTCCTGAATGAGCCCATTCTAGAGTGAAAGGGTAGTATTTCAGCGTTCAGGGGTTAACTTATTTTCTACCTTCGGGCAAGGAAAATGATTTCTAAGGGGTTTGTGTATTATCTCGTGTATGTTATAGATTCCAGTTCTGAATCTCCTAGCCTCAAAACAGTCCCTGTTGTTAATGAATATTCAGATGTCTTTCCCGAAGATCTTCTAGGCATTCCTCCCGAAAGGGAAATAGACTTCGGTATAGACCTTCTTTCGAATACTCAACCTATTTCTATTCCTCCATACAGAATGGCACCCACAAAACTCAAGGAACTTAAAGATTAGTTGAAGTATCCCTTAGATAAGGGATTCATCAGACCCAGCATTTCTCTATGGGGTGCGCCAGTATTATTTGTGCACATGAAAGATGGTTCTCTCAGGATGTGTATTGATTACTGTCAACTCAACAAGGTCACGGTCAAGAACAGATATCCTTTTCCCAGGATTGATGATCTATTCGACCAACTTCAGGGTGCCAGTTACTTCTCTAAGATAGACCTCAGATCAGGCTATCATCAGCTCAAAGTTAGAGGATGTGACATTCTAAAGATAGTTTTTCGTACTCGGTATGGTCACTTCGAATTTTTAGTCATATTTACCAATGACCCTGCAGCTTTTATGGATTTGATGAACCGTGTGTTCAAGAAGTACTTGGAGATGTTTGTCATAGTCTTTATAGATGATATTCTGGTCTATTCTCACATAGAGTGTGATCATGCAGACCATCTTAGGATTGTTCTTCAGACTCTCAGGGATCATCAGTTATTCGCTAAGTTCAGCAAGTGCAAATTTTGGCTAAGATCAGTAGCATTCCTTGACAATATTTTTTCTGGTGATGGCATTAGAGTAGATCCTCAGAAAACTGAGGCTATAAGAAACTGGCCCAGACCCGTATCTCTATCAGATATTAGGAGTTTCTTGGGTTTGGCTGGCTACTACAGATGGTTTGTTGAGGAATTTTCTTCTATTGCATCTCCCATGTCCAAATTGACTCAGAAGAAGATTAAGTTTCAGTGGTCAGATTCATGCGAGAAGAGCTTTCAAGAGTTGAAGACTCGACTTACCTCAGCTCCATTTCTAGCTATTCCAGATAGTTCAGATGGTTTTGTAGTCTATTGTGATGCATCCATAGTGGGTTTAGGTTGTGCACTCATGTAGCATGGTAAGGTCATAGCCTACGCCTCCAAATAGTTAAAGCCATATGAGAAGAATTATCCTACTCATGATCTTGAGTTAGCAGCAGTAGTTGTTGCCTTGAAGATTTGGAGGCATTATCTCTATGGAGTTCATGTAGATATCTTCACAGACCATAAAAGCCTCCAGTATGTCTTTTCCTAGAAAGATCTCAATCTTCACCAGAGAAGGTGGTTAGAGATCTTGGAGGATTACGACATGAATGTTCTTTATCATTCGAGCAAGGCGAATGTTGTGGCCAATGCTCTCAGTCGACTCTCCATGGGCAGTATTTCTCACGTTGAGCATAGTAAGAAAAATATGGCTCAGGAGATCCATCAGCTTACCAGACTAGGCATTCTCTTAGTCAATTCTTCAGAGGGTGGTGTATGTGTTCATATTAGTTCAAAGCCATCTCTAGTTTCTGAGGTGAAAGAGAAACAAGACAGGGATCCTAGCCTTGTCAAGCTCAAAAAGTCAGTTCAGAATTAGAAAGTCGAGGTTTTCTCCCAAAGGGGGAGATGGTGTTCTTCATTGTTAGGGTCGTCTATGTGTTCCAGGTGTAGATGAATTGAGGCAGCAAATTCTTGCAGAAGCGTATGGTGCGAGATACTCTATTCATCCAGGGGCCACTAAGATGTACCACGACATGCGGGAGATCTATTGGTGGAGTGGGATGAAGAAAGATATTGCAGAGTTTGTGGCTAAGTGCTCTAAATGTCAGCAGGTTAAGATAGAGCATCAGAAACCTAGTGGTTCCATGCAAGAGTTCACCATTCCTACTTAGAAGTGGGAAGAAGTTAACATGTACTTCATGACGGGTTTGCCTAGAACTCATCATTAGCATGATCCAGTCTAGGTCATTATAGATAGAATGACCAAGTCAACTTATTTCCTTCCTGTTCGTACTTCTTATTTCGCCGAGGATTATGCCAAACTCTAATCAGGGAGTTAGTCGGGTTACATGGTGTTCCACTATCTATCATCTAAGATAGAGGTACCCAGTTCACTTCTCACTTTTGGAAAGTATTCCAAAAGGGTCTCGGTACCCAAGTCCATCTCATCAAAGCATTTCATCCTCATACAGATGGTCAAGTAGAGAGGGCCATTCAGACTCTTGAAGATATGCTAAGAGCGTGTGCAATTGACTTCAACAGAAGTTGGGACGACCACTTGCCTTTGATTAAGTTTGCATACAACAATAACTATCATTCTAGTATTCAGATGGCTCCATTTAAATCTCTCTATGGTAGTAGATGTAGATCTCTAATTGGTTGGTTTGAAGTTAGTGAGGCCTCAATCAGAGGTCCTGACTTAGTATTTGACACTTTAGAGAAAGTTCAGTTGGTCAGAGAGAGACTCCGGGCTATTCAGGGCCAATAAAAGTCCTATGCAGATGTCCGTAGAAAGGATCTCAAGTTTGAGGTCAATGACAATGTCTATCTTAAGATCTCTCCCATGAAGGGAGTGAAGAGGTTTGGCAAGAAATGGAAACTCAGTCCCCGATATGTCTGTCCCTTCAGAATTCTTTGTCGCTTCGGCAAGGTAGCTTATGAGCTTTAGTTGCCTTCAAATCTAGCCTTAGTCCATCCAGTCCTACATGTCTCTTTGCTAAAGAAGTTTACAGGTGACTGATAACGCTCAATCTACAGCTCTCGTAGTAGTGTAAAGCGGTTGCTAGCAAATATAGAACCCAACCTGGGTTGGGTATCGATCCCACAGGGAATAGCTTGGTCAACAAGTAAGCAACGATTACTAGACTTTTAGTGCAAGTCTCGTAATAAGGGGGGATTGTAATGTGTAACCAAAATATTAAAGTAAAAACTGAAAATAGCAACGTAAAAAGAAAGAATGTTTAGTATGTTGTAAAACAATGAGAATTGAGGAGTTGGGGTTATGTCCACCTTCTGAGTTATACGTCTCTATTGGCTATGAGTGTGTTGAATTCCGACATGCATGTGCTTATAGAGAATTGTATTCGATGGTAAATCCAGGTGTCTTTCGACCTATTCGAGGATTATTTCACTTTAACTCTTACGAGCTTAAAGCGTATCTAACGGTACAAATTCTCCAAGAGGTTAATCCAGTTACGGCAGTAACTGTTTAATAGGGGATGGGACCCTACTACCTTGACATTATCTCTTTTCCATATAGATAACCTTTCTTTCGAACAAGTTAAATGTTATACTGGCGTATTCTTGTGTTTGCAACCACAATGAATTTAGATTAAGATGAAGAGAATAATGATATAAGCAGCATACGTGTCACAAACTCACAGCAATAGATAGTATCTCATTCGGTTTCCATAACCCCAACAGAGAAGTTTAGTTACCCATGAATGCAAAGGAGCTCATGGTTGACATTGTTATTATACCACAATACTGATTAATTTCGTGTAGCACAGGTGGTAGGCATTTAGGCGTGAATTCCTGGGCAAAGTAACGATTCTCTTGTTGCGGAAATTAAAAATAGATGAATAGAAGAAAAATAATGTCAACAATGAATTAATAAAGAGAATTGTTTTGATGGATGGATGGATGGATGGTGGATGGATGGGAATTTAAGGAATGGGGGAATGGTGAGGAATGGCGGAATGTATAAAAATCTCTAGCAAAATAGGGTATTTATAATACCCATATCCTAATCCTACTAAGCTAATGAAATACTTAACCAAATCCTACTAAGCTAATGAAATACTTAACCCAATTGTACTAGGTTAATGTATCATTATCCTAATCCTAATAAATTACTGCATTATTATCCTACTCCTATTAGGTTACTGCTGGTCCCCAAAGTCTTCAGAAATGTTGTTTTTGCCCAGGACAGATTTTCCATGCATCACTTTTGGTCCTTAGGCGTCCAAGCTTCCTTTTCTCCTTCCGTGAAGCTTTCTTTGGCATCAAGTTATCCATAAAATGCTGAATTCTGCATCATTTATAACTGAAACTTTGCTAATCATGTTCGTTAGCTCACTTACAGGAAAAAGGACTAAAAGTGCATGAAATATATAATTTGTTCTCGAAACATGGCACAAATATGGGCAGAATATATTGATATAGGCGCGTAATATCGCCTGTCATCAACACCCCACACTTGAAGCTTTGTTCGTCCTCGAACAAAATATCATGTCCCTCTAAATATTAACTTAAGGTTTTACAGCAACAACACAAAATATTCGTCAAGACAGGCACAACAATTATCAACAAAGAGTAGTTTTCCGATTATTAGTAGAAACAGTTTAACCTCTAGTATAGACTCGTGATGGTGGTCAACTCATATTCAAAAGTGAAGGCACCAGGAATCATATACAACTACCCAAAACTCATCAACCATGTGTGTCTCACAATATCTTACCCATAATCACTTACAAGTATAGCATCCTTTTTCCAACATGGGTATAAAAGTATCCTTGCTCTCGCTCTCACAAAGAATTCATATGTAGCAACTGATGACCATAGGCTTGCCCTTAGTGTAATGCTCCACTAAATGTCAGAATACTAAGCTTAGGATCAAATAGGTCTTTTACAGGTTGTAATGTAGGCTAAGGGACAGGTAGGACTATTTTGGCCAGAAATAGTGACTATGTTCCTAAGCGCTTTAATACATCACATTGTATCATTAACACTTTTCTTTCAAACAACCTTTCTACCTTCTTTTATTCTACCACCCTTTTTCTCCTCTTTTGTTTTTCAATTTTAAGCAACTTTTCAGCTTTCCTTTCCTTTTTCTTTTCATAACATACCTCTTATGATAGCACTTTCTTTTTCATAATGCATTCAAGCACCACTGCAATTTAAAGCATCATACTCACCCAATTTCCTCTTATTTTGTCACATGACTTTATACGTTAAAGCACTTAGGAACTTGGATCAAATTACTGTCTTGAAAAAAATGGATTAGGCTTACATATGAGGTTGTCATAGAAGTAGGTTAAAGGCTCAAAAGGTTTAACTAGGATAATGTCCATGGGTAGGTTGCCAAAGAAATGCCTAAATCATCTGCTAAACTAACACTCTTTATTTTCACTTTGCACACATACCAGGCAAGTTCTAGCATCAGCCACAAGCATATAATATACTATTATCTCACACACACAAGGCACATGGTCGACTTTATTGGGAGTAGTATAGACTCTTGACCCAACAGATGAAGAAATTGAACCACACAATATCACATAGTGAGTCACAATTAGAGCCTAAACGTCTCAATAGTCATGATTTTAGCACAAACTCTTGTTATGATCTCATGCTGCCTATTAGAATAATTTCATGCAAAGCTAAGTAAAAAAATTACTACTAAAAAAAACTTAACTTAAACTCAAAAAAAATGAAACACACACAAAAAAAAACGAAACAAATAAAACAAAGTAAACAAAGTGAACAAACATAGATGCGGTAGAGAAGTATAGCATGCAATACCGCCACCCCATACTTAAACGGGACACTGCCCTCAGTGGAAAGTAAATACGAAGAACCTGGTCAGTCGGACTCTTCCTCAATGTCGGGGGTCATACCCCCTTCGTCGGAATCATCATAAGAGTCGTCGTCAGAGTTCTCCTCCACGTCGGAATCTAGAAAGCATCGATCATCATCGGTCAGCACATCATCGTCTAGAGGTTCCTCAAAGTATGTGCCTACTCCACACATCTCCCGTGCATGCATATTCATTGGATAGTCATGGTCCAGCTGTTGGAGCTCTGCAGCAATTGGAACACGACCTCCACTCATCATTGTGAACCGTGTCATGCCATAAAGATGACGGAAGAAACTCTCATCTCGAGCATGTCTCTCCGTAGTAGTAAGGTTGACACCATGTGTTGTTTCAGCATCTTTGACCTTTGTGAGGTCAACCTTCTTCGGGTTATGTGGGAGTTTGTGATCAGCTGGTTCCTCTTCGATATGCTCCTTCCGCAAAATTGTTGTCAACAGATTACCAAAAGTGAAGTGGGACCTCTTGTGTAGTCTGGCCTTCCGCATTGTAGAGCGAATGATTGCCCCAATGTTGATAGGGACATTCGTCATCAATGCATAGACCAAACACACTCTATCTCTTGTTATTTTGGTGTATTGAGTCCCAAGAATAAGGCATGAGTTGAAGATGCGCAACCAGATTCTTGTTTTCCTATTTAAAGGAGCATAGAGGAAGGTGTTGTGTCGTCCGGTGTCTTGGTGTCTGCTCCACCTTGCCATGGATCTACTTCCACAAAGTGTGTGTCGAATTGCTCTATAAGGAGGTCTGATGTACAACTCTTTGAATGGTGTTGAATCGATCGAAGGTAAGCCAAGAAAGGAGTTGATCAAATCCGCGTTGAGCTATAAAACTTGGCACCGAATCTTGACTTCGCTGCCCGTGGTTTTCGGCGACCAATTGGCGTAAAATTCTCTTGTCAAATCAAGATTACATTCTCCCATGTCGCAGAAGATGAAATCCAGATTCAATGCCATGATTTTTGCCAACATACGCGGTTCCTTCTTCGCTAGGCTGTCCTTGTTGATCAAGTCGACATGAACATATTTGCTTTCCTTGTTGGTCCTATACCATTCTTTGGCTTCCTTCTCAAGAACCCATTTTATTCCAAACATTCGGCGGGGTAACTGCATTGAGGATGATTCTCCTTGGTCCTTGCGACCTCTCTTCTTGCCCTTTTGGGATGTGGTAGCCTTATCTTGTCTCGCTTTAGGTGCCATTGTTCCTGAGATTTAAACGATATTTCATGTTAGCATCAACTCAATGGAAACAATCTATAAACAAGTCATCGGGGTACCACCCCACACTTAGGTTCGTTGGTACAAATCAGTGAAGTGAAAGTGGTCGATTACTTAGACTTTGTCGACATACGTTTAAGGAGCTATATTCCGACAAGAAAATCAGTGATGTATCACTTCTTGCAACCTTTGCAATACGTTCATGTTAGGTAAAACAAGACTACTACATAGGGGTTTCATCATGGTATAGTTTCTATCAACAATTACAATCTCCTATGTCGATAGGCAACTATAAGTCTTATCCCGATGAACGGGATAGCCTAACATGTAGGTATACAAGTGACAAGACTATGCAATGTTCATAACCATAACAATTCCGCAAAGAGTATGACAATGCAATTAAAACCAAGTTCAAGTCGGAAACAAGTTAAGATTATCCTAACGTACATGTTCACTCACATGGTTTTGCATCAACAACTCAAACACTTTAACATCACCAATATTTCTTCAAGATGTAGCAATTCATGATAGACATAGCAACGTAGTACTTACGAGAAATAGATGAAGAATAAAAGAGTACTTACGTGATTGAAGCCTTTGGAGATGTTTCTTGGGAATTGAAAGAGCAAAAAGAAAAATTTTGAGATGATTTGGAGTGGATGTGCGGCGCCTTTAGGTCAAGTTTCAATGTGTTTATGTTTCAAGACTAAGTCCCCTTTATATAGGAAAAGAATGGTTCGGGTTTTGACCTATTTAAAATTGGTTTTGGAGACAAAAAGGGACCATAGGCGGCACCTAGTGCATGGCATATGAGATACTGAGACCAAATGCTTTAGCATAGGCGGCGCCTATGCTATAGCATACCTGAGCATGGGCGGCGCCTATGTCTTTGCACACTAGATTCCGAGACCTTAGGCTATAGTATAGGTTTTGCATTGTTCGTGGCCTAGTTTTACCTAGGCCTAGCCTTGCTCGATGCTTATTTTGTCATGAGCAATGCTCAATCCATAGCCTTATGCATCTTTATTACTAACTTACCACCTTTACCATGCAATACGTCCAAATCGTTATTTGAAACCAATCTCCTCGTTGAACACCTCTTGCACCTATATTTGCTCAAAACCAAAGAAAACGATTAGTACGATGGGTTGCCTCCCATCTAGCGCCTTGGTTTTGGTCATGGCACGACTCTTATTTTTGTATTTACTTTTATCAAAAGCAAAACAAGTACTTAGAATGAAAGAAAGACAAAAACGACAAACGATAAACGATGGGTTGCCTCCCATCTAGTGCCTTATTTATTGTCGTGGCTCGACATAGTTACCTCGAGTACTTAGACTTCATCAAGATAAGTGATGGCCAAATAATTCATCGATTCAAGAGGACCGATATAAGGTTTAACACGTTGGCCATTCACCTTAAAGACAACACCATTATTGTCTTCCAATTCAAATACTCCAGACGAGTAGACTTGGATAACTTTGTATGGACCAGACCACTTAGACTTTAACTTACCTGGGAAGAGCTTCAATCTTAAGTTGAAGAGAAGTACCATATCATCCTTTTGGAAGTTTCGTCGAACAATCCGCTGATCATGATACTTTTTCATCCGCTCCTTGTATAGGTCTGACCTTTCATATGCATGGAGACGGAATTCATCTAATTCGTTCAGCTGCTTCAACCTCAGATTCATTGCATCATCCCAATTCAAGTTCAATTGCTTCAATGCCCACAATGTCTTATGCTCGAGCTCGATGGGTAAGTGACAAGCCTTCCCATAAACTAGTTGATAAGGAGACATGCCAATGGGTGTTTTGAATGCAGTCCTATACGCCCATAGTGCATCATCTAGCTTCCGAGACCAATCCTTCCTATTAGCATTGACCGTCTTCGCAAGGATTTGCTTGATCTCCTGATTGGAAACCTCTACTTGTCCACTAGTTTGTGGGTGATAAGGCGTGGCTACCTTATGTTGCTTGACACCATACTTGGCCAACACGGATTTGAATAGCTTATTGCAAAAGTGAGATCCTCCATCACTTATGATAGTACGTGGTACTCCAAAGCGAAAGAAGATATTCTTCTTCAAAACTACAACACGCTTTCCCTCGTTGTCAGCCAACGCTACAGCTTCAACCCATTTCGAGACATAATCAACAGCAACTAAGATGTACTTCATTCCAAACGAATTCATGAATGGACCCATGAAATCAATACCCCATACATCAAAGAGTTCTACCTCAAGAATTTTGGACATGGGCATCTCATGGTGTTTTGAAATAGCACCTTGACGCTGGCATTGGTCGCACCTTCTAACATAGTCATAGGTATCTCTAAATATCGAAGGCCAATAGTAACCACTTTGCAATACTTTCCTTGTCGTCCGATTGCCTGCATGATATCTTCCAACTTGGGAAGTGTGGCATGCTTCCAAAATATTAGGCACCTCTACATGGGATATACATCGTCAAATAATACCATCCGCACATCGTCAAAACAAATATGGCTCATCCCAATAGTAGTGTTGTACATCATGCATAAACTTCCTCCTTTGGTGGTAAGATAAATTGGCAGGTATCACATTACTCACCACGAAATTTGCAAAGTCGGCATACCATGGTAATTTTTCCATTGTTGTCGCTAATATCTCCTCGTCAGGGAATGCATCATCAATCTGAATTTCAGGTTGCGCCACATGCTCATTCTCGAGTCTAGATAGGTGGTCGATCACTTGGTTCTCGCAACCTCTTCTATCTTTGACCTCAAAATCGAACTCTTGCAGCAGCAATACCCATCGAATTAATCTTGGTTTTGCATCCTTCTTTGTCATTAGATACCTAAGAGCTGCATGGTCTGTATGAACGATCACCTTAGTACCCAATAGATAGGCACGAAACTTCTCAAACGCATACACAACCGCTAGGAGCTCTTGTTCTGTCACAGTGTAGTTCCTTTGGGCCTCATTTAGGACCTTACTCGCATAGTAGATAGGATGAAATAATTTCTCCTTTCTCTAACCAAGCACAGCTCCAACGGCTACACCACTAGCATCACACATGACTTCGAACGGGAGAGACCAATCTGGTGCTACCATGATAGGGGCTTCAATGAGTTTTCCTTTGAGGCATTCGAATGCCTTTAAGCACTCTTCATTGAAGTCAAACTTCGCATCTTTCTCCAAGAGTTTGCACAATGGACTAGCAATTTTGGAGAAGTCTTTGATGAACCGACGATAGAAACCTGCATGGCCGAGAAAACTGCGAACTCCCTTCACCGAAATTGGGGGTGGTAGCTTCTCAATAACTTCAATTTTTGCTCGATCAACCTCAATCCCTCTGTCGGAGATCTTGTGCCCAAGAACGATACCTTCTTTTACCATGAAGTGGCACTTCTTCCAATTCAGCACTAGGTTGAATTATACACATCTTTGCAATGCCATGCTTAGGTTTGCCAAGCACGCTTCAAAAGACTCACCAACAACTGAAAAATCGTCCATGAATACCTCCAAAGTATCTTCAACCATATCAGAAAAAATAGATACCATACAGCGTTGAAAGGTGGCTGGTGCGTTACATAACCCAAATGTCATACGTTTGAAGGCAAACGTACCATATGGGCATGTAAACGTTGTCTTCTGTTGGTCTTCGGGGGCAATACAAATCTGATTGTAGCCTGAATAACCGTCTAAGAAGCAAAACCATCCTTTCCCCGCTAATCAATCTAGCATTTGGTCCATAAATGGCATTGGAAAGTGATCTTTGAGTATCCAAGAATTCAACTTTCGGTAATCCATGCATACTCTCTATCCAGTGATGGGTCTGAGTGGAATAAGCTCATTCTTCACATTCGTGACCACCGTCATGCCTCCTTTCTTGGGAACACATTGTACCGGGCATACCCATGTACTATCAGAGATTGGATACACAACCCCCGCGTCTAACCACTTGATAATTTCTTTCTTCACCACTTCTTGCATAGGTGGGTTTAGACATCTTTGATGCTCAATGGTGGGTGTGCACTTCTCTTCAAGCTGAATTTTATGTGTACAAATCCCAGGTGGAATACCAATAATATCCGCAATGGTCCATCCAATGGCTCTAATGTACTTCCGTAAAATAGCAATGAGAGCTGCAACTTGTTGCTCACCCAAATCTGCTGCCACAATGACTGGAAGTGTGTTTCCGCTTCCTAAGAATGCATACTTTAAATGACTTGGCAGCTCCTTCAATTCTAATATGGGTGGCTCTTCAATAGATGGCTTAGCTGGTGGTGTGGGTCGATTCTTGAGATCAAGGTCCAGCTTCTTGGGAGCATAGCGATATGTCCCTAATCCTGATAGAGCGCAAATAGCTTCTACAGAATTTTCAGCATCCTTATTTTCTCTATTCATGAGCACAACCGCCAAAGGGTCATCAATAAGTTGCTCTTCTTCAATTATTTCTTTCTCATCATCAAAGAAAACATCAGCCACCGAGAATACACTCAGATCTTTGGGTTGCTTCATTGATTTGCAAACATCAAAGCGAACTACTTCGTCATTTATTCGGAACGAAAGCTCATTAGCTCTCAAATCAATAAGTACGCTTCCCGTAGCAAGGAAAGGACGCCCCAAGATTATGGGAACTTCTGAGTCTGTCTCACAATCCAAAATAACGAAGTCTGCCAGAAAGATGAATGAAGAAACCTTTACCAATACATCACATAGAATACCAATAGGTCGTTTTATCGACCTATCCGCCATGACAAGCCTCATATTGGTTGGAGTAGGATCACCCAACCCCAACTTCTTGTAGATTGATAATGGCATCAAATTGATGCTGGCTCCTAAGTCACATAATGCTTTGGCAAAATTCAAAGATCCAACGGTGCAATGAATAGTGAAAGCTCCGGGGTCGGCTTTCTTCTAAACTATTGATCGGGTAGCGATTGCACTACAATGATGCACATCTTCATTCAACTCATAGCTTGCTGCCCGTTTCTTTGTCAAAAGATCCTTCATAAATTTCGCATACCCAGGCATTTGTTCAAGTGCCTCCACCAATGGAACATTAATGGTCAGCTGCTTTAACATAGTCATGAATTTGCTGAACTTCGTGTCATCCGCCACCTTCTTCAATCTTTGGGGAAAAGGTGGTGGTGGGTATGGAATTGTTCTCTCCACAGCTTTTTTCTCCTCTTGCTTCCGTTTTTCCACTTTTTCAGGCTGCACGTCGCTGGGTGTGACATCCTTGACGTCTTCCGCGAACTCCTCTCCTATTGCGTTGTCATCCAAGTCCGCAGCTTCGTCAACCACTTTCTTGCCTTTTTCTGAAGTTTCCAGCACCTTACCACTTCTAGTAGTGATGGCCATGCATGACCCATCATTCCTTGGGTTTTGCACAGTATCGCTAGGTAGAGTGCCGGCCTTTCTTTGATTGAGTGTTGCTGAAAGATGGCACAATTGCTGCTCTATTTGCTTGATTGAAGTGGAATGTGAATCAACTAATTGTTTCATGGAGGACGAATCATTAATTACCTCCGTTACTCCCGTGCTCGTTGCTTCCACTCCTTTCAATAACTTAGCCATCATGTCTTCCATACTTCCAAAATTAGATGTGGTGGTGTCACGTCTAGCAGGGGGAACATACAAACCACTCTTTTCATTCTTGTTCTTCCAACTACCTTGGTCTTTGTTTCCAAATTTATCATAATAGTTCCGACCTTGGTTTCCTTGGGTATTCCCACAAAAACCCCCCTGATTGTTCAAGTAGTTGGCCTCCTCTTCCGAATCAAATTCGTCTCTTCCTTTTGACGCAATAGCTTTCACTTTTTCGTTCTTCCCTGATAATAAATGCTTTGTAAGAAAATCCATTTGTGTTTTCATATGCGCCATATCTTGATCACGTTTCTCTTGTCTACGTCTTTGTTCTGCAGCCATGCCAATAGATATAGTAGAGCTTGCTACCTCAGAATCCCTGGTATGCCAAGCTCTACTTTGCTTCATCATACGATCTAGCATTTTGTTTACTTGACCAAAGGTGAGGTCCATAAAAGATCCTCCAGCCGCATTATCCACCACTGGTTTAGTTATTGAATTCAAGGCTCTATATAATATCTCCATTAGGTGAACATTAGTCATATGATGGTTTGGGCATCTCGCTAGCTTTGTCTTGAACCTTTCCCATGTTTCATGAAGAGCTTCAGTGGGAAGCTGACGAAAGTTGCTGATTTCATCTCGCAATTGTGCTCTTTTGGATGGTGGAAAGAATCTTTCTGGGAAAGCGTCTCTCAATTGCCTCCAATTTGTAATAGAATCAGGAGTCAGCCCATTTAACCATAGAGTTGCCTCCCCAGACAGAGACAATGGGAATAGACGTAATCGAATTGCATTCTAACCAACACCAGGATTGTCAAATGACTTGCATGTAGAAATAAAGTTGATGAGATGCATATTCGGATCATTGCCTGCTAGTCCACCAAATAATCCCTTAAGTTGCAATAACTGAATCATGGTGCTTGTGATGTTGAACTTGGCTCCGGGCGCTAATGGTGGAGGAATTATGGCTCCAGTGGCTCCGGCACCATCAAGATCATCATCATCATCGTTGAAAGCTGGTTGCATGGGTTGGCGATCATACCTAAACCGAGCTTGTTGACCTCTTCGGTTGGTAGGTTTTGCGATTTCAGCATCATGCCATGGGTTTAGTAACTCGTCATCACCTAAATCTTCATCGTCAGGATTTGTTGCTCGCCCAGGGTTATCAATGTTTTGTTGGTGTACTTGGGTGGCGGCAAGAGCATCTAATCTCGCCTGCTCCTGTTGAGTAGCCATCCTTTCGATTTCCATTTGTGCCTCCATTCTGCCAATACGTTGTGGTTCGGGATTGATAGGTAATAACGGTTGACCAGAACTTCTAGTATGGGGCTTGCACTGAATAAAAACCTGCAGTAAACAAAAACAAAAACTAAAAGTAAAAGTACGAGAATCTTTGACCAAAGGGTCTAGTAATTATCACAAACTTAATTGACACTTGTATTCCCCGGCAACGGCGCCAATTTTTGATAACGCTCAATCTACAGCTCTCGTAGGAGTGTAAAGCGGTCGCTAGCAAATATAGAACCCAACCTGGGTTGGGTATCGATCCCACAGGGAATAGCTTGGTCAACAATTAAGCAACGATTACTAGACTTTTAGTGCAAGTCTCGTAATATGGGGGGATTGTAATGTGTAACCAAAATATTAAAGTAAAAACTGAAAATAGCAACGTAAAAAGAAAGAATGTTTAGTATGTTGTAAAACAATGAGAATTGAGGAGTTGGGGTTATGTCCACCTTCTGAGTTATACGTCTATATTGGCTATGAGTGTGTTGAATTCCGACATGCATGTGCTTATAGAGAATTGTATTCGATGGTAAATCAAGGCGTCTTTCGACCTATTCAAGGATTATTTCACTTTAACTCTTTCGAGCTTAAAGTGTATCTAACGGTACAAATTCTCCAAGAGGTTAATCCAGTTACAGCACTAACTGTTTAATAGGGGATGGGACCCTACTACCTTGACATTATATCTTTTCCATACAGATAACCTTTCTTTCGAACAAGTTAAATGTTATACTGGCGTATTCTTGTGTTTGCAACCACAATGAATTTAGATTAAGATGAAGAGAATAATGATATAAGCAGCATATGTGTCACAAACTCACAAACTCACAGCAATAGATAGTATCTCATTCGGTTTCCATAACCCCAACAGAGAAGTTTAGTTACCCATGAATGCGAAGGAGCTCACGGTTGACATTGTCATTATACCACAATACTAATTAATTTCGTGTAGCACAGGGGTAGGCGTTTAGGCGTGAATTCCTGGGCAAAGTAACGATTCTCTTGTTGCGGAAATTAAGAATAGATGAATAGAAGAAAAATAATGTCAACAATGAATTAATAAAGAGAATTGTTTTGATGGATGGATGGATGGATGGTGGATGGATGGGAATTGATGGAATGGGGGAATGGTGAGGAATGGCGGAATGTATAAAAATCTCTAGCAAAATAGGGTATTTATAATACCCATATCCTAATCCTACTAAGCTAATGAAATACTTAACCAAATCCTACTAAGCTAATGAAATACTTAACCAATTGTACTAGGTTAATGTATCATTATCCTAATCCTAATAAATTACTGCATTATTATCCTACTCCTATTAGGTTACTGCTGGTCCCCAAAGTCTTCAGAAATGTTGATTTTGCCCGGGACAGATTTTCCATGCATCACTTTTGGTCCTTAGGCGTCCAAGCTTCCTTTTATCCTTCCGTGAAGCTTTCTTTGGCATCAAGTTATCCATAAAATGCTGAATTCTGCATCATTTATACCTGAAACTTTGCTAATCATGTTCGTTAGCTCACTTACAGGAAAAGGACTAAAAGTGCATGAAATATATAATTTGTTCTCGAAACATAGCACAAATATGGGCAGAATATATTGATATAGGCGCATAATATCGCCTGTCATTAGTGACCCAGCAGTTGTTGTCCCCATTCAGAATTCAGAATAGCTTCTCTTATAAAGAGATTCCAGTCGAAATCTTAGATTATCAGACTCGTAGATTGAGGAACAAAGAAATCCCTCTAGTCAAGGTTCATTTGTGAAATTATTCACATGAGGGAGCTACTCGGGAAGCAGAAGCAGATATGCGTACCAAGTATCCTCACCTCTTCCCCACCAATTCAGATCAATCGCAAGGTAACAGTTCTCCTTAAGCTTATTCAGTTTCATGTTCATATTTCCAGTATAAAATTGGTACCTATTAACCATTTCATACTCAGTCATGCATTCATGTGTCAGTTGTCCGTGCATCAGATATGCACGAGTTCAGTATGTTTAGCATATCAGTCATGAGATCAAGTTTCAATTCATGTTTAGTTCAGGTTCTATTGTCTTCTATCCCTTCTCAGTAAATTCTCATTCGACGACGAATGTTCCCAAAGGGGGGATATTGTAATACCCCACATGTTTCTAAGCTAGGAAGTGAATAAGTATTCCTATGTATAAAATCTCCTATCCTATGATTCATACTTGAGTACATGACTTACAATGAATATCCTAGTGATAGGATAGCTTATGATGCATTAAGCATGTTCATATGAGTCACTTAAGGTAATACAAGCTAAGAGTTTTTGAATCCATCAAGTTTTAGTGTTTGATTTTGCAAGGGTCATCTTTGAATTAGTATAACTTGATGTTAATGTGGTATTTGGTTGATTTAGACCCACCGAATTGTAGAGAATTGAATTATATTTCCAAGGATACCAATTTCGCCTTAATCCAATACCCGAGCAAAAAGTTATGCCCATTTTCGTGAGAGACAGTAAGGATAGGCGATTGGTTAGGCGCCACCGAACCAAACATAGGCGATTGGTTAGGCTCCACCCAACCTAGCTTAGGCAATCACTTGGGCGCCACCTAAGTCAGTTCCAGGTGCCAAAAACACTCTGTTTTGAGTTATTTTAAGGGTAATTAAGCCTTTTAACACTCCTTACACGTCCCTAAACTTAACCCTACGAAATATATAGCTTATAAACATATTACAACCCTATTATCATATCAAAGATCATCATCCAAGAGCACTAAAAGAGAAAAACAACTAGGGTTGTGTAACTATGCTTGAAGATCCGATTTTAAGGAAATTCTTTCGTCAATCATCAAGAATCTTCCTTCTAAGGTATGCGTGAGCTGATTCATGGACTCCTTTTGTCTATGAAGCTCAAGAACCATCTTCTAAATTTTGTATAATGATGTTTATGATTTTGGTGGTTTATTTTCATGTGGTTGGAGTTTAATGATGCCTAAGATAGGATCTTTCTATGCTTATTGTGAGGATATGGTGGTATTTAACATATAAATGTGTGAAATTGGTGGTTGAATATTTGTAATCTTGATGAATCCACCTATGCCTAAGATGTGTATGTAAGGTGTTTGTGAAAATACCTAAGGGAATAGAAATCATGCTTTTATGACATAATAAGTCCTAAATGACTATTCCATATTCTAAGTTTATGTTCAACGTGATCCCCTTGCTATTGTCTTGAATTAAAGAAGTTGTACGAGATGCTCATGATATTGTTGTGATATGGAATGACCATGTTATTGAAGCCATGAAAGTATATACATGTTGTGTGTATTCCCTATCATGTGATAGCTTGTTGAGAATCATTCTTATTATGAAAGCCTTACTTATGGTATTGTGAATTGTGGACTCAAATCTTGTGATCAAGTCTTGTCATGTGTGTCAGTTTCTTTCTATCGATTACTGGGGGTACTTGTACCCGAAAACTATAGTTGTGTACCTAGAGCCATGTCATGTTTCACGATATCCGAACTCAAGCAATGATTCCATAGACTTCAGTCAGTCATGTGACTCAGGAAAACCTCATGATCATAGTCAGTTTTTAGATATCAGTAACATTTCGCCAGTCAACAGAATTTAGTAAGATTAAGTCATGCACAGTCAGTTATTCATGTCCAGTCCCTCTAGATAGGAGTAGAGGTTAGCACCAAGTGAACCCAAGGATGGGAACTCACCCGCCAGTTCAGGGTGTGATTCTTAGTAGTCATCCTTGTATTCTATAACTATGTAGCCAGCGTAGGTTGAGACATCTTAACCCGTCAAATTAGGGTTGATGAGGTGGCTTAACCCATCAATTTAGGGATAGCACCATTCTCATTGAGTACCCTCCAGCTAAGGGTCACTCACAGGTTGTCTTTACTCGTGGCACGGTATTGACACCCCTCCAGTCGGGGCAGAGATTGGACCCCAGCTTAGCTATAATGGCATACATGGGGCATGTCGGTTAAACTTTACTTCCCACAGTTTCAGTATCAGTCTCAATAAAAGAACTCAGGGTATTCTTCAGATTTCAATATATACAGGACTGTCAGATATAGTCATCCATGTTATCAGTTTCAGTATCATTCATGACTGCTATCAGTAAACCATGTATTAGCTTACAGGTCATGCTATCATGTATTCACAGTCCTAGTTTCTATATATGTGTGTTTCCACTCCTACGTTCATATTAGTCAGTCAGTGTTGTTCATGCATGAAACCCTTTATGTTCAGCCTACCTTCCTCGTATACTCAGTACTCCAGTTGTACTGACGCATTTGTGCTATGGTGCTTTCTTTTCATGTTACACCATATATTCTGAGACACGAGCTCCAGCCCAGCAGTAGTGGTAGCATTCCAGTCGCAGAGACACAGTGAGTCCTCATTGATTCGAGGACAATAGTATTTGATACATTTATTTATTTCTTCAGTTCAGTTTTATGGAGTTAGTTGGAGACATGTTCCTTCAACTCCTTATTCAGATAGTTTTGAGGCTTTCAAATTTACTTTCAGACTTAGCTTTCAGATTGAGTTGTTTTGGATATTTTCACCCACATGATTTCATTCAGTTAAACCTTTTGGCCTTATAGTTCTATGTATTCCACATTATTATATCACGATTTGTAGTATACAGGTACAGATATCAGTCATGGGTTAGCTTGTGGTCCCTCGGGGTCATGAGTATCGTGTAGCATTTTGGTTCAGCGAATCGAGATGTTACATTATATGTATAGGACTGATCCCAGGAGTCACCCTCTAGATTAGGATTGACTCCACAGCAGATGTCTTTACTAATAGCGCAGTACTGACACCCTTCCAATCAGGGCAGAGATTGGACCCCAGTCAGCTTAGCTTGGGGCATGTCGGTTAAATAAACACATCCCACAGTTTCAGTTACAGAATCAAGGCTTTCAGACATAGTCAACTCAGCTTAGTAGTACAGATTTAGTGTTGTTAGATACAGTCAATGCTTATCATTGTAAATAGAATTCAAGATCACCTATTAGCTAGGACTGATCTCAACTATGATTAATCAGTATTAGAATCATTAGATTTAAAGATCACCCCTAGATAGAATCGATATAAGACTAAGTCAAATCATCCTTATTATTAGTATACTCATGATCACCCACTAGATAGGACTGATCTCAGATTTTGTTACTCTAAGTAGAACGGGACTCAGATAGTTCCATCAGAACTTAGACTATCAGATACAGTCGCTCAGTATTTGTTATATTGATTAGTCCGATTATTATAGTTATATCAGCTATATCAGTTGTCATAGCTCACGTTACCAATATTTAGTTTCAGAACTGTTAGACACAATTATTAAAACCAGCTCTTCTTAATTTGAACTGTTAGAAATAGTCAATAATCTATTCAGTACCTCAGTAACAGTAAAGTCATGTTGTCAGCATTCAGACTCAATAGTCAGCATTATCATGAGTTCATTTATAGTTGTTTATGCATGTATGTATTCTCACGTTCATATTAGTTAGCATTGTTCATGCATATAACCCTTTGCATTTAACCTACCTCACTCATATACTCAGTACATTCAGATGTACTGACGCATTTGCGCTATGATGCTTTCTCTTATATTACACCATACATTTAGAGGCACGAGATCCATATAAGTAGTAGAATTCCAGTGTTCAGAGTTTGTAGTGAGTCCTTCTTATTCGAGGACGATATGATTATTGCTATATTTACTATTCAGTTGCTAGATGGAGTTAGTTGGAGACATGTTCCTTCAACTCCTTATTCAGTTCAGCTAGAGCCTTTCAAACTAGATGTCAGATTAGATATTCAGATCTCATTACTTTCAGTATTTATGACTTGTTTTGATATTGTTATACCTTTTTCAGATATTTTGTTACTGACGTTTATTCAGGTTGAACCTCATGGCCTTTTATGTTCATGTTTCTACATTTTATGATTTATTATGTAGTATACATGTACAGATATTAGTTATGGATTAGCTTGTGGTCCTTCGGGGTTATGAGCATCGTGTAGCATTCCGGTTCAGAAAATCAGGGTGTTACAAAATACTGGGCTATTTTGTTTATTATTACTTTTTTGTATGTATTGTTAATCTAATAATTCATCTATATGCATTTTGAATTCTTTCTCTAATTCAGCAATCCTATTATTTTTAGTTTCTTCTATTTTTCATATTTCTTCTGTAGTTTGTTGTTTTATTTTATCTATTTCTTTTTTCCTGTCTATTTCTTCATTTTCTCTTGCTATTCTTACCATGGCTGTTAATTTATCTTCTAATTTTAATTCTTTTTTTTCTAACATTAAGTATAAATGTTCACCTATTTTCTTACATCTTCTTCCTAAATTAGAAAATACTATTATTATCTTTAATCCTTCATGATTTTTATATGTTTTTTCATCTATTATAAATTCTTCTTTGTTCATTTTACCTACTTGATAGTGTATAGATCATGTTGATATATGTATTCTAAACTATCTATTTGTGAATCTAAATATGACATTTCTTCTTTTTGTGTATTTATTGATTTTTGATATACTCCAACATTTATGTTAAATTGTAGTCTTTCTTTTATTATTTTTAATTCTCTTCATTTTTCAGCTATTATTTGTTTTAGTTCTTTATATTTTTTTGATTTTGTTATGTTATTCATCTATACAGTATTTATAATATTTAGCTCTGGAATTTTATTGTCTTCAGATCGATATAGCTCTGCACACTGCTGAGTTATCTAAGTCATAGCTTCAGACTTCAGTTTAACTTCATTAGTCTTTAGCTTTTCTATTTCATTAATCATACTGTCCACTTTTAGTGAAAGTATAGTTACGGTTTTGAGTATCTTTTCTAAAGCAACATCTGCTATTATATCAGTCTGTGTAGCTTTGTCTTCATATGTAATCAACAATAACATTTTTTCTTAGTACTGATTACTTCAATTACCCCTTTTTCATACCCCCCCCCCCCACAAACTACCACATATGCGGATAGTGCGAGTAATTTGCGTGGATAAACTTGTACTTGGATAACTAGTACTTACTAGTTCTATCATGTTAATTGAAATGCTATGTCATAGAGTTCCTTAGTTATTTGTTTTAACCTTATTAATTCTTCTATATTATTTTTAAGGTATTCTATATGTTCCATATTTCTAGTTTTTATGTAGTTAAGTAGATTCTATTTCATACGTATATCTATTAATTTTATATGCTCCATATCTTTTCTCCAATATTCTAAGTATTCGTAGTTTATCATTTTATCCTAAAGTAGTTGTAATACTGCAAATTTCTTTGTAATAATTTATTCTAATTGTACTATATCTGATATTAAATTCTTGGTTATTTATTTCGTTAATTATCCTGTCTTTTTCTTCTATGAATAATTCTATGTCTAAATCATATTCTAAACTATCTTTTAATTCTAGTTTTTCCAAGGTTTTATCTATCCAAATTAATCTTCCTTTTAATTGTCTTCTTTCTCTTCTAAGCTAGTTTCTATAATTAATTTCTTCGTATGGCCAACTTTGTTTTTCTCTAACTCTTCTTATATATTCTATCATTTTTAATCTGTATAATATCCATCTGAATAATAACTATCTAAATATGAGCAGTAGCTATCATTATATAAGTGTAAGTTTTCTGTAGAACTTAATAACTCTTCATTAAAATAAAATACCCTTTCGTAGATAATGTCCTTATATCTACTATTTCTATATCTTTAAGTACAAACAAAACAAGTATCGTAAATTTATCTATCATCCCATCAGATAAGTAGGTAGTCATTTTATTTCATATGATGCTATTTTCAAAATATTCCTTTCAACCATATACATAACAAAATATGATCATCTTAGACCACTATATACTAGATTATTCTTAAATAACATGTTCTTCGGTCACTATTAGCATGGTAATCTGGATACCTTTTCCCTAAACAGCGCCTGTACTCTGGTTACTCCCCTATTACGGCTTCTTTGCCTCACCGGTTTCACCTTTAGGATGGCATAGTTCTTGGAAATTTTTCTACTTTTCCACTTTGCTAATAAACTACTTAACATGTTATTCTTTGAATAATTCTACTATAAAGTAACTAACATGAGCTTATTTTATTATATCATGATTGTCAGGAATTTATGAATTTAGCTATTTATAATTGTAAATGAAAATACCTGTTCTGGTAGATTTGATAAATCTGTGCTTTGCTCATCCATAGCTTAGTATAAAACTGAATATATTTATTGATTATATGAGAGAATATTTTTTGTGTACAAGAAGGTTTGCTTTCAACACATGAAAGTCTTACCTTAGATTGTCATATGGCTTACATATTTATAATCCTAAAAGATGAAAACGCATAAACTATTTACACTATTCCTAACTTTAAATTTGTCAAAAAAAGTAAAATACTAATTGTTGTCCTAACTTTACACTTGTGCTAATCTTACAAAAAGTAGAAAAATATCATTACAAAAAACCAAAAAAGTCAAAAAGGCTAGTCTAGCTTACAGGATAAGTCAAAAAAGGAATAGTAAATTCTAATAAATGCTTATATAATTTATGTGTTCTTATCTCAAAAAGACTTATTCACATGTTGCTTTCTATCTTGTCTGCTTTTGTCTTTTGTCTTTATTTCTCCATTGCTTTGTTGATTTTTATCTTCTAGTTGGCGTCCTTATCTTCTTGGTTGATTTTATCTTCTATTCCAGCTGGACTTCTGGAATCGTATTATTGTCTCCATTGCATTTTGAGAATAGGTGGTCTGGATATTTGTATCCTATCATTTTACAATATCTTGTTAATAATTCTTCTGAAATAAATTCCTTCTTAATTACTCTTGTAGTTGGTTGTTTTTTTGGATTGAGTAGTGTCGAAATCCATTGTCTAACTTCTTCCATATCTGACTGTCATAGCTCTCTTGAATTTGAATAAATCATTTGATGATCTCTTGAATAATAACTCCATATTGGGTTCCCATTTAGGTAGTTATTTGCAAATTCTTGAACAATTGAAGATATTCCAATAATTTGTTTATTTGTGTAAAAATCAGGTATCTCAACTTTAGGTATCTCTGACTGTTGAACAATATCTTCTGGTATAATCATATCTCTGGTTAATCATATTTTTACAACTTGTATAACTGGTTTAATTTTGTCATATAATATCTTTGCTGGTGCAGTATAAAACTTTATAAAAAATAGATTTTCTTTGGTTATTTTCTTATAGGTGACGAATGCTCTATATAATTTTGGTATAGTTGTTAGTTCATCTCTTTCTTGGGTATATACGATATTTAATAATCCATAACTGAAATAAGTTTTAACGAAGCTTCGGTTGGTTTTTGCTAGTGCGATTAACTTGTTGTAACCTTGTAATTTTTGGGTTATATAGTTTTTGTTTGGTTCTTGTATATTTGTGGCTCTGGGTTTAAGGTTTAGGTAAGTCTGTATTTTGTGGATGTTTTCTATGTATGCTCAATTTATATGGTTATAGGCTTTTCTATCTTTGTTTAAACTTTCTCGATATGTGGTAGTTTGTGGGGGTATGAACAAGGGATATTTTTGTGTTTTTGGTATAAATGGTTTTTCAAATCTCTTGTTCATATTCATGTTTCGATATCTTTGTCCATTAACTCCTTTGTTTGTACCTGCAGTTGTAGATTGATAAATATTATGGGTTTTATAGAGTGTCCCAACGTCTCCTTTTATCTTTGGAATTTTATTGTCTTTCGATCGACATAGCTCTAGACACTGCTGAGTTATCTAAGTCATAGCTTCAGACTTCAATTTAACTTCATTAGTCTTTAGCTTTTCTATTTCATTACTCATACTGTCCACTTTCAGTGAAAGTGTAGTTAGGGTTTTGAGTATATTTTCTAAAGTATTGTCTTCTGTAATATCAGTTTGGGTAGCTTTGTCTTGATATGTAATCTGCAATAACATTCTTCTTAGTCTTGATTACTTCAATTGTAAATGTAAAATTTAATATATTCAATACTAATCTCCGAATTTCCTTCGTTGTAACTAAATTTTGTATTTTTCTTGTTAACCACCATCGTACCTGTGTGTTATCTGTTCGTACAATGAACTTGTTATATACAATATATGGCTCAAATGCTAATAAACATTTATATAATGAGCATAATTTTTTTATTTATTTTCCATTTTATTTCCGTTTCATTAAACGTTCCTGTGTAGCATCTACAATGATGTTCTAATTTTTCCTCTTCATATCTATATTTAAGTACTCCTCCATAACTATATTCACTTGCATCTGCTTCTACTATATATGTAAATTTTTTATTTTCGTCTGAAAATTGTAATTTTGGTAATTCTTTACAAAGTATTTTTATTTTCTGAACTTGTTTTTTATCTTCTTCATTGTAATTATACTCTACATTCTTTTTAAATTTTTTCTGTAATGGCTTTAGATTATCTGATTATTTTGGTATATATTCTCTTACTTGGTTTACTAATCCTAAAAATGATAGTAATTTTTTTTTTGTATCTAATTCTTCTTTTTAATTTATTATTTTTTGTACTATATGTTGTTGCATTTTTACTCCACTTTTATCTATTTGTATTCCTAAAAACTCTATCTGATTTTTCATAAATTCAGCTTTCTTTTCACTTAAACTTATTCCTGAATTTTTCTATTATACCTGCAAATTGTTCTAGTAATTTTAAATGTTTCGCTTTATTTTTTGTATATATAATAGTATATAATCTATGTATACTATACAATTAGGTAGTTATTTAAAATAACTATTCATAAAGTGTTGGTATCTACCTGGTGTATTTTTATATCCAAATGGTAACACATTCCATTCATAAAATCCTTGTTGTACTGTAAACGCAGTTTACTTTTTAGATTTTTCTTCTAGCTTTAATGGTAAAATTCTGATTTACAATCAAATTTACTAAAGTAATTATATCCTTGTATTTGTCTTATCTTTAATATCTTATTTGGTATTGGATAATTATATGTCATAGTTTTTGCATTTAGGTTTCTATAATCAATAACTATTCTACTTTTTCCTCTTTTTTGTTCACTGTGTTTATTTACTATAAATGTTGGGCTATTGTGTTTACTATTACTTTTTTGTATGTATTATTTTTCTAATAATTCATCTATATGCATTTTGAATTCTTTTAAATCGTCAAATTTATATGTTAATGATTGTTGGGTTATTATACTATTTTTATCTATTAGCTCAATTCTTACAGTAGTCTTATGTTTTTCCCATCCTTTTAATGGATCTTCACTGTATAGTTGTCTTAATTTTTTCTTTATTATTTCTACCTTATCTATTGAAAATATAGTTATTTCTTCTTTATTTATTGAAAATATAACTAATTCTATTGTGTCTTCAGTATTTTTTATATTTTCTAATTTTGTGAGATTTTTTCACTTTCTTTTATCCAATTATTTTTCTTTCTTATTTTATTAATAACTCATTTTTCTCTTACCTTTTGTTTACATGGTGTTGTAAACCACCAGTATGTTTTAGTTATTATATGTGGGTATAGTTTATCTAAAAATGGCATTCCTAAAAGCATATCTTTTGATGTTAGTTCATAATTATAGATCTCTTCTATTGTTAATATTTTATCTCATACTTGTATTTTTACATTTCTAGCTTTATACGTAATTAAACTTCCTTCATTATTAAATCTTTTGACTACTATTGGTGTTTTTAGCTTATCCCATTTATCTTTTGGTAAACAATTATATCTACATAAGTTGGCTTCTGCTCCTGTATCTATTATAGGTGTGTAATATCTGTTATAATATCCTTCAACTATTATTTTCATAAGTACTTATATTTTTCATGTTAATGTTCTTTTTATCAACAATTTTTCTCTATTATAGTTATGGTTAATTGTGTATGTTCTATATTGTAGGGTTTTACTTGTTCTAACCATTTTATTCCTAATATTATGTTTGCTTTTTGTATATCTTCCTTTATTTCAAATTCTATTTTTATTTTTCTAACTCCTATTATTATTTCTTTTTTTTTCCCGTTATATAATATTGAGTTAAATTAAATATTGAATTTGTTTCGTAATTTGTTCTTTTTTATGAGCTTGATAATTCTGTTTTTTCATAGGCTATTTTTTTTGTTGTCCTTATTCTATCATTTATTATTTCAAAATCTTCTTCTATACCTATGTCTTTGTAACTATAATCATTATTATCAATTGTTTTTACAAATTGTTCGAAAGGACTTTCTATTTGTATTTTATTAATTTTATTTTTCCCGTTATTTTATGTTTTGTTGTTAATACATATAGATTTTTACATCTTGCTGTAAATTTTTTACTTCCTGGGGTTAGTTTTATTCCTGATATTTTCCAATATAATACTAATGATTTATCTATGTTTTTATCTGTTATTGCTACTGAATAATTCTCACTTATTATAAATTTAAATTTTTGGTATATTAAATTTTCTCTTATAGCAGTTATTATACTTTTTTCTATAAGTTTTATAATTCTATCATCTGCTAAGTATAATTCTATTGGTGTATCTATTTCTTCTCTAAAACATGCTTTTATTAGTATCTCTGTTCCTCTTAGGTGTACGTATTTTATCGGGTCTTTACTTTTTATATCGTTTATTTCTTTATTAATTATTTTTTTATTACTAGTGGTATACTAGCTCTACCTTTTCCATATCTACAGTCTATTACATGTTCATTTTGGCTTACTACGTAGTATTCTTCTTTTCGTCTACTAAATATATTTTTTATTGTTGGTATTTTAAATATTTTTTCTACACTTAAATCTAATTCTTTTCCTTTTATCTCGTCAAATATATTATTATCAAATATTATTTTTTGATATGTTCCTTCTTCATTTAAATATTCTTCCTTTGTTATTATTTTTTATGTTCTTCAGTCATTTGATTCATCTGATTTACAATCTATTTCATTTTTCAAAATTTCATATATACTATCTTCACTTTCTAATTCGTAATCTATATAATCTATTTGCATATATTCCGTATTTTCTATCTTTATTTCTGATATTTGTTTCTTTTTTGGGTCTTTAGGAATTTTACAATCTCTATCTAAATGCCCTAATTTACCACAACTATAACAAGTACATTCTTTTATAGATTTCTTTTTCCTATATGGTCTTTTATATTTATAATTCTTTACGTAATATCTTTTTCTTGGTTTCTTATACTTATATTTTGATTTTTTGTATTTCTTATATTTCTTATGTCTTTTTCTTTTCTTATAATATTTTTCTTCACATCCAAATTGGGGTGCTATTTTATCTTTGCAACATGCTAAATTTCTTATTAATGTTTTTTTCCATTTTCGTTTCTTCTCTGTATTTTTCACATATATTCCTATGCCATTGTTGTAGAAATTTTATTCTTGCTCCTAGAGTATCTACTATTTTTGCTTCATCCCAACTCTTTATTATTTTTTAACTAAATAGTTCAGGTAGTTTACAAAAATATAATCTTCTTACTTCTTTACTTTCTTCTGTATTGTATGCTCCCTTATAGTAGTATTCTTTAAATGCACACGTATATTCATCTATATAGCACATATTACATATTGCTAGTTTTAACATTAAATTCCTATTTGTATATTTTTCTTTGTTTTGTTCTTCTTCATCTATTGTCATACTGCTAAATTCATCTCTTATAGTCATTTCATATTTTTTCAATGTCTATAGGTGTTAGTCTAGTTACTGTTGTTCCTTCCGTTATTTTATCAGCCCTTAATACCTTTTTACTATCTTTAGTTAAATTTAAAAACCATAATTTTGTTGTTCCTATTAGTGTTCTTTCTATATATTCTGGTCTATTTGTTGCATTTATACCATTGTCTAATAATTTTTTTGTTATATATCTCATCCATAATTGTATCGTTTTATCTACATCTATTACACAGTCTAAGTCTAAGAAGTTATAATTTTTAATAATTATTTGTTTTGGTGTCCATTTGTTATATTCATCCCTTAGGTTATATCTTTTAAACTTATCTTTATAATAATATGTAGGTTTTCTTATTTCTGATGTACTAGGTATTATATTTTCATTATCTTTGTTATCAAGAGTGTTTATTTCCGTGTTTGTATTTTCTAAGTTTTCTTTATTAATTACTTCTTGTTGTTCATTAATTTCTAGCTTTTCTATATTTGTTAAGATTTTTGTATACGTTTCACTATCTTCCGAATCATAATTATCTATTTCTTCAGTATCTATTGTATTTATTTCTATTTCATTAGTCTCTAATTCTTTTTTTTGTTTCTTTAAATTGATTTATCTCAGCTAATAATTTTTGTTCTTTATCTTTTTCTTCTTTTTCTTTCTGTCTTTTTTCATACAGATCTTTTAGCATTTGTAGTTTTTTCTCTAATTCAGCAATCCTATTATTTTTAATTTCTTCTATTTTTTGTATTTCATCGGTAGTTTGTTGTTTTATTTTATCTATTTCTCTTTACCAGTCTATTTCTTCATTTTCTTTTGTTATTCTTACCATAGCTGTTAATTTATTTTCTAATTTTAATTCTTCTTTTTCTAACATTAAATACATATGTTCACCTATTTTCTTATATCTTCTTCCTAAATTAGAAAATACTATTCTTCTTTTTAATCCTTCATGATTTTCTTATGTTTTTTTATCTATTATAAATTCTTCTTTGTTCATTTTATCTACTTGATAGTGTATAGATCATGTTGATATATGTATTCTAGACTATCTATTTGTGATTCTAAATATGATATTTCTTCCTTTTGTGTATTTATTGATTTTTGACATACTCCTACAATCATGTCATATTGTAGTCTTTCTTTTCTTATTTTTAATTCTCTTCGTTTTTCAGATATTATTTGTTTTAGTTCTTTATATTTTTGTGATTTTATTATGTTATTCATCTGTACAATAATTATAATATTTTGAAATCTGATTTTATCATAACTAGGTGGTATGTATCTTATTCTTCTAGATTTTAGATTAATTATTAATTTTTCCTCATTATTAGATATTAAGGTAATTAAGTAAGCTAATTTGTGGGGGTTTTCTTTTTTTTATTTAGTTTCTTATATTCTGGGTAGTAACTAGTTAAAATTCTTTTAATTTCTCTAAAAGCTTGTATATTTTTAAATGGTTTTCTCATATTTAACAAATAAATAACAACATAGTTAACAAAATAACTTAATAATAGTCTCATAATCAATAACTAAATTAACTAAATTAACATTTCTAACATTAACATTTCTAACATTTATGATTATTAACAGACATAGCTCTTATACCAAATGTAGGGGGTATGGATAGTGCAGATAATTTGCGTGGATAAACTTGTACTTGGATAACTAGCAGATAACTAGTAGTTCTTTTCTATTTATTTCCCATTTTATTTCTGTTTCATTAAACGTACCTGAGTAGTATCTACAACGATGTTCTAATTTTTCTTCTTCATATCTATATTTAAGTACTCCTTCATAATTATATTCACTAACATCTGCTTCTACTATATATGTAAATTTTTTATTTTCATTTGGAAATTGTAATTTTGGTAATTCTTTACAAAGTATTTTTATTTTTTGTACTTGTTTTTTATCTTCTTCGTTGTAATTATATTCTACATCCTTTTTTAATTTTTTCTGTAATGGTTAACTTAAGCAATAATATCGAATTTTTTCGTAAACTAGGCTTATATCATATACATACTTGAAATGCATACTTGTTCATGCTAAATTGTATTAAATTATGCTAAATTACATTAAGAACATAACATCCTTGTAAATTCATAATCATATTATGCACTTGCTTGAAATTTAAGTTAAATCATATCAAAGGAAAGGATTTGTTTTTAATTTATGCTTGATATCTTGAAATCATATCAAGGAGATGTAATTCTGGCAAATTCCAAAGGTTCAATACCAACTTATATGGATTTCATAAACATTGCATCAAATCTTAAACAAGGTTCTAAAAACATATAAATAAGAATGAAATTAAACAGTGGGATTTCATGAATATTATCAAGTACGTAGGAAAACTCATAAATAGAACATAAAAATTTGAATTGAAAGTTTGGGGTTAAATGTTAACACAAGATTACATATTTAGGAAATTTAAAACTTGAGTTTGGGCACAAGGACAAAAAAATTTCCTTGTTGAAGCCCCACATACCTAAACTTATCGATTTCTTAAAGGAGAGCTCGAGTTTAGAGTTGATTTATTTAGATAAGCCCCTCTTTTGTGTTCTTGGGAGTTGGGAGAAGAATGAATGAAAATTTAATTAATTTTGTATGGAAATAAGGTTATATTAAGTTATAAGAGTGTTTTGGGGACAAAATAGCCATTTACCCTTGCAAAAATGAAGGAAAAGTAAAGTTGGGACGCTTCAGAGCCTCCTAGAGTGGTAGGACACCATCATGAATCTTTATCTCCATCTCACGGTGGATTTCGCGGAGCATAATCTCCCATTGAACAGAGATATCTTGGATATTTTAGGGTCCTCTACTTATGCCAGTCGACGTTGCACGAACCTTCTCAAATAAATTAAATTTAACTTTTTACTCTGATATCAGATTAAGGCAAAGCTATATTCGTCGGAAAGAAGACTCAAAGAGCTTTCATTTGGTGGGTCTTAAGATCAAAAAATATTTAGAATCTACAAGTTATAGTAATTTGATGTTGACTATAGATAGATACTATACAGTAATTCAATCGGTAAGAAAGCCTTCAACTTGGCTACGAGCTAGGAGTTACTCAAAAACGGGGAAATTCTCATATCAAAAATTTAGGGTGTAAAAAACCCCCTTAAGACATGAACTAGGAGTATCCTTCAACTCTCCTCAATACGTCAGGCATAACTAGGGTAACATTCTTGTCATGGAAATCCAAATCCATATGATAAGAAGACAACATGTTCGTACCCAATATAATGTCAAAATCAACTATGTCAAGAATAATTAAATCAAACCTTGTGTCGCTGACACGATCCGAACAAGGGCGTAGTTGTGTCAGGCATCTCAAGTCCAACTAGGACTAGAGACCACCCCCAATACCCAATCGTAACTACCCTGTACCCTATGTTGGATAAATTTTGAACAAATAACAAGATAAAATAATCATAATTCAATGACATAAAATAAAGTCTATAATCATAATCCAATAACCTCAACCAAATATAACCTTCTACCTACCTTCATCACCCTTGATCCTCATCAAGACAGGATACAACATTTGGTTTTCCTTTATCTCTGCACCAAAAGACCCCTGCACTACCTTCTACACAAAGACACCACCATTCTCAGAGTCCAAGAGATGAACTCCAGGGTTAGCCAAACAATGAATATTTTTTATCAATTCTCTCTTTCTTTGATCCACATGAGCTAGACTTCCCATGGATAAACTGTTAGGAGCATCAACAATCACGTTAGTTTTACTTGGATAGTAGTGAAGACTCATGTCATAATCCTTGAGTAGTCAACACATCTCATTTTCCTGAGGTTCAGCTTTTTCTAAGTAAACACATATTGCAGGCTTGTGATCAGAAAAGATATCCACATGCACTCTATACAAATAGTAAAGCCAGATTTTTAATGTGAACACCACAGTCAATAGATCCAAGTCATGAGTCAGATAATTCTTCTCATGCACCTTCAACTATCTAGGGGCATAAGCTATCACCTTGCCATTCTGTATTAAGATACAACCAAGCCCCACATGGGATGCATCACAATATACCACAATACATCCGTGCCTTCGGTAAAAGTCAAGACTAAAGCCAAAGTTAGCTTATTCTTCAACTTCTCCAAACTACCCTCACAACCATCATACCACTGGAACTTTACCTTTTTATGAGTCAACTTAGTCAACGAGGTAGCTATAGAAGAGAAACTTTCAATGAACCTTCTATAATAACAAACTAAACCCAAGAAGCTTTGAATATGGATTTAAGTCATGGGTCTAGGACCTCTTAACCACTGCAACTTTCTATGGATCCACCATGATCCCTTCACTAGAAATGACATAACCCAGAAAAGTACAGGGTTCAACCAAAATTCACCTTTCAAAAATTTGGCATACAATTGTTGCTCCTTCAGGGTCTGCAACACAAAGTGGAGGTGATTAGCATGATCCACATCGCTCTTGGAGTACACCAACATATCATCTATGAACACAATGACAAACAAATTCAGAAACTGATGAAAGACTCTATTCATCAAGTTAATGAATACCATCGGGGCATTACTCAGCCCAAAAGACATGACTGAGAACTCAAAATACCCATACTGGGTATGGAAGGTAGTATTAAGGATGTCCACCTCCCTAATCTTTAGCTGATGATACCTAGATCGAAGGTCAATCTTGGACAAAAACTTGGCACCCTAAAGCTGATGAAACAAATCATCTATCCTTGGAAAAAGGTATTCATTCTTTACCATTACCTTATTTAATTGATGGCAATACACATATAAAGGGAACCATCCTTCTTACGCATAAACAACACTGGTGCATCCCACAGAGACACACTAGGATGGATGAAACTCTTGTCTAAAAGATCCTTTAGTTTCTTAAGCTTTTTTAACTTAACTGGAGCCATTCTATATGGAGGAATAAAAATAGGATGAGTTTGGAACCAGATCTATACCAAAATCAATCTCCCTATCGGGAGGAACACCAGGAAGGTCATTAGGAAAGACCTTAGGAAATTCATTCACCACTGGGATGAAATGTAGAGAAGCAACCTTTGATTTAGAATCTTTAACTCAAACTAGATGATAGAGACACCCCCTGGAGATTAATATCCAAGATCTAAGATATGATATGAACCTTCCCTTAAGATCTAGGGAACCACTCTCCCACTAAATAACTGGCACATTAGGGAATTTAAAGATAACCTTACCAATCCGATAGTCTAGAGTAGCATAGCATGAGTGAAACCGATTCATCCTTAATATGACATCAAAATGAACCATGACTAATTCAAACAGATCTACTAAAGTTTTCCAACTATCCAGAGATACCATAAAACCCCCTATAGACTCTTATAGACACCACAAAGTCACCCACTGGGGTTGAAATAAATAAAAGGTCTGAAATACACTCGAGATCAAAACCAAAATGCACAGCCATAAATAGGGTCACGTAAAAGAGAGTGGAACCTGGATCATGTAAATAGTACACATCACTGGAGAAGAGTTTCAATATATTAGTCATAACATCAAGCGATTCCTTAGACTTCTGGCGAGTAGTAAGAGCATAGAGTTAATTTCGACCAGTGCCAAAGCCAGATAATGCACCCTTTGGTGCCGAAGCTGAAGAAAAGGCAACGGGAACCTCGTTTGCCCTAGAAGCAGCCTTACCAATAGGAAAATTCCCAATTATGTGCCCTGGATGACCACATTTGAAGAACATGTCCTTCATTCATCACAGTAGACCTAATGTAGCCGACCACAAAATCTACATAGAGGATAGCATAGAGCTGATTGATCCCTACTAATTTGAGATTGGGAACCATGTTCCCTATAATTGTCACCACCTTGAAAATGTTTGTCACCTAATGGCTTTAGGTAGGGAGAACTAGCAGTCGAATAAGACCCAGAATTGCCCCATTTCTGTTTGGGCCACTTACTGCCATCCTTGCCACTTTTTGTTGGTCACCACCCTACTCATAAAATCTAAACTTCTTACTCTGCCTATTCCCCATTTCAGTTTGCTATTTTTTTCCTCAATGAGCTACATGTACATAACCAACCTGGAGATGTCCTTGTCCTTGTTCAACAAGGCAGCCTTATCTCTAAAATCAAGTCTTGGGAAAACCCAGAAGTAAACTTTCTCATTCTACCCCCCATGCTAAAAATAACTCAGGAGCATACCGTTATAACTGGTGAAACTTTAAGGCATACTCCTCGACTAACATTTTGCCTTGCTTTATGTTAATAAAATCTTCCACCTTTGCCTCCCTCAACTCCTGAGAAAAAAAGTGGTCTAGAAAATCACTAGAGAAATTATCCCACAGGGCTGACACAATATCATCACCCATAGTCTATTCCCATTCCTCATACCATTGGTATGTTATATCTTTTAGTTGATAGGTAGCTAATTCCACAACCTCTACATTAGTAGCATGCACAACATAGAAGATATTTTCTATCTCATCAATAAAACCTTGAGGATCCTCCTTAACCTTAACACTAGTGAACACAAAAGGGTTCAACCTCAAAATTAGCCAACCCCTGTGGCCTCAAAAGATGGAGCAATAAAAGCACCACTCTCTGACTGAGAAGCTACCAACTACACCAATATATGAATAGACAAATGAAACTCGATATTTGTCATATCAGTATGAGAAGCTCGAGAAAGACTATAGAGAATTGGTGGAACTTCAGAAGTGCAATTAGGAATTGAACCCCTAGACCAAGTTTGGACCACATAAGTAAAATGGGTCCCATAAATATTGTCCTCGGGTGGGACAAAGGAGTTTCCATGAACTTCAGATCATTTGGGAGGCATAATCTAAAAAGTGAACAGACGAGTAGTAGAGAAGATTTTAGGACCTTAGACTTTGCAGCTTAAAAATAGAATACAAGAAAGAGAAATATTCCTAAATGCCTTGTAGCCTCTCCCTTATGAGTTTGGCATGCTACGCACCCTTAAAAAAGGCTATACTCGACACGAATTTGTCGGAATCCCAATTTAACATGAACCTAGTTCTCTAATACTAATATGACATGACCTAAACTAGGTCCTAGTCGTGTTGGGCATCTCAAGTCTAACCAGGACTGGAGACCATCACCACTACCCAATCGTAATTGCCCTGCACCGTATGTTAGATGATCTTAGAACATATAACAACATAAAATAATAATAATTCATAGACATTAAATGAAGTCTATAATCATAATCCAAAAACCTCAACCAAATATCCAACTAGTGCCAACCCAAATGCCAATACCAACACCAAGGCTGACATCAATACCGACACAGCCCATGCCCATAGTAGTATGACAAAGCCTCTAACCAGAATCAAAGAACATCCAGTCGATACATTCCCCCGACCATGGACAAAACCAAAATATAAGAAAGAATAATAAATGAAAGAATTCCAAAGCATGAAATGGAGTTTTCTAAAGTATGGAAGCTCACCGCTTCATTCTTACTCAATGTTGTCCCCGAATCTAAGTTACTGAGTAGGAGGAATGGTAGTATAGCTGGTTCCTGCATTACATAGGGATACAACACCCGAAGATGGTTAGCAGAGTGAACTCTAGCATGTACTTAGGGATAAATATAAGATAATGCCATTATTCAAAACCAAATCAAATAACCATATACAGTTACATATATACATATATATCATGCCAGGGTAGGGAATAAGGTTTAGCATACATTTAAAATCTTAACTTGGACTGTGTAGCTCTGCTGTCCTAAAGGTCCACTCATGGTCTATATGGGTTCAAATCCCCCTGCTGAAAGGGTCATGGTGCATGTTAGTCGCACGAACTGGAGAATAACATAAGATGACTAGTATGTCTCTAAAAATATAAAGTGTGACATCATGCACATGGTCACCATGATCAAACCTCATACTGGCAAACATGAGTTTCCGGTATTGGTCCTCTTGGGACCTCAACCTTCCACGTCTTTGATACATAACACCCTTTAAGACCATATTAAAATCAATTACATATTCATAACTATTTACCAAGGAGTTTTTTTAATTAGGCATTAATAATTGGTATCGTTATACCAAAATTAGAGCTTGCAAGTCTATTACAACCACTCCAGATAAACCATTGAACTAAATTAGACTCCATCATTTCAAATTAAACCAATACCATGGCCACCAAGGCCTTCCCAAAACCATTTGAAATCAAACAAAACAAACATAAGTTTCATTACCATTTATTCAATGCAAGGATTCCAAGAATATTCAAGTTAGGTGACAAAAATATTCTCATTGGCATTTTAACAAACAGGTTGAGGGAACATAAGTTTCAAAATAATAACCAAGTATTTTGGGGAATCCATAATACCCCAAAATCCATTTACCATTAACATGCATCCCAAAATGTCAAAATCATACTAAAAGCATGAAGGAAAACATAATTAAACAATGAGAAACATTATTCAACCAAGAAAATTCAAAAACCCCAACCTTTATTACAAAACCATAATAATACCATGAAAATGATACATTAAAATACATGCTCTTTGTAAAATAACAATAAAGGAGGAGTAACATGTCTCAGACAATAAGGAAGATGAAGAGAAACCACCCTTGAAAGCCTTAATTGATTATCTTGATGAAACCCTAGGATTTTTCTTGAAAGAGAGTTTGAGACATATTTTATGAGTGTTTGATTGGGAATATTAGGTTAATAAAGTCCCGAAAGGTGTTTTAAGTCATGGTATCAAATGGAGTTAAAAGGGAAAATGTCCAGAATGCCCCCATCTTAAAACTATAAGAATACCACAGGTGGTTATGAGTCGATCTCATGACTAGTGACCACAACATACGAATCATACCATTGAGTCATCACCAATACAGTGGATTGGACACCCACACGCTATTCACTATATGACTCCCTAATCCCATTCATTACAAAACCATATGACTCGTATAGCCTAGTCGTACCCAAGATAGAAACCAAAGAGATTGGATACAGGACAACATACAATTCAACTATACCACTCGAACCCTATCCTCACATCTCTTGGATAGACACTCATACTAAGAGCCAAGTCAAGTCACTAAGTTTCTGATTTGATGAAGGATTATCCTAACGACTCATCACCACCCCTAACGACTCATACCACCAAGTTGTAACCATAATAGAAACCCAACTACCATCTACTAGACTCCGTACCACTAAGGTCACATGACTTGTACCCATACCATATGACTCGTATGATGAGTCATTACAAGGACGGTGAGCTTAAAGCTTAGGAAATTTCCAAGGTATAAAACCCAAGGTATTTTAGTCACACCCCCAAAGAGCACTACATAGGGGAGCTACACCTGATCCACCACTAAGGAATAACCCACTGGTGTAGAAATGGATGTGCCATGGTTTCATAGCATTTCTTATGCTTAAAATAAGGGAATTGTGGAAGTACTAATGTATTCTTGTTAGATGTGATGCTTCTATGTTGATTTTATAGGAAAAAAGAATTCAAGGCAAAGAATAAGGAAAACGGGTGATAAGTAGCTGAGAAGGCTATTTACAAGCCTGTTGGTGGCCAAGTAGATTGAAGATTTGAAGTTCTGAATGTTATTAATTAATGTTTGATTCTCATGAAGCCTACCTATGAGGTGTAGATACAACCTTCGACCCATAGGTTGCCTCTTAGGTAGAAGTTCTAAAGATTGAAGATTTCTCTAATTTTTAGAAGCCTACATTCGCCCCATAAGTACAAAATATGACTCATAGTTGCCTCGTGGGTTGTGGAAACTTTGGTTTTCTTCAATGTTTAGGATAGGTTTTCAGATGTATCTATAAATAGAATTTGGATATTTTATTACCAGTTTATGCATTTTATACACTTTTGACATTGTTTTGAGTTCTGATATACATTATTGATCTTGGAATTATTATTCTAGGTTATTAAGGTTTATAGTTAATTTGTTATTTAGGGTTTTTATTATTCTTTGTAAGTTCATTCTTATGATTTCATCTATGAAATCTATGCTTGTTCTTACAATCTTGCGCAGCTAAACCCCATAACTAGGGTTGTGGGAACCCTTATGGATTAACAAATCATTTTTAGTGTGAAGTCATTCTAAATGGGTGTTCTTGCATGTATTGGCATTTCTATCACTTTGATTATTTTCTTAATGGTTTCAAACATTAGTAACTTGCTCGTATTTGATAATTTCTCCAGAGAGAGGTAGATATTAGGAAAAGGATATCACAACAGTATTTTAAAGCTATCAACCTTCATCTAATTTACTTGAAACCTAGAAAAGATAGTTAATCTAAGATTAAGGAAATGGGTTAGTAGTGCGACACTTTGAGGCCGAGAGGATATGAGTGAAATTCACCAAACCAAGGTCGAAAGACGTTTAGGTGATACAAAACTTGTTAGTTTTTGCATGCAAGGCACTAAGATAGTTTGATGAGCATAATTAGTCTGTAGGGTTAAGAAGTTAAGCAGAACACAATCCTAGTGATTGTCTCATATTGATAACAACCTTAATTACGCAGCATTGTTATGATTATAGTTGTTTTCATAAGACCTCCTTTTCACTTTCAACCATTTCCAATAACATCAGCAAGCTTATAACTGATTTCCAACCTATTCCTTGTTGGATCGAACCCAACTTGGTTGGATTCTATATTTGACAAGCAACCACTTTATACTTTCTTAGAGGTGTAATTTAGGCAACATCAAATTTTGGTGTCCTTGTCGGGGGATACAATTATAGACTGATTGATTGAGATTTTTAAATTTTTGGTTTTGCTTTATTTATTTTAAATTTTCTATTACTTCTAGGGCATACGCCAGTGTATGCCTAATACTTGGAGTCAAGGTAATGCCCTGATTCCGTTTAGTCTTGAGCTTGAACAGATCTTATGAAAGAATCATAAGAAGGAAAAAAAGGAAAGAGTATGATCAACGAGCCTAGAACGAAGGGTTTCATGATGATTCAATCATATTGAATTGCCAACCCCACATGGTGTTCAAGAAATAATGGAGTAAATTACTACCCAGTTAGTGGCTAAGAAAAAGACTAGGTTAGCACTTGCTTGACGTGCTGAGGAGAGGGTTAATTAGGAAGAAGAAGATTGGCGAGTAGCATATGATAGAGATAAACTTAGGACGAGTAGAGGTCAACCACTCACTTATTAGTACTTGCAAGTTTATGATAATCTGAGAGAAGTGTGTTGAGACAATTGAGACATGTACTATCATTCCTCCAAAGTTAACCCAAGGAATGAAATTTTACATCAAGAGTGCAATAATCCAATTGTTGAATTTGAAAGAAGTTTTTTATGGTTTGCCTACTCATGATACAAATATCCCCCTTATGAACTTTATGGGGATTGTCACTTTGTACAACATTCCTGGGGTGAGTCAAAAAGTTATACGGCTCGGGTTGTTCCAATTTTTTCTTATAGGAAAAGCTACTTTTTGGTTAGGAGAGCTTCCCCATAGTTCCATTACCACTTGGAATGAGTTGAGGATATAATTCTTACACCAATTTTTCTCGCTTTGTAAAATGTTGTAGATGAAGGATAAAATCTATAAATTTAGACAATTTTATTCAGAGGCACTATATGAGACATGGTTGAGGTTTAAAAGAAGCTAGTTAATGTCCTAAATCACAAAATCTCATAAATGAGCTTGCTGGAGAAATACAGAGCCTGGAATGCAAATACCAAGTTTGTAGTTGATGCTCTTTTTGGTGGAATTTTCATAAGTCTTTATTAGGTGCAGGCCTTGGAAATCATAGACCGGATTACTAACCAACCAAGGGTGTCATACTCGATAGGCAGATGGTTAGTAGGTACTTATGTTATTAGTGCTTCTAGTGAGAAGAGACCCTTAGATAAGACAGTGACTCAAAAAGTAGCACAACCACAGACTGGTATTGAATGTTGTGTGTTCACGAGGTAAATTGTCTTTTTATGAAGAGTCGAATTTTGAGAAAGAAGTAAAGTACTTAGATAGAGAGATGACAATTGTTTTAGCCAAGGGCTAGGGGTCTAACCAAGACACATATAACTTGAGGCAATGGAATCAAGGTCGAAACTATTACGGATACAGGTGTAAGGGTAGAAGTAGAAAGTGTGATGGTGATTGGAGGATAAAGAATGATTACAATGAGAATAGTAGTCTTTATGTTCCATTGAAGAACTGTAATACTAATTTTGGAAGTTTGAGAATGGAAGAATTGCTTCCTAAGCTTGTTAATGGTTCAGAGGGCTAATAGAGTTGCCTTAAATAAATTAGGGTTAATATTTCAGTTTTGAGCCAGAAGGCAGAATCGCATGCAACCTCTATTAAGAAGCTTTAGCAACAGTTTGGGCAAATAAGACCCGACCCGGCTCGAGGCCTTATCGTAACGGGCATCCCAAGTCCAACCAGGACCGGGGACCTCCCCTAATACCTAATCCAACCATCCAAACATGTAAACTGTGTTGGATGAATTTTGAACGTATAACAAGATAGAGTGTAAGCATAACCAAAGACTATGGAATAGGTCTACAACTGTGATCAACCCAAACAAGTCCAACCTTCCATTACCAACCAACAACCATAACCAAACTAATACAAAAACCAAGTTCTTGTCCATAACATACCATAAAAGGATAGAACAATTATAAATTCAGTCCAACGGCATCAGCCCCAATACCAATGCCAATACTACAGATGACAATCCCACCCATTCCAACCCATAGTAGTTCCACAAAGCCTCTAACAAAAAGGAAAAGAATATTCGATTGGTACATGCCCCCAACTGTAGCCAAAACCAATATCCATAAAATAACCAAAGTATATAAAGACATCCATCATATGAAATGGAGCCTTCAAAAATATGGAAGCTTAACACTTTAATCATAGATGATCCTGAATCTGGTCACTAAGCAGGAGGAATATAATAATCAATTCCTGCACTGCATGGGGATACAGCCTCCTAAAGATGGGTTAGTGAGTGAAAGCTAGCATCAACTCAAGATAAGGATAAAATAATTCCATCCAATAAAACCAAGTAAACTAACCATATACACATAACCATACATATATATATAACCATTCCAGGAAAGGGATAGGGGCTTAACATGCATTTAAAACTATTAACCTAGGTATGTGTAGCTTAACCATCCTAAAACCAACCACAGGCTATATGGTTCCAGTGTAACCCCCTGAACGGGCCTCGATTCATGTAGCCGGATGAACCCCAGATACCATAAGAGTAGGGAATTCCCAATTACCCTTTGCTCTCCATGATACATATGTACGATGTACTTAGAGGATTCCTATGTACCTTATAGTATCATATATGGTCACAATGACCAACCTCATGTCCTCAAACATGAGTTTCCAGTGTCCGTCCATTCGACTTACACCTTTAAGGTTAGCTGTCATACCCCGTCATTATTGCCCAATTAAAACTATTACCATCCAACCAAACCATTATTCCATTATTATTAACCAACGCTATAATTACTGGTATCGTCATACCGACTATAGCTTGCAAGCAATATCCTTAGCCAACCTTTTTATGTAAAGGGATTCCCATGTACCCATAGATTACATTATCAAGTTAACTTGGTAAAATCCCTTATACCCTGCAAGTGTTTCATTATTAAGTTTGCTTAGGGGAATCCCATATACCCCAAAAGTTGTTCATTAACATGTTTACTTGGGGGATTCCATTGAACCCCACAAGGAAGTTAAATTAACCATAACCATGACCACCAAAACTTACCATTTAGCCATTCCAAACCATTTAAACCATTTAGGGTTCCATCACTAAACCATACCATGTAATAGTTCCATTAAAAGTCCAATAATATAATAAAAGCATTATCAAAGGCATTTTATTAAACATGTTGGGAGCATAGTGTTTCCAAAACCAAATCCAATTACCAATTTACCATTCCCATACAACCAATTATCCACATCACCATTAAAGTATGTAAAAACATAATTAAAACATAGGAAAACCATAACCAAGCATTTAATACCAAAATCCCAACATATATTTGAAAACCTCAAAACTCTGTAATAATCATGCCATGAAAACATTGTATAAAACATGCCTTTGGTTGGAACTAACAATGAGGGAGGAGTACATGCCTTAGATTTTGAATATGATGGAGAGAAATCACTTTTACAAGCCCCAAATTGCTCCTCTAGATGAAACCCTAGCTTTTCTTTACCCGAGAGCCTTAAAGAGAGTTAGAGAGTGTTTCTAAGTGTTTTAGATTATAATAATAGGGTAAATGATGCCCCAAGAGAGTTATAAGTTTTAGGGGCTTAAGTTGTTAAGAGGGTAAATGTCCAAACTACCCCATACTAGTCATACCCTCCATATGAGTGGTACCCACCACTCGTACACTAGACCTCCCCCTTGGACCCAACACTATCCAACATATGACTTACCTAAACCAAGTCATACCCCTAAAACATATCCCTAGTAGAATAAAACTAAAAGAAGTTTGAACATTGCCTACTATATGAATCAATAGTATGACTCATACCCTAGCTTACTGCTCATAGTGAACCACTCATACTCAAATCCAAGTTAAGTTACTAAGTCTCAAATTAAGTGAAGAAAAAACCCAAACCATATGACCCGTATCCAACCATACGACTCATAACCCCCAAGTCATACCAATTCTAGAAACCAATCCAACCCACCAACCAACACTGGTTAGCATACGACTAAGAGAATACCAACCATACCCCATCATATGATTGGTACCCACAAGTCATATGTTGTCCAGAAACTAAAAATCCAGGAAATTTTCTAAGATTCCAAAACCTAGGGTGTTTCAGTCTCCCCCACTAGGATCATTCATCCCCAAATGAGGGACACGGTAGGTCAAATACAAGAACGATTCATTTGAATTATAAAATATTAATCCAACCTTTAACCAAGTTAGAAAACAAAGATATGATCAAGAATGCATACCTTCTGCACGAATATCTAGAGCAAAAAATAAAGGCAGATATTTGGAATTTATGTCCTCTTTCGCTTCCTATGTAGCCTCTTCTACCTTATGGTTCTTTTATAAAACCTTAATTGAGGCCATATCCTTCGTCCATAACCGACGAAGCTGCCGATCTAATATCTCTATTAGGACCTTTTCATAAGACAGAGAATCTGAGATACATAATGCATCCAAAGGAACCACCAAAGAAGGATCACCAAGACACTTTCTCAACATAGACACATGAACTACTGAATGAATAGAGCTCAAACAATAAGGCAACTCCAATCCATATGCCACATTATCAACCCTTCGCAAAACTGCATAAGGACCAATATACCTGTGACTTAGCTTTCCTGTTTACCAAACTGCCTTACTCTCTTCATGGGAGATACCCTTAGGAACACCTTATCCCCAACCTCAAACTCAAAATCTCTATGCCTTACATCTGTATAGGACTTTTGGCAACTTTGGGCAGCCTTAAGCCTATCCCAAATCACCTTTACCTTCTCCATAGCCTGATAAAACATGTCCAGGCCAAACATATCAACCTCACCAAGCTCAAACCCCCCAATAGGAAACGTACACCTCCTACCATAAAATACCTCAAAGGGAGCCATACCAATGCTAAAATGATATCTATTAAAGTAAGCAAACTCTACCAAAATCAGATGTTCAACCCAATTGCAACCAAAATCAATCAGACATGCACGACGCATGTCCTCTAGTGCTTGAATAGTCCTCTCTTCTTGTCCCTTCTTCTGTGGATAAAAAGTAGTATTCAGACTAACGTTAGTCCCCAACCCTTTCTAAAAATATCGCCAGAAATAAGATGAAAATTATGTACCACAATCAGACATAATCAAAACAGGTACCCCATGTAGCATTACAATCTTATGAGGATACAACCGCGCATAGTCCTTAGCCAAAAAGTTTATCTGCGCCGACAGGAATTGAGCATACTTTGTCATCCTATCCACGATGACCCAAATTGAATTAAATTGATTTCAAGACCAAGGAAGACTGATAATGAATCCATATTGATTACTTCCCATTTCCATTCAGGCAACTTTATTTCCTGATACAAACTTCCTGGCCTCATGTGCTCAACTTTGACTTGTTGGCACACCATGTATTTGGATAAAAAAAATCAGCCACATCCCTCTTTATACCATTCCACCAATACATATTCTTGAGATCATGATACATTTTTGTAAAATCGGGATGAACAACATAGCACGATTCATGCACCCCAGCCAAAATCCTTTGTTGCAAACCATCAATTTTAGGAACTCATAACCTCCCTTGGTACCTCCAGGTACTATCACCACTGATATCAAATACCATTACCTTTTGCCCACCAATATCACTCTTGATTTTTATCAAGATAGGATCTAGCATTTGTTTCTCCTTGATTTCTGCTCTAAGAGACAACCGAACTACTTCTTCTACCATTACACCACCTTTATTGAAGTCCAAGAGATGAACTCTAAGGTTAGCCAAGCAGTGAATATCCTTTACCAATTCCAGATTCTCCCCATCCATATGAGATAAAATCCCAGTAGACAACCTACTAAGAGCACCAGTAGCTACATTAGCTTTACAAGGGTTGTAATGAAGACTCATATCATAGTCCTTAAGAAGGTTCGACGATTTTCTTTGCCTGAGATTTAGTTCTTTCTGGGAGAACACATATTGTAGACTCTTATGATTAGAAAAGATGCCCATGTGCACTCCATACATATAATATTGCCAAATTTTCAAAGCAAAAACCATTACTAAAGGCTCCAAATCATAAGTAGGATAATTCCTCTCTTATACACTCAACTGCCTGGAAGCATAGGCAATAACCTACCTATGTAGCATCAAAACACAACCAAGTTCCACATGGGATGCATCACAATAAACCACAAACCCATTATTACCTTCAAGCAATGTAAAAAATAGAGTTGAAGTTAACTTATCCTTAAGCTTCTTGAAACTCTCCTCACAAGCATCCAGCCAAGAAAACTTTGCCTTCTTCTAAGTCAACTTCATCAATGGGGCAGCTATCATCGAGAAACTTTCCATGAACCACCAATAATACCCAGCCAAACCGAAGAATCTTTGAATGTCGCTTGGAGTCATGGGTCTAGATTATCTTTTAACTGCCACCACCTTTTGCAAATCTGTTATGATCCCCTCATTAGAAATAATATGACCAAGAAATGTTATAGTGTTCAGTTAAAACTCACACTTGGAGAATTTGGCATACAACTTCTGCTCCTTCAAGGTCTATAATACCACACAGAGGTGATTGGCATGATCTAACTCACTCTTACAATAAACCAGAATATCATGAATGAACAAAATGATAAAAAGATCAAAATATTGCCTAAAAACCCTATTCATCAAATCCATAAATGTCATCGGGGCATTAGTCAAGCCGAATGACATAACCAAGAACTCAAAGTGTCCATATCGAGTATGAAAAGCCTTCTTAGGGATATCCGTCTCCCTAATCTTAAGATGATGATACCCAGACCGAAGATCTATCGTAGAAAAGAATTTGGAACTTTGAACCTGATCAAAAGAGTCATCTATTCTTGGAAGAGGATACTTGTTCTTAATCGTTACCTTATTCAATTGTCAATAGTCAATGCACACTGGATGGGAACCATCCTTCTTTCGCACGAATAATACTGGTGCACCCCAAGGGGATACACTAGGACAGATGAAACCCTTATCCAAGAGATCCTTAAGTTGCTCCTTGAGTTAACTCAACTCATCCAAAGCCATTCTATAAGGAGGAACAGATATTGGACGAGTGTCCAAAATTAAATCAATACCAAACTCAATCTCCCTATTTGGAAGAAAACCTGGAAGGTCATTCGGAAAGATCTCAGAAAACTCATTCACCGCCAGAACTGAATATAGAAAAGGACCTTTTGAGTTAGAATCTTAAACCTAGACCAATGATAGAGACACCCCTTGGAAATTAATCTCTGAGCTTTAAGATAAGAAATAAACCTCCCCCTAGGATCTAAGGAAACACCCTCCCACTCAATAATCGATTCACAGGGGAACCTAATGACAACCTTATGGGTCCGATAATCTAAAGACATATAACAAGAGTGTAACTAATCCATCCCCAGAATAACATCAAAATCCACCATATCAAGTTCAAGAAAATCCACCAAAGTATACCTACTACCAATAGATACTACACACCTCACATAGTTTCTTTTAGCACCACAGAGTCACTTACCAAGATAGAAATAGAAAAGGGATCCAAAATAACCTTAGGATCAAAACCAAAATACACAACCATAAATGGGGTCACATAAGTGAGAGTGGACCCCGAATCAAGTAAAAAATACATGTCACATGAAAAAAATTACAATGTACAAGTCATGACATCAGGTGATGCCTCAGATTTTTGTCGAGTAGCAAAAGCATATAACCTACTCCGACCAATGTCAATTCTAGAAGCAGAAACAGACACAGAAATAGAACACTTTAGTATAGGAGCAGAAGATGAAGTAACCAGAGCCTTAGTCACTCCCGAAGTACCCTTACCAACTAGAAAATTTCTAAGCATATAGCTTTGCTGACCACATTTGAAATACCTATCTCTTCTTTTATCACAGAAACCCTTATTCAACCACCATAAAACCAATAAGGAGGGCATGACAAGGCCAACTAAGCCCTACTTTCCTAAGATTGGGCATGCTATGCCCAAAAATTATCGTCTACCTACTGACACCTATCACTCGATTGCTTCGGGTAAAGAGCACAAGCTGTAGAGAAGGAACTAGAACTCTCCCACTTTTTCTTTGGCCACTTACTTCCATCTCAACTACCTTGATGTTGAGTACTAACCTGTTAAGATGACCTAAACTTCTTACCCTGCCTTTTCCCAAACTTATCTTGTTTTCTCTTTTCCTCTTCCACCTTTTGTATATGAACCACCAACCTAGAAATATCCATATCCTTGATCGAAAATATAGTCTTGCTTTCAAGGATCAAATCTTGAGATAGTCAAAAGTGAACATTCTCATCCTTGCCCTCATATCAGACACCAACTCTGAAGTATATGTTGATAGCTAATGAAAGTATAAGGCAATTTCTTTGACAGACATCTTTTGTTATCTCATATTGATAAATTCCTTCATCTTTACTTCTCTCAACTCCTGAGGAAAGAAGAGATCTAGAAAAGGATTGGAGAAAGTCTCCCACAAAATTGACTCCTCAACATCACCTATCTCCCTATCCACTCCCCGTACCATTGGTAAGCCATATTCATAAGCTGATAAGCAGCAAAATTCACACCTTCCACATTCGTGGTCTGCATCACCCTAAAGATCTTCTACATCTTATCTAAGAAACCATGAGGATCCTCCTCCACCTTTACCCCAATAAAAGTAGGAGGATTCATCTTTATAAATTGGCCAATCCTTGTGGCTTCGATAGATGAAACACCAGATGCATTCCGCTCAGCCTGAGTAACAACCAGCTGAGCAATAACATGACTCAATTGACAAAATTCTACATTAGTTACCTTATCCTGAGAAGTGCTAGTAACAACCAGTGGAACTCCAAAAATAACAGGGACGAGACTCTTTGATCGTGTATTAATCCGCTTAGTAGTGTGTGTCCCTTCAATATTATCCCAAGTTGGGAAGAAAGAGTTTTTTTGAGTCTCAAATCATCGAGGCATGGTCTAAAATGCAAATAAACCAGAATTAGAGAAGATTCTAGCACTTAGACTCTAATCTTGAAAATAGACTCTTAGACTTTAATCTTGAAAATAGAATACCAAGAAAGTGAAACATTCCTAAATTTCATATAGCTTTTCATTTATGAGTGTGGCACGCTAAACACTCAAAAAAGAGACTCTACTCGACACAGATTTGTGGACTCCCAATTAACTATAAACCTAAAGATCTGATACCAACTTAACATGATCCGACCTGATGCCTTTTCATAACAGGTATCCTGAGTTCAACCAGGATCGGGGACTACCCCCGATACCCAACCCAACTATCCAAATGTGTACCCTGTGTTAGATGGATTCCAAAAGTATAACAAGATAGCGTGTAAATATAACCTAAGACACTGGTATAGGTCTATAATTATGACCAACCCAAAAAAGGCCAACCTTTTGTTACCAACCAACAACCATAACCAAACAAATATAAAAACCAAGTTCCTATCTATAACATAATATAAAAGGATGGAAGAATCATAAATTCAATCCAATGGTATCATCCCTAATACCAATGCCAATACTAAGGCTGACACCAATACCGATCCTGCCTATTCAAACCTATAGTAGCTCCACAAAGACTCTAACCAAAAGAAAAATAATTCGATTGGGACATAACCCTAATTATAGCCAAAACCAATATCCATAAAATAACCAAAGTATATAAAGACATCCATGATGTGAAATAGATCCTTCTTGAATATGGAAGCTCACCATTTCAATCCAATAGTTGATCCCAAATATAATCATTAAGCAGGAAGAGTAAAATGGCCAGTTCCTACATCGCGTGTGGATATAACCGCACAAAGACGGGTTAGATAGTGAACGCTAGCATAAAATCAGGATAAGGAAAAAATAATGTCATCCAATAAAACTAAGTAAACTAACTATATGTACGTAACCATACATATATATATAACCATACTGGGAAAGGGAGTTGGGTTTAGCATGCATTTGAAACTATTAACTTGGGTGTGTGTAGCTTAACTATCCTAGAATCAACCATGATCTTTATGGGTCCAGTATAACCCTTGAACCAGCGTCGATCATGTATCCATACAAACTGGAGATACCATAAGAGTAGGGGATTCCCAAGTATCCTTTGCTCTTGTACAGTGTACTTAGATAAGTCTTATGTACCTCATAGTATCATATATAGCCGAGTTCATTGCACGGCTTTCAATATGCCAACAGGTTAAGGAAGAACACCAAAGATCGGGTGGTGTGATGCAAGAGTTTAGTATACCCACTTGAAGTGGAAGATTGTGAATATAAACTTCGTGACCGAGTTTCCTCTTTTGCGCCGTCATCATGATTCCATTTGGGTTGTTGTGGATAGGTTGACTAAGTTCGCACATTTCTGGCCCGTGCTTACATCCTATATGGCTAAGGATTATGCTAGATTGTATATCCGAGAGTTGGTTAGGCTGCATGGAGTTCCATTGTCTATCATTTTGGATAGGGGTACTCAATTTACTTCTCAGTTTTGGAGGGCGCTTCAGCAGGGTCTTAGCACCCCCAAGTTCTTTTGAGCTCAGCGTTTCACCCGCAGATAGATGGTCAGGCTGAGAGGACCATTTAGACCTTAGAGGATATGTTGAGGGCATGCACTCTTAATTTCAAAGGTATTTGGGATGAGCATTTTCCATTGATAGAGTTTTCCTACAATAATAGTTTCTATGCTAGCATCGAGATGGAAATATTTGAGGCCTTGTATGGTAGAAGGTGTAGTTCACTCATAGGTTGGTTCAAAGTGGGTGAAGCTATCGTGATCAGACCTGATGCAGTATTCGAAGCTATATAGAAAGTTAAGCTTATTATAGAAAGGTTAAAGACCTCTCAGAGTCATCAAAAGTCTTATGCAGATGTGGGGAAGAGAGATCTTGAGTTTGAGGTAGGTGATTTGGTGTACTTAAAGATCTCACCCATGAAAGAGGTGAAGAGGTTTGGTAAAAATGGAAAGCTTAGTCCCCATTATGTTGGCCCGTATCAAGTTTTGAGTCGTGTTAGTAGAGTGGCTTACGAGGTTGAGTTGCCCTCGGAGTTGTCAGCCGTTCATCCTATTTTTCATGTCTCAATACTTAAGAAGCATATCGGTGATTCTGTGGTGGTTAATCCTTCATATAGTGTTGATATTCAAGATATCCTTTCCTTTGATAAGATTCCCGTGGAGATCCTAGATTTTTAGATCTGTAGACTAAGGAACAAAGAAGTTCCCTTAGTCAAAGTTTTATGGTGGAACTAGTCTTTTGAGGGTGCTACTTAGGAGGCGGAAGCAGACATGTGAGCCAAGTACCCGCACCTCTTTTCTGCGAGTTCAGATCAATTCAAAGGTACTATTCTTCCTTGATTCATCTATTCCAATCTAAACTTTAGCTATGCATCTATCCTTGTATGAGTTCTTGCTTTTTCCGGAGTATTCATGAGTTTAGAAAGATCTTGAACCATTTACCAATTATTTCAGCTATGTACACTTTGTTTTTCCTGTATTCCTAGCCTAACTAATGACATTAGATGACAAATTTTCCCAAGGGGGAGATATTGTAAGGCCTTACAAAGTTCTCTCGTAGTTTGAGTCTTAGAGCGTGTCAAGTAATGCGTGATTTCAGCCCTAAAAGATTGAGAAGTGGCTTCCTAAGTGGGTATCATGTTAACCACATAGGATTTCCCTAATTTTGACTTTTTATCACATAGGAAATTCTACAAGATTTTGTCGATATAAGATTTTCCCAAATATGATACCCGGATAAGAAGTTATGGCTAATTTAAGCCTTAGTCATAAAACTGCATCATTTAAGTGATTAGCGCATTACGGAGAGGGTTTATTTGGCAACTGTCAATTTTCAGTGGAACCCCACGACAAGGATGCATCACAGAGGAGTTCCAGGTCTCAACCAGTGGGACAACGCAATGACTCCACATCGCGGGGACTCCCAGTTTACCAATTGTTAATTTCTAGTGAGCCACTGCAAAAAGTGGCGCATCACAGTGACCTATAAAATTGGGTTCCCAGTTCAATTTTTTTAGATTCGTGCAAAAGCCAAAAAGGACCCTTTAGACTTTTTCCAAGCCTATAAAACCTTGTAAACACCAAATAAAGGCCATTTGCAAGCATCCTATGAGGTGTTTCTCAAGTTTTCTCTCATGTAAAACCCTAAGTATCCAAAACCTCTTCCAAGAATCTCAAGAATCCACCATGGATTTTTTAAATTGAGTCAAGATTCAAGGTTCCCAAGTCAAGGGCCTCAACAACCCTCATTCAAGAGCACGAATAGAGTTCTAAAAGTAAGATTTCATCCAACGCTTCTAATTCAAGGTATATGGGATTTTGAACAAGGGTAACCCTGTCACCCTTGTTCCCAAAAGGCTTATTTACATTACGAATTTACTGAAATCTATGAGGTTTTTACATGAATTTGAATTGGGGGTTTTCACCCATTATTATTGAATGTATTATCTTGATATTTCCCATGAATTAAGAGTCAAATGGCATGATTTCTACATATTTTATTGAGAATTTACAGCTGGGTATAAACCCCATGATTTTACTCCTTGAGAAGCTAATATTTGCAACATTGAGATATTGAAGCATATGACTATATTGAGATTTTGAGATAAACTGCTGAAATTCCCAGATTTCCAAATGATTTATGAATCTATATGCTATATATTATGCTTTTGATGAGTTTTAACTTGAGATTGAATTATGGGTAAGTAAGCCCTATTTGAGACTTGTGAAATTATGAACTTTTGTGCTATAAGCACCCATGATTTGAGTATTTTGAGATGACTGACAAATGAATTGACCTAATGGTCCGAAAGCTTTAAAATCTACTTCATCATATCAGATTATCAATTTGATTATTGGGTTCGTGGTGAACCATGAGATTATTCTAAAGGTGAATTTTTATAAGATGAGCACAGTTAATCTAAAGGGAGTAGTACTTAGCACTTAGCGGGTAAGTCACTACGGTTTCTTACCCTAAAACAAAATGACACCATAGGTTGGGCCTGAGGCTGAGTTTATGATGATTATGATTGGGCCCAAGGTCGAGTTTCATTTAGTGATCACTAGACCTAGGTTATACTCCCTAGCAAGAGTATGATGCACCTCCCCAACGTGGGGTCTCTCCTTAGGAGGACAAAACGTTGCACTTCATGCCGCTCGCATGGTTTATGTCGGCTATGAGAACCTCCCTTGCCCTTCAAACTTTGAGATCAAATACTTATATTCCTTTCATATAAGCAATTTTTCTAAATGGTTGAATTGCAAAGATGTTCCCTAACTAAAGTATTTTCTTGATGTGAGTTATTTTTCCTAAATGAAAGTATCTTTCCTTGTTATAGTACCTTTTATAAATCTTTGAGATAAGTTTTTTCCATAAACTAGAATGCTTTTTCATTTTAGATAGAATAATTTCCCAAAAGCTTGAAATGAAATATTTTCCTAAGGTGAATGAAATACCTTCAAGTATGTTTTCAAGTCATATGATTACAAATTCCAAGTATGTGAGTTCTAAATAGTTATGAAATATTGAGCATTGAGAAGGTTTTACTCTCCATGAGACATATGCGTGAGTTGAAAGTATTGTTCAAAGTCCCTTAGCCTTTGAGTATTGAGAATAAGAGAAGATTTATGATTTTTAAGGCTAAAGAGCGATGACTAACAAAATTTGTGTTGCATGCCTCATTTTACATGATTTATGAGCTTTATATTTTATACTTGTTCAAGCCATGTGAGTCTTCTCATTTTACATACATGATTTTATTAACGAAGATTGGTACTATTTTTATGCATATGCATTCACCCCCGCATACTCAGTACATTCTAAAGTACTGATTCACATATATGTCTATGTGCTACATTATCATAAAATATAGGTTCAAGTGCTCAGTCCCAGCCTCATTTGAGATTCTTTGAGTACTTTGCCTACAGTTTCTGCAGTGGTGAGTCCTCATGGTTCGAGGGTTGATCTTCAGATATTTTTTGTATTTGACAGACTATGTTTTATCTTTAGTTTATTTTGAGTTAATTGGGGACCTATCCCAACGGCTCTCTAGTTTTCAACTCGTAGAGGTTTTGTCAGACTAATATTATACTTGTGATGTGTCGAGGGTTTGGTATTGTGGTGTTGTTGAGGTTTCTTTGTATTGTGGTCATATGGACTAAGTATTTTTCTAGTATTTCCTTTTTTGTAATATGATTATGCGAGTGTTGAGTCTACTTTATCTTGAATTGAGTGTTATTGGTAGAAACCGGATCCAATGGTTAGCTTGGGGCTACTTGTAGCCTTAAGCACCGTGTGACGTCCCGGGAGACGACTTCGGGTTATTCAAACTTGGTACCAAAGCCTAGGGTTTCTAAGGAGTCCTAGGGTGTTTGACATGCCACATTGAGTAGATTCTTGATTATCGGTGTGTAGCATGCCACATCTATGAGCAAGAGGCTATGAGACTTTTTAGGAAAAAGTTGTTTCTTCTTTCAGATTCTATCATTTCTATAGTTGTCCCTGTTGTCTAATGATCTGTGCTCTTCTATTTTCATAAAATACCTCTTTAAAGAGAAAATGTTTGTAGGAACAATGATGAGCATCCCCCACCTATTGATCCTTTGAATGAGATGGTGTCCCATGCTGAGTTTAGGGTGGCCTTTCAGGCATTAGCCTAAGCACACCACAAATGTTCAAGCCAATAACAAGGCCCTAGTTGCTAATCAGTAAGGTGGTGATGTAGCTGCGGCTAGGAGTCGTGACTTTATGTGGATGAATCTGCCTGAGTTTTATGTGTCCAAGGCAGATGAGGACCCCCAGTTGTACTTAGAGGAGGTGAGGAAGATCACTGACGTGATGCATGTTTTAGAAGAAAAAAGTGTTGAGTTGGCATCCTATAGACTGAAGGACATTCTTATGATTGGGTTGTATCATGGAAGAAGGGTAGAGGTGAGAATGCTGCTCCTATGACTTGGCAAGTGTTCTAAAATGCCTTCTTGGACAAATTCTTTCCTCTTGAGATGATATAGGCAAAGATTAATGAGTTCATGAACTTGAGGCAGGGCTCCATGACTGTTAAGGAGTACTGTTTGAAGTTCAATCAGTTGGCCAAGTATGCTCACAAACTTACTTGGCCCTGAGCAACATGAGTTTAGCCGGCCTAGGTTCCATGAAGGGAACTGCCCCTAGTTTTAGATATGACTGTCTATTCCAGTGCCTTCATCAGCTAGTGATCTCGCTCGTAAAGGCAGGCCGAAGTAAGGGAGTAGGCCTTTCTTGTTTGGGTCGCAGAATATTATTGGTAACAGGCCCCGTTATCCCTCTTGAAATGTGGTAAAAATCACCTTGGGAAGTGTTTCAGAGATTTGAGGGGTTGTTTTGGTTGTGGTAAGTAGGGCCACAGACTTAGAGATTTCCCCCATGCTAGATAGGGGAACAGAGATACCCGACCTCAGGAATAAGCTGCTAGTGCACCAGCTTTGGTACTTCATCCCGCCCTTGCTCATGGCACTTCTTCTAGCACTGCTGGCGGTCAGCGCCAGAATAGATTCTATGCCTTACCATCTAGTCGGGAGTAGGAGGACTCCCCTAATGTTGTTACTGGTATGCTTCATGTCTTTTGCCTCAATGTTTATGTATTGTTGGACCCCGGGTCAAACCACTCTTATGTGACCCCCTCTTATAGCGGTGAATTTCAAAATAAGTCCCGAAAAGATTTTTGAGTGTTTCCTAGTTTCTACACTAGTAGGGGAGTCTGTTGTTGCTAAATAAGTGTATAGAAATTGCCCTGTTACTGTGCTTTGTAGAGTCATACTTGCGGATTTGATAGAGTTAGATATGGTATATTTTAACCTTATTCTGAGTATGGATTGGCTTCATTCTCGTTATGCATCTATAGATTGTCATACCCGTGTGGTCAAGTTTTAGTTTCCTGATGAACCAGTGTTTGAGTCGTCCAGGAGTTTGGTATCTCCCAAGAGTCATTTTATCTCCTAGAAAAAAGCCAAAAAGCTTATATCAAAAAGTTGCATCACCCACCTAGTTAGAGTCAAAGACACTAAGTTCGAGACTCCAACTATCTAGTCGGTAGATATTGTTAATGAGTTCCCCAATGTCTTTTCGGAATATCTCCCAAGGGTACCTCCCGATAGATATATAGAGTTTGTAATTGACCTTCTTCTTAACACTCGGCCTATTTCTATTCTGTTATACCGCATGTCACCTGCAAAGCTTAAGGAGTTGAAGGAGCAACTCAAGGACCTCTTAGATAAAGGTCTCATTAGGCCCAGTATTTCTCCTTGGGGCATACCTGTTTTGTTCGTGCGGAAGAAAACAGATCTTTGCATATGCACATTGACTACCGTTAACTCAATAAGGTCATAGTCAAAAACAAGTATCCTCTTTCGATAATTGATGACCTGTTTGATCAGTTGCAAGGTGCAAGTTATTTCTCCAAGATAGACCTTAGATCTGGTTATCATCAACTTAAGGTGAGGGAATATGATATTTTAAACACAACCTTTCAAACTCTCTATGGTCACTTTGAGTTTCTAGTCATGTCTTTTGGGCTAACCAATGCCCCAAAAGCCTTCATGGACCTATGAATTGAGTGTTCAAGCAATACCTTAATAGTTTGTTATTGTCTTCATAGATGACATCCTTGTGTATTCCTGTGATGAGAATGACCATGCATCTCATCTTAGAATTGTCTTGCAAACTCTTAGAGATCACCAGTTGTTCGCCAAATTTAGTAAATGTGAATTTTCTCTAAGATCTGTATCCTTTCTGGGTCATGTTATTTCAGCTGAGGGTATTAGAATTGATCCCCAAAAGACAGAAGCCATTAGAAATTGGCCTAGACCAATTTATCCATCTCACATTAGGAGTTTATTGTGTTTAGCTGGCTATTACCATCATTTTGTTGAGGGTTTCTCTTCCATTGTGTCTCTTATAACCTGGTTGACCCAAAAGAAACTTAAATTCTAGTGGTCTAATTCTTGTGAGAGGAGTTTTCAAGAGTTGAAAACTCAACTCACTTCAGCCCCTGTGTTGACTTTGCTTGATGCTACCGATGGTTTTGTGATGTATTGTAATGCCTCTAGAGTTGGTTTGGGTTGTGTGTTGATACAAAGAGGTAAGGTTATGTCGTATGCCTCTAGATAGTTGAAGCCGCATAAAAAGAACTACCCGACCCATGATCTTGACTTAGCTATTGTGGTCTTTGCTTTGAAAATCTGGAGACACTATCTTTATGGTATCCACGTTGATGTGTTTACTGATCATAAAATCCTACAGTACGTATTTACCCAAAAGGAGTTGAATCTTAGGCAGAGGAGGTGGTTAGAGTTGTTGAAAGATTATGATGAGTGTGTTGTATCACCCGGGAAAGGCTAATGTAGCGGCGGATGCCTTTAGCAGATTGTCTATGGGTGTGTTATGCATATTGGGGAAGGTAAGAGAGAGTTAGCTCGTGATGTGCATTGTCTGACTAGGTTGGGTGTTAGATTGCTTAATTCAGCAGATGGTAGTACGTTGGTGCAGTGTAGTTCTGAATCCTCCTTAGTTTTGGAAGTAAAGATGAAGCAGGATATGGATCCTAGTTTGGTCAAACTGAAGGAGTCAGTTAAGGACCAAAAGGTCAAGGACTTCTCCCAAGGGGGAGATGGTGTGTTGAGATTGCATAGTAGGTTGTGTGTCCTGTGTGTCGATGATTTGAGGAAGAGGATTATGGGTGAAGCGCATGGCGCATGTTATTCCATTTATCCCGGCACTTCCAAGATGTACCTCGACTTGCGAGATATCCATTGGTGGAACGGTATGAAGAAAGATAGCCGAGTTTGTAGCAAAGTGTACAACGTGCCAACAGGTTAAGGAAGAGCACCAAAGACCAGGTGGTGTGATGCAAGAGTTTAACATACCCACTTGGAAGTGGGAGATAGTGAATATAGACTTCATGATCGGGTTTCCTCTTTTGTGCAGTCATCCTGATTCCATTTGGATTGTTGTGGATAGGTTGACTAAGTCAGCACATTTCCTACCCGTGCATACATCTTATACAGCAGAGGATTATGCTAGATTGTATATCCGGGAGTTGGTCAGGCTGCATGGAATCCATTGTCTATCATTTCGGATAGGGCTACTCAATTTACTTCTCAGTTTTGGAGGGCATTTCAGCAGGGTCTTGGCACCCCCAAGTTCTTTTGGGCTCAGCATTTCACCCACAGACAGATGGTAAGGATGAGAGGACCATTCAGGATATGTTGAGGGCGTGCGCTCTTAATTTCAAAGGTAGTTGGGATGAGCATTTACCATTGATAGAGTTTGACTACAATAATAGTTTCTATGCTCGCATCGACATGGCAACGTTTCAGACCTTGTATGGTAGGAGGTGTAGATCACCCGTAGGTTGGTTTGAAGTGGGTGAAGCTGCCTCGTTGGACCTAATGCCGTGTTTGAAGCTATGGAGAAAGTTAAGCTGATCAGAGAAAGGTTTAAGACCGCTCAGAGTCGACAAAAGTCTTATGCAAATATGGGGAGTAGAGATCTTGAGTTTGATGTGGGTAACTGGTGTACTTGAAGATCTCACCCATGAAAGAGGTGAAGAGGTTTGGTAAGAAGGGAAAGCTTAGTCCCCATTATGTTGGCCCGTATCGAGTTTTGAGCCTTATTGGTAGATTGGCCTACGAGGTTGAGTTGCCCTCAGAGTTGTCCGTTGTTCATCCTATTTTTCATGTCTCCATGCTTAAGAAGCATATCGGTGATTCTATGGTGGTTGATCCTTCAGAGATTATTGATATTCAGGATAGCCTTTCCTTCGATGAGATTCCTGTGGAGATCCTAGATTTTCAGATCTGTAGATTAAGGAACAAAGAAGTTCCCTTGGTCAAAGTTTTGTGGCGGAACCAATCTGTTGAGGGTGCTCTTTGGAGGCGGAAGCAGACATGAGAGCAAAGTACCCGCACCTCTTTTCTGCGAGTTCAGATCAATCCGAAGGTACTATTCTTCCTTTATTCAGCTCTTCTAATCTAAATTTCAGCTATGCATCTATCCTTGTATGAGTTCTTGCTTTTTCTGGAGTATTCATGTGTTTAGAAAGATCTTGAACCATTTCAAAATATTTTCAGTTATCTGCACTCTGTTTTTCCTGTATTCCTAGCCTAACTAATGACATTCGTGGACGAATGTTCCCAAGGGGGAGATATTGTAAGGGCCCACAAAGTTCCCTCATAGTCTGAGTCTTAGGACATGTCAAGTAATGCATGATTTCTGCCCTAAAAGATTGAGAACTGGCTTTGCGTCGCGGGGACTCCCAATTTACCAATTTTCAATTTCTAGTGAGCCACCGCGATAAGTAGCGCATCGTGGTGGCCCATGAAATCGGGTTCCCAGTTCAATTTTCCAGATTCGTGCAAAAGCCAAAAAGGGCACTTTGGACTTTTTCCAAGCCTATAAAACCTAGCAAACACCAAATCAAGGCCATTTATAAGCATCCTATGAGGTTTTTCTCAATTTTTCTCTCATCAAAAACCCTAAGTATCCAATACCTCTTCCAAGAATCTCAAGAATCCACCATGGATTTTTTAAATTGAGTCAAGATTCAAGGTTCCCAAGTCAAGGGCCTCAACAACCCTCATTCAAGAGCATGAATAGAGTTCCAAAAGTGAGAGTTTATCCAAAGCTTCTAATTCAAGGTATGTGGGATTTTGAACAAGGGTAACCCTTTTACCCTTGTGCCCAAAAGGCTTATTTACATTATGAATTTACTGAAATATATGAGGTTTTTACATGAATTTGAATTGGGGGCTTTCACCCATTATTATTGAATGCATTATCTTGATATTTCCCATGAATTAAGAGTCAAATGGCATGATTTCTGCATGTTTTATTGAGAATTTACATCTAGGTGTAAACCCTATGATTTTACTCCTTGAGAAGCTAATATTTGCAATGTTGAGATGTTGAAGCATACGACTATATTGAGATTTTGAGATAAATTGCTGAAATTCTCAGATTTCCACATGATTTATGAATCTATATGCTATATATTATGCTTTTGATGAGCTTTAACTTGAGATTGAACTATGGGTTAGTAAGCCCTATTTGAGACTTTTGAAATTATGAACTCGTGCTACAAGCACCCATGATTTGAGTATTTTGAGATGATTGAGAAATGAATTGACCTAATGTTCTGAAAGCTTTGAAATCCACTTCATCATATCAGATTATCGATTTGATTATTGGGTTCGTGGTGAACCATAAGATTATTCTGAAAGTAGATTTTTATGAGATAAGCGTAGATAATCTAAAGGGAGTAATACTTAGCACCGAGTGGGTAAGTCACTACGGTTTCTTTCCACTAAACTTCGTGCCACCGTAGGTTAGGCCTGAGACCGAGTTTATGATGATTATGATTGGACTCGAGGGTGAGTTTCATTTAGTCATCACTAGACCTAGGTTATACTCCCTGGCAAGAGTATGATTCTCCTCCACAACGTGGGGTCTCTTCCTTAGAAGGACAAAACGTTGGACTCCGTGTATCTCGCATGGTTTATGTCGATTACGAGAACCTCTCTTGCCCTTCAAACTTTGAGATCAAATACTTATTTTCCTTTCCTAGAAGCTATTTTTCTAAATGTTGAATTGCAAAGATGTTCCCTAACTAAAGTATTTTCTTGATGTGAGTTATTTTTCCTAAATGAAAGTATCTTTCCTTGTTATAGTACCTTTCATAAAGCTTTCGGATAAGTTGTTTCCATAAACTAGAATGCTTTTCCATTTGAGATAGAATGATTCCCTAAATCTTGAAATCAAATATTTTCCTAAGGTGAATGAAATGCCTTCAACTATGTTTTCAAGTCATATGATTCCTAATTCCAAGAATATGAGTTCTAAATAGTTATGAAATATTGAGCATTGAGAAGGTTTTACTCTCCATGAGACATATGCATGAGTTGAAAGTATTGTTCAAAGTCATTTAGCCTTTGAGTATTGAGAATAAGAGAAGATTTTTGATTTTTAAGGTTAAAGAGCAATGACTCACGAGATTTGTGTTTCATACCTCATTCTACATGATTTATGAGCTTTATATTTTATACTTGTTAAAGCCATGTGAGTCTTCTCATTTTGCATACATGATTTGATTGAAGAAGATCGGTACTATTTTTATACATATGCATTCACCCCCGCATACCCAGTACATTCCAAAGTACTGATTCATATATATATCTATGTTCTACATTGTCTTATAATGTAGGTTCAGGTGCTTAGTCCCAGCCCCATTCGTGATTCTTCGAGTACCTTGCCTACGTTATCTGCAGTGGTGAGTCGTATTGTTCGAGAGACGATCTTCAGATATTTTTTGTATTTTACAGACTATGTTTTATCTTTAGTTCATTTCGAGTCAATTGGGGACCTGTCCAACGGCTCTCTAGTTTTAGACTCGTAGAGGTTTATTAGACTAGTATCATACTTGTGATGTGTCGAGGGTTCGGTATTGAGGTTTATTTGAGGTTTCTCTGTATTGTGTTCATATGGACTGAGTATCTTTCCCGTATTTCCTTTCATGTGATATGACTATGCGAGTGTTGAGTCTATTTTATCTTAAATTGAGTGTTATTGGTAGAAATCGGCTCTAAGGGTTAGCTTGGGGTTACTTGTAGCTTTAAGCACCATGTGACATCCTGAGAGACAACTTCGAGTTGTTACATATAATCAAGGTCTTAAGCATTATATCATATATCACTACCAATATACAAATAAAGAGCGTAAGAAGGATATGCATAGTAATATACAAGGCCAAGAAATGTATATAAAACATGAATACCTGAATGAAGGAATGGATATACGGTAATACCATGACTATACATAGATAGATATAGAATTATATGTATATACATATATACACCATAACAATGATAACTCAAAGATACAACCTAAGCAATCATACTAGCATCTCAAGGCCTCATAATCAAAGTAGGAACTAGTGCTAACATAATTAGGGTATAAAACCATAATGCCTAACCATATAATCATGCGTAATAATATAATTGTAAGAACAGGAAATCAGGATCATACTTCGAATATCAATACCAGTCCAATAATAAAACATCCATGGACTAACCATAATAATAACAATAACAATGTAAAGTAACTAGCTAGCCCAGAAAATAAATACCTAATTAGGCCTTTCATAAACCACCACTGACATAGGCTCCAAACGTTCAACCAACATTCATCAAAAAATAGTTAAAGAGCATACCTATGCAACCCCCCAAAGGCTGGCAGATACAAACACCACACAATATGCTGCAAGTAGCACTCATACCTATACTTATGCAATCCCCCTTAAGGCTGATAGATACAGGGCATACTGGTGATAGGCAATGCGCATGACAGAAAGAATGCCAAGAGAATCCATAATACCATATCATATCTAAGTGCCATAATGTAACCCGGTGTATACACCTTCTCCATCTTGATAGATCACAAATTTAGGACTTATGGCGACCTTTCTTCTCTAACACGATGGCGCACGGGCGAAGAGGACCCTAGGGGGTTTGGGAATACATGTATACATTGACCTAGTCCTGACCTAGGATTTCAAATAACCATCATCATTATCAATCAACTCCGTCTAGTTCCAGATATATATATATATATACAACAAGAACAACAAAAAAAAACCCAGTGTATTCCCACAGCATGGGGTCTGGGAAGGGTAAGATGTGTGCAGCCCATACCGCTACCTCCGAAGAAGTAGAGAGGTTGTTTCCGAAATATATATATATATATATATATATATATATATATATATATATGTAAGGGTAGAATCATGGCTAAAATAGTGTAAGTTCATAAATCCATTTCCTGAGGTAAGCTTTGAGACTAAATCATCATGAAAGTATAGAAGGGATCATAATATCTCACGACCGAGGTAAAGAGTAGTAGCAAAATTATGGACCAGAATCTATCTCAGTCAATTTTCTAAACATCAGTTTCTGTCTCAAGGTCTCATAAGTTATTCATTAAGATAGTAAGATTCCCGTGATGAAGAAATCTATTTAAAATTGAAAAGTGGGAAAAAATTCCTTGTAAGGAAAAAGAGTAAAAAACCATAATTTTAGTTGGAATCATACCATTTACCATCTAAGTGATCATGAAAGTACTAAATCTATGCATTCCATCACCAGTATCCAAATCATATAATTTTAAGCATTAATATGTCTATAAATTATGACCACTTCCCTTACAAGGATAAAACACTTTCTAGAATCCAACCAATATAATAATCACGGCCTTTGGCCCACTAATAAATATACTGCATAACCATAACATTAGACTTTGGGAAAAACCATCACAATCCATCGAGTGTCGTATTAAACATTATACTAAAGGTTCACTAGTCTCAACTCTACCTAATATTCTAGAAACCTAGGGTAATAGGATTCTAAAAGCACAACAAGTATTTCACCTAAAAGGTCGATTCACCCATCTAATCCCAAACTTGTAATTTTAGGCTAAGTCAAGGTGTTCTGCCGACAATCACATTCTAATATTCTTATGTAAAATGCAACATATATCAAACACCATCTCTAGAAGAAGAGTAGACAGAAGCCTACCTTAATGCCGAATTGCAAATCCTAGAATCGCACCCTAAATCATCCATTTTTTATCCATGATTCCAAAATTCCACCACGCTATCAAAATATTAGTATACAGGTTGCTAGTCGTAAAATGGGAACTATATTGCTATAATAAGGGCCGGGTTGAATTTTGGGTCAAGAATGGCATACGAGGATCTCAAACAAAATCCAAAATTGAATCTAACACGGGGTCCCTCAAAGGATAAGAAATGTGTAATTGAAAGTTGAGCACAAATTAGGTATTAATCAACCCTCAAAATTTGAGAATTTAAGACCTAATTTCTAAGAATTTTACCATGAATTAGGATGGAAACTGAATAAAAAAATCAATAGGAAATGACAAAGAACAGTTAGTTAGCTAACCTTGTGATGATTTCTCACTTTTTGCTCTCTTTGAGCTCTCAACTTGGTGTAAAAATGGTGGAAGAATTGGTAGAAAATAAGGTGGGGGAAAGGGATTTTAAAGCTACCAGTTTTTGATTAAGCGACTGACTTATCACTTCAGCAACTCCAGTATCTCTTAAGAAATCTAGCAAGGCTGATGGACACCACTTAAGTGACTGTCAGGCCGCTTAAGCGGCCAATGACCAAATGGTCAATCTCTCTTAAGCGACACCATATCGCGTATACGATTATCGATTAAGCAATCATATGATTGCTTAAGCAGTCATATCAATGACCTTATGCACCATATTTTACGAAGTCCAGAATGGAGTTCGATGGATGCTCTAGATTCGTTTGACACACCATGCACGCAAACAAAATATGCTATCATACCAAATTACGATGTTTTAGACTCAATGGAATCATCAAGACTTTCATCCGAGATCATTTTAACTAAGTATAGGGCCCACAACTATTGTTCTATTTTTCACAAAATCCACCCAATAGACCAAAAGTTGTCTGGAAGCCTCGGGACCTGAACCAAGGGTCCTCCTAGCCAAAAATCAACACTCAAAGTTGATGTGGCTGTCGGAATTCTCATATAAGGTCATCTACTAGGATTTTTGGTTTAAGACCAAATCCTAAATAACGAAAGCTCCAAAATATAAAAATGATCCTAAAATCCAAATAAACTCTCTGATAACCAAACCAAGAGTTCTGACAAGTCACAAGTGACTTTTAGTCTTTGTAGGAAGGCTCAATATATTGGAAATACATGCAAATCAAGGAAATGACTGGGAGGGACATTACAATTAGTTACGCAAATAGAATAAAATATTAACATAAGCCCAAACACGACCGTCACAATTTTAATAATCAACAAAATTAAAGTAACCATTGATATTTCACCCAACCCATTAAATGCTTTACATGATAAGTTCACTATTCAACCAAGTTTTAAGAAGGTTAATCCATAACTAACCTCGAGCTGAAAACAAGCTCGAAATACTCAACATGAGGCCTTCCTCTTGTAAGCAGTTTCAAAACGCTCCTAATCTATCAAAAATAACTTCCATACATATTAGAGTCTAATAATACCTATATTGATATACTTTTGTTACAGGTCCAAAATTATCTCTAAAATCAACCTTAATAATAATAGGGCTAAATTGGAATTAGTAGAGAATCACTTTATCCATAGTTTAAAGCTCTCAAATCTAAAATCTCATAAAAATGGAGTTGAAAGTGTGTTAGAAATCATCAAAATATCAATTTAACACTTTATTAGGAAAACACCAGAACCTCAAGTTTAGAAAGTATTATGTGAAGATAACTTTGCAATATTATCCATGGGTAATGATCAAATATAAGTTTAGAAGCTTAACTAGTTGAAAGATGATGAAATTTTCTCTTAGATTCCCCCCAAACGTGCTCTCAAACCTTGAAAATTATGAAAATAGGACTACATACCGAGAATGAAATATTTATACCCTTACAATAAATAGTGCCTTATGATCGCGACAATCCATCATATTTGCGAAGGCCACAGTCCAAAACCCCCGTATTTATGGTAGACAGTCCATAATCGTGAAGCATTGGGTTTGACCCAAAACCTATTCAGCCATTTGCATTTATGGTCCCATTAATATGATCATGAAGGATAATGATTCCTTCTCCATAAACATGATAGGCATTGTGAATGCAAAAACTGAGGTTTAGCTACACCAGCAGCCTTGCACTAGAAGTGCACTAAGTCACAAATGGTATAGATTGGACCCTTGGAATTTAATCAGGACCCCACAAAAACAACCCAATAATGCTACTAGGCTCATTTCGGCATTTCGGACTCAATGAAATCATTAGAATGGCCAATAGAGTTTGTTTTCAACAAGTTTCACATGAAACCAACTCTAGGGAATTAAAACTAGTTTCTCATTTAAATACTTAAAAATCAGTAAGGCCTCAAAACTCAAACCAACCAAGCTACTAACACAAAATAGATATTCCAAAACTAATGGAACTCATAGAATTTTCATCCGACACTTAGATCTCAGAATATTGACCAAAGTCAACAATAATAACTCAAAAACCTTTCAAAATTAGAAACTCGCATTAAAACTCTCTTGAATGCTTTGGAAACTACATCACCTAATCCCACAACTCATAAATACTATAATGAAACCATGTGGAGGGGTAAATTGGGGAAAACACATAAAAGGGTAAAAAGTATCAGAAAAGTTGTTACATTGCTCACCATTAAAATATGCATTCGTCCTCAAATGTAAAGCTAGGAAAGTACCAGAACTGCCGAAAAGCTTGGAGTATTTACTCTATATGTCGAACTCAATCTTTGATGTAGCCTCCTCAATCAAGTAATGTCTCCACTAAACTTTCACCGAGTAAATATCCTTAGACCTTACCTTTCTAGTCTACCTATCCAAATGTCTATAGACACCTCTACAAAGGTTATATCATGGTATAAAATAATTGAATCCCACTAGATCACATAATAATATCATGAAGGTATTAGTTCAACATCAAAATATGAAATATGAAATATCAAATGACCAACTAACAACATTAGAGGTAAGGCCAACCAATAGGTGACCTCCCAAACATTCTCAAGAGTCTCAAAAGGTCTGATGAACCTAAATCTAAGCACCTTTTTTATAAGCCTCAAAATACCTCAAACTATGAGCCTACAAAAAAATCAATCTAATCAAGTCACCAACCCTTGATACAAACTTGACCACCAATCCTCAAAACACTCTCTGAATTAAGGAATCTTGCTTTTTCTTCATCCCATAACATTATATACACGATCATCCTGAACTTTCTATTATATAAATATCGAGCCCGAATATGCTCCATCAATATGTATCTAGCCTCAAGACATGATAAAACTTTCATAAAGACTAATAAATCATGTAGAATAAACTTATTAGTGAAAGACTAAATGTCTAAGGAAAACAAACACTCCCTAATCAAAAGAAAATCCAAACTCATGATGCACGCTACCTTCCAACAAAAAGAATCTGCTACCATATTAAGTTTTGTCTGGATAATAAAGAACAATGAGATCATAATTCCTTGAGCAATTCAAATGATATATGTTGTCTCATATTAAGATCCCACTGACTAAAGAAGTACTAAAGGCTCGGATAATTGTTGAAAATCTCATAATAAACCCCCTGTATAAATAATGATGTCACAAATTCAAAAAAAATAAAACTTTTGCTAAATCCAGGATATGAGTACGTTAATTCATCTCAAGGACCTTTAACTATCTGGAGGCATAAGTTATCACTTTATCTTTTTTGCATTAACACAACACCAAAGCCAACACCGAAAACATCGTAATATACTTTGAAACACAGTCCTTCCAAGGCTAAGTAAACATAGCAGTTAAAGTCAATAGTGTCTTGAGATTTAGGAAACTCTTTTTAACACTCATTTGACTAATAAAAAAGAAATAAATTTGTAAGTTAATCTAGCCAAATAGGTTGGAATGGAAAAAAAGCCTTGCATAAATTGTAGGTAGTAGCCTGCTAACCTAACAAAATAATGGATCTTAAGAGGAGTGGTAGGTTAGGTACAATCATGAATCATTGCTAGCTTGCTAGATCGACCATGATACCATCCTTTGTCACCACAGACCCAAGAAAGACACTGAATTGAATCATAATTCACACTTAGAGAACTTGGCATACAATTGCTCATCTGTCAACCTCTGAAGTGCGACTCTCAAATGCCTCACATACTTTGTCTGACTCTTGGAATACACTAAGATACCATTGATGAATACAATCATAAGAGAACTGAGGTAAGCCAAAATACATTTTCATCAACTCCATAAATGTCATTGGGGCATTGGTTAACCTAAAAGACATAACCATAAACTTATAATGGTCATATCTCAACTTGAAAATTGTTATGACCCTTAAGGGTTGCACCACACAGTAAGGGACTAAGTCCCTCAAGATCAATTACAGGCAAAATACTATAAACCAACCAGGAAGTAAGAGACATTATAGAAAGGGTAAAAAAATACAAGGATTTTTTACGTGGAAATTGAAAATAGAAAAAACCACGGCTTGTCTTCACAAGCACCTCCAAATACATTATAATCAACCTCTTGATTGCAGTCTAGATTTGGGACCAGGTCCCTTTTAATAGCAACTCTTCATTTTCCATAAGAATTGACAGCTCTTATGTAGAGCAGGAAAAACACATGGCTTTATCAGACACTATCTTATTATTATTAAATCACACTGCGGTGATACTAACCTGAAAGATGAGAGAATGTCCCTCTCTTTTTTAGTGAATCTTCAAATTTGTGCAAGATATAGTTGTCCACTTTTCAAAGTTGTTTCCATGGGTGTATACCTGCAAGGGTATGATACTGAGTTATACTAATGTGTACCCACTTTATCAAGGATACTTGTCTCCTTATCATAGACAATTTTGTGGAGAGACATTGATTCATATATTAGGTTAAGTCAGTATCATGCTTCAATCTCTGCATACTCTTTCTATCTAAGAAATTTCTCCCAAGGCAGTTTTGAGGATCAGGTCCCAGAGTTGACTTAATTCAGGTTTTTTAAGCTTCTCCTTATAAGATGAAATTCCTAAGGACTAGGTCCCTGATAGTCAAGACTTATCTACGTCATTCATCTTCTTGCTTATCATTTTTAGCACTATCAAACTCCCACCTTCCATCATGGGGATCTTCAATTGTATTTTACCATGGATAGGGTGTTTTGAATTAAGTTATCTTACTTGAGACACTTCCATCTTAAAGTGTATTGAGAAGAGAGAGAATACAGTTAGACTTTAAACATTATCTAGTTGATTGCTTATTTTTAATCATTATTCTTTTACTGTAAATCTCTCATTCTTTGGCTGCAATTCTCTTCTTCATACCTGAGACCATAGTCACTCTTTTACTGTAAATCTCTCATTCTTTGGCTGCAATTCTCTTCTTCATACCTGAGACCATAGTCACTTGTCAGATTTGAGAACCCACTTGATTTTGAGTTTCCAGTAGGGTGACAAAAGTGTAATCAAATCCCTTTTGACCCATCTAGGTAGAGAATTCCCTTTCATAATTCTGTGAGGCTTCAGACACTTATAATATGCATTTCCTAGCTAAATATATCAGGAAACATTTATTCTAGCTCTAATCCAGTTCTGACAATCTTTCCTTATGTGCCCATATTTTCCATAAAGGGTTCATAGAGGCTTCTGAACCTTGTTCTTATCATTATGATCAATTGCCCCTTGAGACCCATAAGTAGTATTTCTTCTTGATAACCAAGCCTCTTCTCATTGTTAGCACCTTGATTAGTCAAGTTAGAAAGGATCCGAGAATATGCAGTCCATTGTAGGGATTTTTTAAGCTTTTCCCTTAGATGGACCAGGTCCCTTTCTAACTCCTAATTCTCCTAAAGTGCAATCATGAGAAACTTTGAGAATCCTCTAGTTTTTTCTTAAGCTCAACCTGAAACTTTGAGACATCCTTCTTCTCTTTACATTCAAAAATATCTTCTTTCTCTGGTTGACTTACCAAACTCAGATTTTTAAGTTTCAGTTTAGCAACTTGTTGCTCTGTTTCTGATATCTGGAGAGCCAAGGCTATCAGCTCAAGCTCCTAATCTTCAATCCTTTATTCTAGAGTATTAAATTTCTCTCTATCACTGGCACTATTAGCTTTTTCCAGTTGATTAACTAAGCTTGAATTTTCAGATTTCAACTTAGTAACCTGCTCTTCAGTTTCAGATATTTAAAGAGTTAAAGCAATTAACTCAAGATTTGGAATCTTCACCTTTTATTCCAAAGAATTTTTCATTTGTCATTTCATACATAGAATCAATCAACATATTGGCGAGCTTTTTTACTTTTCTAGCAGAGTAATTCTCTAGGTTTTTTTAATGTTTGAGAGTGTTACCTCATCTTCTTCTTCATCTTCAGTGTTTGCCATAAAATCAAACAAGGTGTCCAAGGTCACTTTCTCATCCTCCACTGCAAGCATTAAAATGCCTGCAGACTTCTCAGCTTTATTTGATTCACTGGAGGAATCACCCTAACCAGCTAAGGCGTATTTTACTACAAAATAAATTGCAATCTCTCTACTTGATTTTATAGGGACTTGGTCCCTGTTTCTTCCTTTTTTACCCACAATATTGAGGGAATCCTAGTAATCCATCTTGTGCGTTGGACAGTCCTTGATAAAATGCTCAGGACTTCCATATTTGTGACATACCTTAACATTGCTTCCCTTGTTGTTGACGCTTCTTATTCTTTAGAACTGGCCACTCCTTTTTATTGGTTTGACAATTTTAAATAGGTAACATTAGTCTTTTCTTTACTTGATCTATGCTTTGAAGCCTTCAATGTTAGAGATTTTTCCTTTTTAAAATGTTACTAATCTAGCTCTTGTTGCTTCTTGAGCTCATGAGTTTTTAAATTTCAAATCAGCTCATCCATGGTGAGGGTATTCAGATTTCTTGCCATAGTTATAGCATACACTTTGCTGTCCCAGGACTTTGGAAGAACATCAAGAATTTTACTCACTTGCTTCTATGTTGGAATCACTTCTCCTAAGCAGTAAAGCTTGTTAGTGATAGAAGTGAATCTTGTATGCATTTCTTAGATAGTTTCTCCTTCTTTCATGGTAAAGGTTTCATACTGAGTAGTCAGCATGTCTACTTTAAATATTTCACATCCTTAGTACCTTCATGATCAGTCTTCAAGAAATCCCAAATTTCTCTTGCATTTTCACAGTCAAAAATCCTGTTATACTCACCAGGCCTTATACCACAGACTAACAGTTTTTTAGCCTTATAGTTCTTTTTAATTTTCTTTCTATCTTTATCATTAAACTCCCTTCTAATTTTGACAACCATTTTTGTCACATCGCCTTCTTTGACTTCTTTTATAGGAACATAAGGACCATTAAGAATAATGTCCATCAGTTCACTATCCTCAGCCGTGATGAAATCAAACATCCTAGCTTTCCACCACCTATAATAATGTCTATTGCATCTTGGTAGTCTAGTTGTAGATTGCCCTTCTTCTAGGTTAGGAGGAGCAGTCATTCTAACCATGACACTCTAGATGTGAACCTTTTAGAGTGACCAGCCTCTAATACCAATTGATATGACCCTTGGGGGTTGCACCACACAGTAAGGGACCAGATACCTCAAGATTAATTGCAGGCAAAATATAGTAAAGCCACCAGGAAGTAAGAAATAGTACAAATTGAGTAAAAAACATAGATTTTTTACATGGAAACCCAAGATGGGAAAAACCACGGCTTGCCCTCACAAGGACCTCCAAATCTACTATAATCAACCTCTTGATTACAATCTAGATTTCATCCTAACTCTAGGCTCCTTGCGCTAGTAGCAACTCTACTATAAGCTTATTTTTGTAACTCTACCAAGGACTCTCTCTACACCGACTAGCTTTAATCATTGTCAAACTTAAGCAACTCTCAGAAGCACTCTCAACAAGAAACAAGACATTACTCTTATAAGATAAGTAATTCTTTCACAAATCAACACTAAAAAGGCACTCACTTATTCTTTAAGCAAAGTACAAAGTTAAGAACATGACCAATGCTTGAGCAGTCTTGAAATGGAGTTTTTGATGCCTCACTTCTCTCTTTTTAGAATTGGAAATTTTTTTTTGTAGAATAGGCATCTCATTCCTTTTATAGCTAGGTGATGATTAGGGATAAAATATAATTGGACAAGCTGTCCAAGTTAGTACAAAATAGCACCTGCAAGTTTGTTACACAAGAAGACAAAAGTTATGCAGATACCATGTACCATTTGTACTGTACTTTGCACGTCCAGGGACCTGGTCACTTGAAGTTTAGCTTCTCATCATCAAAACTACATATAGCAAAAGTCGTCTACAGAACATTCGAAACTCTGATCTTCAGCTAAGGATACATAGACTGTAAATCGATTATTGTGCAGACTATCACACCGTCTAGATTGACAAATAAATCATCAATATGCGGAAGAGTATATTTATTCTTGATGGTCACTTTATTCAACTATTGATAATAAATACATATATGCATGGTCCCGTCCTTATTCTTGACAAACATGAAGGGAACACCCCAAGGTGAAATACTTGGTCTAATGAACGTTCCCCTTACATAAAAAATCTTACAACTGCTCTTTTAACTCTTTCAAATCCATCGGGGCCATTCTTTAAGGATAAATGTAATGGGGCTTAGTGCCCGACACTATTTCAATAGTAAAGTTAATATCCCTGTCTATGGGAACATTTGTCAAGTCTGTAGAAAACACATATCTGAACTCCTAACAACTCTCACAGACTCCAAAGAAGGTGAATCAACACTAACAACACATATATAAGCCAACTAATATAGACATCCCTTCTCCATCATTAGATGAGCATAGAGAGAATATATAACCCCCTTAATACACAAACTAGGAGTATATATTAACTCTAACCTCGGTATATCATGCATAATAAGGGTAATAGTATTGGCATGGCAATCCAAATCCATAAGATAATGTCGCAGCCCGAATCGGTCCTTGTTGTAATGGGAATCCTAAGTCTAACCAGGACCGGGGACCACCCCTTAACCCAACCCAACTACCATATACAGCCTTGCATGAGCTAAATTTTAGCATATAACAAAATACATAATGCTCTCATGAAAACTCTAGGATAGGATCACAATCATGACTGACCCAACCGATTCTAACCATACCAAACCAACCATCCATTCCACACCAAACCATTTAGAAAGTGCCAAACCTAATATGATAATCAAACAAAAAATGTAATACGATGGAACAATGAGAAATTATGTCTGATGATGCCATCCTCCCAGCTTATTCCAATACCAAGGACAACACCAATACCGATCCTGCTCATACCAACCCCCAAAAGTACCACAAAGCCTCTATCCAAAAGACCACAAATATCTGGTTGGGACATGCTACCAACCATGACCAAAACCAATATTCGAAAAGAAAGTAAAATGTCTAAGAATGTCTAACATGAAATAATTCCTTCTGAAAGAATAGAAGCTCACTACTTCAGTCTAATAAGTTGTCCCCAAATCAAGTACTATGAAGGAGGAGTTGAACGATTGATTCCTGGATAGGGTGGGTATACAGCCGCCGGTAGACAGGTTAGTGGGTGAACACTAGCATGAAACTCGGAATAAGGATAAAGTAATGCTAGTTATCAAATCCAAGTGAAAACCATCCAATGCAGACAACCATACATACATATATATATATATATATAAGTGCTGGGAAAAGGGACCGGGTTTAACATGCCATTTAAAACCTTTAGCTGGGTTGTGCAGCTTAGTTGTCCTACTACCCATGAGCCATATGGGTTTAGCTCCCCCTAATGAAAGGATCCTAGTGCGTGTAGCCACACAACAAGGCTATATCCCTGGGATAAATAGTACATCCCTTTAATATAAATGTGATACTCATACGTGGCCATCCAAGACCCCTCATATCGACAAATATGAGTTTTGGGTTTTAATCCCCCCGGGACCACCACATTTCACGGCTTAGAGTACATTTCCCGCCATTAATGCCCAATTAAAACCATTAACAAATAATCCAAATATCCATTTATTAAACAAGGCTATTCAATAAACCAGTTGTATAGTCATACCACCATACTTTCAAGCATTATCCATAGCCAAACCATTTAGATTAAGGAGACATTCAAGTGCCCTATCATTAGCCATATTAAACCTTTTGGGAGACTACTATGTTTTCCACAACCATAACCAATTAGCCTTAAGCCTTCATAAACCATTTAAGAACATTTAAGGTTTCATGTATAAGTCAAAAATAAGCAAGAGTTCCATTAAAATAAGCCAATGCAATAAACATATCTTTATAAGTATTTTATCAAACACCTTGGGGGCATAATATAACCAATGCCAAATTTCATTACCATGCTATTCAATTGTCTAAATCCACCGTTAATACATAGAAAACATAATTAAAATCGTAGGAAATCATAACCAAGCATTTAACATCAAAACCCCCAAATCAATAGTTGAAAACCATAATCATGCAAGAGTAAAACCATGAAATCAACCATGTAACCATGCCTTTAATTGAAATTACAATTAGGGAAGGGAATCATGCCTTAATCCAAGAAGATTGGTGGAAAGAATTCACCAAAACAAGCCCGAAAGTAATCCCTTAGTTGAAACCCTAGCTTTTTGATCCAAAAGCTCTTGAGAGGATTATGATAAGTTTAGGAAGAGTTTCTAAGTGTTTAAGAATAAAATAATAGGGTAAATAACCTCCTAAGTGTATTAAAAGTCATGGGTCCTTATTAGGGTAAGTAGGGAAATATCTAGAATACCCCTACTTAAATCCCATAAAACCTGACATGGGGTCATGACTGACTTCCTTATGAGTCGTAACCTCCCTTACGGTTGATACCCACCCGATCGTAACAAAGCCTCAACCATAGATAAGGCACTGTCCAATATACAACTCTTCCACCCAAGTTGTAACCTCAGCATACGATCTGTACCCACGATCCATATCCCTGGCAGAATGCAACACCAGGAGGATCAAACACTGTCCGCCTTATGAGTCACCTATACAACTCATACCCAACCATACCACACTCACCCCTAAGTCATATCCATTCTAGTGACCAAAACCATCCCACCAACTAACACTGATCAGCTTATGATAGGACTTCAACACACGTACCCCAGTATACAACTCATACCATGAGTCGTATTGGGTCCGAAGAACGAGATTCCAGAAAATTTTCTAAAGGTCCATACTCGGGATGCTTCAGGAAGACAACCCATCCATACCCAATATAATGTCAAAATCAACCATGTTGAGAATTAATCAAATCTAACTGGGTGTCACACCCCAAAAGAGTCTCTACATAGGAGAGGATTACCTCTAAGAAATCACCAACTAGGTAAAACACAAATGGTTTAGCAAGGGACTTACAAATAAAATATACTAGAAATAAATTATGTAGACATATAAGATAATGTAGACCCCAGATCAAAGACCAAAGACAATAGAAAATTGGGACGATACCTATAATAACAGCATTAGAGGCCTCTGTCTTAGGTCACCCTAGAAAAGAATAGCACTACCTATGTCTACCTCTGGACTGAGAAACTCCTCGTCCACCATTACCGGCTCCCTAAGCTCTACCACTACCTATGTCTACCTTTGTACTGAGAAACTCCTTGTAAACCATTACCAGCTCCCTAAGCTCTACCCGTGGTACCCCGAGATCCACCTCTACTGCTCTACATACCACTTCTAGTTAGATGTATTAGTACCTAATAAGGCTGACATTATTAACTATAACGTGGAAGACCTTACTCGCGTATGGGGAAACCTCTCACTAACTGTCTAAATTCATCACACACATAGTACCCTCTTTTAAAAAACTTACATTGTGAGGGCACAAAAGAACTAGATGTTCATCCATTACTCAAAGAATAGAAATGACGACCTCTACATGAATGACCCAACCTTTGTCCACAAGTCTCAGGGGTAAGAAAATCATTATTTGAACTCTACAAAGCTAATAAATCAGCCTGTTTGAGTACCCTGTAAGAACCTCTACCTAAAGACTCCCAGTCTTAAGATAGATGGCCACTAAAACCACCCTACCTATGAAACCTCTTACCTCCACCTTCCTGAGTCTCATGGTGAATACCCGAAACCCTCTTAGAATAATCCATAATACTCTAAAATGAAAAATCGACAGTCTCTAGTTGATCCATAGCTAACTAAAGAGAAGTAGTCAGCCCTTTCATAAACTTCATAATTTGCTCACCCTTTGTCAAAATACTAGCCATGGCATACCTTAATAAGGAGTGCATAGAATCAAACATAGATCCCTACTCTAATGCATCGAACCCATCCCTCAATATGTCTTTCAAATTGAAATGAATATACCACTGGAGAAAGATATCTAAAATCTGGGTCCAAGTCAAAAAAGGGAAACAACTAGCCTACAACCCACAAAAAACCTCCATCATTGCTTGGGTGCTCCAACCAGCAGAAAGGTTGTATAATCCATACCATACAACTCAATCAAGTTGAGGTTATGCGGTCTTTCCTAACAACTGAGCAAAACCTAGTAGGTATCTTCTTCGACAAGACCACTAAACTTAAGAGGAGCCAATCATATGAATCTCTCGAGCCTTTTACGCTCATTAATTAGTATCTCTATTATAAGACTCACTAGAGAAACAACAAGTCTGCCAGGTAGCACATCCCCCTATGGGTCCATAACACTAGCTGGTTATGACCTGGGAGTTTAATATCCCTGAATAGGAGACTGTCTATGTAACTAAACACCCATTCTAGTCTGAAAACCACCCAAGATAACAAGTAGAGGGCATCTTGAGAGGTATCATCCAAGTGGCTCAAAATTCAAATTAGAACATCCTTCAGCGCTGAAGTAAGAACGAAACCCTAAGAGGATAAGGTTGGTCCCACACTCTCTAGCTGGTAAGTCGTATCAACATTCTCAATCACTATGTAGGATATGTAATCCTGGCACATCCTATAGATAAAGTTGCTCTACGATCCTTTTCTCAGCCTCTGTCACGACTCCGACCCTTGCCTCATCCCTGACTAGGGCCCTTACAGTAGGTGCCGACTAGTATCGCTAAAGCACTTGATTGAGTTCTCACCATCTATATAGAAAGATACAAATTAAAATACCCGATATGAACAACCACGCATAATAAGGAGTAAAAAATAGAGAGCTTTTCTAAAAATGTCCCATAGCCTCTCGAAGATAGATACGGATGTCAACATATCAATATGTGAGATTCTACTAGACATTTATTGTTTTACTCAAGTGTCTCATGAACCAGCACTCTAATACCAATTTTTCAAAACCTAACATAATAATGGCACCTACCCAACCCCAATCGTGATGGAAAGCCCATCTCAACTACACAAAAGGACGAATGAAGATAAAGTAAAGAAGTGTAATCCATTACGAATATATATATATATATATATAAACATCTACAAAGGATGTACAAAGCCCATAACCACAAGCCAAACACCATAATAATCCCCCAAAACTCAGATGTCACGAGTACATAAGAAACTCTAAATACAAGGTGTCCAAAAGTTGAATTCTATAATCATCTAAAAGTAAGACAATGGTCGATATCCAAACATTAAAGTCACCACACAGCCTTGAAGAACCTCAGCTACGTATAATCAAGGGTTGCAGGGTCTTCTAGAGTTAGGACCTACACCAAAAAGGAACATAAAGTAGGAGTGAGTATGGTCCATTTGCACTAAATATGAATCATAGGCTGATCGAGCTAGAGTAGATAACTAAATTAAGTAAAAGAAACTAAAAGTGAAGTAAATTCCCTGTACGCAGAAAAGTTCAACACGGATCAAGCTACAATAATTGCACAATATAAGAATAGGTATATACACCACATATAAAGATATCCCTAGCACAACATCAAAATTAATCTCTACCATAATATATACAACATGCACGAGGATACTCAAAACACAATATTATTCAATTCAAAAAAAGCAATGCAATGCAATATAACGACATATAATGGATGGAATGACCAAATATATTCTCTATATATACCTTCCAAGCCTAAGCTCCATAAGAGGACCCATGATGGTTTGCATTCCAGGTACTAATGATAATTTCAATATTTGATTTTGCTTGTACTTTCCTTGGTCAAGTCAGTATACAATTCACATCATGTACTGGTATAATCTTCGATCAAGATTTTATATGATGGTTCATTTTTATATTACAGAGAATCAAAGATCAACAATAGGCCAGACTACGAGTTCCATAAAAAAGTGTTAATGAGTATGCATGATCATGGCAAGTCAATGATGCACCATAATAAGTTCAAAGATAGTATAATGTACCCAAATCTTAATAGATCACAAATACAAGCCCCTACACAAGCAACACAATGATACGATCAACCATAGTTATACATAAATCCCCCACACATTATTATAATAAAATGGAATCAATTAAGACACCAATAAGGTCAAGAAAAGCCCACACACGTACAACACAATAATAACTATTCAAATCCATAATAATATCATCACAAGCCCCCACATGAGAATCACAATTGTAATAGTTACTCAAATTGATAATAATATTAACAAAAGTCTCCATATGGGCATCATAATTATAAAAATCAATACAATTAATATAAACGATGAGATTTTACCCAACACATAGCATGCTTTACATAATAAGTTCACTACCCAATCAAGTTTGAACAAAATTAAGTCGTAATCTACCTCAAAGTCAAAACATAAGCATAAAATGCTCAACATGAAGCATTGTCCTTTTGAGCGACTTTAGAATACTCCCAAACTATCCAAAATAGCTTTTATATGTAAACACAAGTATAATGATAGTCATATTGTCATACTTTTTTTCCAGGTCCAGAATCACCTCAACCCCAAAAATAAAAGACTAAAATTGAAAGTTTAACAGAAAATCACTTTTTCCATAGTTAAATGGTCTCAAATCAAAAATACTATTGAAAATAAAATTGAAACCCAATTAGAAATTAGTGAAATAAAACTTTTACACTTTACTGAGGAGAACCCCAAAACCCTAGGTTTAGAAACTATGATTTGAAGATAATTTTGCAATATAATCCATAGATAATGAACAAATACAGATTTAAAAACATACCTAATTTAAAGATGATGAAATTCTCTCTTAGATTTCCCCCCAAAATGTGACCTTAAAGATGATGAAAATGGTATTTAAGGTTTGGAATGAAATATTTATAATATTCTGGTCAATGGTGACTTACGTTCGTTGAAGCAACTGGTCCAACACCCCTGCATTCGTGGTAAACTGGTGGCATTCGCGAAGTGTCAGCTTTAACCCACAGTTGGCTTACCCTTTCACATTTGTGGTCCTATTATCGCAATAGCGAAGGACAGTAATTTCCTTCTTTACAAATATGATGATGGATCGTGAATGAAAAGATAGAGGTTCAGTTGCACCAACAATACACTAAGGCACAAATGGTCTCGATTGGATCCTCAAAATTTTATTGGGACCCCACAAAAATAAATCAATAATGCTATTAGGCTAATTGCAATGCTTTGGACTCAATAGAACCATTAGAATCACCTATGGAGATTATTTCTTGTCCAACTCTAGGCAAATAGAATTAGTTTCTTATCCAAATACTCAAAAACCACAATAGGGCCTCAGAATTGAAACTAACAATGCTACTAACTCAAAATTGATATTTTAGAATTGATGGAATTGATAGAATTTCCATTCGATGTTGGATCTCAGAATGTTGATCAAAGTCAATTATAACAATCTGAAAATCTTTCAAAATCAAAACGTGAGAGTTTCGGGAACCACAACATCTAATTTTGCAACTGACAAATGCTATAAAATCAACTACATGAATGGGTAAAATGGTTAAAACATAGAAAAGGCTAAAAGTCATTACAAAGATTTTCACTGTTTAATATTGAAATGTTGGGACTTTTTTGCTTGCAGGGTTACTTTAATATTCTTTATTCGATACAGTTTTCTGCTCGAGCTTTGTCGAGCTATGATGTTTATTTAATATAAGTGGATTATACTCACTCCTACTTTTCTACATTCTTTCGGTGCAACTCCATGTACTAGAGGACCTTGCGGCCCTTGATCGTGCAATTTTGGAACTTTCGTTACTGTGATGAGCTTTCCTGATCGAGAATCATTTCAGTTTTCATCTATCGTAGCATTGTCTTATTTTGATGTTCTTTAGACAATCATGTAATTTTTTGGATTTGTGGACATTCTGTATTAGAGAACCTCATGTACACTCAAGTTGTGACAGTTGTGTTCTGGAGCTTCATACTATTTTTTTTCGAGTCATATATTTTGTCGAATAAATATATTTACCCTTATTCATTTTATCAATGAGTTGAGTTACGCTTACCTACCACAGTCGATTTTGGGTAGGTGCATCACAATTCATGGGACTTTAGATAGTGTCATTTTTATATTTATGAGAAAAAACAGACTTAAAAATTTTAAAATTGCATCTCCAGACAAAAATTTTAACACATCTCATAGGATTTCATATCGCATGGCCAAACAGGCCTTAAGTAAAGCATTTGAAGATTCATGTCATGATTCCAAATCAGTGTTTGGATATGCGATTTGAAATCATTAGATGAAATCTCAAATTCTTAAAAAGTCATGATTTAGAATTTTAAATTTTTAAAATACAAAATTTGACTCATAAAATTATATTTTGAAAAAGAATTATTTTTTTAAAATATTGCAAAAAAAATAAAAAAATAAACCCATGCTCGCGTCGCAGACATTGTTCATACCACTTAAAAGGAATATATTTAAGAATAACTAGATACTATTATTGTTGATTAGTGGATCTTTATAAATTGTGTGTACTTGAAAGTTTATAACAACATACATTATATCTAGTAAGATGGAAAAGGGGGAGAAGTAGGCAGGGCTCCGTATACATGCTTGCTTCTCCTGCCTGTTTAATAAGCTGTTTTTTCGTGATTTTATTATATCATTTCAAATTAATTATTATAATTTTATTTATGTATTATAAAATTATTAATATTCAATAAAAAGGTAAATAAATATTTATGATATATCTGCTTCAACTTCTTCACCCAAGTATTTTTGTATAGTAATTTTGTTATATCACTTCTAATTAGATATGTCTGTTTCGCTGTTTCAATTGTAATTTTACTATGTCACTCCTAATTAATTATTATGACCATTTAAAATTTTTCGCAAATATTTTTTATAGTAATTTTGTTATATCACTTCTAATTAGTTGTTGTGAGTCATTAAGACATGTCTGTTTCGCTGCTTCAATCGTAACTTTACTTTATCACTCATAATTAATTATTATGATCATCTAAGCATTTGAAGATTACATAAAAAGTATTATAAATTACAATAGTTAATAACGTAAAATATCTAAAAACAAATAATTTATTATATATTTTTAAAAAATAATATAAATCACAATAATTAAAATAAATTTTAAAAAATATTTGTTGGGCTCGTGCCTTGCACGGGCTATTAGTAACTAGTTTATTTATAAAAGGATTATGAAGATATACAATTTATCAATGTAGTGTCTTAAGACATTACGATATCATATTTGTTAACTGTAGTTTGCTCATTTGATAACATTATATAACAACAACAACAAATCCATTGTATTCCCGTATAGTGGAGTCTGGGGAGGGTAAGATGTACGCAGTCCATACCACTACCTCCATAGAAGTAACAAGGCTGTTTCCGATAGACCCCCGGCTCAAGATACGAGATAATAACCAAATCCATGATAAAGCACAGAAGGTAAGGTAATCAAATACACCAAAAAAAATTAGAGTTGTGCAACCAGAATAGATACAAGATAAGAAAGAAAGAAAATACAAGATTTATTCTAAAAATTTAGTAGTTTTTCACAGAAGAATTAGTACAAAAAAAAAAGTCGTCAGCTTGTGATATGTGGGTTGTCCACCTGCACAGGCTCCAACCCTGCTGTTAAAAAAAGCCTGGTATCTAAGTAGAAAAGTATAGAGGTACAGTCCATTATCCACCGAATTTCTAACTGTGCACACTATCCCTCGGGGATCTCCCGATTATAAAAAGATCTTCAATGAGACGAATAAAATCGAGAGAATGAACAGTACAGTATAACAAAATGAAATAGCAAATTTGAGAAAATTTAATAGTTTTCATAACTTGTGGGATTTTCATATTTATGAAAAAAATATAATTTAAAAAGGAAGAATACATAGACAAATCCTTGAACTTTTTGACTTTTTCCTTATTGATACCTCAATTAGCCCATGTACTCATTGAATCCTTTTATCATTCACAAGCCGTGTCAATTAAGCACAATTGCTAACATGACGTTGACATGGTGTGGCATATGTAATACACTCCATAATTAATAAAAAAAATTTAAACATAAAAAACGCAACCAATCAAAAATGACACATAAAAGGAATAAAAAAAATAGATATCATCTTCTTCTCCATTGTATCCCTGCCAAGGCTCAACCATCTTCCTCTTCCATTAATCTTTAAACATAACAGTTTATACCTTCAAATTGCATTTGAAATCAATGGTTTTTTTTGTATACAATAAAATTCAATCAATGGCTTATTTTGATTGGTTCTTCAATAACCTATTATTGATTTTTCAAAATTCAAAATTCATTATTTTTTCATCTGAAATCGTTGTTGGGTATTGTTTTAGTGGAGAAATGAAGGAGTGAAGGTAAGGTCTTAGGTGTTGTTATGATGGAGAAATGAAATAGTAAATATGAGGTCTTTTTCTTTCTTTTCACTAAAAATTGTGTTTGAGAAGTGAGAGAAAAAGTAAAAAAATAAATAAATGGAAAGAAGTGCTTCATTGGTGAAAAAAGAAATAAAATTTAGAGAAGTGAAAAAGAATAAGAAGATACAAAAACTAATTTATTTTTTTTACTTTTTTGTGCTCAAACGACGGGGAAAGGGATGTTTGGAAGGGAGGAGGGTAGGATTGGGTAGGCTGCAGTGGGGGTGGATGTATTAATGTTTTTTTTTTATTTAGAATTAATTATATTAAAAAATTATTTTTATGGTTATTTTAAGTTAAAATGTCATGTGTCGTTATTTGATTTGCACTTTGCCACATCATTGATGTGTGTATTATACGCATTTTATATTTTTTTGTCACATCAGCAGATTGTGCTTAATTGATACGGTTTGTTATTGATAAAAGGATTCAATATGTACATGGCCTAATTGAGGTAACAATACGGAAAAAGTCAAAAAGTTCATGGATATGTCTATGTATTCTGTCATTTAAAAAATTCAAATAGCATGTTCAAACAAAACTTCAACGTTATATCATGATTTTATATCACATGTCTAAATTATTCTAAATTTAAGTAATATTATTTTATAATTATATAATACTAAAAATAGTGTGTGAAAAAAACAATAAAACACTTTTCTCATTTAATGGATAGTAAATTAAAACTCAATATATAAGTCAAATAAAATAAAACCAACAGAAAATACTCCCTCCTATATTTAAGATTGCGCACATCTCTTACAGTCTGTTTGGATGGTGATTTGTCATGATTTCATAATGTATGGTACAGTATAGTTTGTACCATGTTTGGATGGACTGTATCGTTCACTGTTGTTTAATAATAGTTTTTTTGTTTGGATTGATGGTATGGTATTGCATGTTAACGGGTAATTTTATTAAAATACCCCTACTTGTTATAAATTTTCAATGAGGGTATTGATAACGTCGTTTTTTCTGTCATCTATGTTGAGTTCATCGACCCACCTCTTTCTTCCACTTCCCACTGTCCCCGTCGTGGTTGGCCTTGCAAAATACCTATACCTATATCTATTCTATCCGAAAATTCTAATCTCGAAAATGAAAAAACTCTAAAAAGACATCAATGAGGTAGCAACGTCTCTTATTTCTTCTGAGAATACTACTATGTTAAATGCTAGGGTGGTGTGGGAGATGAATATTGTAGTGAAGAAGAGAGTTAAGTTGAAGAAGAAAATATATAAGGTTAAGAAGAGTAAAAAAGTATAATAGGTTTTAATAAAATTATATAAGGCCAAAGTTGGAAACAAAAAGAGAGAACCATGCCACATCACCAAATTGATGGTTCAAGAAATTGCCTTATTTCATTATTATCAAATCATAGAATAGTAACATTTAGAAGATCATAAAAATAAACATGATTTTCATGGTAACCATACCACGCCAAACCACCTTGCAGGCCGTTAATAAATTCTCTTTTTTTTAATCAAACTCTAATAATACCCCTGTTTCGCACTTCCACTTCCAAACTCACTTCCCAAATCTTCCTTCTGATCATAATGATACCTTTCTTCATCCACCAAATCGCCTGATCTTTCATCCTTTCATCTCCTTCCATTTCACTGTTCCCCTAAATGCTTTTTATGTAGATCTGGGCAACATTTTTTGGAGCTAATTCGTAGAAACAGATCCAAGATTTAATGTCAGTAGGTCCAGGGTACGGTTTCTTTACATTGTTCGAGCTGAAAAACAGTGAATTCCAATAGATCCGAGTTTGGTAATCAGTATCTTTTCTTCCCTTTGATATTCTTGATTAAAGGGACGTGTAATTTTTTTGTATTTTTTTTTTTGTAAAGAACTACTGGGGTTAGTGAAAGATGGAAATTTCAAGTGGACTGAGTCCTAGAGTGATCTCAGTTACATCAAATGAAGGTAAAAATGATGATCCAAATCGTCAAAAATTCGATTTGGAATCAACAGATATGGTTTCACAGACGGTTCACCAGTTTCTTACTTTGAATGCACTAGAGATTTTGAGGGAAACTGTGAGAATTTTGCGGTACAATTCGATAGGTTTCATGACAATTGCTGCATTGTTAATTTGCCCTGTGTCTGCTGTTGTTTTATCTAATGTACTGGTTTATCAGCCGTTTGTTACGAGATTGAGTATAAGGTTATTGCTTGTAGCTAAAACAAGTGGGTTGCCACTTAAGCCATTTATCAAGCAGTCTTGTCATAAGTTCTCTGATGTGGTGATCTCAGCTGTAATGTGCTTCCCTCTGTATGTAACGTTGTTGTTGTTGTCAAAAGCTGCGATAGTTTATTCAGTTGATTGCACTTATTCGAGGAAGAAATTTGATTCGCACAAATTTTATGTGATTATGACCAAGATATGGAAGCGGGTTGTTGTGACTTACTTGTGGGTGTGTGTGGTGATTGCAGGATGTCTCACGTTGTTTATTGTACTTCTTATTTCTGTGAGTAGTGCTTTCTCGATTATGGGGTTCCCTCCAGACTTGATTTTGTACCCCGCAATGATAGTAGGGATGATTTTCTCAATAATTTTAGCAAATGCTATTATTATATGCAACATTGCGATTGTGATATCTGTTTTAGAGGATGACTCTGGACCACAAGCATTGTTAAAGTCGAGTTCACTCATCAAGGGGCAGACACAAGTTGGACTTCTCATATTTCTTGGATCAACTATCGGGATGGCAATTGTGCAGGGTTTATTTGAGCATAGAGTGAAGACAATAAGCTATGGAGATGGATCTTCGAGGTTATGGGAAGGGCCCCTTTTGGTAATATTGTACTCATTTGTGATACTTATTGACTCCATGATGAGTACAGTTTTCTACTTCAGCTGTAAATCATATAGAATGGAAACCTCAAGTGAAGAAAGTCAACCTGTGCTAGAAGCCTTGACAATTTCTTCAGCATTAGCAGAAGTCCAATAACATGCTTGAAATTTGAATTTAAGGCTCTTGAAATTACGGTAAGTTGCTTTGACAATGAGGAATTTCTACGTGAAGCCTGGATACGCATTCAATTCGTGCGTATCTTGAAAAGGAAAAAGAATGAGTTGAATTCCTCTTGGAGAAAGTTAACAGATGCCTGAAAGTGGATAAGTTGTGTTTTAACCTCGTTGACTACTCATCTTAAAAGTTTCTTTGCTGAACTGTTGTCTGCTAACATATTACCAGAAGAAAATCATTTGAAAGATGGTGGATTTTTGCACAGTAATAATCTGTTGAAAAATTCAGCTGAGATTTGAAAATTTTAAACAATGTACGTTTTATCATTAACAGGTTATAAAGATATCGTGAAGTTCGTTTTCTTGAGGTTTCTTATCTGTCTCTGCATGTTATGCTGTGAGCAAAATTAATACAGCTATTGGTGGTTAATTGGCTAGATATTGAACGCTTACAATAACTATAAAAATTAAATAAATTGCAGTTTTCTAATACGAATGTCACGAGACCTTAAAGCTCCATGATTGATTTTTTGTGGGGAATAGCTTTCATAAATGTTCTTCTTGTTTAGAAAATGTCTTTTAACAATTATTTACCTGAAAAATAGTGTCACTTTATGCTCTTTTCTCTATTTTTCTCTGTGCATGTGTGTGTTTTGAGGGGGGTTGCAGTTCTTCACGAACGTAATACCAGGTAGCAATCTGTGAAACTGTTTTTATGCATCTCTTCCTCTATGTCGACATTTTTTGTTTTACTTACAAAAAAATGGTCACTTTTGTCTTTAGACATAATATTCGGAAGCCAAATAGAGTAGTGTGCCATTAGGAAATCGATGGAAAATAGTACCGATTGATGAGGACGTCTTATAACTTGAGAACTGGCAAGGTGTTATTTGAGTAATGGAAACTTAGTCAGGGATTGATTGTTCAACTAAGATGCGAACAAAGAACTGAAAACTTCTCTGCATTATCCTTTGATCCATCTGGCTTCAGCTGCTTTAGTGTCACATACACACAAGTGCTGCATTATCAGTTGATTACAAGACTGGTATTTCTAAATCTAGCTTAATGAATTTTGAGAAACATCTAAACATGTTCCTTATTGCTCTGACAGTGGACCACTGGTATTTGCATTTGTTTAGTGTCCTGCCTAGGTCGGACATAAACTAATTATATATTGGCGCTTTCTTTTGAACAAAAGTTGCAAGTGTGTGATTGAAAGGCTGAACATCATTTAGTGTTGTTTGAATATGAGGTGCATTGGCAAAACTATTAAGGATCATTCACGATTGCCTACTCTCATTTTAAAAGTGAGAAAACTGTTTCTTGCAACCACAAAATTCTCCCTTGGCTGGAATATTCCAAACTTGAGGGTCCCTTAAAAGTGTTCAGTTACACCATTTGCCAGCGGCCAGACTGTTATCATACAATCTCTTGTTTTATACTTGAAGATAAGTCTTCTCCTAAGTGTAATCGTAGATTTGCCATGATCTTTGGGGGATTTGGAATGGTAAAAATGGCAGACTTTGTGGAAGGATATGTGCTAACAATTGTTGGTGCTTTGTAGGCAAATGAACACTTTGTATCACAAAGGCACTGTCAGCCTTTTGAGTCTGCATCTGTAGTTGTTTCACTTGCATAATTGGTGTAAAGCAGATGGATTGTCTATCATGGATTGTTCAATCTAGTTAACAACGCCCGAGTCCCAAACAAGTGGTTCGATATGCAATACAGTTTTGTGCTGTATTTTGCATGACAGTTAGAGCCATCTCAAGAATTTCTGTGGAATATGTTGCATCATTCTCTCAAGTGCTGTACTGTGGGGTCTTATTTTTATTTGCCAATTTCAAAGGCATAGGTATATCATTTTGATGATTCGTTTGCAGTATCTGCTTTCAAATGATTGTTTTGCTGATTCCTTCGTGCATCCCTATTGCATATGATTGTATTGGTGTTCTTGTTCTTCTGGGATTTCATTTGTATCATGAAAACCATCAGATGGAGTTGTGTCTTTTCTGGATGCACTAGCTCAATTCATTGTGTAACAAAATCCACTTAGCCTCTTCTTTTTTTTTTTTTTGGGGGGGGGGGGGGGGGGGGGAGGGGGGGGCTACATTTATAGAAAAGCTCTAATGAAGGAGCTAAATAAGATGATATATTGTATTATCAGAAGTGGATATATTTCTGGCTTCTGAGGACCCGCAACTTTTGTCATGTGTTAAGTTGCATTGGTTTTGTTCATGAAAACAACTTCAAAACCTTGACTTACATTTCTTTTGAAGTATTACCAATCCAATCTGACACTTGTCCGAATCTAAGTTCCAGAAAACTTGGAATACCAAGATTATATTTGGGGACATGTAAACACATACAATGTTAGTATATATTGCTCGGACTCTTCAAAAGTGATGCCGTATTCGTTCTACATTCTTCAAAATACTCTAGTTTTGGAGAATCCAACACTCGCTGTCGACATTTTTGAATGGATTTATGCTGGTAGTATGATGTCATGAGATAGAGGTGGACTTCAAGTCAGGTGATTTATGCTGGTGTTATGATGTCATGAGAAAGAGGTGGAGAAAATTACAGATAAAGGGGCTTCCTAAGAAGAGCAATATCAAAAGCATTTATAGTAAGGAGGAAGATTCGTTATAGCATTAGAGGCTTTAGTTTGTTTTGTATGCACTTTGGCTCTTTTGGTAATTTTTGTTCCAGTCCTTGGAACTTTGAGAACAATCCTAGACTTGTTATGTCTCAAAATCATTAACAATTCTATTACTCAATTGTGTGTTTATGTCGATTTCAGTTTTGGCTTTGAATATTTCCCTATTGAAATGTTGCGTCTGTTGGCTAATCTTTTTACCAAAACGTGTATACCGCAAAAGCGGTCCCCTAACGCTAATGCGGACCGCTTTAGGGGTACTTGGGCTGTCAACTGGGCCTCCGCTCACCTGGGCTGTTAAAGAAGCTACCGCTTTAGCGGTCCCATAATCGCTAAAGCGGTTGCACCAAATAATTGTTGTAACAACAACTTTGCTAAAAATGCAAAGTTGTGGATTAAACCCTTGAGATTCGTTTGGAATCTCGTGAAGACAAACGAAATATACTACTAGACTAAATTCGGCATTTCGGACTACATGACCACAACAAATTTTTGAAAAAAGGTTGTTTTCACAAAATGGACCCCTAAGACCCAATTTCATAATTTTTCAAACCAAAGGTCAAAATGCGATCAAAAAGCCATAAAATCAAACCAACCACGCTATCAATCCAAAATCGATGTTCGGGTTTTGTTGGCACAGCTCGTTTTGTCGTCCGACACGCAAAACAACATATGCTAACTAGAATCAACTATAAGGCCTTTTTAACCTCTAAAAACCACAAATTTGCAGAAATCGCTCTGAATTGCATTGCGAATCGTGCCAACCATCTCCACACCCTAGAAACATCATGTTACAACCACGGGGAGGAGTAAAATAGTCAAAATACATAAAAGGAAAAATATGCACAGAATCAAGTCCTTACACTATCCACCACTAAGAATCTAGTTCGTCCTCGAGCTAAAGACAAGGAAAATACTTGAATCAGTGAAAAAACTGGGGAACTACTACGCATGTTGGACTCAACCTCCCAAGTAGCCTCATCTACAGGATGACGTCTTCCTTGAACCTTAACCATCAGAATTTTCACGACCCGAACCCGGACCTGGCTGTGATGGGCATCTTAAGCCAACCAAGGCCGGAGACAACCCCCTTAGCCTTACCTCAAGAGCACAATCATAATAAATAACAAAAGCCAACCAAAATAATAAGAGAGAATATAAATGAAGAAGAAAGTTTGAGAGTCAAAACAAAACTATAATAGCATCCCAATACCGTCCACAAAATCCTCTAATCCAAAAAATACCAATTAAGTTGGGACATGCCCCCGACTATAACAGAGGTAATCCCAAAAGTACTGAAATAATGACTGAAACTAAGAGAGGGACTAGGTCTTTCGAAGGGTGGAGGCTCACCACTTCACAGTCGATCAACAAGAATACTGAACAGCCTAATATTGCACAGGACCACAAGAAAAGCCCTCAGAACCTACATCATGAAATGATGTAGCATCCGGAGGCAGTCAATATGACGAGTACCGACATACAACCCAAGAAAAGGGAGAAAATAAATGCATTTACAAAAAATCCAGTCATAAACCATATTCACAATACTTATACATATATAGGATGCCGAGATAGGGTAAAGGGTCATGAAACATGATACTTTAAAATATTAGCCTGAACAATATAGCTCGTACCTACATCCCAGGCACCCATGGGCTATATGGGTTCGGCTCTCCCTACCGGAAGGACCTCAGTCCATGTTAGCCGCATATATCGAAGAATGGATAAAGACACCAAGGCGGTAGCCATCCAAAATATAGTGTGTATCCTGACACAATGGTTATATAGACCCCTAACGTCGGCAAATGTTGTTTTCAGTGTTGGTCCCCCTGGACTACACTTTAACCATGGACTCTTTTATTAAGGCATTTTTCAACTTGGTATCGTCATACCAATAAGAGTGAAAGATAATCCAATTGTTCCAGACCAAAATCTTTTAACCGTTAGACTCTATATTCTATTTTAAAACTAAAACCATACCCACCAAGGGAAGGGCATTCCAAAACTATTGCCACAAAGGGCATTCCAAACCATTTTATCCTTTTCTATTAACGCACCGTAAAGTTTCAAAGATAGTTAAATCATGTAGAATCCTTGTTCAAGACCAGAATTTACAATGTGGATTGAGGTTAATATTATTACTATGTCAAACTCATCAACTTTGTGAAACCCATGTCACCAAATTCCACCATTGTAACAATGCATAATTTATGTTCAAATTCATCATTCAAATCATGAATAACTCATTAAAATAATAAAAATACAATGTAAGTGCTAACAAGCAAAACCCCTCAACCCTAGATAATTCAATCATTCCGAAACACCAAAATACCATACTAAATAATGCAATAATACCATAATTAAAGTAGAGAGTGTACAATGTGCCTTTTTGACAAAAGAAATTTGGAAAAATCTTGAATCGTTAATTTTAAAGCTTGAACCCTAGATTAAAATTGATATGAACACTTGAATTCATTTCTCAAACCCTTAATGATGAAATTGGTGAGAAAACATTAAGAGGAACTTAAATTTGAGACCTTGGGAGCTTGAATTTTGGTGGAGAACCCTTATTTGGTGTTCTTGAGAATTTGGGAGGAGAGAATTGTGTATTTGAGTTATGGAATGAGGAAAATCATGTTAGTATTAGTTATAGGATGATTTAGGGTAGAAATAACCAGTTTGTCCTAAAAAAATTAAAGAGAAACGTGTATTTTAGTGTCTCTGGGAACATGAGCATGCCACACCCTTAACGTGAAGCATACAGATCGTGCCACACTCTTATCACAGAGAGTAGAGGGCGTACCATACCTATATAGTAGACCCACACCGATACAAATTCTAGTCCAAAAATATGGGATGTTATGTTATCTTTCCCTTGGAATCATTCGTCCTCAAATGATGGGTAGGAAGTTATTAAAGCTTTCAAAGTACGGAATAAAGATGTAACTTCATATTATGAATTTCCCCTCAGCATGACATACATAGACATCACAGAAAAAGAGTTTTATGGCATCACCAAGTAAATCGTATAAGCACGAATCATGAGATAACGAGACTTGATATAGATATGACCTTGGGCATGAGTTCTATGAAACATGATCACAATAACGTAAGGCATGAATTTTTCCAGGAATCCTCAGCTTGATTAAGATTGATACAAGACACAAAATAAGATTTAGCGGTACATAAGAATAAAAGCCTTCTCCACCTCCAATGATACGTCTTATAGCCCCTTAAATTTAGCAATGCTTCTCAACCATACTTAAAGCTACGAATACAATACTTCACCATTTCCAATCTTATAATTCTCCTGTGAAACACATAACTACACGAGCTTGAGTTTAAATTCATACTTTCTCCATGTTAAATCCTAACCCAGAGTAAAAAGGTGCTACCTTAGGCTATGGGACACTATGCTCTACATACTTCGAAGAATACTACTTCATCTTATCTCTAGAATCAAGTAACCTCAAGTATAAATCAATGAGTACTATCCATATAATACACTGGTTTGTGTATCTATCAATCACAACATTTAAGCCTATATTTACTCTTCCCACTTTATGGATCTCCTCATAAAAGACCAGTCACCTCAACACTTTCACAAAGATTTTCACCACATATTCCCTTCTTAACTATTTCACATAACAAAAGTTCATCCTATCCTATCTCAAGTTGACAAACCACAACTTTTAGAATAAAGAACATCTACTCTCTTATGTAAAACATTGCTATGGTTCCAGAACTACTATCATCCTAACATAAGGAGGGTAATTGAGGGACTAGAGTACGAGCATCATGAATAGAAGTGAAACCATTCAACTATAAATTATATTGATTGCACTACTCAAGGTGGGATTTGAGATGTAAAATAAAGGGTCAAAACATAAACATAAGTTGCATAGAGAACTTGGACCTTAGGCATAGGCACTATTTGAATACATAGGATATTGATAAAATATCCTTTTAGACCAAATGGTTTGTAGTTTTTACTAGGTTGTGTACTTTAGTGTTATTGATTGGTGTCTCTGGTGGTTGTGGTAGAGGGTGTTGGCTTAGGGTCATGTCTTTGGGTGGGGATTTGGTTGGGATTGGGGTTAGGGTTATGGGCTAACACAAGGGTAGGATCAAGGACAAGGGAATGAAGGGTAAAGATGATAAGAGTGGCTTAGGTTGAGGGTAGGAGGTCTTTATCGGAGAATTCAATAGAGCTAGTGAAAATTCATAGGAAACAGTGTATTAGTATAGCTTGTCTCCAAGAAACCAAATGGGTAGGTACTAAGGCAAGGGTAGTAGATGGTTATAAATTTTGGTACTCAAGAAGAATGAGAAATAGGATAGGTGTGGGTTTCTTAGTAGATAATGAGCTTAGGAAGCAAGTGGTAGAGGTTAAGAGGGTCAACGATAGGATGATGCCAATTAAGCTAGTTATTGGAGGGTCATCTTAGAATATTATTAGTGCGTATGCCCCATATGTAGGATTGGATAAGGAAGAGAAGAATAAGTTTTGAGAGGCTTTGGATGAGACGGTGAGAGGTATACCCAATAATGAGAAGCTTTTCATAGGAGGGGATTTTAATACACACATAGGGTCTTCTTCGAGGGGTTATGATATTGTGCATGGAGGTTGTGGGTTCGGTATGGGGAATGACAAAGGAGTGTCTCTTTTGGATTTTGCTCGGGCATTTGGATTTGTGGTAGTTAATTTGAACTTTCCAAAGAAGGAGGTTCACTTAGTTACCTTCCATAGTTCGGTGGCCAAGATTCAGATTGACTTCTTTCTCCTTAGGAAAGGTTATAGAGGTATTTGTAAGGACTATAAGGTCTTATCGAGTTAGAATCTTTTGATCCAAAATAGGTTTTTGGTGATGGACTTAGAGATCATAAAGGAATGAAGAAGGAAATATGTGGAGGATCGGCTAAGGATTAGATGAGGTTATTTGACTTTGGCCAGTGCACTAAATATAGGGAATAGTTGATGGCGATGAAGTCTTGGGAGAGTGGAGGAGACACTGATATTATGTGGGATAAGATCGCTGGTGGCATCAGGGAGACAACTAAAGAGGTGTTGGATGTTTTGAGAGGCCGCTTGGGTAAGCACCAAAGGGATTAGTGATGGAATACAGAGGTGGAGGCTAAGAAGAGAGCGTACACTAAGTTGGCTGAGAGTAACAATAAAAAAGGCTAAATGAAAGAACAGGGAGGAGTACAAGATTGCTGGATGAGAAGCAAAACTAGCGGTCATGATGGATAAAGATGCTGCTTTTGAGAGTTTATACACAACGTTAGATAGTAAAGGTAGGGATATAAACTTTTATAAACTTGCCAAGCTTAGGACCAGGAAGGCTCGAGACCTTGATCAGGTGAAGTATATTAAGGATGTGGATGACAAATTTTTGGTAGAGGAAGGTCTGATTAGGAAGAAATAGTAGTGGTACTTCCATAATCTCCTGAATGAAGGAAGAGATACTAGCATTGTGTTGGAAGATTTGGAGCATTTTGAGAGGTTTCACGACTATGTTATTATAGGTGCATTAAGGTTGAGGAGGTTAAGGAAGATATTCATAGGATACCTAGAGGTAGAGAGACGGGGCCAGATAAGATTTTGATGGATTTTTGAAAGTGTATAGAAAAGGCACTTATAGAGTGGCAGACTCAGTTGTTTTACTTAATTTTCAAGATGGTGAGGTTTCCTAAAGCTTGGTAGTGGAGCAAGATGATATCGATATATAAGAATAAGGGTAACATTTAGGATTGCAATAATTATAGGGGTATCAATCTATTGAGTCATATTATAAAGGTTTAGGAGAGTGTGGTTGAGTTGAGGTTCTAGAGGATTTTAACTATTTCTAAAAATAAATTTGGATTTAATGCCAGGAAGCTCGACTACTAAAGCTATCTATCTTGGTAAGAGACTAGTGGAGCAGTCTAAGAAAAGGATGAAGTATTTGCAAATGGTGTTTATCGACTTAAAGAAAACCTATGATAGAGTTCCCAGGGAGATTCTTTGGAGATATCTGGAGGCTAGAAGTGTTCCTATGGTGTAGGTTAGGGTGATCAAGGATATGTATGGTGGAGACAAGATTCGGGTTAGGATCAAGGGAGGGGACTCAAAGCATTTCCCTATCTTGATGGGGTTACACTAAGGATCGACACTTAGTTTATTTCTTTTTGCCTTGGTGATAGAGGTTTTGACATGGAAAATACTAAATGAGTTTCCTTACTATATATTTTTTTCAGATGGTGTGGTGTTGATTGATGAGACTCGTTATGGAGTTAATGCTAAATTTAAGGTTTAGAGTCTAAAGGGTTTAGGTTGAGTAGGTCTAAGACAGAATATACGGATTGTAAGTTTAGCGAGGTGTCTCATGAGTCGGTGTGGTTGTTATGCTTGATACTTACTCTATCAATAAACGGGATAGTTTTAAGTATCTAGGATCTATAATTCAGGGAAATTGAGAGATTACCAAAGATGTCACACATTGGATTGGGCTAGGGTGGATGAAATGTAGGCTCTCCTTTAGAATATTATGTGACAAAAAGTGCCTTCTAAACTTAAAGGCAAGTTCTACAGAGTGGTGGTTAGACCGACATTGTTATATGGGGCAGAGTATTAGCTTGTTAAGAAGACCCACATCCAAAAGGTGGAAGAGAAGAGAATGCTTCGGTGGATGTATGGGTGTACCAGAAAAGATAGGATTAAAAATAAGGTTAGTCGAGATAAGATGGGAGTGGCCTCGGTGGAAGCCAAGATGAGGGCAGTGAGGTTGAGATAGTTTGGTCATGTGATAAGGAGGGGCGTAAATACCCCAGTACGGAGGTGGGCTAGGGATAGGTTCAAGAACGATAGAGGTAGACCAAAGAAATATTGGAGAGAGGTGATTATATAGAACATAGAGCAGCTCCAACTTATCGATGAAATGAACCTATATAGGAAGTTGTGGAGGAGGTGGATTAGGGTAGAAGGTTAGGATGAGTTTAGGATGTTGCTTATTTTGTTTTACTATTTAGTGTATCTTGTATATGTTATTATTTGATATGTTGATTTCTATGGTATTTTGTCCTTTGACTATTCCTTGTCTAGATTGTTTTATTTTGAGCATTGTTTTATTTTGAGCCGGGGGCCTTTTGAAAATAGCCTCTCTATCTCATTTTTGAGGTAGTAGTATGGAATACGTACACTTACCCTCCCTAAACCCCACTTGATGGGAATATACTGGGTATGTTGTTGTTGCTGTTGTAGTTGTTGTTGTATTCTCTTAAACTGAAGTAGGAGGAATTTTCAAGAATACGAATAGATTTATCATTACTCTTCCCTGAAACTCACTACCATGAGAAAATTCAAGATATACCTTAGTTCATGATCTCCCCCTTAGATCAAAGATCAGTATCCTAGACTTGCGGACATATCCTTCCATCAACTCTATAAGCACAACATTCAGCACACTGGGGGTATCACTATGCACATGAATGGAAAACTCCCCTGCAACTTTTGAATGAAGACACTAAATTCTTTCTAGAACATCCCCTTCAGGGATACTAATCTTAACTTCCTCTAAGCTCCAAAGTCATTTTCTTATAACTAAAATTTTCATGGGCATAGACATCTATGTTTCTAAACACATAACACTCTATTTTCAACTCCTTAGGCTGCATTTGTTTTTTTTAGGATTTAGACATCTGAATCTGAAAGTACGTCTGAATGATTAAGATGTTGTCTCTAGATCTAAAAACTGAATGGTTAAGACTATTTGTTTTTCAATATCTAAATATGCAAAAAATTATTTGTATATATAATAAAATAAAAAATACAATTCAAATAAAAAACTAATTGTATATCAGAAAAGTATGTCATTTAATAAACAAAATTATATTATTTAATTAGAAAAGATATTTATGTTTGTTAGTTATAGTGGAGATGGTTTATAATGGTGGTTGCGCTGACAATGATTGATGTTAGTGATTTGTAATATTAGTGGTGATAGTTGTGATGGTTGGTATTATAGTGATGTTATGATGGTGGTGGTTGATAGTGGTGGTGGTGGTGGTTATGATGTGACGTTGCTTGATGTTAGTAGTTGAAGGTGTTGATTGTGATGGCTGAAAAATGAATGCATGATGGTTGACGATGTGTTGGTGCTAGTTAGAGATGTTGTTAGTTGTGATGGTGGACATGGTTGTTAGTAGAGATAAATTATAGCAATGATAGTGATTGAAGTGATAGTAGAGGTAGCGTTACTAGTGGCAATGGTGGTGATCGCCGAATAATGTATGGAGGTTGTGATGTATTAATGGTCACAATTAGTGGTGGTGCTAGTTGTGATAGATGAGTTGGTCGATAGTAGGGATTGACCAGGAATGGTTGATGATGGTGGTCCTGTTGACAGCGGTGGTATTGGTAAATATAATTAGAATAACAGAGGTAGTAAGTGTGGTAGCGATTGACAATAGTGGTTGGTAGCGATATTTGTTATCGATGATGGTTGTGATGGTGGAGGTGGTTGGTGGTTGACAATGATAGTGGTGGTAGAGGTGGTGACTGATGATTATGAATAGAGTGGTGGTGAATATTATCCAACACCAGAATACCTCTTCAGACCTATTAAGACTTGATTCTAGATCTGAATGATTAAGAATCTTAATAAAAAAACAAATGCACTTAATGGTCTGAAGTCTGAACCATTCAGATTCAGAGCTCCATTAAGTGCAAATAAATGAGACCTTAGAATACTAGCATTACACCTTCGATATCATAACCTCATAATTTAACAAAATTTTAAAACTATATCAAGAGTTCACATAGTCTATTTATTTCTTCCTCAATCCAGCTCTAAAGAACACTATATAACAACTCCCTATAATTCTCCATACTAATAAATTTAAGAACATGAATTAGGTATACATGACACTTATAACTCAAGAACGAGTACACTTTATTCTTATAACTTAAGGCCCTATCCATCTAATGATTTAGCCACAATTTCTAGTTCAATACTGGACCTCATGCATATATCACAATTACTCACTCCAATATTTCGTAAGTCATCAACCTAAGCTCTTTCATATATTATATCAAGCCTACTAATTCACTCTCACAAATATTGCATCACAATTCTTGAGTTACCATTTTTATCACCACAATAAACATCTAAAGTCCAAACTTAGTGTCTAGAAACAATCATGTACCAACAATGAAGTATTCCACATAATATACTAGTACATAAATTAGAGAAACCAACCTAAATTCCTTATTTAACTTAACTACGGCCCACGATCACATTCTTCTTCACAACGTTACTACTACAGCGTAATATTCATTACAGGTTTTCTCACATACTATTCTAGTTTACAACTAATAGAAAAAAAGTCAATGGGTATATCCACATAATAAGGATAGTCAATCTTAATATTATAACCTAACCCATTATGGTGTATAGAACATTTACCTCCATCACATCTCATCCATTTACCCATGCATACATCCCAACTACCTTCAAGATTCTACAAACACCATGAGTCTCCTTTTCTAAGATCTTCCCAAGTGAACGCTAAATTTATAAATTATTTGACAATTTACCCTTCCATTTACAACCTATGATTAATTTTACTACTACAATACCTATCCATCCTGAGATTCTTCCTTATTTCATATAAATTCTAAATAATCATAACTAATCACTTCCTCTACTAACTTCCAAAAAATCTACAAATCTTTCTACAATCATAGCCAATCACCATAAGAGAATAACCCGCTTTAATCACTCAAGATTACACGAATACAACTATCCCTTTTAACTAAAAAGTTCCCCTCACTCTGACTTTTAAACAAATGACTTCATATCAATAACCTCAAGATCATCTTACTACTCATAGGTTATAACACTCTAATTTATACTACCACTAGGGTAGAAATACTATCCCAATATTTAGATATGTATACATCCCCTTAAGCGAGATGTCTGCAATAAAGTTTTTGAAAGGGACAAATTACATATCTTACCTCGAGTTGAAAAACATGATTCATGAATATAGAGATATATAATTGAATCAACACACTTTGATGTACTAATGGACTCTTTTCAAGTCCTTGGGCTGTTTCATAACTTTTGATGACTCATTCAAAAAAGACCACACTATTAGGAAGCTAAGCCATTGCACTTGTATCACCTCGATAATGACACATAGCCAACAAAATTAGAAAAAGGGAGGAATTTGGGTAACTTTTATATGGATAAAACAATTGCATGATATAAAGTATGAAAGAATGAGAAGCATTTCCTAAATGCCTCATAGCTTCCCTTATAAATGTAGCACGCTACACACTCATAAAAGGGACTACTCGATATGGATTTATGGACACCCAAAGACCCTGTATCGTGCTTTGATACTAAGCTTGTCACAACCAAAACCAAAGCCTGGCAGTGACAGGCATCTTAAGCCAATCGAGGTTGGAGACAATCCCCTTAACCTTACCTCAAGAAAGGAATCATAATAAATAGCAAAATCCAACCAAAATAATAAGAGTGAATATAAATGAAGAAAAGAGTTTGAGAGCCAAAACAAAAATACAATAACATCCTAATACTTTCCACAAAATCCTCTAAACCAAAGAATAATAACTAAGTCAGGACATGCCCCCAACTATAACAAAGGAAATCCCAAAAGTACTGAAATAATGATTGAAATATAAGCGAGGGTCCAGGACTTTCGAATGATGGAAGGTCACCACTTCATAGTCGGTCAATAGGGATACTGAACCACCTAACACTGTATAGGGTCACAAGAAAAGATATTAGAACCTATATCATGAAATGATATAGTATCTGAGGATGGTTAATCACGCCCAAGCGCACACGCAAGTGTACATGGTTTACCAAGTAATATAGTGGCCTTCAAGAAAGCCGAATATCGATCCCACAGAGACAAGATTTGGCAATAATTTAATTTCAGTTCATAGTTTAGATTAAATTGATGCAAGCTTAACCAAAAAAGAGAGTTTGTAGTTTATAATTGCAAGAAAATAAACAAAATATAAGTAAAGATCTAAAGACAATCAATAGGAGAAAGCCTAGGGTTGAAGCACTTTGAACAATCATATTACATCTTGAAATTCATTTGTTAATCTACTTATCGTGGTTGTTGATTCATAGGTTTTATTATATGATTATGATTTTCCAACCTCTAATCGTTTACCTAAGTTGAACCTTACACCTACATCGTTGAGCGGGGATGTAGTGATTCACTTAAGTCCTTTACAAATATCATCCTACATATTAATCAAGTATGGTATCTATGTACATCCCTGTCCTAGATACTAATTTGAATATCTTATTTCATAAATAAAAACAAACCATACTCTTCTTATTCCCATGTTCTCTCTCCCTATTCCCTCTCCCAAATTCATAAGGTCGATAATAGATGTATTCTACGGGTTATCAATCCATAAAATAGTTATAACAAGAATAAGCAAACAACCAACAGTAATAAGAAAATCAAATGAATTCAATTCAAAACTATAATACTCATGTTCTTGGCTTCCATCCCAGAAAGAGGGCGTTTAGCCATGCATAGTCATAAGCATAATCACAAGATTGTAATTAACGGCTAAAAATATATGTGAACTAAATGAAATTAATAAAAAACTAATTATGAAGTTATAGCAGCCCCTTGATCTCTAAAATATGTAAAAATATATGTAAAAACGTGATATAACATGTATATATAGCATAAGGGTAAGCCAAGTCCGTGTTGGAGTCCAATTAGAGTGAAATGCCTAGGTGTGGAGTGGAGCATGCATTGAACCCTCCATTGTTGTGGAATGGAGCGTGATACACACCCTTTATTGTGCAGAAGACAAGGTGTGGAGTGGAGCATGTGTCACACCCTCCATATATATGGAATGGAGCATGCACCGCACCCTTTATTGCACAGCAGCCCGGGGTGGAGTGGAGCATGCTCCGCACACTGTATTGCACCGGAATGGAGAATGCGTAGCCTGATAATAGCATGATGCTACTGGAATTTCATATTCAAATATTTTCTAAGGCATTCTACCCCTGAAATAGAGCATGCGGCGCACGCTAATCGCATGCCTTCACTGGAATTAGTTCTCTGAATTTTTGTTAAGTGTTGGCCCTTCCTTCTTTCATCCCTTGTCTTGTGGCATCTTTCCCATGATTTTCAAGATTATTTACCATCAAAATATCATCATATTCAGATGAAAAATCAACCTTAATCATCATACCACAATAATTAACAAGAGAACACAACACTACATCCATTACGACGAATCAAACAAGCGCTAAGCTAAGCTAGTTTGTATTGATCTTTCACTTATTGTTCCAAGTATACACTCATTTAAATTGAACTTTAATCACTCCCAAAAATTTATTCCACTCATAATAACACATAAAAACCATTTGGAACACTTTATACATAATAGAATCCACCGGAATCAACTAAACAAACACCTAGCTCAAGCTAGTAACGCTAGTTTTTCGGGTTGAATTCTAATTGAATCTTTTATGCACAAACTTATTTGGAATTCACATAAAACCTTATGAACACATTATTTAACACTTTGTTACACATTATATCATTATTAACCAATATATCACATGAGTTATCCCCAAAACAAGGCTAAAAAGGCCAGAATAGTGATGCTAGAATGCATAAATACACCCAACATCACCACCCCACACTTAAAACCTTGTTCATCCTTGAACAACTCTTCACTCTTAAGTATCATGAGCTGAAGATTCTACACTTGTACTAAATGCAAGACACTCAAGATAGTACTATAATGTCTACAAAGAATGCAAGTTACTATGCAAAGCATGTTATTTACACAATTGAAAGCTCATGAACACTACTTCAAAACATCCTAGCCTCAAGAATTCACACACCTAGTTGGAAAAATCATGCTTATTATTCAATAAAGGGCAGCATACAAGTCACCCACATTCATCAAACATATGCCTTTTATAACAAGAGAGTTACCCATAATCATTCACAATAATGCAATTTATAGCATGATGGGTACAAGAATCAAATTACGCTCACTCTCACAACGAATTCACGATTTACACACAATGTACTATAAGATTTCCCTTAGTGTAATGATCCACTAATAGTTGAATGTTAAACTTAGGATCAATTAGGTCTTTTTTGGGTAGTAATGTAGGCTAACGGATGGGTAGGAACTATTTAGGACTAGTGAAAAACCTCTCAAAGTGATTTAATACACTATATTAAACATTTAAAACCACTCTCCAACAACCAAATTTCACCTTTTCATCTTGCCATACCTTTTGTTTTTGCCCCATCTCTTTTAAGCATTTTCATAAACACTTGGTGGACGCATAGTTTACTACCACAAGAATCAATTTTTCTCATTCTTTCTATGTTGGTAATATGTCTAACATCATTTATATTACATCAATCTACCACACATTAATTATGCACCAATAACATTACCTTGGGGCATCAATTTCACCTTTTTTTTTCTTCTTCAATTTCTCAACTCTTTACTTATTCAATTTTTCATTAAAGAACTTAGGAGCTTTTTGGATCAAATTAAGGTATATCAAAGAAGGGATTAGGCTACTTATGAGGTTTCCAAAGAAAAAGCTAAAGGCTCAATGGGGGTTAACTAAGATAATGCACAAAGGTAGGTAAAAGAAGGTATAAAACAAGGCTATCAAAGAAATGCCTATATCATATCCTACACCCACATTCTTCATTTTGCTTCACACACATACCAGGCAAGTTCTAGAGATCATATGCAAAAAGGAATATTCAAAAAAATTCTCATACACACATAGCACATGCTCAACTGAATAGGATCATTATATACTCCCAACCACACAATATCATAAATTCAAAATTAAGCCAACAAGTACACAAGTCACAAACATGAGCCTAAGAGTCTCAAAAATTATAATTCACTAAATTAACATGCTCTTACAAACAAACCCACTTGCATCATGTAATAAAAAATAGCACAAATCAATAATATCGCACTTATTCCTAACCTAAAAAAAATTAAATTGATTGAGCCAAATTTTTGGAATTTCCCCATCCCACACTTAAAAATCTACTTTGTCTCCAAAGTGAATTTAAAAGTAAAAGATAGAAAGGCTCCCTAAGGCCTCTAGGCCTAGCTAGTAGCATCTTTTTGCATAAATGGGATCCAAGGAACCCCATACTCAGTCTTTGCCATGCTCCTTAGCTCAAGTTTATGGTACTCAAACTTCCCATCAACCTATGACTCAACCAAAAACAAATATTACATGAAATAAAAACTAAAAAAAGTTTTAAAAAAAATACCTAAACTTGGGTTGCCTTCCAACAAACGCCTAGTTTAGTGTTGTGGCACGATCCAACTCAACTTAACCATATTTTTTCACCATTTTACTCCCTTTTGGGAGCCATTTTTTCATTCGTTTCACGCTTCTTTTAACTTTTAACATGTTGGGAATTGGTTGTTTCATCTTAGGTAGCTCAATTAGGTAGTTGAAAGAGGTCTTTAATGGCTTAGACACCCCATACTCATCCCTTTCAAACACATTGATTATGCATAAATCTTTATATAAGGGATTTTTAATGGTGTCCTTGTAAACATCAAATACCACCTCTTCATCATCTATCCTTATCTTGAGCGTGCCTTCTCTAACATCAATCAAAGCCCCTCTGGTCACTAAGAATGGGTGTCCTAAGATAATTGGTACTTGTTCATCTGCCACAAAATCAAGAACAAAAAAGTCAGCAGGAATAACAAATTTATCCACCTTTATGAGGATATCCTCAATGATTCCTTTTGAATATGCCATGGAACCGTCTGTTACCTGCAAAATCATAGTGGTCGATCTAGGCTTTTATAAGCCCATTTTTTCAAATAGAGATAGGGGAATCAAATTTATACTTTCCCTAAATCACTCGATGCATGGATCTCTTTACTCCCAATTCGAATGGAAATATCAAACTTCCCCTTATCTTCCAATTTCTTGGGGATCTTTTGTGTCATCACTGCACTACACTCTTCAGTGAGTGTTATTGCTCCCACATCTTGCAATTTTACCTTTTTCGCCACCACATCCCTCAAGTACTTTACATACTTAGGCATACTCTGCAAAATATCTAGCAAAGGTTAATTAATATGCAACTCTTTGAATGTGTCAATGTACTTGTTGAACAATGCATCCTCCTTCATTTTTATGTACTTTTAAGGGAAGGGAAATTGCAGCGTCTTCTTCTTCTCTGGTTCAACAACTTTTTCCTTCAATTGCTCAGACTTTCTTGAAATTTCAGCAACTCTATCATTTACCTGTTGGGTCACCACATCAATATCTACATCCTTTGTAGCCATGAGAGGTTCTTCTTGAAGCTCTTTACCACTCCACAAAGTAATTGCCATGACTTTCTTGGGATTTTCTGTATCAGTGGGCAAACCCCCTTGTCGTCTAGTATTTAGCGCTTGTTGTATCTTCCCAACCTGCAGCTCTAAATTTCTCTAGGCCACTTTTTGACTCTATAATTCCTCCTTTTAACTGTTCAAATTTGCAATCAATTATCTTTGACCAACTAAGATTTGCTTAAACATCTCTTCCGTGTTTCTCGTAGACTAATTCGATCGGGCTTGTGGCTGTGAGGCATTCTATGATGATTAGGTGGCTGAGTTTGCCACTTCATGTTGTAGGCATTATCATAATTTGGCCTTTGAGCATTACCTACACACATCACAGATTTTAGATTTGACGCACACATAGCCGTTACATGACCATTATTTCTGCATACCTCACACCAACCTACAACTTGTTGGATAGCATTGATTGTGGCTGAAGATTGTGTTGCTCCCAATTTTATGATGCTGAATGATGTGTTGATTAAATTTTGTATTTCAGAAACCTGAGCTGATAGGGCTGTGAATTGGTCCACCCCCAACACACCCACAATTCTTTTCGTGGCACTTTTAGAATCTGAATTCCACTCTAGATTTTCTTGTGCTATGTGGTTCAACAATGTATACAGTTCATCATAAGTTAGATCCAACGCTTGACCACCTGCAGCTGAATCTAGCAAAATCTTTGTATTGTGATTAAGAGCTTTTACAAAAGTATGAGCAAGTACCTCATTAGACTGTTGGTGATGTGGACAATATCGAAGAAGATCCCTGAAGCATTCCCAAGCATGATAGAGGTTTTTATCAGGCTTCATTTAAAGCTCACTATCTCACTGCAAAGTCTCCCAGTCTTGCCTGATGGAAAGAATCTGATGAGGAACTTTCAGGCTAAGTCATCCCCTGATGTGATTAAATTGGTCGGCTCCACATTCAACTACCTTTTATCTTCTCCCAAAAGTGAATAGGTAAATAGTGTTAGTCTCATATAATTTGTACTTACCCCAGTCAGAGTGAATGTATCTATAGGCTCAGTAAAATTCGGTAAGAGGACTTGTGGATCCTTATGTGAAATCCCTGCAAACTGCCCACTGCTAATAAGAATTTGTACCATGTTGTGTTTCAACTCGAAATCCCCCCGCTTTCGGTCTTTGAATTGGGGAAGTCAAGTTTGTTGGAAGTGGGACTGACACATCTCGAACTTTCCTACCAGTTGCTTGTTGTTCAGCTATAGGAACAATGTTCTCTTGGTCTTCTTGGATTTGCGGAATTCTGGGGAGAAAGATTGTTTTTCTCCTTTGTTGATGGTAAAGTTGCTTGGGTTTCGGGCTTGGTTCTACCAACTCCCGATCCCTTGCTAGCTTATAAACTTAGAAACTTGTCTCCTGCAAACACAAATACAAGACCAAGCATAAAATCATCAAATAAATATAAAAATAAAAATAATTGCCAAATAACAAGTCCCCAGCAAATGAGTCAAAAACTTGATCACACCCAAGCGCACACGCAAGTGTACGAGGTCTACCAAGTAATATAGTGGCCTTTAAGAAAGCCGAATATCGATCCCACAGAGACATGATTTGGCAACGATTTAATTTTAGTTCACAATTAGATTTAATTGATGCAAGCGTAACCAAAAAGAGAGTTTGTAGTTTATAATTGCAAGAAAATAAACAAAACATAAGTAAAGATCTAAAGACAATCAATAGGAGAAAGCCCAGAGTTGAAGCACTTTGAACAATCATATTACGTCATGAACTTCATTTGTTAATCTACTTATCGTGGTTGTTGATTCGTAGGGTTTATGTCATGATTACAATTTCCCAACCTCTAATCATTTACCTAAGTTGAACCTTACACCTACATTATTGAGCGGGGATGTAATGATTCACTTAAGTTCATTACAAATATCATCCTACATATTAATCAAGTATTGTATCTAAGTACATCCTTGTCCTAGATACTAATTTGAATTTCATATTTCACAAAGAAAAACAAACCTTACTCTGCTTATTCCCATGTTCTCTCTCCCTATTCCCTCTCCCGAGTTCACAAAGCCGACAATAGATGTATTCTATGAGTGATCAATCCATAAAGTGTTGGCCATTCCTCCTTTTATCCCTTGTTTTGTAGCATATTTCCCATGATCTCTAAGCTTATTTACCGTCAAAATATCATCATATTCATATGCAAAAGAATCTTACACCATCACACCACACGAATTAAGAAGAGAAACAACACTACATCCACTACGACGAATCAAACAAGCGCTAAGCTAAGCTTGTTTGCATTGATCTTTCACTTATTGTTCCAAATATACACTCAATTAAATTGAACTTTAATCACTCCCAACAAGTTATTCCACTCATAATAACACATAAAAAACATTTGGAACACTTTATACACAATAGAATCCACCGGAATTAACTAAACATACACCTAGCTCAAGCTAGTGACGCTAGTTTTCCAGGTTAAATTCTAATTGAATGTTTTATGCAAAAACTTGTTTGGAATTCACTTAAAACCTTATGAACACATGCTTTAAAACTTTGTTACACATTTACATCATTATCAACCCATACATCACATGAATTATCCTCAAAACAAGGCTAAAAAGGCTAGAATATTGATGCTAGAATTCATAAATACATCCAACATTAATGGTCAGTACGGTGAGTACATGCATGCAACCCCAAAAAAGGGAGAATAAATGCATTTACCAAAAAATTCAGTCATAAACCACATGCACGACACTTATTCATATATATATATAGGATTTTGGGATAGGGATAAGGGTCATGTAACATGATAGTTTAAAATATTGTCCTAAACTATGTAACCCGTATTGATATTCCAAGTATCCACGAGCTATGAGGGTTCATCTTCCCCTATCAAAAGGGCCCTAGTCCATGTTAGTCGCATGTACTGAGGAATGGCTAAAGACACGAATGCGATGGCTATCCAAAATATACTATGTATCTAGACACAATGGTCATATAGACTTCCAACATCGACAAACGTGGCTTCCAGTATTGGTCCCTCGGGGACTACACCTTCTTGGTGAGCTACATAATTCCCTTTAAGCCCAAATTAAAATAATTTGCACATAAATCAACTATTAATCATGGAGTCTTTTATTAAGGCATTTTCCAACTTGGTATCATCAAACCAATAAGCATGCAAGCTATTCCAATTGTGCCAGACCAAAATTATGTAGCTATTAGACTCCAAATTTCCTTAAAAGGCAAAAAACCACAGCCACCAAGGGTATTTCAAAGTCATAACTACCAAGGGCATTTCAGAATCATGTCGAATTATTGTTCCAAACCAGAATTTATAGTGTGAGTTGAGGTTAATATCATTACCATGTCAAAATTATCAACTTTGTGAAACCCAAGTCACCAAATTCCACCAATGTAACAATGCATAATTTCAGTTCAAATCTATCATTTAAAGAATAAATAACTCATTAAAATAATAAAAAAATACTATGCCAGTGTTAACAAGAAAAATCCCTCAACCCTAGATAATTAAATCATTCTAAAACACAAAAATACCATGTAAATAATGCAATAATACCATAATTAAAGTAAGTGTACAACATGCCTTTTTGACGGAAGAAATTTGGGAAAAGCTTGAATCCTTAACTTTAAAGCTTGAAACCTAGATTGAAATTGATATGAACACTTATATTAATTTCACATACCCTAGATAATGAAATTGGTGAGAAAACATTAAGAAGAACTTGAATTTGAGGCCTCGGGAGCTTAAATTTTGGTAAAGAACCCTTATTTGGTGTTATTGAGTATTTGGGAGCAGAGGAATTGTGTATTTGGGTTATGGAATAAGGAAAATAACATTAGTATTAGTTATAGGATGATTTAGGGCATAAATAACCAGTTTTCCATAAAAAAAACTAAAGAAAAACATGTGTCATAGCATCTCTGGGAATATGGGCGTGCGACGCCCTTAATATAGAGAATATAGGGCATGCCATACTCTTATCGCGAAGCACAAAGTGCGTGACACACCCTTATAGTGAACCCTCATTGGTTCGGTCATAAATATACTAATAACATTTCACTCGAGTTTCGTTTTCTAAGTTGACCCTGGTAGGATCAAATACCAAAATTCAGTCGATAACAGAAGTTCTTAACACAACTTTGCTCTAAGTGTTTCCTATGGACATTCTTCACATCAAAAGAACTTTACAAACTAGAAAAAGATCACGACCCTTATATTTACATGGAAATAATTAGGTTTGGATTTATACATATAGGAATGACTGTTTAAATTCTCGCCCAAAAATGTGGGGTGTTACCAAAATATCTCCTAGATGCAATCGCCTTAGAACCCGAGCAAAATAAATACTGGATCCTTAACAAAAGACACCCTCTTATATAACTACACTATTTCCCAATGAATAACATGAGATTCATCCAGTTTATAATGCCGGCACATGGAAACATGAAAAATGGATGAATGGCTGAAAAATCTGAGGGCAATGCTTACTCATAGGCTACATCCCTAATAGCCTGAAGGATATCAAATGGCTAAATGTACCTGGGGCTAATCTTTCCCCTATTCCCTAATAATCATGCCTTTCATGGGCAAAACATGAAGGATAACTCAATCACCCATACTAAATATCAAGGCACGAAGCCTACGATCTGCATAGAACTTCTGCGTACTTTGAGCCACTCAAAGTATATCTTGAATGACCTAAACTCTATCAGAAGAATCACAAAGAAAGTCCATACCTCAGATCTAATCTTAGAAACCTCATACCAACCTATCGGAGAGAAAAATTGCCTACCATATAATGCCTTGAAAGGTGTTGTCTCAATACTGAAATTACATCTATTATTATATCCAAACTCTGCCAATGATAAATGTTTCTCCTACTAACCTCCAAAGTCCATAACACAAAAGCAAAGCACATCCTCCAAAACTAGAATAGTCCGCTCCAACTGACTATTGATCTGGGGGTAAAATGGTGCTAAGATCGACCCAAGTATCCAACTCTTCCTGAATTGCCACCCAAAAGTGAGAAATGAACACTGAACATCTATCTGAGTCAATAGACATTGGTACACCATAGAGACGAACTATTTCACAAAGATAGATACGGGCAACCTCTTAACACTGAAGAAAATCTGAATAGGGATAAAATAAGAAAATTTGGTCTATCAATCTATGATGACCCATACATTGTTAAAACCATGAGAAGTACAAGGAAACCAAGTCACATAGTCTATAGTGATCCGTACTTATTTCAACTTGAGAATGGAAAACCTCTGAAGCAAACTACCAGGTGCCAAATGCTCGACCTTTACCTACTGACAATATAGGCAACAACCTACAAAATCCTCTACATACTTCCTCATACCACCCCACTAGTTGTGTTGTCCCAAATTATGATATATCTTTGTCACTCCTAGATGAATAAAGTTCCTATAACAATAGGCCTCCTCCAAAATCAGTCTCACCCAATTAACCTACCCTCAACACACAAAATCAGCCTTTAATCATTAAAACACCATTAGAGTCAAGTGAGGCTTCCTTATCCTCACTACTCAACACCTTATCCTGTATTACTCTCAAACTAGCATCATCAAACTAATGATCCTAAATCTATTCTATCAAACAAGATTTAGCCTCCACAATTACCAAAACACATACAGGTGTCGAAATATCAAGCCTAACTATGTGGTTATCCAAAGACTTAATCTCTAAGGATAAAGGCCTCTCCTTGGTCTAGATAAGCTAAGCTACCCATACTATTCAAATTTTAGCTTAAGGCATCTGCAACCACATTAGTCTTACCCGGATGATAGTGAATAGAAAGATCATAATCCTTAAGTAACTCTAGCCAACAAAGCTGCCTTATATTAAGATCTATCTGGGTGAAGTACCAAAGGCTACGATGATCCAATAAGATCTCACAATTTACTCCATACAAATAGTGCCTCCACAACTTCAAAGAAAATACAACCATGCACAAACCCAAATTATGGTTAGGGTAATTCATCTCTTGGGGCTTCAATTGAAGAGAAACATATATAATCACCTTACTCTCCTACATCAACATAACACCTAACCCAACAATAGAAGCATCAGAAAGATAGTAAATACCATGCCCTCCTTGGGCAAAGTCAAGGTAGGAGCTAATATCAACAAGTCCTTGAGATTTTGAAAGCTTACCTCACAAGCATCGTATCATTGAAAGAAAATATTTTCATGTGCCAACTTGGTCAACGGAGCTACAATAGATTAAAAAAATCCTCATCAAAGAACTGATAGGATCTCCTTAAACTAATAAGACTCGTAATCTGGGTAGAAGAAGTAGGCCTATCCTAATCACAAACCACTACAATCTTGGTTGGATAAACCATGATACCATTCTTTGTCACAAAATAACCCAAGTAAGAGACAGACTCTAACCAAAACTCGTACTTGGAGAACTTAGCATATAGCTTCTCATATTTTAATCTCTAAAGTACAATACATAAATGCTCCTGATGATCGACCTCATTCTTGGAGTAAACCAAGATATCATCTATAAATACAATGACAAAAGATTTGAGATAAGGTTAAATACCCAATTCATCAACTATATAAATACGAAAAGGGCATTAGTCAATCCAAAGGACATGACAAAAAACTCATAATGAAAGTATCAAGTTTAAAAAGCTATTTTTTATATATCCAAGGCTCTAATCCTCAACTGGTGATACTCACACCTTAAATAAATTTTCAAAAACACTGAAGCTGATCAAACAAATCATTGATATAAGGAAGAGGATACTTATTATTAGCCATCACCTTGTCCAACTGATGAACTATAGTTTCATGGCACTTTCGATAGTTAAAACTAGGAAATATGCTAGTACTTAGGTACTTTTATATAGAAATAATGTGTTTTGTTCAGTTTTGCAAAGAAATAGGGTCAAAAGAGAGTATAATAGGACAAGGAAAAGAAAGGCACCAAATAGTAGTCTTTTACTTAGAGAATGAGTCATTGGGTGACATAAAGACTTATCATGCAAGTCGTTGCAAGACAAGTGAATATACGGAGAGTGAATGTACATACTGATTACTACTCATAGGGTCATACTATGGGTTATAATAAGAGGCATTCTGAGCAAAAATGGAATGAAAGTCCTGAAGAATGCATTTGGATAGTAGTGGAATCAAAAGTCGATGATGAGTCAAAGGGTCAGGCTACGACTCATAGTGATCCTCAAATTGAGCATATGAAAGCAAAGTTCTAAAGCTTAAAAATTTAGTTGGGGATCCTAGATTTATGGAACGACTCATCTAGTGACCTGGAAAGACATCACCAGCCATAAAGAGCCTAGGATATGAAGCTAAAAATGAGTCGTCAGTCCAAATGGTTGGTCTAAGGCATTGTCACTACTGACCTTTGGTAGCCTGTTTTATTTAGAAAAATAGTGATGTAACTACAAATACCACCTTTGTTATGTTAGTATTATTTTTACATACTTTATACACTTATTATATTATTTTGAGTTTTGAGATACACTTTCGATCTTGGAATTCTTGTTCTTGTTTTTTTAGGATTTGATATTAATTTAAGATTTTGGTTGTCATTCTTAATTATTTGCAAGATCACTTGTATGCTTTCATTTATAAATTCTATGTATGTCTTTATGATCATGAGTAGCTAAATCCCATGACTAGGTTGTGGAAACCCAGACGGACTAATAAAGCAAAGGAAGTGCAAAGTCATTCTCAATTGGTTTTCTTACATGTATTGTGATTTCTTTCATGTTGATTGCTTTATTTATGATTTCACATATTAGGAACCCACATGTAATCAATACTAACTCAAGAGAGAGTTTGAGATTAGGAAAAAGAGATTAAAACTGTAATTTAAAGCTACCAACCTTTATATAATTGACTTAAGATTGAGAGGAGATATTTAAACTGGGATCCAAAATAAGGGTTAGTAATGCTACACTCTGAGACCATGAGTAGATGAGTGAAATTTACCCAAACTAAAGTAAAGAGATGGTTAGGTGATACACAACTTATTTGATTTTGCATGCAAGACACCAATATAATTTGACAAGCATGATAAGTCTATGGAGTTAACAATTTAGGGGAAACACAATCCTAGTAATTGTATGATATTGATAACAATCCTACTTTTCCAAGAATCATTACTATTACGATTGTTCTTTAAAATACCACCATTTACTTTATGCAATTTCCAGCTATCTTAGCAATCTCATGATATATTTTTATCCTATTTCCTATGGGATCTACCCCAGCTACCAGGTGTGAGTTAGAAAGCTTTCAGACACTAGCTGTTCCTATTCTATCTTACAGGTAAAATACTTTATGGTTAGGGAACTACCTCATGGGTCTATTACCACTTAGAATAAGTTTACACAATAATTCTTGGACTAATTTTTCCCACCTTCTAGAAAGCTGCAATTGAAGGATGAGATTTATGATTTTATATAGTTACATTAAGAGGTATTATAAGAGACATAATTACGGTTCAAGAAAAAGTTGATAAATGTTCCCAATCATTGAATTTCAGGTAGAAAATTATTGGAGATATTCTATAGAGCCTTGAACACTAATACCAAGGTTGTGGCTGACACTATTAAAGATGAAGCTTTCATGAGTCTACAATGGGATCGCGCCATAGAGATCTTAGTCCAAATTACTAAAACCAACCGAGGGTTGAATACTGATGATAGGCAAATTTACACGCCTATAGCATTAGATTTTGCCCATATTTTAGCTAAGTTTTGAGAACAAATTATATATTTCATGCACTTTTAGTACTTTTTCCTGTAAGTGAGCTAACGAACATGATTAGTAAAGTTTCAGGTATAAATGATGCAGAATTCAGCATTTTATGGATAACTTGATGCCAAAGAAAGCTTCACGAGGGGAGAAAAGGGAGTCTTGGACGCCTAAGGACCAAAAGTGATACATGGGAAGCCTGTCCCGGGCTAAAACAACAATTCTGAAGACTTTGGGGACTAGCAGTAATTTATTAGGATTAGGATAATGATACATTAACCTAGTACAATTGGGTTAAGTATTTCATTAGCTTAGTAGGATTTGGTTAAGTATTTCATTAGCTTAGTAGGAATAGGATATGGGTATTATAAATACCCTATTTGGCTAGAGATTTATATACATTCTTAAATATATACATTCTACTTCTAAGACATTCTTCTATCAATTACAACTTTTCTAACCCTTCCATTAATTCTACTTCTTATTCTTCTTCTATTCTTCTATTCTTAATTTTCGCAAAAAGAGAAACGTTACTTGCAAGAAATCACGCCTAACGCCTACCACACTTGTGCTACACGAAATTCTTATTATGGTATAATAACAATGTCAATTGTGATTTACTTCGCACTCAAGGGTAACTAAACTTCTCTGTTGGGGTTATGGAAGCCGAATGAGATACTATCTATTACTATGAGTTTGTGAGTTCGTGACACGTATGCTACTTATATCATGATTCTCTTCGTCTTAACCTAAATTCTTTGTGGTTGCAAACGCAAGAATACGCCAGTATAACATTTAACTTGTTCGAAAGAAAGGTTATCTGTCTGGAAAAGAGATAATGTCAAGGTAGTAGGGTCCCATCCCCTATTAAAAAGTTAGTGCCATAACTGGATTAACCTCTTGGAGAATTCGTACCGTTAGACATGTTTTAAGCTTGTAAGAGTTAAAGTGAAATAATCCTATAATAGGTCAAAAGACGCCTGAATTTACCATCAAATACAATTCTCTATAAGCACATGCATGTCGGAATTCAACACACTCATAGCCAATAGAGACGTAGAACTCAGAAGGTGGACATAACCCCAACTCCTCAATTCTCATTATTTACAACTTAATAACTATTCTTTCTTTTTACTTTGCTATTTTCAGTTTTTACTCTAATAATTTGGTTACACTTTACAACTCCCCCCTTTTTTACGAGACTTGCACTGAAAGTCTAGTAATCTTTGCTTACTTGTTGACCAAGCTATTCCCTGTGGGATCAATACCCAACCCAGTTGGGTTCTATATTTGACAACGACTGCTTTACACTCCTACGAGAGCTGTAGATTGAGCGTTATCAAATACCCAAGAGGCAAATAAAGGATTCGGTACTTATGCTATTGGTGCTTCTAGTGAGAAAAAAACCTTAGATGAGATGGTAGCTTAAGAGGTAGAGTAACTGAGGACCGGGATCGAATTACTTACTAAGAAATATGTATCCATGGGAGCAAAAAATGTAAATATTGTGGGTGATTTAGAAAAATCTCCTAGGTATATCGAGTCTGATTTTAAGGAGGACATAAAGTTCTTAGATAGAGAGATGAGGGTTTTTGAGCCAAGGGTCAAGGGATAAATCAGGATTCTTAGAACTTGAGGCAATGAAATCAATTTTGAAACTACTAAAGAGATATGTATAGGGACATGATCAGAGAGTGAGATGATGAATGAAGGATAAAGGATGATTATAAGTAGAATAGTGCTTTGTATATTCCATTGGGGAAGCGTGATAATGATTCAATATTGAAAGTAATGTTAAATAATTTTGTGAAGGGTTTAGAGATCCAAGAGAGTTGCCTTAAAGAGATTAAGACTGACATATTAAGCTTGACTCAGAAAGTAGAGTCGCATGCTACTACAATTAAGCAACTTGAATAGCAGGTTGGTTAGATGTCGACTATATGGAATCAAAATCAAACAGACACTCTTTTGAGTAATACCATTCATAGTCCAAAGATGACAACTGCTTCCTAGACATCATAACTCAGAGTGGTAAGGCTACTATTGATCCACCTATGCTTGTAGTTTATGAGGTAAAATAATACTATTGATGTTGATGATACACCCGAGGCAAAAATTAAGAAGTTGGAGACTAATGATGAGACATTACAAAAATCAATGGGTGTAAAAGCATGAGTTGGTAATGATAAGGGAAAGGATAAGAAGGCCAAACTAGTCTTGAAACCTATTCATTGACCTCCTTTATCTTTTCCTCAAAGGTTGAAGGGGAAAAGAAAGAAGGGAAATATCATAAATTTATGTTGATTTTGAAGGAATTATCCATGAATATCCCTCTTATGGAAGCATTAGAGAAGATTCCTGGCAATGAAAATTTCATGAAGGATTTAGTTATTAAGACACGAACAATGAATTTTAAGATCACTGATAATATGCACTACTGCAATTCAATTGCTTTACGATCTTTGGTTAAAAAGAAAGAGGATCCTGGGGCTTTTACTATTCCTTGCACTATTGGGTACCTAAGTTTTTAACGAGCATTATATGACTTGGAAGATAGTACTATTCTAATTTTGCTCATTCTATACAAGCAGTTGGGGTTACAGTCATCTAATCCAACATCTATGAAACTATTAATGGTTGATCACATTGTGAAGAAGATGGTTGGTATATTGTGTGATGTGTAAATAAAGGTAGCTTCATTCATTTTCCTAGATTATTTTGTGATTCTCCACTGTGAGGTATATTTTAACTTACCTATCATCTTAGGAAGGCTTTTCCTAGCCATAGGTAGGGCATTAGTTGATATGGAGATGGGATAGATAAAATTCAAGCTAATAATGAACATGCTACTTTTAATGTGTATCAGTCAATGAGGTAGATAAAAGATATGTGAGTGATGTCTGTGACTGACACCATAGATAAAGATGTATTGATTGCACCCATTAAGGAAAAACTTGGTGTCGAGGCATTGGCAGTAGTAATCATAAAATTGATAGCGGCGGTATTAATAAGTATGATGAGATGGTGAGCACACTTTTTGGTAAATATTCTTATTATTATGTGCCAAAAAATTTGATTCTTAATTTGAATAATAGAGCGATCCCACCATCCCGACCATTTATTGAGAGCCAACGATCTTGGAATTTAAGGCCCTCCCTTTTTATTTGCATTATGCATTCTTGGGAGCCAGTAATAGCTTATCGATTATCAATGTTTTAGATATAGTTGATACATAGGTTGAGGCCTTGATTTTAGTATTGCATAGGTTTAAACATGCTATTGGTTGGACTATTATAGATATTTTTATGATTTCATCTAAAATTTACTCATAAGATTTAGCTTAAATCAAAGTGTGTGCCTAGCATTGAGCATCAATATTGTCTGAATCATTCTATGTAAGAGGTAGTAAATAAAAAGATCACTAAGTGGTTAGATATAGGTGTGGTTTACCCTATTACCGACAGCAAGTGGGTGAACCCGATTCTGTGTGTGCCAAAGAAGAGTGGGATTTTTGTGGTCCCTATTGAGAAGAATGAGTTAGTCCCCATGAGAGCAGTCATATGATGGAGAGTTTGTATGGATTATCTAAAGCTGAATACTTTAATGTGGAAGGATCACTTTTCTATGCTATTCATGGACCAGATATTTGACCATCTTATAGGTAGAAGATGGTAATTTTTTATGGTTGTTTAGAGTACAATTAGTTTTATATTGCTCTCTAGGACCATTATTAAACCACTTTTACTTGTCCATATGGTACGTTTGCATTCAAGCGGATGTCTTTTGGTCTTTGTAATGCTTTCACCACCGTTCTACGTTCTATGATGTCTATCTTTTCTGATATGGTGGAGGATACTATAGAGGTCTTTATGGATGATTTATTAGTTGTGGGTGACTCATTTGATGACTTCTTAACCCATTCTGCTAATACACTTCAATGATGTGAGGAGTACAACTTGGTTCTAAATTGGGAGAAGTGTTACTTCATGGTTTAAGAGGGGATAGTTTTTGGGTATTAGATTTCAAAGAAGGGCATAAAGGTCGATATGGATAAAATTGAAGTGGTTGAAAAATTTTCTCCATCAATTTCTATGAAAGATATTCAAAGTTTTTTGGGTCATGCAGGGTTTTATAGGTGTTTTGTCAAGGACTTCTCTATGATTGAAAATCCATTGTTCAAGTTATTATAGAAGGAGATGAAGTTTGTGTTTGATGATGCTTGTCTCAAGGCCTTTGAGTGCCTGAAAGAAAGGTTGATTTCTGCTCCTTTCATTGTGTCTCTTGAATAGGCCCTTTCATTTGAGGTGATGTGTGACACCACTAGTGTGGACCTAGGAAATTTCCTAGGCCAAATATCCATGAAGATACTTTATTCTATTTATTATCCTAGTAAATCACTCAACCTCACACATAAAATTACATGATTACTGAACAAGAGTTTCTTGTGGTGGTGTTTGCTTTTGAGAAGTTTTAGTCTTATTTGATTGGTACCAAAGTCATCATGAATAATGATCTTGAAGCTCCTAGGTACCTTATAGAGAAGATGCTATGCCTGGATTGATTCGATAGGTACTATTATTGAAAGAGTTTGACTTTAAGGTTAAGGATCGAAAGGGCATAAAAAAAAGGTTGCAGACTATCTATCCCGCGTAGAAAATGAGGCAATTCTTAAACTAAGGGATGGGCTTGATATTGATGATCTTTTCCAGATGAGCGCATCTTGGCAGCATCATAAAAATTAACCCCCCAGTTTGTTGATTGCTCTAATTATTTAGCAAGTGACCTTATCCTAGAAAACATATTATTTCAGCAGTGAAAATGATTTATGCATATGGTATTGAAGCTCTATTGAGATAAGCCTTACTTTTTTTGAGTTTGTGCAGATGGTGTAATTTGGAGGTGTATTCCCAAAGTTGAGATGATGATCATACTGGAGGCCTGTCATTTATCTCCAGTTGGGAGTCACCACAGAGGTACTTATATGGCCCATAATATTCTACAGCATGGTTACTATTGTATGATGATTTATAAAGATGCACATGACTATGCTAGCGCTTGTGACCAATGTCAACAGTAGGGCAACATCTCACGGAAGCATGAGATCCCCATGACACCTATTGTTGACCTTGAGATGTTTGATGTGTGGTGTATTAATTTCTTGGGTCTATTTGTGAATTTGATGGCATTAATTACATTTCGGTGGCAGTCGACTAAGTGTCTAAGTAGGTGGAAGCAATTGCGCTTCCCAATAATAAGGTTTGAAGTGTCACAACGTTTTTAAGAAGATTATTTTCTCTCAGTTTGGTTCTCCATGTGTGATCATTAGTGATGGTGGGTCCTATTTCTGCAATAGTCTATTCAAGGACCCACCTGAGAAATATGGTATGAAACATAATGTGACAACACCTTACCATCCATAAACAAGTGGGTAGGTTGTAGTCTCTAATCATGAGATCAATTTTATTTTGGCAAAGATAATCTTTACCAACTGGACTGACTGATTGAGAAAGTTAGATAATGCACTTTGGGACTACCAGATAGATTACAAAACTCCTATAGGTGCCTCTCCTTATCAGCTTGTGTACGTCAAGTCATGCCACTTTCCAGTCGAACTTGAGCATAAGGCACTGTGGGTATTAAAGAAGCTGAATTTTGAGTGGAGTGATGTTGCACACTTGAGAATGGATAAGATAAATGAGCTCGATGAGTTTTGCCTTCGTGATTATGAAAGCTCATCCTTGTATAAGGAAAAGATAAAGCTATACCATGATAGTAACATGAGAAGAAGGGATTCTAACTCGGTGATATGGTCTTGCTGTATAATTCAAGGCTTCGCTTGCGTCCTAGAAAGTTGAAGTCTAGGTGGTCCAGACCATTCACCATAATTAGAGTTTTCCATGTAGTTTAGTTGAGCTAAAATGAGATGGTAATGCCTCATTCAGGGTGAACGGTCATCGTGTCAAGAATTATATGGGAAGAATGGAAGAATTGATAGTGTGTAATAATGTTAGCCTTGGAGATGTTTGAGTAGCCAAGGAAGTTGAGTTGTACCACAATGTTAAATCAGGCATTGCATGGGAGGCAACCCATGGGCTTGATAGTTAAGTCTTAGTACCCAACATAGCCATGCCGTGTCATGATGTTAATTCAATCACTTAATGAGAGGTTTTGTACTTAATTAAGTTATAGGGTAATCTTTATGTTCAATTCCAAGGATGAACTATGCAGGAGACTTAAAAAATCTGGTGCCTTAGTCCTAACGAGGGACTATACGAGCCATAAGAACACCCTATGACTTGTCACTAAACTCATCAGTGAGAGATAAAGCTTATGCAATTAGGTAAGTGGTCTCTAGAGTCCCTACCAATCTCAGAATGATTTGTAGTTTGTGACTACGACTCATCACCCTAAGTCGTAAGGACTGGGGATCCGTGTAAGTCATACTACATAGAGAGAGCTAATGATTCATAGTTTTATGAGTCATTGGAAGAGTCATGGTCAGTGTCAAATATCACAGATCTAATGGGATGACCCAACCCAACAACACATAATAAAAGGGAAATTAAAACCCCAAATAATCCCTTTTTCATTTTGAATGGGCGTAACCCCCTCTATCTCCTATAACCATTTCTCTCACTATAAATACACTTCTCATTCTCTTAAATCACCCCATTTAGATTTATAACTACTACTAAAGAAATTATAATTTTTATCTCATTAAGAACAAGGCTAAGTGAAGTAAAGAATCCAAGCATTTTTCTTTATTCAAAGTATGCTAATCTTCTTTGCTAAATCTTGGTCATGATATATAATTTAAATGTTGTTTGGGTGTCTTAATTAAAAATTGTTAAGGATTTAGACTAATTGCTAAAATTCATGAGAAACCATGGTATTCACATATAATCAGAGTAGAAATTAAGTGAAGGGATGATTTGAGGTGTGGATTTTGTGGAAGAAAAGGTCTAAAGGAGAAGTTTGAGTACCCTTGGAAATATAATTGAACACAGAGTATCCATAACTCTCTATGTTGATAGTTAGGATGGGCTACATTACGAATCGTAGGCTGACATAACGATTTATTGGGTGACTCACAGCAAGTGTCAACATAAGTTAGTTAAGGATGAATGTTTTCTGGTCACTCTATGAGTCATTGTCTTATCCTACGACTCTCTGCCTGACTCTTAGTGATTGGACATGCATGGCACTTGAAGGATTATTTTTTGGTCACCCAATGAGTCACCAATGTGTCGGTGAGTGACACCATGACTCATTGGGTTCATACCTAGGTTCACCAGTACCCCCTCCCTATAGGACATCACACCCTACAATGGTCAAAATAATTTGTAGCCTTTGGCAATGAGTCATAGCCTGGCTCATAGGGTGCCCAACCCGTGCTAAAATTGTTTAGTTTTTTCCTACTTTTTTCCCTAATTCTTACCGTGTCAAGTGATAATATTCTTTCATTAGGTAAATCAATACCAAATATTGATACCACTAAAGGGGGGAACGCATACCTAAAAAAAGCAAGCTCATCCCACCCATTAAATTAGGGATAAGCCAGCTAATAATAAATCCAGTGGTTTCGTGGAAGAATATCCCACTATAGAACTAATGGAACCAAGGAGCTGCTTACCTCAGGGATAGAAGTCAAAGCCCAGGATAAAGAATCTAAGACAATCATCACCATACTCCTTTCCCCAATCTAAAGAAGGAGAGGAGTCAGAGTCAGGCCCTAAAGGGGTGAAGAAGGAGAAGAAAATGTCTCCAAAAGCACAGAAAATGCTGCATTTATTAGTGAATCAGTAAGTGAAGGTATTGCTTCTGGTTCTAAAGATGTCAAGGGTAGTGAGAAGGAAGAATCAAGTGATAGTGCACCAGTGGAGATTCCTTCTCCACCATAGGTCGAGAACCCATGATAGTTTAATCTAGCCCCCATGCCTATTGTCGATCATAGGAGTACCCAGGGATGTAGGAGTTATTTGACCGGGACATTGCCATTGTACCAAGAACATAGAAATAAAAGAGAGAGTTCTATCTTGAACCTAAATTGCCAACTAGTAACATGCCTGAGATAGTTGAGTTTGAGATCTAGCTTAAAAAGTATCATTTAAAGTAGATGATGAGATCCTCAGGTAGATACCATATCTTATTTGGGAATTTTATGTCGTATATCAAATGGAGCTGAAGAAGATGGATCCACAAAGTTTATTATAGAATGGAGGTGATTTATTCATTCCTTCATAATTTGGGGTGTCCAGGTTAATATTTATATGCAAACCATTTCTTGATTATTAAATGGATCAGAGTTTGAGCTTCCCACTGACATTTCTAAGATTGATCACCGAATTGAGGAAATGGAAAAGGTAAACACTAAGTAGAGCAGAACTAAAGATAATTTTATGCACTTGAGGTGTATAATAGGCATCATTGCTACTGCACAAGATAATGTACCCTGGGTTATAGGTCTATGTACATAAATCACAAAGGTAAGTTTGAGTATTACTGCTAAGGCTAAGTGGACATCGGTTTGGCATAAGTTGAGCCCAACTATGGGAGATAAAATTTTGAGCCTTAACAGGTCTACTTTGGTGACTGCATTATGGAAGGCTATGAAATCAACATATCTAAGATTATTACATGGGAGATATGTGACAGAGTTCTTAGTACAAAAACCAACCTTGCTTTCTTGTTCCTACTGACTCAAATATGCTTGGATGAGTGGGTAACTGTGCTTTCAGATGTTAATTATTTTATAATGGTCCATTAGACCACAAACTTGGGTTTGATTCGGGGCTACGCCAACCCTATTTCTAAGGCCAAGGTGGGTGCAATGCTATTACAAACATATTTTTAGTCTAGCATGCACTTGGACATCGACACTTTGAGTGTTTTTTTTACCTTGGAGACACTACAGCTAAGAGTGCATGATTGAGTCATAGGAGTCTATCAATGTAGTAGGGCCCACTCACCCTAGGGTCCTACAAGCCCCAACTACTCCTTTCTTGAGAGCATCTACTTCACGTCCACCTTAAGCTAGATATGTTTTAGTCTTACAGGAATTCTTGACATATGTGCTGAAACGTCTAGGAACCCTCGAATGAAAGGTGACAAATATTGAGGAGGGGGTGCATCCTTGGTAAAGAAGGACATTTAGAGAGAAATTCAAGGAATATAGACCCAATTTGAAAGTTTTGAGCGGTGCATTAATTAGAAACTTTCAGGAGTTTAGGCCCTAGAATTGGCGGGCGTTCATGAGGAGTTGGTTGCTTTATGGGCTGCCATAAAGCACATGACTTTACAGCCAGTCCTAGCTTTTTTGACTCATGCTATTCCCATCATTAAGGATATACAACTTTAGGATATGCCTAAAATTTAGGGAATGAATGGTAAAGAAAAAGAAGCTAAAGAGCGAGGTAAGCACGCAAGAAAGAGAAGAAAGATGAGGTTAGAGTGAGATGAAATACATGCAGCCCAAGCAGCTAGCAAACAGAAATCACAGGACCACTTGACTAAAAACCATGAGATATTAGCGGGATCTAGTACCTCCCGAATGGGTAAGGCGCTTACTTCTGATATGGGCGATAATATAGTGTTGCCTCCTGAGATTCCTCCACCATTGAGTGTGTCAGCCACTGTCGATGCCATTGTTCATTTGAGCACCCCAGCCACCATAGAGGCCACTATTACTGAGGGTGGGGACCAGTATAAGGATCCTCCTATGGCCCAAGTATTTCTTCACTCCCTTGTTTTGATGTTATGGTTTTGCACTAGGGATAATGCATTGTATTTAGTTGGGGTGGGGGTCTACCTCATTTAAGGGTTTCAGTTGATGTCTTTATATTCCCATTAGTTGTGTTATCTTAGTTAGAACCGGAATGTTTAGGTGTTGTTATATGTTGTTATGTGTTGTTTATGTTTAATAAGAAGAAAAATAAGAAACCTAAGTATAGTTGACATGTTTTATTTTGTGTTTTTAAGTTTTTGAAAAGTATGATACCCCTTCAATTTATTTGTGAATTGTGTGAAAAAGTATGTTTAATTTGTGACCATTGTTTGAATCTTTTTATGACATTAGTATTATGGAGAAAATAAAATTTTTTACCACTGCATAAATTAGAGAGGTAGTTGTAGATAATATAACTATGTACCATGAGTGTGTGAAGCATTTACTTAGTTCTCTTTGTGCATTTAATCCAGAACTTGCCTCGCTATTCTTACCTAGGTTACAGGATAGGTGGTTAGGACATGATCATAGTCCATGATTAAATAAGTCCATTCTTAGCCTAAAATACCAACCAAATGAAAATATGTATCCTGTGATCCCTAATTTGAGCCAAAATTGACCTATTTTCTTGTTTTCACCTTTTCACTTTTTTATTTAAGTACAATGAAACTATTTTGGCCCTGGTCCCTCCTTGGACACTATGCACCTCAACTCAGGCGAATTTTTAAAGTTGAGGGTAGCTATCTGATAATGCCCAAACTGCCTCTCCTTAGAAGGACAAAGTGGTTGGAGTCAAAATATAGTAACCCAACTAGGTTGGGGTCGATCCCACAAGGAATACATCAGATGTCTTACTTGAACTTATTGAAATCACAGGCAATACAGAAAGTAAGTGAGGGAATGTGTAGTAAAAGTAAAAATTAACAAGAAGTGGACGATTTTGGTTATAAACAATCTAAGACAAAAACTATTCTTGTGTTTCACCTGGCTTCTAACTCAGTGGATTTATCATGCACTATCAAACTATACCAATACCTTACTTGCAGAAACTGATAATTTAAATACCACCAACTATCTTGTGGACACATTGATGGATTTCACCCTTTACCTTTTGAGTCTCAGAATGTCATATTACTAAGCCTTATCCTAGACCCCAAATAACTATTACCTTTTGAGTCTCACATTATTAGATGATAGATAACCATCTTACATCGATGATGCGGATTATCCTAGATCGACAGTTAATCCTTCAATTACTATTGCGATCTTCTTGTTTTAGTCATTACTCCTCTTGTGGAGTAAGTATCTAGGCGGGATCTTAATGTGTGAACCCATTAAAAAATCAATGAGAATGAAACAAAACCCAATATATGTAAGAATATGTGTCTAGAATGAATTGAAACTTTCTCTACTTTGTTAATCCCCCGGGGTGCTCAGAACCCTAGCTAAGGGAATTAGCCGCTCATGGTTATAAGACAATTTATGAAATTCACAGACAAAATTACAGAATCAATCTCACAAGAATGAAACGAGAAAATCCAAGATCTCAATATTGAAGAACAAACCACAAAAAAATAATGAACAATAAGATCCTAAGATCACAACTCTATCTTGGAATCAAAAGATGTTTGTAACTAAGCCCAAAAGGGCTTCTCGATCCTCCCATACTAAACAAACTATAAAAAGTATTTATAGATTACAAAAAACCCTGGAAATTAAATCCTAAATAAAATAGGAACTTTGACTAAACATACATAATAATGACTAAAATTATCATAGGAGTATATGTAGGTTACATGGAATCCCTAGGAAATGATTTTGGAACAATCCAAAAAAATTTGCATCGCTGGCCACGATCCTATGTCACATAAGGTCAGTATGTGCCACATACGGACCATATGAGGACATAAGATAGTGCAGAGTTTTCTGTTTTCTTGCTCCTAAGCCTCTGGACTTTAAGTTCTGGAACCTACTTTGGTCACCTATGACTGGTAAGTCTATATACTCCCAAAACTGCCAAAGTAGCCCAAAACTTCTATTTTTCATATTTTTCTTCTGTTTGGCATCCAAACCCATCTTTTTCTTCCATTTAGCAGCCAAAACCATCTATTTCTTCCATTTAGCTTCCAAAACCTGGTTTTCTGCAAAATTATTTCGAAAACACACCAAATCTAACAAAATAGCCTTAAGTACATGCATATTCTCCAAGTTTAAGCATCATAAGTGCTATAAATTTATAACACTTCAAAACCCTTAACTTAGAACATTGCATTTCCTCAGGGAACAAAAACACAACACAATATTCAACAATGCCTAACCTAGATAAATCTAAGATATCTATGGCATTCAATCATCAAATTTAGCTCACAACACATTACCCTCTCCAAGTTCAATACTTAAAAACCAACTATGTGTATTCTTGAAACACCACCATGTGACACAAGGGAATCAAGTATGACATTACATTAGTAACATAAAAACATTCATACATACAAGTTACACTACTTAGACAAGTAAATAGATAGCAATACAACCCATGTTCCCTCACGATAAAAAAGTCCCCACTCACTCATATGAAAGCATGCATGTCAATGCGAGGACAATCAAGAGACACTCAAACTCACAATGGAAGTTCAAACAATGTGCATCAAATACCATAGGCTTGCCCTTATTTTCTTTACCTTGGTTTTCAAAATATCAAGTTAGGATCACAATAGGACATTATACGTCTTGAAATGTAGGCTTGGGGGGTTGATATGATACATATAGATATATCAAGTAACTAAGCCTCCTTAACACTACACTAACTTTGGGGTTCATAATTTAAACAATTTCCTTTTATTCCACCCTTATTTCTCACTTTTATTCTTTTATGCACATTTAGATTGATTGTGGTTCCTTTTATTCATTATTTTTCTTTTTTCTTTTTATTTTCACATTTTTTTTTCTTTTTCTACCACACCCAGTCCTACTTTTCTTTCTCTTATTTTATCCTTCTTCATACCCACTTCACATTATGCACCCCTATGATAGTCACCCTCAACCTAGGCGATTTGCCTGAGTTGAGGTGCATAGTATCCAATGAGAACCAGGGTGAAAATAGATTCATTACAACACAAATGGGAAGTTGAAAGGTAAAAACAAAGACATAGGCTCAATGGCTCAAAAATGGAATTAAGAGATACAATTTCACATTGGGAAGCTAATTTAGGATAAAAGTTGACTAAAATTAAAAATGGTCTATGATCCTTTCCTAACTAAATATCCTACAACCTAGGCAAGATTAACCGAAAATGTTCTAAATTTAACACACAAAGGGAACTAGGTAGCATCTCACACGCACATGGCATAGAATCCCATCACAAGCTACTAGCTATCTGGTTCATGCACAAGTTACCTATAATTATCATTTCCCTAATTCTAATGCCATGATAAGTTTCGTAATGGTCACACATATATACACATCAAAAAATTCAAAAATAAGGTATTTAGAGTGGTAATCAATCAAAAACATATCAACTACCAGAGATGCTCATTTTTCCCGTAGTTAAACATAAAACACCATGAAACAAAACACAATACTCCTAAACATACTAGCTCTACTAGAAATAGAACTTCAGAAAAAAAAAGGCAAGGTAACAAAAACCCTAAGAGGACATCAAGACCCACAAGAAGCGCCACCCTCAAATTAAAATTATATATTATCCCCAATGTATCAAATTTCTACAAAATAAAAGAGTTAGGATCATAGCTGTGGCACCATAGTTTCAGAGATTTGACATCAATTGTAATAACAAGTACAAATAACAAAATACCTTGGGTTGCCTTTTAAGCAGTACTTGATTTTACATCGTGGCATGATGGGGCTATATTGATCACTCAGACTTCACCAACAAGATAATGGGTACGTTGATTACTCAGACTTCATCAAGGTAGCCCAAGAGTTAGCTTCCAATTTTCTCCTTGTACTTTAAACTTATGAATTTCAACCCTAATTAGTTTTCTAATTTCTCATTATGCTCATACGATGGAGGAATAAAAATAAAGGAACCAAGAAATAAATGAGGCATGTTGTACTTCTTGGCCCTTGCGCGAAGAATGTAATTCTTTGATTTTGGCTCTACAAAGTCAAGAATATAGACATATATTTCCTCTTTCTTGCACTCTTCTTTAGGTTTAGATGGATTAATCAAGATTTGACTATCCAAACACAATGTGGAAAAATGCTTTGAATGAGGTCCAATATGTCCTAACTCAGGAATTGCATTCTTCTTTACATCCCCACACAACTCTAGTTTTCTGTCTGTAAGTATGACACTATCCATAAGAGCATGAGCAATTCTTGACTCCTTTAATTTTAACTCCTCAAGTTGGCTTCTCAAAAAATTTTTAGTCTCGCACCACTCATAACTAAGTTGCCGGGCATCACATGCAGCAACTTTTGCTTCCAACTATACTTGTAAGTGGTTCATACCTAAGTAAAGCATTTTAACCTTTTGAATACGCTCATGATTGTTGTGGTAAGGAGTGTCATTTTTTCAATTAGTCTATCCTTGTGTTCATACACTCTATTTTCCATTCTCCTGCAATGTCGCACCATATCAAAAGGACAAGGATCAATAATAAGGAAGTCTTCATCACTCCATACATCCTCTAAATAAGTTTTCATATCTAGGAGAGTAACAATAAAATAAATAAAACAAGAATAAAAATAAAACCCAACATCTCCAACAACGTCATTCAAGAACTCCAAAATCATATTCCCGACAATGGTGCAAAAAATTTAATAACGCATAAACTACCCTTACTTAGAAGGATAAAGTAGTCACTATAAATGTATAGTAACCCAACTAAGTTAGGGTCAATCCCATAGGGAATATGTGAGATGTCTTGCTTGAACTCGTAGAAATCACCAGGAAATATAGAAAGTAAATAGGGGGATGTGTAGTAAAAGTAAAAAGTAACAAAAAGTGGATGTTTTTGGTTGCAAAAAATCTAATATGAACACTAGGCTTATGTTCCCCCCTGGCTTCTAACTGCACAGATTTATCATGCACTGTCAAACTATTCTGATACCTTGCATGCAAAATTTCATAAGTTATGTTCCATCAACTATCTTGTGGACTTATTAATGGATTTTAACCTTTACCTTTTAAGTCTCAAGATGTTACATTACTAACCCTTATCATAGATCCAAATTAACTATTACCTTTGGGTCTCACATTATTAGATAGCAGATAACTATCTTACATCGATGATGTGAATTAGAATAGATCTATAGTTAATACTTAAATTACTATTATGATCTTCTTTTTCTAGTCATTACTTTTCACGACCCGACCCGAGGTCCTGGCCGTGACGGGCATCCCAAACCACACTGGCCCGAGATACCCCTGCCATTCCCTAACACACTAGTGATATTGTTTGCTCTGGGCTCAGGCCCGCACGACTTTAAAAAGCATTACTAGGGAGTAAGGCTTTCTCACTTATATACCCAGCATCCCTCTTGTGTTTTTACCGATGTGGGACTCCTTCATAAGTTGGGGTGTTACATTACTCCTCTTGTGGAGTAAGTATCTAGGTGGGATCTTAATGTGTGCACCCATTAAGAAATCAATGAGAATGAAAAAAAACTCAATATATGTAAGAATCCGTATCTAGAACAACTTGAAATTTCCTAAACATTGTTAATCCCTTCGGGTGCTCACAACCCTAGCTAAGAGAATTAGCCGCTCATGGTTGTAAGACAATTTATGGAATTCACAGACAAAATTACAGAATCAATCTCACTAGATTGAAAGGAGAAAACCCAAGATCTCAATATTGAAGAACAAACCTCAAAAAAATCTAGAACAATAAGATCCCAAGATCACAACTCAATCTTGGAATCAAAATATATTTGTAACTTAGCTTTAAAGGGCTTTTCTAGCCTCCCCTACTAAACAAAGTCTAAAGGGTATTTATAGATTACGAAAATCCTACAAATCAAATCCTAAATAAAATAGGAAAACCTTGAGTAAAAATACATAATAATGACTAAAAACATTGTAGGAGTGTATGTAAGTTACATGAAAACCCTAGGAAATGATTTAAAAATAATCCAAAAATTTGCATTGATGGCCACTATGCTACGTCACATACAGTCCGTATGTGCCACATACGGACCGTATGTGGACATAGGATAGTGCAGTTTTTTCTCTTTTTTGCTCCTGAACCTTTGGACTTCAAGTTTTGTCGTCTACACCCTATAAGTGGTACATATGCCCAAAACTACCTAAGGCTGTATTTATTTTTATTAAGTTTCAGATGTCTGAAAATGAATGCATATATAAATGAATCAGATGTTGTCTTCGAATTTGAAAACTGAATGGTTTTTACTAGTTATTTTTTTTATATCTGAATAAGCAAATTTTTTATTTATTTACATATATATAAAAATTATAATTCAAATAAAAAATAATTTTGTATTAGAAAAATAATTGATTTAATATAATAAAATTATTATTTGATTGAAAATATTTATATTTGTTAGTGATAATAAAGATGGCTTGTAATGGTGGTGGTGGTGGTAATAATTGATGTTAGTGATTAGTAATGTTGGTGGTGATAATTGTGATGGTATAAATGTTTGGTATTGTAGTGGCTGTTATGGTGGTGGCGATTGATAGTGATAGTTGTAGTGATGTAAAGTTAGTTGATGTTAGTAGTTAGAGGTATTGATTGTGATATCTTAAAAATGAATGCATATTGGTTGATGATGTATTGGTGTTAGTGGGAGATGTTGTTAGCTGTGATGGTGGAGATGATTATTAGTAGAGATATACTGTAGTGATGATGGTGGTTGAAGTGGTGGTAGAGGTGGTGGCACTAGTGAAAATGGTGTTGGTGGTGCTAGCCGAAGAATATATAGATGCTAATGATGTGTTAGTGGTAGTTAGTGATGGCGGTAGTTGTGATATATGAGTTGGTTAGTAGTTTGGATTGGCCAATACTGGCATTAGGGTTGGCATTGACGGTGGTGATAACAGTGGATATAATTAAAATAATAGAGGTGGTAGGTATGGTAGCGATTGATAATAGAGGTTAGTAGCAATTATAATTATGAATGGTGGTTGTGATGGTAGTGGTAGTTGGTCATGGAGGTGGTTGGTGGCTAGGTGGTACTTGACAATGGTGGTGGTGGAAGAGGTGGTTAGTGGTAGTGACTAATGATTATTGATAGAGTAGTAGTGAATATTATCCAACACAAGAATACCTCTTAATGATTAAGACTTAGTTCTAGATTTGAATGATTAAGACCTATTCTGACATATTATGAGCTAAAATCTTAATGAAAAACACATGCACTTGATGATCTAAAGTCTGAATCATTCAGATTTAGACCTCCATTAAGTGCAAACAAATGAGGCCTAAGTAGCCCAAACTTCTACTTTTCATTTTTTTCTTCTGTTTAACATCCAAAACCATCTTTTTCTTCTATTTAGCATCCAAAACCATATTTTTCTTCCATCTAGCATCCAAAACCTGGTTTCCTGCAAAATCACCCCAAAAACACATCAAATCTAACAAAACAGCCTTAAGTACATGCATATTCTCTAAGTTTAAGTATCGTAAGTGCTATACATTTACAGCACATCAAGACCCTTAACTTAGAATGTTGCATGTCCTCAAGAAACAAAAACACAACACAATATATGACGATGATTAACCAAGAGAAATCTAAGATACCTATGGTAATCATCAAATTTAGCTCAAAACACATTACCCTCTCCAAGTTCAATACTTAAAAAACAAATGTGTGTATTCAGGAAGCGTAATCATGTGACTAGCCACAAACAAACATGCATACATACAAGTTACACTACCCAAACAAGTAAACATCTAGCAATACAACTATCACAACTTGAACCAGGGACTAGTCGTGATGGGTATCTCAAGTCCGCCAAGGATTGGAGACCACCCCCATTAACTTAGCCAACTAGAACACAATACAACTAGAATTGGATGAATTCCGAACATACAAAAACATAGAGCTGAGTTTCAAACATATAATAAGATAGATAAATCAACTAAATAGGATCCAAGAATCCATAATACCAAATCCTCCCACACTTTATTGTCCATAATAGCCTTTAAGAAAGAAAAAAATCAAGTTGGGACATGCCCCCGACCGTGATAGTGACAATGATAATGATAATGACAATGACAATGTTAATATGAACCCTTCAATTCTAAAATATGGAATGAAATCGGTGGAATGATCAAGATTTTTGAAGGATGGAAGCCCACCACATCACCACGGACCAACCGAATCACCTAATGCTACATAAGGGTAAAATAAGTATCTTCATATGCTATATTATGAAACAATGTTGCATCCTAGGATGATTAGCGGGTTAAGCGCTAACATGTAACTCGGGATAAGGGATAAAATAATGTCATTTCAAAATCAATCCATGTTCAATGTACATATTCACATGCATGCAAGTATACATATATACGTAGTGCTGGGATAGGGAACAAGGTTTAAGCATGAATTTTGAAACCATTAACATGGACTGTGTAACTCTAACCTTTTTAAAAATAACCACGGGTTATATAGGTTTGGCTCTCCACACTGAAAGGTCCCCACTGTATTTTAGCCGCATAAACCAGAGAAATCCGTAGAAGAGCCAGAGCCACCGAGGCTCCAACCATTCCAAAAATATAGATATATAAGGTGTGAAATATGCACACAACCACCAAGGCCCCCAAGCCAGTAAATATTGTTTCCAGTATCGGTCCCCTCAGGACCTCCACCTTCTACGGTGAGCTACACAACCTCTTTTAAGCCCAAATTAAAACCATTTACACATTCCCTTACATTTACCAATGAGTTCTTTTAGTTAGGCATTTACCGTTGGAATTGTCAAACCAAATATTTAGCTTACAAGCCAATTCCATTATGCCATTCCAAAATCATTTTCCCAAAATGACTCCAAAGTTTTTCCAATTGTAAACCAATCCACGGCCACCAAGACCTTTTAAAAACCATGTTAATTTTCATTAAATTTTTATGCAATGTAAGGTTCCAAAAGTGAGTTCAATTATGCAAGTATCCATGTTTCCAAAACCAATTACACAAGTTGGATTGGGGGTAAAGACAATTCCAAACCATTTAAATCATAAAGTTAGGGAAACCCATGTTTCCTTTTTCAACTCCCATGACCAAGCATATATTCAGTTCAAAACCATAGATAAATCATAGATAACCAATTCAAAACCATGGGAAAAGCTTTTAAGTAATTACCATCCAAAACCTTTAACCCTTTATTTAAAATCAAACATTAAAATCATAGAAATATCAATCCATTGCATGCCATAATGAAAATACAAGTTTAGAGAGAGATACATGCTTGAGATATAATGAGTTATGGAGAAGAAACCAATCTTGGAGCCTTAGATAATCAACATTGAGAAACCCTAATTGTTCTTGACTTGGGGAATTTGTGAGAGTAGAGAATAGTTTATGATTGTTAAAGTGATAAAAATAACCCTATTTAGGTGTTTCATGGTGGTGGGTTTTAATTGGGGAAAGTGGAAAATGACCAAGGTTCCCCCAATTAAAACATAGGAAAATTGTTGCCAGTCATTACGAGTCACGTCACAACTCATGATAACTGAGTATGAGTCATTTCTTAGATTCATGGTTTGGGAAGTGACTCAAGTCACCCTTACTAGTTTGGGCACTAATCACACCTTATGAATCATGACCAGAACCTAGGACTCATGGAGTCTTAGTCTTTACTAAGACAACAACCTTGGGCCATCTCACTGGTTTGGTCATAAGTCCTACCCTACGACTAGTGACCTCAACCAATGACTTGTGAGGTCCTAGTCGTGACCTCAACAGAAACCATGGACTAATTACTGGTCATACAATGATTGGAGTCATACGACTCATGAGGAGTGTTCATGACTCATCACCTAAGTCGTACCCTGGACAATATGCTCAAAACTCTAAAAATTTTCAGAGCTAAAAATTTGGGGTGTTATATTAGCCCCTCCCTAAGATCATTCATCCCCGAATGATGAGTCAAGGCATCTAATAGCACGATTGTAAGATAGGAATACAATCACATAAACTTTAACAAAGTAAAAAAACAAAGAGAGTTGGAAAACCCATACCTCAAGCACGATTATCCAACCTGGGGAACAAGAATGAATACTTGGACTTCATGTCCTCTTCAGCTTCCCAAGTAGATTCTTCAATGTTTTGGTTTCTCCATAGAACCTTCACCGAACCCACCTCTTTAGTCTTAAAATAATCTTTTCTATCTAAAATCTCCATTAGAACTTCCTCATAAGACAAGAAATTCAAAACACCAACACAAAATAGGCACAACTAGAGAAGTATCACCCACGCACTTCTTCAAGATCAAAAAATAGAAAATCGAGTAAATGGAACCTAAACTCAGGCAAATCCCATTCGTAAGCAACATTTAACACTCTCCTCAAAATTAAATATTCTTCCACATAGCAAAGAATAATCTTCCCCTTCTTCCCAAACCTCATCTCTTCCTTCATAGAAGATACTTTCCAGAACACCTAACTGCCAACCTCAAACTCTAACTATTTTTTCCTCATATCTACATAGGACTTTTGGAAACTTTAAGTGATCTTAAGCGTTTCCCAAATCAATTTTACCTTCTATATGGCTTGGTGAACCAAGTTTGAACCAAAAAATCTAGTTTCATAAACCTTAAACCACCCAATAGGATATTTACACTTCCTACGATAAAGAGCTTCAAAATAAGCCATGCCAATACTAGAGTAATAACTATTATTACATGAAAACTCAATGAGAGGCAAATGTTCCACCCAACTACCTCTAAAATCAATCGCATAGGCCCTTAGCATATCTTTTAAAGTCTAAATGGTCCTCTCCACCTGTCCATTCGTCTAAGGGTGGAATGCGGTGTTAGGGTTCACCCATGTGCCCAAGCCTTACTGAAATAAACACCAAAAGTAAGAAGACAACTGCATACCTCTATCCGAAATAATGAATCTGTAGCACCATAAAACTTGACATTCTCTTGAATATAAAACACAGAATAATCCTCCCCAATGTAAGTAGTCTTTACTGGCAAAAAGTGAGAAGATTTAGTCATCCAATCCACGATGACCCAAATTAAATCATGCTAATTCTGAGATCGTAGATGACTAGTAATAAAATCCATGTTAATAACCTCCTATTTCCTCATGGTCAACTAAATCTCTTGAGATACACCACCCGCCCTCTAGTGCTTAACCTTCACTTATTGACACACCATACACTTAGCCATGAAGTTAGCCACATCCCTCTTAATGTTGTTTCATTAATAAATCTCTTTTTGTTCATGGTAAATCTTCGTTGAATCAGGATAAACTATGTACCTTAATTCATGAGCCTCAGTCAAAATTCTTCCTCATAGCCCAATAATATTTGAAACACATAAACTACATTAGTAACTCAAAATACCATCACCCCCAATATTAAAATCCATGACCTTTTACTGACCCATATCTTCCTTAATCTTTATCCACATAGGATCCAAAACCTCTTCTCCTTTACATCGGTACCAAGAGATGATTTAGCCACTTCTTGAACAATCACCACTCTATTCTAGGAGTCCAAAAGATGGACTCCCAAATTATCAGACCAGTGAATATCCTTCACCAATCCTGGCTTCTCTTCTTCCACATAGGCTCCCCATAGATAACCTGCTAAGTTAATTAAAAAACACATTAGCTTTACCTAGATGGTAATAAAGACTCATATCATATTTCTTGAGCAACTCAATCTATCTTTTTTGCCTATGATTCAACTTTTTTTGGGTGAACACATACTGCAAGCTCCTATGATCTAAATAGAAATCAACATGCACTCCATACAAGTAGTGATGAGGGAAAATATCCTTCATCCCATCTACTATGCTAGTAAGGCATTAAAACCTACTCAAAAGAACTGCACAGGCATGGAACAAGAATTGTTAGCAGTGGTTTTTAACTTTGAGAAATTTCAATCTTATCTGATTGGGAAGAAAGGTAATAGTGTGCACTGATCATGAAACATTAAGGTACTTGATGTCAATAAAGGATACAAAGCCTAGGTTGATTAGGTGGGTTATTTTATCGGAATAGTTTGATTTTGAGGTCAAGGACAGAAAAAAGATTTGAAAATCAAGTTGCATATCACTTGTCTAGACTTTAGGAAGAAGCAATGCAAAGATTTAAAGATGGGATCAAACTTGATGATAGTTTTCCAGACGATCAGGTGTTGGCTGCTTCTCACTATCTAATTCCATGGTTTGCTGACTATGTAAATTATCTAGCAAGTGATCTAGTCCTAAAAGATTTGTCCTTCCAGTAGAGAAAGAGATTTATGCATGAGGTAAGGAAGTTTTTCTGGGATGAACCTTAGTTATTATGAATCTGGGTAGATGGGGTTATTCGTAGATACATTCCTGAAGTGGAGATTATGAGAATCCTTGAGGCTTGTCATTATTCACCAGTTGGGGGTCACCATGTAGTAAGCTGCACAACTCTCAAGATCTTATAATGTGGGTACTACAGTCTAACAATATACAAGGACACTCATTACTTCACTTCAGCTTGTGACTAATGCTAACATTAAGGCAATATCTCAAGGGCCATGAACTTCCTATGGCCCTTATTTTAGAATGAGAGTTTTTTTATGTATGGGGTATGGACTTCATGGGAACCTATGTGAGATTCTTTGGTATGAAGTACATTCTTGTGGTGGTGTATTATGTGTTAAAATGGGTGGAAGCAATTGTGCTTCCTAATAATGAAGGAAAAAGTGTCATCACCTTTTTAAATACATCTTTTCTCAATTTGGCACACCACGTACAATCATTAGAAATGGTGGGTCATTTTTATTTAATCTCTTATTTAAGAGTCTACTTGAGCAGTATGGAGTGAAGCATAGGTGGCAACACCTTACCATCTGCAGACTAGTGGACAGGTTGAGGTGTCCAATAGAGAGATAAAGTTTGTTTTGGCAAAGACTGTGAATCCCAATAGGACTGATTGGTCGAGAAAGTTAGATGATGCATTATGGGCCTACCGAACAAATTTTAAGACTCCCATAGGTGCTTCTCCATATATGTTGGAGTAAGCAAAGGAATGTTACTTGCTTGTTGAACTTGAAAATAAAGCACTATAGGCATTGAAGAAGTTAAACTTTGAGTGGTAGGATGCAGCGAAGAGAAGAATAAATAAGATGAATGAGTTGGATGAATTCAGACTCTAGGCTTATGAGAGTTCTGCACTTCATATAGAAAATATTAATTTGCATCATGATCGCAAAATCGAGAAAAGAATATTTAAGCAAGGTGACCAGGTATTTCAATATAACTTAAGACTTTGCTTGTTTCCAGGCAAGTTGAAGTCTAGGTGTGTAATACCCCGTACTTCTACCTAACTTAAATTCATTCCAAAAATGTTAAAGACTTGTGTTAAAAGATGAATCCACTTTTATACATATGGAATTTTCAAGATTTTGACTTTTTGTTGTGTGGGAAATTGAATAAGCTTTCCATCATTATCAAAATTGCCCAAAACTGACACCCGGGTGAAGAGTTTGAGCCATTTTAGTAAGACAATGTACCACCTGGTAATTTAGCGCATTGCTGAGCCAGCCAAAATGGTATTCATCAAAAACCAGTCAGCCTCCACGATATTGGCGTATCGCGCCAAGGCTTGATTTCAAAATTGTTAATTTTTAGTGCACCAACACGATTCCACCGCATCGCGGTGCCATACAGGTTTAAAACCAAGGTGGAAACATGATTTCCACCTTGTCGCACCACCAACCAGTTTCCCAATTATCCAGTTTCCATTACGCTGGCGCAATTTCACCGTGTCGCGCCAGCATGTAAAATTGGGATTTTTCAAGTTTCGTCATTTAATATCAGGGGATGTTTGGTAAATTCCAAAAACCCAAATCAGCCTGTACATGACATTAAACCCTAAAAAGACCTATTATCTCATTTTTTACCCACATCTCTCAAGAAATAAATCACTCTCTCTCTTAAAGATAGAAAACCCAAGCCCCAAGTTTCAAAAGAAAATCTCAAGAATCCCTCCAAGAACTTCAAGAAACTCACAATCAAGGTATGCCAAGTGTTGATTCATGGGTCCCTTTCACCCATAAAGATCAAGGATCCCTTTTCAATTCAAAGTTTGTATATTTTAGAATGCTCATGATTTATTTGAATTAGAATTTATATTCATGTTGTTGTTGGGTTTTGATCCATGTTATAGACTATTAATTTCAAGAATTGATCTTAGTGTGTGATGATTTACGTGGTATTCTTGATAAACCATTCAATTTGCAAGTTGAATTATGTAGCCATGATAATTTGATTTATTGATTATTGTATAACCAAAGAATGTTCTCCATGTGTTTGATGAAATGTCTTAGTCAATGAATTATGGATATATGTAGCCATTGTTGTGCTTTCAATCTTGTGCCATGATTTACTTTTATGCTATTTCGTCATGGGGGTATTTAATATCTGATAATTTAGCTGTGTGTCTAGAGCCAGTGTCATGTTTTCACGATACTCTCAGTCAAGATATGATCAGTAGAATTCAGTCAGTCATGTGACTCAGGAAAACGTAGTAAACTCAGTATCAGTCCAGTCCTATTCAGTAATCTCAGGAATCTTAGTGATCTCAGTCAATCATCATAGCTCAGTAGTATTCAGTTTAGACCTTAGGAAACTTAGTCAGCTAGTAGAACTCAGTAGCATTCTGTCAGTTAACAAAATTTAGTAGTATTTCGTCAGTCAACGAAAATCCAGTGAACTCTGCTCAATCTAGTTAATCAGTAAAATCAGTAACAGATCAATCCAGCATAGTATGAACTAGGAAATTAATTCTATGTCTATTCAGTTAGGAGTAGGATTCAACACAGAGTAAACCCAGGAATAGGGACACACACTATCAGCCAGTAAAGGGTGTGATCCTTAGTAGCAATCCTTGCATTCCAGAACTACGTAGCCAGTATAGGTTGTGATGTACCCCTACGAGTCTAGGGACTATACATCTTATTTGAGTTTTCCTTATAGGAGGGGTTGATATTAAAGCTCCCTATCAGAAAGGGTTTACTCAAAACTTGTCTTTACCTATGGCACGGTACTGACTCCCTTCCAGTTGAGGTTATAGGTTGGACCCCACCAATTCATATTAGGGGCATGTCGGTTTGATGATTACCTCCTATAGTTTCAGTTTTAGATTCAGTCCTCATAATATAACTCAGTCCAGTTCTACAAAAATCAGGACTATCAGACAAAGTCACTCCGTTCTGTACGGAACTCAGCTAGTTTTATCAGATTTCAAGACTATCAGATGCAGTCATCCAGCTCCATATAACACTTAGATCAGTTATTTATAATCAGGACTATCAGAAACAGTCTTTCAGTTATCAGTTACTAGTAAACTCATATATCAGTAAATCCTTGTTGTCAGTATACTCAGTAGTCAGAACTCATTATTTAGTCCTATCACGACCTCAGTTATAGTTAGGTATTCATGCATGTATTATAACATTCATGTTATACAGTAAGTTAATATTTTTCATGCATATGAACCCTTTGCATTTAGCCTACCTCACTTGCATACCAGTACATTCAATATACTGACGTATTTGAGCTATGGTGTTTTATACCATAGGTTTAGAAGCACGATCTCCAAAGCATCAGTAGCATTCATGTTGTAATAGTCAGAGTCAGCAGTGAGTTCTCATCCTTTGAGGACATGATCATTACTTTATTATTTCATTACTTAGTTTATTTTAGTAGTTGGAGTTAGTTGGGGACATATCCCATCAACTTCTTATTCAGACAGTTTAGAGGCTTTTAGACAATAGTATGTTCAGACAGTTATTTTAGTTTTGGTTATTGCTATTGTAACACCACGTAAATTTTTTTCGTACACTTATCGCGATTATATGGAGTCCTAAAGGCTTGCGTATGGGTTAAATTAAGTTTATGGTGTTCGGAAGTATCCCGTCAATAGTTGTATGTGTAGGTATTGGAATAAGCTTTCCAACGATATAAAGTTTGCCCAAAACAGAGGAGTATTTCATATAAGCGAGCACATTCGAAATTTCAAAACGGTGGCCGGGAAGCCTGTGAACAGTAAATCTGCAGGAAAATTACTGCAGCTAGGCAATTATTTTTTTGGATCAAATTTAGATGATCATAACTCCTTGTACAAAAAGAACTGTGTGAGCTGCTATATATCGACGAAAAGATCCGAGAGTCTTCTTTCCGATGAAATTGGTTTCATCTAAATCGAATGTCTGAGTAAGGAGCTATACCCGTTTTACTACAGCCTATCAAAAAAAAAAACAGAATTGTGGGACAGATTTTTGGGTCAACTTTAAACGACCATAACTCCTTGTACAGGAAGAAATGGGTGGTATACTTTATATGAAAATGAAATCTCTTTGAATTATGTTTCCAATTCAATTGGTTTCACCCAAATCCGATACCGGAGCAAAGAGTTATGATCGATTTACTTCAGCCTGTCAAAACTGTCCACTGGGGATAGTTTCGGATTTATTTAAATTTTTAGGGCAAAATGGTCATTTTCTATTACCTCTTGGACGCAAATGGGACTTTATAAACCTACACTTAGCCTCATATATATCATATATCATCCAATTATTAAGAGAAGGTGAAACCCTAGCCTAATTTCAACTTCAAATATTTTGTTATTCAACCGTAGAAAATTCGAATTGGTTCCGTAGTTGTGTTCACCATCTCGAAAGCTTCGAGAAGCACCCCATGGTTATGTAAGGAGGATTCTAAATGCAAGAGTTCATTGTTAAGGTATGAATATTGTTTATTCTTGATTCTTATCCATGAATAAGTATTGATAAAGGATTATGAGTATTGTCTTGATGTTGGAAGATAACCAGAAACATAGTTATGAATTGTTTTGTATAAATTGTTAGTAGTAAATTATGGAAGTTGTTGTATTGGATTATGGAGGATGAATTGTGGTGATATATCATTATATTAGTGGTTATGTATGCCTAGTGATCATGTTGGTATTGGATGGTGATTAAGAAGGGAAATAAAGGCTAAGAGTGATGTTGAGGGATATTTCATGAAAATGCATGATATGTGAATGTAATAAGAGTATAAGAGGATGTATGTAGCACTCTTATTGATGAGTTAAAGGATTACTTCCTAGACATTATTTGGTGAAGTTAATACCTAAATGGTAAGGTTTGGTTGCTTATACTAGTTTGCCACAAATGACTTGTTGTAGATAAGTGTTCGAAGAGTACGGGAAGTCAAGTTGGACTTGTATTGAAGTGGTTATATCAAGGTATGTAAGACATACTCTATCTAATCTTTGGAATGAATAATGACCCATGACACTCTCAAGTAAGCTTCCAACATTGTCCTATGACACATGACACATAATAACATCTTATGATCTTCGACACTACCAATTGAACTTGTTTTCACTTTTAAGATGTCCGGCTAGTCAAATAAAATATCCATATACTATTGTTGACTCCGAAATGGTTTAATGAGGTATCCATGATTCTCTACTTCATTTTCATGATATTGATTACCTATTTACATGTTTTTCCTATTGAGGTATCATGGTTTCAAGTTCCATAAGGTGTGACCACAAAGTAACCAATCTCAAAGATTAATTGAATTAAGAAATGGAATGTCTGTATTTTAAATTTATGATATGATGTATTGTATTCGTACCACTGATCAGGTGGCCATTGTATTATAAAGTTTATGTATATATGCTATTCCAGGGGTGGTCCCTGATGTATTGTATTAGTACCACTGATCAGTTGGCCATTGTATGACATACGTTATGTATTGATAAGGATTACGGGAAGTAATGATATGAAGTAATGTGCAGGTATCCCATCAGCTCTTTTAAGTGTGGTCTACTCATACTATTTATTCACTGGTACCTGGGTTCTGTTGATCTTTTATATCTCATCTTGATACTCACTACCTTACATACTCAGTACATATTTCCGTACTGACGTCCCTCACGGGGGACCCATATTCATGCCTGCAGGAACAGGTACTTCAGGTCGTACACCTCCGCAGTAAGAGCCAGGACATTCTGTTGTTAGTAGTGAGCTCCAATTGTTTCGGGCATCCCAAGTCGTTTCTATATGTATTTTTGGTATTTGTATAAAAGTCTTTTGTGGGCGGGACGTTGTCCCGACCCTAACTCAGTTGTGTATCTATGTAGAGGCTTTTGTAGACATATTGTACAGCCATAGGAGTGTTTGGTTGATAAACGTGATGGCTCTGACGGCCAATTACTATTTATATATATATTTATGCGTCTCTGTTGGGCTGATACAGGTACTGTTTTCTTCTATTTACAACGAAGTGCTGCCCAACTTTCTAATTTTCATAAGTAATGTAAATGTGAAAGTATAGGTTATGAATGGGTTCTCCCGGGCCTCCTCGGCTACGGGTGCCAGTCCGCTCCAATGGGATTTGGGGTTTGACAGAAGTGGTATCAGAGAAGTTCGTCCTAGTGAGTCTACAAAGCCGTGTCTACGTAGAATCTCGTTTATCGGTGTGTTGTGCACCACATCTATAAACAGGAGGCTATTGGACATTTAGGGATTGTTTCTACTCTCCATTTCTTAGATCGTCCAACAGAGCCCATATTAGAGATAAAGTCATAATCGATCACTTAATCCAATTGTTTTTTTTATTATAGTAACGATGCCGGTTACAAGGAGAAAGAATGAGTGGAAGCGAGTGGATGTAGTGGCCGGAGAAGGTACTAGTAAGTCACCACCGACACAAGCTGAACAAAGTGAGTCTCAAGCTAACCATATATCAGGAACTTCTTCTCCTCCGGAAGGGCCATCTATTAATGCTGTTGATCAAGATTTGAGGGATGCAGTACAACTTCTGACGCGTATAGTTGCTGGTCAAGTTCAAGGGCAAGCTATTCCTATCACGGGTTCTAGTGGTACGGATAGAGCAACTAGCCTTCGGACACAGGATTTTCTGAAAATGGATCCTCCTACTTTTACCAGATCAGATATTAACGAAGACCCGCAGGACTTTGTCGATCAAACCCAAAGGGCTCTAGATGTTATGCACATACCCGGTAAAGAGATGGTTGAGCTAGCAGCATATAGACTTAAAGAAGAGGCTATATTGTGGTACGAGGATTGGAAACGATCTAGGGGTATTGATGCACCTCCAACTACGTGGGGAAAGTTCAAAGATGCATTTATTGATCATTATCTTCCATTTGAGACTCGTCAGGCCCGTGCAGATCAATTCTTAAATCTTCGTCAGGGTAACATGAGTGTAAGGGAGTATAGTCTTCGATTTAACTCCTTGTCTCGATATGCTTCTAATGTGGTAGCTACTATGGATGACAGAGTTCATCACTATGTGGATAGATTGGAACCATACTTGGTTAGAGATTGTACAATTGTTGCTTTAAACAAGGACATGGATATAGCGAGGATACAAGCTTTTGCTCAGAAGATGGAAGATCAGAGGCAAGGAAGAAGAACCCAGGAATCAGAAAAAGGATATTCTAAGCGGGCCAGAGCTATAGGGCAGTTTATGGCATCTCAGGGAGGTTTTAGGCCTTCGTTCTCTCATAGATTGCCTAGCCCGTTATCTTCTTATCTGGCAATTAGTGCTCCACCGCAATTTCAAAGGTTCAGAGGTAATCAGTTCGGGCAAAGCAGTGAAAATCAGAGTTCGCGAATAGTGGGGTATCAAGGTCAAGGAAGTATGAGTCAATTAAGATCTCCACGACACCCGTGCCCCATATGTAGAAGATTTCACTTTGGCGAATGTCGTCTTGGAATGAACAATTGCTTTTGGTGCGGTAGGCCGGGGCATATGGCTAGAGATTGCCCACGCAAGACCACAGGTGGTATAACACGACCTACCGGATCAGCTGTTGCATCATCTTTGGTGACTCCTTTGAGTAGGGGTGCACAACCTATGGGTCACGGTAAAAGTGATAGAGGAGTAGCTAGTTCTAGCGGATCTCAGAACCGTGTGTATGCCCTAGAAGATCGGCAGAATTTAGAGGCTTCTCCAGACGTGGTTACAGGTACGTTGTCCATCTTTGCATTTGATGTGTATGCCTTAATTGATCCTGGTTCTACATTATCGTATGCTACTCCTTTGGTTGCGGGAAGGTTCTGGAGAACACCCAAATTATTAGCCAAGCCATTTGAAGTATCAACGCCAGTGGGGGAATCTCTTATAGCTAGGAACGTTTATCGAAATTGTGTTGTGAATATTTGTGGTCGTGAAACGATGGCCGATCTTGTTGAGTTAGAAATGGTAGATTTTGATGTTATTATGGGCATGGATTGGTTAGCGTCTTGTTATGCTACAGTAGATTGCCGTTCTAAGAAGGTGTATTTCCATTTCCCAAATGAGGCAGTCCTTGAATGGAAGGGTAATGTGGGCGCGCTGAGAGGTAGATTTATTTCTTAATTTAAGGCAAGAAAAATGATTTCCAAGGGGTACATATACCATTTGGTTAGAGTAAGGGATACAGAGGTAGAGCCGTCAACTTTTCAGACCGTTCCGGTTGTGAATGAATTTCCTGATGTATTTCCTGAAGAACTACCAGGTTTACCTCCTGAACGAGAAGTGGAGTTTGGTATTGACATGTTGCCAGACACACAGCCAATCTCAATTCCTTCTTATAGAATGGCACCAGCAGAGTTGCGAGAATTGAAAGAGCAACTGAAAGACTTGCTAGAGAAGGGATTCATCAGGCCTAGTATGTCCCCTTGGGGAGCACCAGTATTGTTTGTGCGTAAGAAAGATGGTTCGCTGAGGATGTGTATTGACTATCGGCAATTGAATAAGGTGACTATTAAAAATAAATACCCTCTTCCCCGAATTGATGATTTATTTGACCAGTTGCAGGGTGCCCAGTGTTTTTCCAAGATTGACTTGAGATCAGGCTATCATCAAGTGAGAGTCAAGGATAAAGATATACCCAAGACAGCTTTCCGAACACGGTATGGTCATTATGAATTCCTGGTTATGTCATTAGGGCTGACAAATTCACCCGCAGTTTTTATGGATCTGATGAATAGGCTGTTTAAGCCGTTTCTATATGTGTTCGTGATAGTTTTCATAGATGATATTCTGGTCTACTCTAGATCAGAAGAGGACCATGTTAATCACTTGAGGCAGGCTTTGCAGATTCTTCGTGATCGTAAGTTGTATGCGAAGTTTTCTAAATGTGAGTTTTGGCTCAAGTCAGTGGCATTTTTGGGCCACATTGTATCCAGTGAAGGCATAAAAGTTGACACTCAGAAGATTGAGGCTGTGAAGAATTGGCGAGAACCCACGACGCCTATGGAGATTCGTAGTTTCCTCGGGTTGGCAGGTTATTATAGAAGGTTTTTTGAAGGTTTTTCTTCTATTTCTGCACCCTTGACTAAGTTGACGCATAAAGCCTCCAAGTTTCAATGGAATGATGCCTGTGAAAAGAGTTTCCAAGATCTGAAGAGCAAGTTGACTTCTACACCGGTATTGGTACTTCCTGAAGGCACAGGAGGGTATGCAGTGTACTGTGATGCTTCGAGAAGTGGCTTAGGATGCGTATTAATGCAACATGGTAGAGTAATAGCCTATGGCTCTAGACAGTTGCGACCACATGAGAGGAATTATCCCACACATGATCTTGAGCTAGCTGCAGTTGTATTTGCTTTGAAGATATGGTGCCACTACTTATATGGGGTTCATGTTGACATATATACCGATCATAAGAGCCTGCAATATATCTTCAGTCAGAAAGATCTAAACATGAGGCTGCAGAGATGGCTTGAATTGTTGAAAGATTACGATGTTGATATCTTGTATCATCCAGGGAAAGCGAATGTGGTAGCGGATGCACTGAGTCGTAAGTCTAAAATGGCATCTAAAGAAAAGCAGGGGATGATTAAGGATCTTCACCAACTAGCTAATTTGGGAGTTCGACTTCTCAAAACTCCAGATGAAGAGGTTATTGTACGTAATGCAGCGGAATCTTCATTGATAGATGAAGTGAAAGAGAAGCAGTATACAGATCCAATTTTATTGCAGCTTAAGGAGGATGTGCAGAGTGGCACGACAAAGGCATTTGAGCTTACGCTAGAAGGAGTGCTTCAGTGTCAGAATCGTTTATGTGTACCTGATATAGTTGAGCTAAGAAAGAGAATTATGACAGAAGCACACTGTTCAAGGTATTCCATCCATCCAGGGTCGACTAAGATGTATCAAGATTTGAAAACAATATATTGGTGGAATGACATGAAGAAGAATATTGCCGAATTTGTAGCTGAATGTCCGAATTGTCAAAGAGTCCAAGTAGAACACCAGAAATCCGGTGGTTACATGCAATGTATATATCTTCCAGTCTGGAAGTGGGACAAGATCAATATGGATTTCATCACGGGTTTGCCTCGTACATATCGAAAGTTTGATTCCATATGGGTGATCATTGATAGGCTTACCAAATTTGCGCACTTCTTACCAGTTAAGACAACTTATACGGCGGAAGAGTATGCGAAGTTGTATATTAAGGAGATCGTTCGGTTACATGGAGTTCCAATTTCCATTATATCCGATCGAGGAGCCCAATTTACAGCGAATTTCTGGAAGTCTTTTCAAAGGAGTTTGGGGACACAAGTAAATCTAAGTACGACTTTTCATCCTCAAATGGACGGACAAGCGGAATGTACCATCCAGACACTTGAAGATATGCTACGAGCATGTGTATTAGATTTCAAAGGCAACTGGGATGATCACCTACCTCTTATCGAGTTTGCCTACAATAATAGCTATCATTCAAGTATCAAAATGGCACCATATGAAGCATTGTATGGACAAAAGTGTAGATCGCCAATAGGATGGTTTGAAGCAGGTGATGCGGTCTGGTTTGGACCGGATCTTGTTTATCAAGCAATGGAGAAGGTTAAAGTGATCCAACAATGGCTTGAAACAGCTCAAAGTCGACACAAATCTTATGCGGATGTTAGAAGAAGAGGACTTGAGTTTTCTATCGACGATTGGGTATTCTTGAAAGTATCACCAATGAAAGGAGTGATGAGGTTTGGCAAGAAAGGAAAGTTAAGTCCACGATACATAGATCCGTACAAGATCATTCAAAGATTTGGACAAGTTGCTTATGAGTTAGAGCTACCTCAAGAGCTCTCAGCAGTTCATCCCGTATTTCATGTTTCGATGCTTTGCAAGTACATCGAAGATCCATCGCACATCACTACTACGGAAGATGTACAAGTTACAGAAGATCTCACTTTTGAAGAAATGCCTATTGCTATTCTTGATCGCCAAATTAAAAAGATAAGAAATAAAGAGATAGCATCAATAAAAGTACTTTAGAGGAATCAAAAAGTTGAGGAGATCACATGGGAAGCCGAGGAAGCGATGAAGATTAAGTACCCTTACCTATTCAACGATGAGGAGGAAGTTCATGAGACGGAAGAAGAACAATAACAAGTAAGTGTTTATTTTTATGCAAGTATGTTATGATGATGAATATGTTAATTGTAATCTTGGACATGTCTTAATTGAGTAACTATGCTAACATTCGAGGACGAATGTTCTTAAGGGGGGAGAATGTAACACCCCGTAAAATTTTTTCGTACACTTATCGCGATTATATGGAGTCCTAAAGGCTTGCGTATGGGTTAAATTAAGTTTATGGTGTTCGGAATTATCCCGTCAATAGTTTTATGTGTAGGTATTGGAATAAGCTTTCCAACAATATAAAGTTTTCCCAAAAAAGTGGAGTATTTCATATAAGCGAGCACATTCGAAATTTCAAAACGGTGGCCGGGAAGCCTGTGAACAGTAAATCTGCAGGAAAATTACTGCAGCTAGGCAATTATTTTTTTGGATCAACTTTAGACGATCATAACTCCTTGTACAAAAAGAACTGTGTGAGATTCTATATATCGATGAAAATATCCAAGAGTCTTCTTTACGATGAAATTGGTTTCATCCAAATCCAATGTCTTAGTAAGGAGCTATACCCGTTTTACTACAGCCTATCAAAAAAAAACAGAATTGTGGGACAGATTTTTGGATCAACTTTAAACGACCATAACTCCTTGTACAGGAAGAACTGGGTGGTATACTTTATATGAAAATGAAATCCCTTTGAATTATCTTTCCAATTCAATTGGTTTCACCCAAATCCGATACCGGAGCAAAGATTTATGATCGATTTACTTCAGCTTGTCAAAACTGTCCACTGGGGACAGTTTCGGATTTATTTAAATTTTTAGGGCAAAATGGTCATTTTCTATTACCTCTTGGACGAAAATGGGTCTTTATAAACCTAAACTTAGCCTCATATATATCAAATATCATCCAATTATTAAGGTAAGTTGAAACCCTAGCCTAATTTCAACTTCAAATATTTTGTGATTCAACCGTAGAAAATTTAAATTGGTTCCGTAGTTGTGTTCACCATCTCGAAAGCTTCGAGAAGCACCCCATGGTTATGTAAGGAGGATTATAAATGCAAGATTTCATTGTTAAGGTATGAATATTGTTTATTCTTGATTCTTATCCATGAATAAGTATTGATAAAGGATTATGAGTATTGTCTTGATGTTGGAAGATAACCAGAAACATAGTTATGAATTGTTTTGTATAAATTGTTAGTAGTAAATTATGGAAGTTGTTGTATTGGATTATGGAGGATGAATTGTGGTGATATATCATTATATTAGTGGTTATGTATGCCTAGTGATCATGTTGGTATTGGATGGTGATTAAGAAGGGAAATAAAAGCTAAGAGTGATGTTGAGGGATATTTCATGAAAATGCATGATATGTGAATGTAATAAGAGTATAAGAGGATGTATGTAACACTCTTATTGATGAGTTAAAGGATTACTTCCTATACATCATTTGGTGAAGTTAATACCTAAATGGTAAGGTTTGGTTGCTAATACTAGTTTGCCACAAATGACTTATTGTAGATAAGTGTTCGAAGAGTACGGGAAGTCAAGTTAGACTTGTATTGAAGTGGTTATATCAAGGTATGTAAGACATACTCTATCTAATCTTTGGCATGAATAATGACCCATGGCACTCTCAAGTAAGCTTCCAACATTTTCCTACGACACATGACACATAATAACATCTTATGATCTTCGACACTACCAATAGAACTTGTTTTCACTTTTAAGATGTCCGGCTAGTCAAAAAAAATGTCCATATACTATTGTTGACTCCGAAATGGTTTAATGAGGTATCCATGATTCTCTACTTCATTTTCATGATATTGATTACCTATTTACATGTTTTTCCTATTGAGGTATCATGGTTTCAAGTTCCATAAGGTGTGAGCACAAAGTAACCAATCTCAAAGATTAATTGAATTAAGAAATGGAATGTCTGTATTTTAAATTTATGATATGATGTATTGTATTAGTACCACTGATCATTTGGACATTGTATTATAAAGTTTATGTATATATGCTATTCCAGGGGTGGTCCCTGATGTATTGTATTAGTACCACTGATCAGTTGGCCATTGTATGACATACGTTATGTATTGATAAGGATTACGGGAAGTAATGATATGAAAGTAATGTGCAAGTATCCCATCAGCTCTTTTAAGTATGGTCTACTCATACTATTTATTCACTGGTACCTGGGTTCTGTTGATCTTTTGTATCTCATCTTGATACTCACTACCTTACATACTCAGTACATATTTCTGTACTGACGTCCCTCACGGGGGACCCATATTCATGCCTGCAGGAACAGGTACTTCAGGTCGTACACCTCCGCAGTAAGAGCCAGGACATTTTGTTGTTTGTGGTGAGCTCCAATTGTTTCGGGGCATCCCAAGTCGTTTCTATATGTATTTTTGGTATTTGTATAAAAGTCTTTTGTGGGCGGGACTTTGTCCCAACCCTAACTCAGTTGTGTATCTATGTATAGGCTTTTGTAGACATATTGTACAGCCATAGGAGTGTTTGGTTGATAGACGTGATGGCTCTGATGGCCAATTACTATTTATATATATATTTATGCGTCTCTGTTGGGCTGATACAGGTACTGTTTTCTTCTATTTACAACGAAGTGCTGCCCAACTTTCTAATTTTCATAAGTAATGTAAATGTGAAAGTATAGGTTATGAATGGGTTCTCCCGGGCCTCCTCGGCTACGGGTGCCAGTCCGCTCCAATGGGATTTGGGGTTTGACAGAAGTGGTATCAGAGAAGTTCGTCCTAGTGAGTCTACAAAGCCGTGTCTACGTAGAATCTCGTTTATCGGTGTGTTGTGCACCACATCTATAAACAGGAGGCTATTGGACATTTAGGGATTGTTTCCACTCTCCATTTCTTAGATCGTCCAACAGAGCCCATATTAGAGATAAAGTCATAATCGATCACTTAATCCAATTGTTTTTTTTTATTATAGTAACGATGCTGGTTACAAGGAGAAAGAATGAGTGGAAGCGAGTGGATGTAGTGGCCGGAGAAGGTACTAGTAAGTCACCACCGACACAAGCTGAACAAAGTGAGTCTCAAGCTAACCATTTATCAGGAACTTCTTCTCCTCCGGAAGGGCCATCTATTAATGCTGTTGATCGAGATTTGAGGGATGCAGTACAACTTCTGACGCGTATAGTTGCTGGTCAATTTCAAGGGAAAGCTATTCCTATCACGGGTTCTAGTGGTACGGATAGAGCAGCTAGCCTTCGGACACAGGATTTTCTGAAAATGGATCCTCCTACTTTTACTAGATCAGATATTAACGAAGACCCGCAGGACTTTGTCGATCAAACCCAAAGGGCTCTAGATGTTATGCACATACCCGGTAAAGAGATGGTTGAGCTAGCAGCATATAGACTTAAAGAAGAGGCTATATTGTGGTATGAGGATTGGAAACGATCTAGGGGTATTGATGCACCTCCAACTACGTGGGGAAAGTTCAAAGATGCATTTATTGATCATTATCTTCCATTTGAGACTCGTCAGGCCCGTGCAGATCAATTCTTAAATCTTCGTCAGGGTAACATGAGTGTAAGGGAGTATAGTCTTCGATTTAACTCCTTGTCTCGATATGCTTCTAATGTGGTAGCTACTATGGATGACAGAGTTCATCACTATGTGGATAGATTGGAACTATACTTGGTTAGAGATTGTACCATTGTTGCTTTAAACAAGGACATGGATATAGCGAGGATACAAGCTTTTGCTCAGAAGATGGAAGATCAGAGGCAAAGAAGAAGAACCCAGGAATCAGAAAAAGGATATTCTAAGCGGGCCAGAGCTATAGGGCAGTTTATGGCATCTCAAGGAGGTTTTAGGCCTTCGTTCTCTCATAGATTGCCTAGCCCGTTATCTTCTTATCCGGCAATTAGTGCTCCACCGCAATTTCAAAGGTTCAGAGGTAATCAGTTCGGGCAAAGCAGTGAAAATCAGAGTTCGCGAACAGTGGGGTATCAAGGTCAAGGGAGTATGAGTCAATTGAGACCTCCACGACACCCGTGCCCCATATGTAGAAGATTTCACTTTGGCGAATGTCGGCTTGGAATGAACAATTGCTTTTGGTGCAGTAGGCCGGGGCATATGGCTAGAGATTGCCCACGCAGGACCACAGGTGTTATAACACGACCTACCGGATCAGCTGTTGTGTCATCATCGGTGCCTCCTTTGAGTAGGGGTGCACAACCTATGGGTCACGGTAAAAGTGATAGAGGAGTAGTTAGTTCTATCGAAGCTCAGAACCGTGTGTATGCCCTAGTAGATCGGTAGAATTTAAAGGCTTCTCCAGACGTGGTTACAGGTACGTTGTCCATCTTTGCATTTGATGTGTATGCCTTAATTGATCCTGGTTCTACATTATTGTATGATACTCCTTTGGTTGCGGGAAGGTTCGGGAGAACACCCGAATTATTAGCCAAGCCATTTGAAGTATCAACGCCAGTGGGGGAATCTCTTATAGCTAGGAATGTTTATCAAAATTGTGTTGTGAATATTTGTGGTCGTGAAACGATGGCCGATCTTGTTGAGTTAGAAATGGTAGATTTTGATGTTATTATGGGCATGGATTGGTTAGCGTCTTGTTATGCTACAGTAGATTGCCGTTCTAAGAAGGTGTATTTCCATTTCCCAAATGAGGCAGTCCTTGAATGGAAGGGTAATGTTGGCGAGCCGAGAGGTAGATTGATTTCTTACTTTAAGGCAAGAAAAATGATTTCCAAGGGGTACATATACCATTTGGTTAGCTTGTGGTCCTTCGGGGTCATGAGCACCACGTAGAATTTGGGGTACCAGATTCGTAACGTAACAAACTTGGTATCAGAGCCTAAGGTTCAATAGTGTCCTAGAAAGTTTGAAAATCCACATCTAGTAGAGTCTTGTGCATGGGTATGTTGTGCACCACACTTATGTGCAGAAGGCTATGAGATGTTTAAGGAATAGTTTCCCTTCTTTTAGTATTCATGTCATACCACTGAGCATAATTTCTAATTAATTTCTCTGTCTAATCTTCTTTTTTCTCTCGCTTAATAAATATGCCTTCCAAAGGGGCTAGCAAAAGGAGAATCAATAATCAGTCAGCACCTCAGCCCGTTTAGGCAAATCCCCTAGACGAACATGTTTCCCATGCAAAATTTAGGACTGTATTTACTACTCTAGCCAATTCAGTCACAACACAGAATGAACGGCCAGCTGTTATTCTGGCTAACCCAGTGGCCAATTCAGCTACAGTCAGGATTCGGGACTTTACCCAAATGAATCCTCCCTTATTCCAAAAAAGATCCACAAGAATTCCTTGACCAGGTTCAGAATGTCACAGACATAATGGAAGTGACTTCCAGTTAGAGTGTAGAGTTAGTCGCTTATCAGCTACAAGATATAGTCCATAAGTGGTTTAAACAGTGGAAGGTAGACAGGGGTACAGATGTAGAGCCCATAGAATGAGAAGAGTTTGCTATGGACTTATTAGATAGATTCTTTTCCCCAGAGAAGAAAGAGGCTAAAGTGTTAGAGTTTATCAATATCAGACAAGGTAGCATGAGAGTAAAAGAATACTCCCTCAAGTTCACCCAGTTAGCTAGGTATTCTCCCTATGTAGTAGCAGGCAGTAGATCCAGAATGAGTAATTTTGTGTCTAGGGTTTCAGGTCGAGTAGTTAAGAAGTGTAGGACTGTGATGTTGATTAAGGAAATGGACATATCTGAACTTATGGTCCATGCTTAGCAGATTGAAGAGCAGAAACTTAAGAAGAAAGAGATAGATAATAAGAGAGCCAGAATAGGTAGTTATAGTTTTTCTCAGCCAGGGTCGCAGGGTGGTAACCATTCTCAGCATAGCTAGAATTTTTTATTTCTATATCCTTCCTCAGCCAGTGCTTCAGTTTCTAAGTTCAGAAATGGTACGAAAGATAGGGTGCCAGGCTCCAAATCTCATAATAGTGCAGGCATTATTCACACTCATCCGTTATGCAAAGAATGTGATAAGTATCATAAGGGTGTGTGTAGAGCTGCAGTAATGTGTGTTTCAAATGTGGTGAGTCACGTCAAAAGGTTCGAGACTGTCCTAAACCCGGTCCATGAAATCACCATGTTCGTCCTTCAACCTAGTTCAGTTGCTTGAATCAGTAGGGTGCCATTTCCAGTGCCACCAGTGGGCAATGCCCAAATAGACTATATGCACTTCAGTCTCAACAAAATCAGGAAAGTCCTCCTAAAATAGCCACTGGTCTGTTATAGATCCCTCATTTATATGTTCACACTTCTTGAGATTCAAGGACTTTTTTTCTTTTGTAACTCTTTACATACCAGTCCACTTCAAGGTCAGATTAGATCTTAACAAGAACTTCTCAGTCTCTACCCTAGTGGGTAAAATGATCATAGCCCGATGGGTATACGGGAATTGTCCGATTATGATATCTCAGAAAAATAGGCCTTCAGGTTCTAGTAGTAATACCAGTATGTGTAAGAAATCAGTCTGGGAAGATAATTCCTGGCCCATTCCTATCTCAATGCGAAGTTTTGTACTTTAACTATCACGATACTTATGCATATTTCACATCATAATTCCATACACCCATCTTATATTCACGCATTTTCCATAAAATAGTATGTATGTTTTAAGTTCTTAGTATGAGGAGTTTTGGCTTACACAGTGTTACAAATCATGTTCCATGAGTATAGAAAAATTAGACTCAGGTTATATAGCTCATGATTCATGGACTCATGTCCTATCTTACAGTATGTTCAGCCCATATGACTCATGCTACACTCCCAGTGATTAGCCAAACTCAAATTATGTCACGTATACTCTCATTTTAGATACCTCGGTGAATTTATAATGTTAATGTTCCATCCCTAAGTCCTCAATTATAGGGTCATTCAATAGTTAGTATCCATGAAAGGACTCAGATAGTCCTACAGAAACATGGCTTTCAGCTATCAGTTACTTAACTATCAGAATCAAGTACATCCATCTTAGTCTAAACCTCAGTTATCAAAAAACCTACATTCAGTTCTAGTCACAGTGTTATTATGGTTATAGTCTCGATTACTATTTTAGCAACAATCTCAGTTCCAGTCCTAGTCCAGCCAGATCAGAAACTCAGTTCACTTTCAGGATTAGCCGACCATAGCCTATGGACATCAGTTACATAGTTATTAGTATTTTAGTACCTCAGTTACAGAATGTTTCTGAATCATGTTATACGCTTGGTCTTGTAATTTCAAGTAATATAGCTTTCATAAATCCATGCCAAGTCACCTCATGTCAGTCAGTCATTCATTACCTCCTATGTATAATACTCTACAGCCTCAGGCTAGTTATTCAGACTAAGTACAGTTCAGTCTTATATACCCTACATTTATCTATTAGTTATTCAGTTAATCAGATTAGTTAGTATATTTATGCATTCGTTCTCAACACTGTGTGAAACTTTTCAGTAGTCTCAATTGCAGTGCATAATATTTAGTCACTTTATCTTAGATGATGTTTCATAGGCCTTGCCTCCTAATACAAGAATTCCAGCCATGTAGCAATCTCCTATTTAGATGTCCTACTCAGACCAGGCCAAGATTCACTTTCTCTCTATAGTCATTAGAACTCTATAGAAAGAGTGTCATAGAAACGCTCCAGTTAAGTCTAATTTTTAGTATGAGTTAGTCTGCGAAACCAGTTGTTCAGTTTAGTAGCCAGACAAACAAGTTTGGACGGTGTGGTTTCCATCTTTCTATCCAGTCGCACTATCCGGTGTCTCATGATGTGATCATTATAAGATGGACTAACCAGGTAGTTGCGTGTTCAGCCAAGTTCATACATCATGTTTTAGTTTCAAATCTCAGATATTTAGTCATGATTTAGTTCGTAGATGCCTTGGGCATCACCTCAGTTTTCCTCAGAGCTCAAAAAAGTCAGCCTAGCATTCTTCAAGGGGGAATAGTGTCCCAAGGGGGAGATATACTATAATTCCCCAAAATATTCATGACATAAACATGCCGCTCTCTTCTCATAATGAATCTAGTTTGGGGTAAGGGGTGCTCATGAGTTGACCCTCATACTCTGATCTCAGCCGTAAGCCATGTATTCAAGGTACTCTATTTAGATCACGATATTCATCTCATGTATCATATTCTAGACTCAGTTACATTCTCATGTTCTCGCTCATGCATATTTAGTAATTAATCTCAGGATCATTAGTATTTTTAGTTTAAGGAAACAATCTTCCTTGAAATTATTCAGTTTCATGATCAGATTTCCATCAGAAACTTGGTATTAGGATTTTCCATTACAAACTTGGTATCAATTACCACTACATATTCAGTTATGCAGCTATGTGTCAGTTCATTCATGTATTCATGCATCACATATGCATGTTTAGTATGATACATTCAATTCATCAGTCATGTTAGTCATGTTAGTTATGTACTCATGTCTAAGTTGCTCATGTTCAGTATGTATTACAGCTTATTGTTTCTCCCATTTTAGTAAGTCTCATTAGAGGACGAATGTTCCCAAGGAAGAGATATTGTAATACCCCATACTTTTAGCTAACTTAAATGCATCCCAAAAATGTTAAAGACTTTCTTTAAAAGATAAATATACTTTTATACATGTGTAATTTTCAAGATTTTCACTTTTTGTTGTGTGGTAAATTGAATAAGCTTTCCATCGATACCAAAGTCGCCCAAATCCAACACTCGGGCGAAGTGTTAGAGCCATTTTAGCAAGATAGTGTACCACCTGGTACTTTAGCGCATCATAGAGCCAGAAAAAATGGCATTCGTCAAAAATCAGTGAGCCTCCACAATAATGGAACATCACGCCAAGGCTCGATTTTAGAATTATCAATTTCCATTACTCCAATGCGATTCCACCGCATTACGGTGCCATTTCATTTCACAACCAAGGTGACAACGTGATTTCCACCGTGTCGCGCCACCAACCAATTTCCCAATTGTCCAGTTTCCAGTGAACTGGCGCAATTTCACCGCGTCACGCCAGCATGTAAGATCAGAAATTTTTAGATTCCGTCATTTAATTTCAAGGGCTATTCAGTAAATTCCAAAAACCCCAAATCAGCCTATACATGACATTAAACCCTAAAAAAAACCTATTAACTTATTGTTTACCCACACCTCTCAAGAAATAAATCACTCTTTCTCAAAGATAGAAAACCCTAGCCGCAAGTTTCAAAAGAAAATCTCAAAAATCCCTTTAAGAACTACCATAAACTCACAATCAAGGTATGTCAAGTGTTGATTCATGGGTCCTTTTCACCCAAGAAGCTCAAGGATCCCTTTTCAATTCAAAGATTGTATATCTAAGAATGTTCATGATTTATTTGAATTGGAATTCATGTTCATGTTGTTGTTGGGTTTTGATCTATGTTATAGACTATTAATTTAAAGAATTGATCTTAGTGTGTCATGATTTACGTGGTATTCTTGATAAAACATTCAATTTACAAGTTGAATTATGTAGCCATGATAATATGATTTATTGATTATTGTATAACCAAAGCATGCTCTCCATGTGTTTGATAAAATGTCTTAGTCAATGAATTATAGATATATGTAGCCATTGTTGTGCTTTCAAGCTTGTGCCATGATTTACTTTTATGCTATTGCGTCATGGGGGTATTTAATATCTGATAATTTAGCTGTGTGTCTAGAGCCAGTGTCATGTTTTCACGATACTCTCAGTCAAGATATGATCAGTAGAATTCAGTCAGTCATGTGACTCAGGAAAACGTAGTAAACTTAGTATCAGTCCAGTCCTATTCAGTAATCTCAGGAATCTTAGTGATCTCAGTCAATCATCATGGTTCAGTAGTATTCAGTTCAGACCTTAGTAAACTTAGTCAGCTAGTAGAACTCAGTAGCATTCTGTCAGTTAACAAAATTTAGTAGTATTTCGTCAGTCAACGAAAATCCAGTGAACTCTGCTCAATCTAGTTAATCAGTAAAATCAGTAACAGATCAATCCAGCATAGTATGAACTAGGAAATTAATTCTATGTCTATTCAGTTAGGAGTAGGATTCAACACAGAGTAAACCCAGGAATAGGGACACACACTATCAGCCAGTAAAGGGTGTGATCCTTAGTAGTAATCCCTGCATTCCAGAACTACGTAGCCAGTGTAGGTTGAGATGTACCCCAATGAGTCTAGAGACTATTCATCACAATTGATTTTTCCTTATAGAAGGGGTTGACGGAAGAGCTCCTTATCAGAGAGGGTTTCCTCACAGCTTGTCTTTACCCATGGCACGGTACTGACACCCTTTCAGCTGGGGTTATAGGTTGGACCCCGCCAGTTTAGATTTGGGGCATGTAGATTAGATGATTACCTGCCATAGTTTTAGTTTTAGATTCAGTCTTCATAATAGAACTCAGTCCAGTTCTATAGAAATTAGGACTGTCAGACACAGTCACTTAGCTCAGTATGGAACTCAGCTAGTTCCATCAAATTTCAGGACTGTCTGATACAGTCATCCAGCTTTGTATAACTCTTAGATCAGTTATTTATAATCAAAACTGTTAGAAACAGTCTTTCAGTTATCAGTTACTAGTAAACTCAGATATAAGTAAATCCATATTGTCAGTATACTCAGTAGTCAGAACTAAGTATTTATTCCTATCACGACCTTAGTTTCAGTTACGTATTCATTCATGTATTCTCATGTTCAGGTTATACAGTCAGTTAATATTGTTCTTACATATGAACCCTTTGTATTTAGCCTACCTCACTTGCATACCAGTATATTCAACGTACTAACGCATTTGTGCTATGGTGTTTTATGCCATAGGTTTAGAAGCATGAGCTCCAGAGCATCAGTAGCATTCCAGTTCCAGCAGTCAGAGTCAACAGTGATTCCTTATACTTCAAGGACATGATCATTACTTTATTATTTTATTACTTAGTTTATTTCAGTAGTTGGAGTTAGTTGGGGACATGTCCTATTAACTCTTTATTCAGACAGTTTAGAGGCTTTCGGAATATAGTATGTTCAGACAGTTATTTTAATTTTGGGTATTTCTATACCTCATCCAGATATTGTTTTACCAGTTGTAATAAAGTTTTAAACCTTACAAACTTACAACTTATATTTTGCATATTTTCAGTATACTATTCAGTGCTCAATTATTGATATCAGTCATGGGTTAACTTCTGGTCCTTCAGGGTCATGAGCACTGTATAGTATTTTGGGTAACAGATTTAGGGTGTTTCAAGGTGGTATGAGTTATTCACTGTGGTGAGAGTGTTTCCATATGCTGCTTTAGAATTGAAGTGTTATTATAAAGCCCGTTCGAAGTAAATAGGCAAAGGGTAAAGCCCTATAAGGGTAACATGGAAGAAGTTAAAGTGGTTCTTGAATGAACCTTGGCAAAGTCTGAGTAACAAAGGCAGTTGCATTATGCCACGATGTTAAATCAAGAGTTGCATAGGAGTCAACCCATGGGGCTGGTTGGTGAAGTCTATGTATCTAAATTAGCCACGTCATGCTATGACATTAAATCAAGCACTGTGTAGGAGTTTACCGATGTTTTGTACTTAAATAAATTATAGGGTAATGTGTGTTCTCAATGGGCAGGACTAAGGATTGTAGGAGTAGGCTAAAAATTACAAAAATCAGGTCGTACGAACTCTTCACAAGTCATAAGCAAATATTATAAATCGTGACCATGAGTCGTAAGGACCTAGAACTCAGATCATATCTAGGTAATTGGTCTCTGGAGTCATTACGACTCTAAGAATAAGTCGTAACCTCTGACTGCGACTCATCACATTGAATCGTAATGACTTCAGAACCAGGTAAGGTTCCAAGTCTTTACAGAGGGAGTATTGATGATAGGCAAAATTACGCGCCTATATCAATATATTTTGCCCATATTTTAGCCTAGTTTTGAGAACAAATTATATATTTCATGCACTTTTAGTCCTTTTTCCTGTAAATGAGCTAACGAACATGATTAGGAAAGTTTCAGGTATAAATGATGCAAAATACAGCATTTTATGGCTTACTTGATGCAAAAGAAAGCTCACAAAGGAAGGGAATGAAGTCTACACGCCTAAGGACCAAAACTGCTGCATGGAAAATCTGTCCCGGGCTAAAACAGCAATTCTGAAGACTTTGGGGACTTACAGACACAAAGCTGGATTTTGACAATGATACATTAACCTAGTACAATTGGGTTATGTATTTCATTAGTTTATTTGGATTAGGAGAATGTTACATTAACCTAGTACAAATAGGTTAAGTATTTCCTTAGTTTAGTAGGATTTGGTTATTTATTTCATTAGCATAGAGGAGTAGGATAGGAGTATTATAAATACCCTATCATGCTAGAGATTTTTAATTAAGTCCTCCCTTAATGGAGGCAACTCCTCCCTTAATTCAAGAAATTCATTCTTAAACTATTAATTTTCTTCCATCTCTCTCATCTTCTACCACAAACACTTCTAATCTATTCTTCTATTCTTAAATTCCACAACAAGAGAATCGTTACTTTCTAGGTAATCACCAAAACCACACGCCTATCACCTACTTCTCACGCCATCAACCATGCAAAACGTGATATCCTTCGCACTCATGGGTAACTAAACTTCTCTGTTGGGGTTATGGAAGCCGAATGAGATACTATCTATTGCTGTGAGTTTGTGAGTTCGAGACACGTATATTGCTTATATCATTATTCTCTTCATCATAATGCAAATTCTTGTGGCTGCAGACGCATAGAATAACGCCAGTCTAACATTTAACTTGTTCGAGAGAAAGGTTATTTGTCTGGAAAAGAGATAATGTCAAGGTAGTAGGACACCCTTTCCTATTAAAAAGCTAGTGCTGTAACTGGACTAACCTCTTGGAGAATTCGTACCGTTAGACACGCTTTAAGCTCGAGAGAGTTAAAGTGAAATAGTCCTTGTTCAGGTCGAGAGACGCTTGGATTTACCATCGACTACAATTCTCTATAAGCAATTGCATGTCAAGACTCTACACACTCATAGCCGATAGAGACGTATACCTCAGAAGGTGGACATAACCCCAACGCTTCAATTCTCATTGTTTACAACTTACGTGACAATCTTTCTCTTTTACTTTGCTATTTTCAGCTTTTATTGTTTTGGTTACATATTACAATCCCCCCTTCTTACGAGACTTGCACCAAAAGTTTAGTAATTTTGCTTACTTGTTGGCCAAGCTATTCCCTATGGGATCGACACCCAACCCAGGTTGGATTCTATATTTGCTAACGACCGCTTTACACTCACAAGAGCTGTAGATTGAGCGTTATCAAGTATGAGACCCATAATCATTGGTTATGGGTCATACTCATGAGTCTACACCTTGTTTTTCAGATCAGGGATCACGGATGAACCTGACCCACATCAGTTTTTTAAATTAAAGAAGGCACCCAAAATAGGCACCCAACCTTTTTAAAATTTAGACTCCCTCTATTGTTGTTGACTTAAAATGCTCTAAAATGAACTTCACATTCACTCCTAAGAATCAAATCAAGTTTATTACTCCTAAAATTTGAAAAGTTCATCAAAGAATATGGTCTAAACTTGTTTGAATTCAAGAAATCCAAAACCTCAAGAAATCAAGTAAGTGATTATGCTTAAAGCTTTGTATATTAAGTTTAAATACGAATATAGTACATGGTTTTAGGATTTCTTGATTCAAATATGTGTATACATATGTATTCAAACCCTATCTCTTGAAAAGTTTTCTATGTAATGAGGTAATGGGAGTGAAAAATCAATTTTGTGCTTTAGAATTGTGTTTTTTGATGAATGTAGGGGTATTAAAGTGTGTATTGTTATATAACGTTGGGAGTGTAGGTCGGAACTAACTCAGAATACACCCTCATGTTACAGTGGATACGAGGCTCGTTACGACTTATGATAACAAGTAATGAGTCATATGAGACTTGTAACCACTGATAACATAGAAGATTAGAAGATTGTGGGTTCTGGTATAGTTATGACTCAACCATGTGAGTTGTAATCAATCCCTACTACCCTTATGCAGAAGTCGTAACGACTAGGGTTTTTTAAGTATAGAAAAAATGTTTTTGGTTAGCTTAAGAGTGTTGGTAATGAGTCTTAAACAGATCTTATGACTCATTAGGAGGACTCATAACCTAACTAGTAAACACTGACTTATCTTCTGTTTACCTTATGACTCATTCATATGAGTCGTACCCAGTGGTCATAACTCATACCCCCTAGTTGTAAGCAGTCCAATACATGTACACTAACACCAACGTTTTCTTGCTTTTATTTTCTTTTCATAGAACTGACTAATTGGTCTTATGCAAATAGGTTCAAATGGCTCTTAAAGGTGACTCATCATCCAAGTAAACCCTAAAGAAGAACACCAAGAAGAAACCGACCCCTAAGTCTAATTACTAACTGAGAAATAAGGAAAATAATGAGTCAAGAAGTGACCTCGTAGAATACCTACTAAAGGGGAAGGACAACCCAAGAGAGAAACAACCTCGAGGAAAGAAAATAGTCATAGAAGAGTACACACTTCCAAAGGGGCCCAAAATGAAAAATTAAAGTACTTCCCCACCGCACTCACCATTGTCTTCTGAAGATGATGATGATGATAATGATGATGATGCAGGTGTAGAAAAATCAAGATCCTAGGAGGAAAAGTTAGAGAATGGAATTGAGGAGGAGGAGAATATTAATCCTATTGATGTCCAACCACCACCCCAAGTACAATTATCCATTAAAACTACTCCAGTTCCCATCCTTGAATGGTTGGGGTACCCTAGAATGCAAGAAATATATAATGTAGGGTTGGAGATAAACCCAACCACAGGAAATCCAAGGAGGGAGATATACCTAGAAAGAGGAATGACTAAATCAAGCATGTCTGAGATGCCCGAGTTCACGACTAGGTTTCTACAGTATGGATTTCAGTGGATGACTATAACATTTGGTAAATTTAGTCCTGCATTATTGTGGTAGTTCTATGCTGCATACAAAGGTGAATTAAAGAGGCAATACCCTCAAGGAAACTTATGGAGGAGATGTGATCCAATCACATCATTGACCATTCATTGAGTTCGAGTGAGTATGTCCCTAAGAACTATTTCTCGATTCTTGCATAGACCTGATTTTCAACCCCCAGTGAAAACATCTAAAATTGAGTACCGCATGGAAGAGATGCGGATGATTACAAAGAAATAAATGGGTTTGGAAGACAAGATGATGCACTTCAGATGGATAGCAAATATCATTACTAAAAATTAGGAAAAATGAGTTAGGTAGTTGGTGGTCTAGGAGTGAACTCTCAATAGATTGCAAAGCAGACTCTAAACTTTGAGGCCAAGACGTGGTGGACGTTGGCTCAACATAGATTGTGTCCCACTACTGGGGATAATATGCTCAGTCCAGTCTATGCAGTATTGATATCAGGACTCATACAAGGTTATGAGCTTAATATTGCATAATTTATCTCTAGAGAGATACATAATCGAGCAGTGGGCTTTGAAAAGGTAATTTTGGCATTTCCATATTTGTTGATGCAGATTTTATTAAAGGCGGGGGTTCCAGAACTCCCAGATGTTGATCAATACATTATCTAAAGATTACCACTAATTCGGGATTAATCAGAGATGCAGCAAACCCCATGACCAGAAAAGCAAAATAAGGAGCTGCAATATTAGCTGAAATACTCGAGAACAACAATGTGAATTTTAAGGCTGCTAGTTTAAATAAAACAAATGACACTCTGGTTGAAGGTGGGTAGTTTGAGTCCCAGTTTTTTTATGCAGCAAGTACATCTAGTGCCCCCACTTCCTCATAGTATGAACTAACATGCAGATCCCCATCTAGATCAGCTCCAATAGGTTTTGTGGTCATATCACAAACTATGTGAAATGAAGTTATAACAAGGTTGACGACATTGGAGAAAAAGGTCCGATTAGTGGAGGAGGGTGTGCAACCCTGGGTTGAAAACAAACTAAAAGAACAAAGAAGGAATATCTAGAGAAAATTAAATGGTTTTGATTGAAGAGTCACACGTCAGCTCGGAAGTGGCCAAACTCTTGATATTTCGGACGTGAAAGACAATGTGGCTGAGTTGCAAAAGCTGGTTAATGAAATGAATAAAAGACCGGTTTTCCTAATGCCTATCATCATGGAAGTCCAACTAGAGGTAGAAATTGAAAATATTTGAAGTGTTCCAGTTAGAGAAGAAGGGGGAAAGAAAAAAGAACAAGAAAAGACAAAAAAATACCAAAAATAAAAATGTTGAGACAGTGGTATGAGATAGCATCGTGAGTGAAAACGTTCAGTAAACAAGAGTCTAGGAGATGGTTGTTGGTGCCGGTAGTTTGAGACCGACCACGGATATTTAGAGGGGCAGTAACACAGACCCGATACCTGATATACAATTGAGTACACCAGCTATAATTGGTGCCACTGCTATGGAGACGGACTTGCCAGTTGATGTGACAAATCCTGGGGAGAGCAAAACCCAATATGAGGGTCCCTATGATAATAGAGTATGATCTGGCACCTACAGCACCCAGGTATCTCCTCGATCCTTGTGATTCATTACAAAATACACTGGGGATAGTGCATATGTTTTAGTTAGGTGTGGGGGTATACCACAATCGCCATGGGTTATGGTTGTTGTATTTCAAAACCCATAGGCCACAATCTAAAAAATTTGTGAAGCAACATCGTTTGCATGTTTTTATTATTTTTGTGTTTTGTTATGAGATGCTCAAGTAGGAAGAAAATTTATACTCAAGGCAATTGACATATTTTGAATGATTATGTTGAAATTGTGGAAACTGTCTTGAAAAATTAGTACTCCTCCTAAACTTTTTTGCTAATTATGTGATATATGTATGTGTAGGGGACGACAATGAATCTGATAATGGCATTAGAATTATGGACAGAACAACTGTACCAAACAATTGTATAACTGAATAAGTAGTAACTAGCAAAGTGACCCTGTACGATATGTGTGAGAGGAATTACCTAGTTCCCGATGTGTATGGAATCTAGAGCATGCCTGGTTACTCTTGCCTAGGTTGAGGGTGGTCAGTTAGGAGATGATCATAGGCCATCTTTTGTTATTAGTCCACTTTAGCCTAAATTACTGAACCAAATGATATATGAGTCCATTTATCTCAATGTTTGAGACTTAACAGACCTATTTTTTTTACACCAATTCACCTTTCCGTTTAAACAACAATGAACCTGTTTTGGCCCTGGTCCTCCATGGATACTGTGCACCTCGACTCAGGCAAATCTCCTAAGTTGAGGGTAGCTATCACAGGGGTAAGTAGTTAGAGCGGGTATGAAGAAGGGTGTGAACAGCAAAGAAGGTTGGGTGTGGTAGAAAAAAGTAAAAAATAGAAAAAAAATCAGAAAAATAAAATTGTGAAAAAATTGTAAAAAAAAAAGAATAAGAAACCACACCTAGTCTGAAGAAATAATAAAGGGGAGAAATAAGGGCGGAGTGAAAGAAAAAAGTTGGAAAATAAGTGGACCCCAAAGTAATTGTAGTGTGAAGGATGATTAGAAACTAAAAAGAAATTTCAAAAAAGATACCATACCAGCCCCAAACCTATGGTATAAGCTTAACAAAGTCCTACAGTGATCCTATCCCGACAGTCCGAACACGTAGGAAATAAACATATGGGCAAGCCTATAGTATTCTATGTACATCGCCTGGAACTTCTTTATGAGTGAGAGAATCTCTTTACTATCTTTGTATAAATTTTTTGATCTATCTGAGTGAAATAGACCTCTTTGATGGTGAGAGTACAAGGGTTGTGTTTCTAGATTATTAGACTATTTGGTAAATATAATTTTTATTCATGCATAGTTGTCCATTGCTAATGTAATTTCATCATCAGATTCCTTTCTGTCATATTATATAACAAATCAATAAACACAGTTGGGTTCTTGAAAAGGTTAAAAATAGGAGAGGTAGTAATGGGTTGTGAACTAAAGTTGAAAATTTACTGCCAAAGGTAGCTAAAGATCTTCTTGTTTAAGCATCATGTTTCAGTGTCATTGATTTTTGTTTTTCCTGAGGATACATAAACATTCTAAGTTGGGGGTGTTGATACACCATGGAAACAAGACATATTAGATGCTTAAATCAAAGAATTTATGCTTGGACTAAGGTTATTCTGAGGGATATGATGCGTTTGTTTCTTGAATGCAGGGAATTTAGGAAGGAAGTGTCTTGGAATGAAAAATGGAAGAAAAACCTCTAAATATTTTGAAGTCTTATAATCTTATGAGTCTGCCTATAAGTCGTCAAGTCATCATATGACTCATAGCCTAACTTGTGAATAAAACAGTGGCAAAAGTCACGCTGAAGAAGCTAAGTGGAGAATGATCATGACTCGTAAGGATTCACTACTAGTTGTGAGGAGCATTCATAAAGAGAGCTAAAGCCAAAGCTAATATTCAGAGGTAAAGTCATAGAATACCATGAGTCCTAAGATCTAATTACGGCTCGTAATGAGAAGTTATAAAGAGACCAGTGTTCAAAGCCTTGAAAGTCTAAGGCTCAAGTGATAACAAGTGAAGACCACGAGTCATAAGGACTGACTACGACTCATGGTGATGAATCATAAGGACAACATAATCTTGAATCCCTGACTATCAATCACTAGAATGCCTACGATTAGCATTGTACGACTCATAATGAGACTTTACGAGCTGACTTACTTTTCCTATTCCATTTTAATTAGGATTTCTTTATTGTTTTGAGATACTATAAATACCTTAGGTTTATTCTTTTATTAGGTTACATACTTTTACATTATGTTTGATACTTTTAGCATACTTTGATCATTAAGATTTTGTTCTTGAAATTTTAGATTTTTATTCAATTGGAGACTTTGGATTTTATCTCTTTCATTATTGTGCAATTAATTACATATGTACTTTATTGATTATCATGGATTTTGACATGAACATGAGCGACTAATTTCCTTTACTAGGGTTGTGGGAACCCTGGCGGATTACCTACATTAGGGAAGTGAGAGATTCATCTATTGAACTGTCATTGTATGTATTTCCATCTTCTTCGTATTTATTGCATGCAAGTTATTGCAGAGGCTTAGGGACTGCCTATATTCGAGAACGTTCTCACAAGGGAGTTTAATATTGGGAAAAGGTGATTATAATAGTGATTCGAGGTTACCAACCCTCATCTAATCAACTCAAGACTCAAAAGGTGAGATTTGTACTGAGGTTAAAGACAAGCGAAAGCACGGCAACACCCTGTGGCTCACAAAGTAAAGGGTTAAATCTATCAATACATTCATAAGATTATTAATAGTACATAGCTTGTCAACTTTGCCTGCAGAGCAAGAGGGTAGGTAGATTGAGTACAATAATCTTACATAGCTGAGACGCTAGGGGAAATACAATCCTAGTGTTCGTATTCTATTGTTACACACTTAATCATTCAAGTTTGTTACTTGTTACTTTAGACTTCAAATTCTCCCTATTTACTTTTCTGTATTGCTCGTGAATATTGTCAAGTTTGAGATACTGTTCAATATTTTCCCTGTGGGTTTGACCCCATCCTGGTTTTAGTTACTATATTTGACATCGACCGCAATATACTTCTTTGGAGGTTAGTTTTGGGCAACATCAATAGTTGATCTTCAAATTATTATTGTGATCTTCTTTTAGTAGTCACTGTTCCTCTTGTATTGTAAGTAGTGATATTCTAGGTGGTATCTTAACATTTGCACCCATTAAGAAATCAATGAGAACGAAGAAAACCCAATATATTAAAGAATCTTTATCTAGAAAGACTTGTCATTTCCTCTACTTTGTTAATCCACTAGGATTCCCACAACCATAGACAAGGGAATTTGCCGCTCATGGTTGTAAGATAATTCATGGAATTCACAGACAAAATTACAGAATCAATGTCACAATAATGTAAGGAGAAAACCCAAAATCTAATTATTGAAGAACAAACCGAAAAAAAAACAAAGAACAATAAGATCCCAAGATCACAATTCAATCTTGGAATCAAAAGATGTTTGTAACTTAACCCCAAAATGCTTCTCCAGCCTCCCTTACTAAACAAAGTATAAAAGGGTATTTATAGATTAAAAAAACACTAGAAATAGATTCCTAAATAAAATAGAAAAACATTGACCAAACATACATAATAATGACTAAAAACATCATATGGGTGTATGTACATTACATGGAAACTCTAGGAAATGATTTCTAAACGATCCAAAAAAATATGTGTCGGTGGCCACTATCCTATGTCATATACAGTCAATATGTGCCATATACAGATCATATCTGGACATAGGATAGTGTAGAGTTTTATTTTTTCTTCTACTGAGCCTCTGGACTTTAAGTTTTAGCACCTACTTTGGTCACCTACGCCTTGTAAATGGTACATACGCTTGAAACTGCCTAGCCCAAAACATCTACTTTTTATCTTTTTCCTTTCGTTTAGCATCCAAAACCATCTTTTTCTTGCATTTAGCATCCAAAACTATCCTTTTCTTCCATTTAACATCCAAAATTCCTATAAAATCACTTCAAAAATACATTAAATTCAACAAAATAGTCTTAAGTACATGCATATTTTCCAAATTTAAGCATCATAAGTGCTATAAATTTATAGCACATCACTATCATAGAGGTGCGGAGTTGAAAATAGATATGAAGAAAGGTGTTGAATAAATGAAGAAAAAAAGCAGGGTTGGGTGTAATAGAAAAGTGTGAACAAAAAAATAAAAACAAATGAAAATAAATTAAAAAAAAATAGAGCGATGTGAATAAATTCAAATAAAGAAGGAAACCTTTCCCAATCTGAATAAATAATAACAGAGAAAAAAGGAGAAATAAAGGAAACATGGCTGAGAAGTGGAGCTAATAATGTAAGTGTAGTATCAAGGAGGGTGAGTTCATTTTATCCCAAATGTACCATAGTTACCCAAGCCTAGAAAAGTCATATAGTGATCCCAGTCCAACTATCAGAAAATAACCAAGAGATAGAAAATAAGGGCAAGCCTATGGTATATTATACACACTGTCTAAATTTCTTTTGGGAGTATGACTGTCTTGATATCGTCATTGCATTGACATGCATTATTATACCGTGACAGTTGGGACTTCCCTACTATGAGAGTAAATGGGTTGTATTTTTAACTACTTATCTGTTCGAGTAGTGTAACTTGCATATAGACTTGGTTTTTTATTGCTAATGTAATACCATCACTTGATTCATTTGTGTCATACTGTTGTGTTACATGAATCCACATAGTGGTTTTGAAGATGGACATAAGAGGGCGTAAGAAATTTGAGCTGAAATAAGTTGACTGCCATAGATTCCTTGGGCTTCTTTTAGTTAAGCATCATATCTTTTCTGTTTCCTGCCATGTTGTAGTTTCCTAAGGACATGCAAATGTTCTAAGTTGAGGGTATTTATGTGTCATGGTTTCATGGAACTTTTTATGCTTAAAATTAGGAAGTTATGTAAGTACTTAGGTATTTTTATGTAGGGATGAAGTGTTTTGTTCAATTTTGCAGAAAAATAGGGTTTAAAGTGCGTAGAATGGGATAAGGAAGAAAAAGGCACTGAATAGCAGTCTTTTACTAGGATAAGCCATTAGGTGATTGTACAACTCATCGTCCAAGTAGTTGCAAGACCAGTGAATATTTAAAACAGAAAGAATGAAGTACACACTAACTATGACTCGTAGGGTTAAAATATGAGTTGTAGTGAGAGGTGTTCTAAGTAAAAGAGAAACAAAAGTCCTGAAGAGTGCATTTGGATAGCAGTGGAAATGAAAGTCCGTGATGATTCATAAGGTCAGGCTACGACTCATAGTCATCATCATTCTAAGCATATGGAGATATAGTTTTGAATCTTGAAAATATATCTGGGGACCTAAGAGTTAGGTAAAAACTTGTCTAGTGATGTGACTAGTCGTCACCAGCTACATAAAGCCTAGGATACGGAGCTAACAACGAGTCATCGCCAGTCTAGAGGGCGCGTTATCTGAGGAATTGTCACTACAGAACTCTATTAGCCTATTTTGTTTAGGAAAACAGTATGAAAAAATAAAGACCCCTTTGATGTTTTATTGTAATTTTATGTATTTTATACTTTTATTACATTGTTTTGAGTTCTGAGATACACTTTTGATCTTGAAAGTCTTGTTCTTTGTTTTTAGGGTTTGATATTAATTTGAGATTTTAGTTTACATTTTTAATTATCAGTGAGATCAAGTGTATGCTTTCATTTATGCATTATATATGTGTTCTTATGATCATGAGTAGCTAACTCGCATAACTAGGATTCTGGCAACCTAGATGGACTAATAAAGCAGAGGAAGTGCAAAGTCATTCTAAATTGGTGTTCTTTCATGTATTGTGATTTCTTTCATATTGGTTTATTTCTTAATGGTTGCAAATGTTAGGAACCCGCATGTATTTAGTACTAAATTGAGTGAGAGAGGTTGATATTAGGAAAAAAATATCACAACAGTAATTTAAAGCTACCAACCTTCATCTAATTAACTTGAGACTGAGAGGAGATAGTTAATTTGGGATCCTGAACAAGGGTTAGTAATGCGACACTCTGAGACCATGAGTAGATGAGTAAAATTCACCCAAACCAAAGTAGACAGATGGTTAGGTGATACATAACATTTTAGATTCTGCATGCAACGCACCGAGATAGTTTGACAAGCACGATTAGTCCATGGTGTTAAGGAAGTCAGGGGAAACATAATCTTAGTGACCGTCCCATATTGATAACAACCCTACTTATCCAAGCATCATTACTGTTATAATTGTTCTTTAAAAAAATCTCATTTACTTTGTACACTTTCCAGCTACATCAGAAATCTCATGATAGATTTTTGTCCTATTCCCCGTGGAAACAACCCCAGCCTTGCTGGGTTCTATATTTGACAAGCAAACGCATTATACTTTTTAGGACGTGTAATTTTGACAACATCACCAAATATCTATAATCAATACACATATGCATAGAACCGTCCTTTTTCTTCACAAACAAGACATGTGCACCCTAAGGTGATACTCTAGGTCGGATAAATATCTTATCCAACAATTCCTGTAACCGATCATTCAATTTCTTCAACTTTGATAGGTCCATCCTATAAGGAGGAAAAGAGATAGGATTTTTTTCCCCATTCAACATCAATAGAAGTCAATATCATGAACTAGAGGCATGCCAGGAAAGTTGGTAGGTAAGATATCCAACAACTCATTGACAGAATCTAAAAGAGGCGGTAAAGCAACACTAGTATCATGAATATAGGCCAAATAAGACAAACTTCCCCTCTCTACTAAGCGATGAGCTCGTAGAAAGGATATAACTCTCTTTTAGACCAAAATGAAGTGAATCCATCTAAGCTATCCTTGGCACACCCAAGTAAGCTAAAGTCATGGTCTTAGCATAACAATCTAGAACAACATGATAGGGAGCTAACCAATACATACCCAAGATGACATCAAACTCTAACATATCAAGGATATTAGATTTACCCAAGTCTCATGACCCATAAAGGTCATAACACAAGAATGGTGTACCCAATCCACCACTAAAGAGTCTCCTATGAGGGTAGATACACGGATAAAGAAGACAAGAGGCTCACTAGTAGAATCTAAACCCAAAGCAAGATATGTAGATATAAAGGATAAAATCAATCTTAAATTAAACAACACTAATATAGATCTAAAACTGGGATGATACCTATGACAACATCGTCAAAGGCCTCTACTTCAAGTTTGGCGGGTATACCATAGCACTATCTATATTCCCTACCGGGCTGAGTAGCCGCACAACCACCACCACGATTACCACCATATTTTCCCCACACACCCCTAGTAACACCTCTACCACCTTGAGGTTCACCACTCACTATTGATATAAGAGTAGGCCTAAAAACACAAAGGGTCAATCCCTAGACACATGGCCAAATTCATCACAGTCATAGCAACCTCTGTGGCTTGACATAATTTGAGGGGATATATTTAGCAACCTTTGTGGCTTGAATCAATTTTAGGAGGTATAGTTGAGCTTGAACAACCACCTTGGGATAACGCTTGACTACCCGAAGCCACTGAACCAGACAACCTACTACCTGAACCCTAAAAAGCTTCTTGGACAAATCTACCATGGTGCAAACTTCAAGAATCTCTACCTCAAGGAGTGTGACCATTGACTCACCCTGATAGTGCACCCTTTTGGCGCCTTCCTGGAAAGATCAAAGAATAGCCTTAATCCTCTTTGCATGATCCAATATACTCTAAAATTACACCTTTGCCACCACTATCTAGGTAGTAGTCAACTAAGAAGTATTATTCAATTCCTTCACAAACTTTTGAATCTTCTCAAACTAAGTGGCAATACTAGAAATAAAATATCTAGACAAGGCATGAAAACATACCTCATACTCGGTAACTGTTATGGAGCCGTGCTTCAGGTAATCATACTCGGCTCTCATCTAATCCTTTAAACTGTATGGCACAAAATTGTCTAAAAAGTCCTTAACAAATTGATCCCATGTCATCTCTGTAAACAAAGAGATCTGCAACTAATAAGTGACCTCTACCAGCCTCTGACTACATTTCTCAGCTGGTAGATAGTGTTGATCACGCTCAACTTACTCCATAAATTATGGGCAAGGTAATCATTGTCAAATATAATAACCCTACTTGAGTTAGGGTCGAACCCTCGAAGAGTGGAATTAGTCTTCAAATCTTATGAGTGTTAACAGCTACTAAAGATAAACCCATAATGTAAACAAAATGAAAGACATAAATAAAATGGTGGGGTTGGTTTGGAAGGTTGTTTAAGAAAAATCTAATCAAACTACAAATTAAGAGCAACAAAAGCGGGTAATATTACAATAGGAGAGTGGACTTGGGATTATGTTTTGCTAGGGGAAAAAATTATGTATGGATTCATGATAATCAAATGCAAAATATAATTAATGACTATTTGGGTAGACTAGGTTAGGGATTTTGATGCTAGTTTTTCAACCAACCACTAATAATATCATCCATGGCCCCTTTCGGATACCTCATGGGTGTGGTAAAAAATCCACCTAAAGCCTTAACAAGGCATCCTTATTTCTAGGACGATGCCCAAGACCTAGCAAATTCAAAATCCATCCTTGTTTCTAAGATAATGTAAAGGAATAAGCTAAATGTCAAATTATTGTTCACTAATACCTTGTCACCCATATCCCTTTTTCAAGGATTTATAGGATCCGTAAGCATACTCACATCTCTCTTTCAAGGATGATGTGAGATTTTTGGAAATTGGGGTTTTTTCCCACAAATTCCCACTCAACAAACAAGCATTAGTAAAATCCACCATCATTAACTAAGATTCTGCACTTAATAATCAAAAACCATACATAATTGCACCATATTTCAACATAATCCCAAGATAATTGCTTAGCTACTCATAAAATGGTCATTCAAAGCTTCCATTGACGATGAAAGAAAGAGTATTTTTCAATTTAACTTTATTTACAACTAAACTAAATTGGAAAATTAAGAACAATATTCTTATCAAAATTAGTAGGATTTTACAAAGGAAAAACATAAAAATATGGTTGGAAATGTCCAAAAAGGTGAAAGGGTTTTCTTTCTACAGAGAATTAGAGCTAGCTGTGGGAAATGACAAATCTAGCCCTGGGCTATTTTCCACTCAATTCTAATCACAGGAGCTTGATCAAAATTGCGGCTCCCATGATCGCGGTGAGCCCATCAAAATCATTATCTTGACTAATCTTGACTTGTTGCGATCGCGACCCTCAAACTGTAATCACAGTAACTGAGGATCAATTCCTGCACATACTTTTTCCAGCTTTTCCACTAACTCTTTTCTTTTTATCTCTTTTTATCTCTTTTTAGCTCATTTCACTTCTTTTCTTCCCATCATCTATATACCTGCAAAACATGGGATTTAGTGCATTCAAATGATAAATTCATCTCATTAACACCCTTAAATCATAGTAGTGTGTACGAATTTAAGCGTCAATGAGTGGTAAATTTATCACTCATCAACACCCCCAACTTAGACCTTTGCCTGTCCTCAAGCAACACTACTTTTTACACAATGAGACCGTGAAATTGTAAAACCACTTAAACGACCAAATAATCATAATGACTTCATACTTGATTAACACCAACAAGTATCTCTCAAGCATGCCAAAGCTATTCTCACGACTCCTTTCAACATTGAACACAATTTCAAAGGATGCAAAAAACTTTAAAGAACAATCAATGTAAGAATCACCAACTCTCTAGAATTGACTCCCTATTGGTAGAAACTCAACTATACTCTTTTTCCTCATTTTTCTCAGAAGATGATAATTTCGCCCGCCTCAATTAGTATACATGCCTCCTCATGAGAACGAAATCCCACACATAAATATCCATTATGAAACAAGGGATTTAAATGCAAACAATCACTTTCACAAAGACTCTCTCAATGATAACAAGTACCATACTATATGCTTGCCCTTATTTTCAATTGCCACTATAATGAATACATTTGGTTGGAGATCTTGAAGGGATTTTTCAAGCTTATAACATAGGTTTGGGAAAGGGTGAGATATCATTTGGGTACAAAGTGACTAAACCCTATTTGAAAATCTAATATCACACTATTCAACCCAACTTTTGACCATGTACCACTTTATTTTTTTTTTCAAATTCAAACATGCCTACTTTCACTACCTTGATTTACCCATCTGTTTTAAACCAATTTTTTCAACTATTTTTTTTTTTTGCAAACCATGATATTCCTTATTTTAATGAATCCTTTCTCTTTTACTTTTTCATTTTCTCTCTTTGGTTAGATTTTTAGGCATCCACTTACAACATCATGGAAAAAGGTCACTTCTTCCAAAACGTACTACCCTAACTTAGGCATTTAGCCTCAAGTTTTATTTTTCAAGTTCAAGAAAGGTAGGGTTAAAAAGAGGGATAAACTATAAATGGTTCAAGACTTGTAATGTGGTTGCCAAAGAAAGGTCTAAAGACTCAAAATGGGTAACTAAGAATACTATTCTATGTAGGTTATTTGGGTTAAAGTGTTTTCCTATGTTCACAAGGAAGGCCTAAGATCATTTCACCAACCAAGCATAATCACAATTATCCTTGAGAGACTAATGAGGCAAGTTCTAGATAATACAATTATGCATGAGTGATACATAATTAAGCTCACCACACATAGGATGCAAACGTATCAAGTAGGATCAACTACTTTTCCTGCTAAGGACAAAAGGAAGTATTTACCATATACTACAAACTAAAGCCTTTGGAGTCACAAAAAGAGGTAAAGTATTGTTACAAAATTATTCATATCCATGCCCTTGGTTTTTAAAAAAATTTTGGACAGAGGAAGTGTTTGCTTCGCATTTACACCACGCAAAATTTGTTATTTATGGCACCAAACCAAGCCGTTGTCTCACATTTTGGTTCTCATGAGGGCGAACCATATGGCTACTCAGAATTTACCATGGGTATAAGGGCGATCACAAAACTCCAATGCTATAAGTACTTAGACTTTCACTACATTTATGGCATAAAACCCAATCATGATGATTTTACTTTAAGAATATCGTCACTCAATTTATCATAGGGAAATGCTCATCCAACATCATTATAAACATGATAAAGACAAAATAAAAAAAATAAAAATGAAACAAACAACTAATCTATGAAATGTGGGAACCATCAGAGTGCCCAAATAAGCCAGAATAAAGATAAAAATCATCTAAACTAATATAAAAACATCCACAAATATCTTAATAATACAAACCAAACTAAAATTTTGTAGTGTCCTCATTGCATAATCAAGAAAGCATAAAAAGAGTAAAAGGGTGCTCCCTGTAACCATATCAAGAACTGTTGTCGCCATCGGTCTTCGTATCATCTCTAGAAATATTTGAGTATGACCACTCGACTAGATCCTTATCATCTCTATCAACTCTCGAGGAAGGAAGTCTATCACCTAGTTTTAGGACCTTCTAAAGGACCTTCACCCCCTTCCACATCTTTGTCAAAAATTTATCCGTCTTCTTCTCCCTATTTTTCATCTTCCCATGTGAATCCCTGAGCTCCCTATACAAATGTACTAGAGACGAGTAGGACCTCTCAAAACTAGAAATGGTCTCCTCTTCTTCTTCTGATCCTCCAAATATATCTCATAGTCAGACCGAGAAACATAGAAGTGATGGGTGGTGGAAGACTCTTCCGGCCTTTGAGGCAACCCTGCTACAAGCTCCTTTATCACCCTCATATCCATCAAGATATCCTCAAAAGTTCCAACCATCGATGGCCTGCATGAGTTTGTATTCTCACCTATCGACTTGCCTAAGTCGATCTTCCTCATCTTGATTTTGCTAAATACTTCTTCACCCCAAACCCTAAGAGGGTAAATGGGGGTGTTTAGGTGCACCCCAAGGGTCTCCAGGATACTTATCAACCTCATCTCTCTAGTATATCTCTCTGATAAATAAAGGGAATAAGAGTAGTGTTCCACCTTGATTCTTGAAGTGCCTCATATCTTAAATCACTAGCTATCTAATATTAAAAGGAATATTTTATAGGATACAAGAAACCATTCGTGCTTGCACATTCAAAAAATATGTCATGTGGGTGCATGGAGAGACCCAGCTACAGATGATGTTTAACCATATCCTCGCCTCAACAGTGAAGTCATGCAATGATATTAAAAGCTTCCAAGTGCACATGCAAGTGTACGTGGTCTTATCAAGTAGTAAAATGGCCTAATAAAAGCCAAGTATCGATCCTACAGAGACTAGATATGACAAAAATTCTATTTTAGTTTATAATTTAGATTAGTTTCATCCAAACATAACCAAGAAGAGAGTTTGAATATTGTAAACAAGAAAAAGTAAATAATGCGTAAATAAGAGTCTTTGAAACAATCAATAGGAGAAAACCCAGAGTTGAAGCACTTTCGACAATCATACTATGTTGTTGAATTTCATTCATTAACTTGCTTATCTTGGTTCAAGATTCCTAGGTTTAATTGCATGATTATGGTTTCCCAACCTCAAATCCTTTACCTTAGTTAAACCTTACAACTACATCGTTGAGCGGGGATGTAATGACCCAATTAGGTTATTTAAGCTATCATCCTACTGTGAATCAAGTAAGGCATCTAAGTACATTCCTGTCCTAGACACTAATTCGAATTCCATATTTCATAAAGAAATACAAACCATAATTTATTCATCTCCATGTTCTATCCCCTATTTCCTCTCTCGAGTTCAAAAGGCAAACAATTGATGAATTCTAAGGGTCGCGAATCCTCAAAATAGTTAAATCAAAGATGAACACATAACCAATAATGATAGGTAAAACTGATGTACTTAATTTAAAACAATAGACTCATGTCTTTGGCTTTAACCCTGGAAAAGGGAATTTAGCCACGCATAGTCATAATCGTAATCATAAAGTTATAATTAACGACTAAAAATATGAATGAACTAATTTAAATTAATAAAACATAAAGAAGTTGTAACCGCCCTTTGATCTCCAAAATATGCTCAAATATGTGTAAAAACATGATACAACATGTATTTATAGTATAGGAGTAAGCCAATTCTGTGTTGGACAAGGAAACTGTAAGTTATTGAGACCGGGACTAGGTGGGGCGTCGCTCTTGGTAGAGCCCACTCTAGGTGAGGCTGAACCCTGGATAGAACGTCTCTATAGGAAAGGCATTTCCCTATCTATAGCCAAGCTCCAGGTGATGCGACGCCTCCAAATCGCCCTAATCTACTGGAAGTAGCTCTCCGAATTTTGGTTAAGTGTTGAGTCTCCCCTCTTGATCCCTTGTTTTGTGGCATATTTCCCATAGATTCCAAGACTTTTTAACATAATAAATCATCATATTCAGTTACAAAAGCATCCTACATAATCACACCACATAAATTAAGAGAGAAACAAAACACTACATCAATAATGACGAATCAAAACAAGAGCTAAGCTAAGCTAGTTTGCATTGATCTTTTACTTATTGTTCCAGCTGTACACTCATTCAAATTGAAATTTTATTATTACCAACAATTTATTCCACTCGTAATTACACATTAAAACCATTGGGAACAAATTAAACACAATAGAATCCAATGGAATCAACTAGACAAGCACCTAGCATAAGCTAGTAACGCTAGTTTTCTGGATTGAACTCTAAATGAATCTTTTAGGTACAAACTTGTTTGAAACTCACTTTGAACATCATAAACATATGTTTTAACACTTTGACAGACATTTATCTCATTATCAACCCATATAGTTATAATACCCCGAAAAATCCAAACCAATATTAGCGCCATGCTTCAAGATCATGCATGGTACATAATTGTTCTTTTATAGTTTTATGAGTAATTAAGATGTATATTAAGGCTTCAAATAACTCCTAGATATCATACGAATCAAAACATTCCTTGCCGACTGAATTCCTGGGAAGAATATTCCTTTAGTCAACTTCAAATGAGAATATCTCTATTTATACTACTAATTTTTGTGCTCATGACCCTCAAACAGATAGATAATTTAATTATCTTTCCAACAATAATAATTTTTCCAAAATCCAATATCAGAGTAAAAAATTATACCCATTTTACTCCAGCATGTCAACTTGGAAACTGAGTGACGACCTGTCTGACGGCTTATCACATTTCTGATGACCTGTCTGGTGGCTTATCACATTTCTGATGACCTGTTTGATGGTTTAGCACATTTCTGATGACTTATCATCCATGTCGTCAAGATTAGATAGCAACCCATTAATTCCAGCTCTTAGGTGATGACCTAGGCTGACGGGCTATCACAGATTTGATGGCTTATCAGCCTTGATCGTCAGCTGATAATTTTAGAAACTGGGAAGTAATTTTGTAGGGGTATTTTGGTATTTTTTATACACCCTAAACCTTACTCCCCATGACATAAAACACCAAAAACACGTATTTTGCTATTGGTATTTAGTTTCAAAAACTCTTAACCCTCTTTGTTCGCAAGAACAAACTTAGGGTTTCTTCTCAATTAACTTCAAGATTCCATCACACTCTCCACAATATATTCAAGAATTAAGACTCCCAATCTAAGAAAATTCAATAAAGGTCAATTTTCTTTCAAAATTCAATCACTACGGTATGCGTAGTGTTCATCCATGGATCCCTTCCAACCATAGAGCTCAAGAATCAAGTTTTAAAATTATAAATTGTGATTATCTTGTTGTGATATGATTATGTTCATGTTGATGGTTGTTATTTTGTTTTAAGATGGTATCTTGATGTATTTTCATGAATTATGTGAGCATATTAGTTGAAATCCATGAATTTGGGTATCTTAAGATTGTTAAATTGATAAGGTATACCTATGCCCAAAGTTGTGCATGTAAGGTGTTTGATAAAATACCTAGAATGATAGAAATCATGAATTATAGCTTAAGGGTGAACTATATGATAAATTCATGCTAGTTTATTGTGTTCAAGGGGCTCACATGTATTGTTGTGCAATATATATGTTAATAGAATATACATAATGATTGGAGAATGGATTCATAGCGTGTCTATATGCACTCCATGTTATGTACAAGATCATGATTATGAAGTACCACATGAGTTATCCCCAAATTACTATAGTATGAACTATTGATGTTAGTCATGTATTCAAGAATGTCAAGTATTGTCAGTTTCCTTCTATCGAGTCTTGGGGGTACTTGTACCCGAAAAATATAGTTCTGTGCCTAGAGCCAAGCCATGTTTTCATGACACTCTCAGTCAATCCATGATCAGTAAACTTCAGTCAGTCTCATTACTCAGGAAAACTCATGTTAATTCAATATCAGTCCAGTCCTACTCAGGACTCAGTGACCTATGAAATCTCAGTAATCTCATTCAGTTATCAGTCCTCGTCAGTATTCCGTCAATTAATGGAACTCAGTAAGATCAACCTAATTCATTTCAGATAATTAGGTCAGTGTCTTTTAGATGGGAGTTGGATTCAGCACCGAGCGAGCCTAGGGATGGGGACTCACACATTAGATAGGACTGAGATCCCTAGAAGCAATCCCAAAGTTCCAAAACTACGTAGCCAGCGTAGGTACAAGATGTCACCCGTTAGATAGGACTGACATACTCAAGAATCACCCATTAGCATATGTAAATGTATAGTACTGATCCCAGGGGTCACCTGCTAGATTAGGAGTGACTCCACAGCAGTTGTCTTTACCAGTGGCGCGGTACTGACTCTCTTCCAACTGGGCTTACAGTTTGGACCCCAGACTAGCTAGAAAAAGGCATGTTGGTTAGATGAATACATCCCATAGTTTCAGTTTTAGAAGCAGGACTGTTAGATACAGTCAATTTAGCTCAGCAGTACAGATTCAGGACTGTCCGATACAGTCAATCCTTATCATTATAAATAGACTTTGGGATCACCCATTAGATAGGACTGATCTCAACTATGGTCAATCAGTATCAACATAATAATATTCAGAGATCACCCGCTAGGTAGGACTGATCTCAGACTAAGTCAAGTCATCTTTATTATCAGTATCATCAGATTTAGAGATCACCCGCTAGATAGGACTGATCTCAGATTTAGTTACTCAGATATAGTATGGAACTCAACTAGTTCCATTATATTCAGGACTATTAGATATAGTCACTTATGTTATCAGTTATGTCAGTTATCAGAACTCATGTTATCAATATTCAGCTTCAGGACTGTCAGCTACAGTCAACCAGACCAGTTCTTCATAATCAGAACTGTTAGATATATTTATTCATGTATCAATATCATAGTATCAATCCCTCAATATTCAGTAATATACTATCAGTATTTCTCACTCATCAGTGGCTCAGATGTCAATATCAGTAAACTCAGTAGTCAAAAATCGATATTCAATCCTATCACGATGTCAGTTACAGTTACTTATGCATACATATATTCTCACGTTCATGTTAGTTAGTCAGTTAGTATTGTTTATGCATATGAACCTATTGCATTCAGTCTACCTCACTTGCATACCAGTACATTCAAAATACTGATGCATTTGTACTATGGTGTCTTATATCATAGGTTTAGAAGCACGAGCTCTAGAGGATTAGTAGCATCCCAGTTCAGCAATTAGAGTCAGCTGTGAGTCCTCATCCTTCGAGGACATGATGATTACATTACTATTTCAGTTTTCAGTCTGTTTCAGTAGTTGGAGTTAGTTGAGGGAATGTGCCATCAAGTCCTTATTCAGACAAGTTTAGAGTCTTTCAGACTATAGTATGTTCAGACAGTTATCTCAGTTGTTTTGGTATTTTTATACCCTATTTTTAGTTGTGTATTAGTATTGAACCTTAGGGCCTTTTAGTTCATATTTCTGCATTATACAGTATTTTATGCAGTATACAGGTACAGATATTAGTCATGGGTTATCTTGTAGTCCTTCGAGGTCATGAGCACCGTACAGCATTCCAGTTCAAAAAATCGGGGCGTTACAATAGCACACGAATCATCCTCAAAACAAGGCTAAAAAAACTAGAATAATGACACTAGAATGCATAAATACACCCAACATCACCACCCCACACTTAAAGCCTTGTTCTTCCTCGAACAACTCTTCACTCCAAGTATCATGATCTGGAAATTCTACACTTTTACTCTATGCAAGGCACTCAAGCTAGTACAATAATGACTATACGAAATGCAAGTTTCTTCACAAAGAACATTATGTACACAATTTATAGCTCATGAACACTACTCCAAAATAACCTAGCCTCAAGAATTGACTCACCTAAGTGACAAAGTAATACTTATAATTCAATCAAGGACATCATACAAATCACCCACATTCATCAAACATGTGCCCCTCACAGCAAGAGAGTTACCAATAATCACTCACAATTAAGTAATTCATAACATGATGGGTATGATGATAGGCGATATTACGCGCCTATATCAATATATTTTGCCCATATTTATGCCATGTTTTGAGAACAAAGTATATATTTCATGCGCTTTTAGTCCTTTTTCCTGTTAGTGATCTAACAAACATGATTAGCAAAGTTTCAGGTATAAATGATGCAGAAATCAGCATTTTATGGCTTACTTGACGCCAAAGAAAGCTCACGAAGGAAGGAAAGGAAGCTTGGATGCCTAAGGACCAAAAGTGATGCATGGAAAATCTGTCCCGGGCTAAAACAGCATTTATGAAGACTTTGGGGACTTGCAGTAACTTATTTGGATTAGGATAATAATACATTAACCTAGTACAATTGGGTTAAGTATTTCATTAGTTTATTTGGATTTGGATAATGTTACATTAACCTAGTACAATTGGGTTAAGTATTTCATTAGCTTAGTAGGATTTGGTTAAGTATTTCATTAGCTTAGTAGGATTAGGATATGGGTATTATAAATACCCTATCATGCTAGAGATTTTTATGCATTCAGATTCTTACAATAATCTTTCAATTATACACTCTTCAATTAACAATTCTAATTCTTCCATCAATTACAACTCTTCTAATCTTTCCATTAATTCTATTTTTCTTCTTCTATTCATTTATTCTTAATTTCCGCAACAAGAGAATCGTTACTTTGCCTAGGAATTCACACCTAAACGCCTACCACTCTTGTGCTACACGAAATTAATCAGTATTGTGGTATAATAACAATGTCAATCGTGATCTCCTTCGCATTCATGGGTAACTAAACTTCTCTGTTGGGGTTATGGAAGCCGAATGAGGTACTATCTATTACTATGAGCTTGTGAGTTCGTGACACGTATGCTGCTTATATCATTATTCTCTTCATCTTAATCTAAATTCTTTGTGGTTGCAAACGCAAGAATACGCCAGTGTAACATTTAACTTGTTCAAAATAAAGGTTATTTGTCTGAAAAAGAGATAGTGTCAAGGTAGTAGGGTCACATCCTAAATTCCCTATTAAACAATTAGTGCCGTAACTGGATTAACCTCTTGGAGAATTCGTACCGTTAGACATGCTTTAAGCTCGAAAGAGTTAAAGTGAAATAATCCTCGAATAGGTCGAAAGACGCCTGGATTTACCATCGAATACAATTCTCTATAAGCACATGCATGTCGGAATTCTACACACTCATAGTCAATAGAGACGTATAACTCAGGAGGTGGACATAACCCCAACGCTTCAATTCTCATTGTTTACAACTTACGTAATAATCCTTCTCTTTTTACTTTGCTATTTTCAGCTTTTACTTCATTGTTTTATTTACATTACTTGCACGACAAGAATCCCCCTTTTTACGAGACTTGCACTAAAAGCCTAGTAATCGTTTCTTACTTGTTGACCAAGCTATTCCCTGAGGGATCGATACCCAACCCAGTTGGGTTCTATATTTTCTAACGACCGCTTTACACTTCTACGAGACCTGTAGATTGAGAGTTATCAAAAATTGACGTCGTTGCCGGGGAATATGAGTGTCAATCAAGTTCGTGATAATTACTAGACCCTTTGGTCAAAGATTCTCGTACTTTTACTTTCAGTTTTGGTCTTTGTTTACTGCAGGTTTTTATTCAGTGCATGCCCCATACTAGAAGTTCTGGTCAACCATTATTACCTATCAATCCTGAACCATAACGCATAGGAAGAATGGAAGAACAAGCAGAAATCAAAAGGATGGCTGCTCAACAGGAACAAGCAAGACTGGCTGCCCTTGTCGCAGCCCAGGTTCAACAGCAGAACATTGATAACCCTGCACGAGCAACAAATCCCGACTGTGAGGATTTAGGTGATGACGAGTTACTAAACCCTAGGCGTGATGCTGAAATTATTACACCTGTCAACAGAAGAGGTCGACAAGCACGGTTTAGGTATGATCGCCAACCGATGCAGCTAGCTTTCGACGATGATGATGATGATCTTGATGGTGCCAGGGCCACTGGAGCCATAATTCCACCACCATTAGCGCCCGGAGCCAAGTTCAACATCACAAGCACCATGATTCAGTTATTGCAACTCAAGGGATTATTTGGTGGACTAGCAGGCGATGATCCGAATATGCATCTCATCAAATTTATTTCTACATGCAAGTCGTTTGACAATCCTGGTGTTGGTCAGAATGCAATTTGATTACGCTTATTTCCATTGTCTCTGTTTGGGGAGGCAACACTATGGTTGAATGGGCTGACTCCTGATTCAATTATAAATTGGAGGTAATTGAGAGACGCTTTCCTAGAAAGATTCTTTCCGCCATCCAAGAGGGCACAATTGAGAGATGAAATCAGCAACTTTCGTCAGCTTTCCACTGAAGCTCTTCATGAAACATGGGAGAGGTTCAAGACAAAACTAGCGAGATGCCCAAACCATCACATGACTAATGTCCACCTAATAGAGATCTTGTATAGAGCCTTGAATTCAATAACTAAACCAGTGGTGGATAACGCAGCTGGAGGATCTTTTATGGACCTCACCTTTGGTCAAGCAAGCAATATGCTGGATCGTATGATGAAACAAAGTAGAGCTTGGCATACCAGGGATTCTGAGGTAGCAAGCCCCACTTTGTCTATTGGCATGACTGCAGACCAAAGAAGAAGAGAAGAAGAACGTGATCAGGATATGGCGCACATGAAAACTCAAATGGATCTTCTTACAAAGCATCTATTATCAGGGAAGACCGAAAAAGTGAAAGCTATTGCGTAAAAAGAAAGAGACGAATCTGATTCGGAAGAGGAGGCCAACTACTTGAACAATCAGGGGGGTTTCCGCGGGAATGCCCAAGGAAACCAAGGTCGAAACTATTATGATAAATCCAAGGACCAAGGTAGTTGGAAGAACAAGAATGAAAAGAGTGGTTTGTACGTTCCCCCTGGTAGACGTGACACCACCACATCTAATTCTAGAAGTATGAAAGACATGATGGCTAAATTATTGAAAGGAGTGGAAGCAACGAGCGCGGGAGTTACGGAGGTAATTAATGATTTGTCCTCCATGAAACAATTATTTGATTCTCATTCCACTTCAATCAAGAAAATAGAGCAGCAATTGAGCCAACTTTCAATAGCACTCAATCAAAGAAAGGCTGGCACCTTACCTAGCGATACTGTGCAAAACCCAAGGAATGATGGGTCATGCATGGCCATCACTACCAGAAGTGGTAAGATGCTGGAAACTTCAGCAAAAGGCAAGCAAGTGGTTGACGAAGTTGCAGGCATGGATGACAACGCAAAAGGAGAAGATGCCGCAGCACCTACTCCTGATGACAAGGACGCCTCACCCAGTGCTGTGCAACCTGAAAAATCTGAAAAACGGAAGAAAAAGGAGAAGAAAACCGTGGAGAGAATACTTCCATACCCACCACCACCTTTTCCCTAAAGATTGAAGAAGGTGGCGGATGACACAAAGTTCAGCAAATTCATGACTATGTTAAAGCAGCTGACCATTAATGTTCCATTGGTGGAGGCACTTGAACAAATGCCTGGGTATGCGAAATTTATGAAGGATCTTTTGACTAAGAAGCGGGAAGCAAGTTATGAGTTGAAAGAAGATGTGCATCATTATAGTGAAATTGCTACCCGATCGATAGTTCAGAAGAAGGCCGACCCCGGAGCTTTCACTATTCCTTGCACCGTTGGATCTTTGAATTTTGCCAAAGCATTATGTGACTTAGGATCCAGCATCAATTTGATGCCATTATCGATCTACAAGAAGTTGGGGTTGGGTGATCCTACTCCAACCAATATGAGGCTCGTCATGGCGGATAGGTCGGTAAAACAACCTGTTGGTATTCTATTTGACGTATTGGTGAAGGTTTCTTCATTCATCTTTCCGGCAGACTTTGTTATTTTGGATTGTGAGGCAGACTCAGAAGTTCCCATAATCTTGGGGTGCCCTTTCCTTGCTACAGGAAGTGTGCTTATTGATTTGAGAGCTAATGAGCTTTCATTCCAAAAAAATGACGAAGTGGTTCGCTTTGATGTGTGCAAATCAATGAAGCAACCCAAAGATCTAAGTGTATTTTTGGTGGCTGATGTTTTCTTTGATGATGAGAAAGAATTACTTGAAGAAGAGCAAATCATTGATGACCCTTTGGAGGTTGTGCTTATGAATGGAGATAATGTGGATGCTGAAAATTGTGAAGAAGCTATTTGTGCTCTATCGGGATTAGAGACATATCGCTATGCTCCCAAGAAGCTGGACCATGATCTCAAGAATCGACCTACACTACCAGCTAAGCCATCTATTGAAGAGCCACCCACATTAGAATTGAAGGAGCTGCCAAGTCATTTAAAGTACGCATTCTTAGGAAGCGGAAACACACTTCCAGTTATTGTGGCAGCCGATTTGGGTGAGCAACAAGTTGTAGCTCTTATTGCTATTCTACGCAAGTATATACGAGCCATTGGATGGACCATTGTGGATATTATTGGTATTCCACCAGGGATTTGTACACATAAAATTCAGCTTCAAGAAAATTGCACACCCACCATTGAGCATCAAAGACGTCTAAACCCACCTATGCAAGAAGTGGTGAAGAAAGAAATTATCAAGTGGTTAGACGCAGGAGTTGTATATCCAATCTCTGATAGTACATGGGTAAGCCCGGTACAATGTGTTCCCAAGAAAGGAGGCATGACGGTGGTCGCGAATGCTAAGAATGAGCTTATTCCACTCAGACCCGTCACTGGATGGAGAGTATGCATGGACTACCGAAAGCTGAATTCTTGGACACTCAAAGATCACTTCCCAAATGCTAGATCGATTAGCGGGGAAAGGATGGTTTTGTTTCTTGGACGGTTATTCAGGATACAATCAGATTTGTATTGCCTCCGATGACCAAGAGAAGACAACGTTTACATGCCCATATGGTACGTTTGCCTTCAAACGTATGCCATTCGGGTTATGTAACGCACCATCCACCTTTCAACACTGTATGATGTCTATTTTTCTGAGATGGTTGAAGACACTATGGAGGTATTCATGGACGATTTTTCAGTTGTTGGTGAGTCTTTTGAGGCGTGCTTGGCGAACCTAAGCATGGCGTTGCAAAGATGTGTAGAATTCAACCTTGTGCTAAATTGGGAGAAGTGCCACTTCATGGTAAAAGAAGGAATCGTTCTTGGGCACAAAATCTCCGAAAGAGGAATAGAGGTTGATCGAGCAAAAATAGAGGTTATTTAGAAGCTACCGCCTCCAATTTCGGTGAAAGGAGTTCGTAGTTTTCTCGGCCATGCAGGTTTCTATCGTCGGTTCATTAAAGACTTCTCCAAAATTGCTAGTCCATTGTGCAAACTATTGGAGAAAGATGCGAAGTTTGACTTTAATGAAGATTGCTTAAAGGCATTCGAATGCCTCAAAGCAAAACTCATTGAAGCCCCTATCATGGTAGCACCAGATTGGTCTCGCCCGTTCAAAGTCATGTGTGATGCTAGTGGTATAGCCGTTGGTGTTGTCCTTGGTCAGAGAAAGGAGAAATTATTTCATCCTATCTACTATGCAAGTAAGGTCCCAAATGAAGCCCAAAGGAACTACACTGTGATAGAACAAGAGCTCCTAGCGGTTGTGTATGCGTTTGAGAAGTTTCGTGCCTATCTATTGGGAACTAAGGTTATCATTCATACAGACCATGCAACTCTTAGGTATCTAATGACAAAGAAGGATGCAAAACCAAGGTTGATTTGATGGGTATTGCTGCTACAAGAGTTTGATTTCGAAGTCAAAGATAGAAGAGGTTGCGAGAACCAAGTGGCTGATCACCTATCTAGACTCGAGAATGAGCATGTGGCGCAACCTGAAATTCAGATTGATGATGCATTCCCTGACGAGGATATATTAGCGACGACAATGGAAAAATTACCATGGTATGCCGACTTTGCAAATTTCGTGGTGAGTAATGTGATACCTGCCAATTTATCTTACCACCAAAGGAGGAAGTTTATGCATGACGTACAACACTATTATTGGGATGAGCCATATTTGTTTCGACAATGCGCGGATGGTATTATTCGACGATGTATATCCCATGTATAGGTGCCTAATATTTTGGAAGCATGCCACACTTCCCAAGTTGGAGGACATCATGCAGGTAATCGGACAGCAAGAAAGGTGTTGCAAAGTGGTTATTATTGGCCTTCGATATTTAGAGATGCCTACGACTATGTTAGAAGGTGCGACCAATGCCAGCGCCAAGGTGCTATATCGAAACACCATGAGATGCCCATGTCCAAAACTCTTGAGGTAGAACTTTTTGATGTGTGGGGTATTGATTTCATGGGTCCATTCGTGAATTCTTTTGGAATGAAGTACATCTTGGTTGTTGTAGATTATGTTTCGAAATGGGTGGAAGCTGTAGCGTTGGCCGACAATGAAGGGAAGCGTGTTGTATCGTTCTTAAAGAAGAATATCTTCTCTCGCTTTGGAGTACCTCGTACTATCATAAGTGACGGGGGATCTCACTTTTGCAACAAGCTATTCAAATCAGTTTTGGCCAAGTATGGTGTCCAGCAACGCAAGGTAGCTACGCCTTATCATCCCCAAACTAGTGGACAAGTAGAAGTTTCCAATCGCGATATCAAGCAAATCCTTGCGAAGACGGTTAATGCGAATAGGAAGGATTGGTCTAGGAAGCTTGATGATGCACTATGGGCGTACAGGACTGCATTCAAAACACCCATTGGCATGTCTCCTTATCAACTAGTTTATGGGAAGGCTTGTCACTTACCCATCGAGCTCGAGCATAAGGCATTATGGGCATTGAAGAAATTGAATTTGAATTGGGATGATGCTAAGAATCTGAGGTTGGAGCAGCTGAACGAATTAGATGAGTTCCGTCTCCATGCATATGAAAGATCAGACCTATACAAGGAGCGGATGAAAAAGTATCATGATCAGCGGATTGTTCGACGAAACTTCCAAAGGGGTGATATGGTACTTCTCTTCAACTCCAGATTGAAGCTCTTCCCAGGTAAGTTAAAGTCTAAGTGGTCTGGTCCATACAAAGTTATCCAAGTCTACTCGTCTGGAGTAGTCGAATTGGAAGACAATAATGGTGTTGTCTTCAAAGTGAATGGCCAACGTGTTAAACCTTATATCGGTCCTCTTGACTCAATGAATTATATGGCCATCACTTAACTTGATGAAGTCTAAGTACTCGAGGAAACTATGTCGAGCCACGACAATAAATAAGGAGCTAGATGGGAGGCAACCCATCGTTTTATTGTTTTATCGTTTTTCGTTTATCGTTTTGTCTTTCTTTTGTTCTATTACTTGTTTTGATTTTGATAAGAGAAAATCCAAAAATAATAGTCGTGCCACGACCAAAACTAAGGCGCTTGGTGGGAGGCAACCCATCATACTAATCGTTTTCATTGGTTTTGAGCAAATATAGGTGCGAGAAGTATTCAACGAGGAGATTGGTTTCAAATGACGATTTGGACGTATTGTATGGTAAAGGTGGTAAGTTAGGAATAAGGATGCATAAGGCTATGGATTGAGCATTTCTCATGCCAAAATAGGCATCGAGGAAGGCTAGGCCTAGGTAAAACTAGGCCACGAACAATGCAAAACCTATACTATAGCCTAAGGTCTCGGAATCTAGTGTGCAAAGACATAGGCGCCGCCCATGCTTAAGTGTGCTATACACTATGCGCCGCCTATGATATAGCATTAGGTCTCAGTATCTCAATGCCATACACTATGCGGCGCATATGTCCCTAAATGCTATACACTATGCGCCGCATATGTCCCTAAATGCACTACATTATGCGCCGCCTATACTATGATTATGCAAAGCACTATGCGCCGTATAGAGGTCATTTTTGTCTCCAAAACCGTTTGTAAATGGGTCAAAACCCGACCCATTCTTTTCCCATATAAAGGGGACTTAGTCTTGAAACATAACCACATTAGAAATTGACCTAAAGGCGCCGCACATCCACCCAAATCATCTCAAAATTTTTCTTTTTTGCTCTTCCAATTCACAAGACCATCTCCAAAGGCTTCAATCACGTAAGTACTCTTTTATTCTTCATCTATTTCTCGTATGTACTACGTTACTATGTCTATTATGAATTGCTACATCTTGAAGGATTATTGGTGATGTTAATGTGTTTGGATTGTTGATACAAAAACCATGTAAGTAAACATATACGTTAGGATAATCTTGACTTGTTTCTGACTTGAATTTGGTTTTACTAGCATTGTTATACTATTTAAGGAATTGCTATGGTTATGAAAATTGCTTAAGCTTGATACTTGGATACTTACATGTTAGACTATACCGTTCATCGGGATAAGACTTATAGTTGCCTACCGACTTAGGAGGTTGTGATTGTTGAAAATAACTATACCATGATGTAACCCCTATGTAGTAGTATTGTTATACCTAACATGAAAGTAGTTCAATGGCTGCAAGTAGTGATGCATCGCTGATTTTCTTGTCGGAATATAGTTCCTAAAACGTATGTCGACGAAGTTCAAGTAATCGACTACATTCACTTCACTGTTTTGTATTAACGAACCTAAGTGTGGGGTGGCACCCCGATGGCTTGTTTATAGATTGTTTCCTTTGAGTTGATGCTAACATGAATATTGTTTAATTCTCAGGAAGAATGGCACCTAAAGCGCGACAAGATAAGGCTACCACTTCCCAAAAGGGCAAGAAGAGAGGTCGCAAGGACCAAGGAGAATCATCCTCCATGCAACTACCCCGCCGAATTTTTGGAATAAAATGGGTTCTTGAGGAGGAAGCCAAAGAATGGTACAAGAACAACAAGGAAAGAAAATATGTTCACATCGACTTAATCAATAAGGACACCCTAGCGAAGAAGGAGCCGCGTATGTTAGCGAAAATAATGGCGTTGAATCTGGATTTCATCTTCCGTGACATGAGAGAATGTAATCTCGATTTGACAAGGGAATTCTATGCCAACTGGTCGCCGAAAACCACAGGCAACGAAGTCAAGATTCGGGGCCAAGTGTTACAGCTCAACGCGGATTTGATCAACTCCTTTCTTGGCTTACCTTTGGTCGACCCAGCACCATTAAAAGAGCTGTACAGTAGGCCTCCTTATAGAGCAATACGACACACACTTTGTGGAAGTAGATCCATGGCAACGTGGGGCAGACACCGAGACACCGGACGACACAACACCTTCCCCTATGCTCCATTGAATAGGGAAGCAAGAATCTGGTTGCGTATTGTCAACTCATGCCTTATTCCTGGGACTCAATACACCAAAATATCAAGAGATAGAGTGTGTTTGGTCTATGCTTTGATGACGAATGTCCTTATCAACTTTAGGGCAATCATTCGCTCTACAATGCGAAAGGCCAGACTCCACAAAAGGTCCCACTTCACTTTTGGTAATCTGTTGACAGCAATTTTGCGGAAGGAGGATATTGAAGAGGAACCAGCTGATCACAAACTCCCACATAACCCAAAGAAGGTTGACCTCACAAAGGTCAAAGATGCTGAAACAACTCATGGTGTCAACCTTACTACTGCGGAGAGACATGCTCGTGATGAGAGTTTCTTCCGTCATCTTTATAGGATGACACGATTTACTATGATTAGTGGTGGACGTGTTCCAACTGCTGCAGAGCTCCAACAGCTGGACCACGACTATCCAATGAACATGCATGCACGGGAGATGTGTGGAGTGGGCATTTACTTTGAGGAACCTCTAGACGATGATGTGCCGATCGATGACGATCGACTCTTGCCAGACTCCGACGAGGAGGAGAACTCTGACGACGACTCTTATGATGATTCCGACGAAGGGGGTATGACCCCCGACATTGAGGAAGAGTCCGACTGACCAGGTTCTTCGTATTTATTTTCCACTGAGGGCAGTGTCCCATTTAAGTGTGGGGTGGCGGTATCGCATGCTATACTTCTCTATCGCATCTATGATTTTTTACTCTGTTTACTTTGTTTTATTTTTGTGTCGTTTTTTAGGAATAATTTTTTTTAGCTTCGCATGAAATAATTCCAATAGGCAACATGAGATTATAACAGGAGTATGTGCTACAATTATGACTATTGAGACGTTTAGGCTCTAATTGTGACTCATTATGTGATATTGTGTGGTTCAATTCCTTTACTTGTTGGGTCAAGAGTCTATATTACTTCCAAATAAAGTCGACCATGTGCCTTGTGTGTGTGAGATTAATAGTATATTCTATGTTTGTGGCTGATGCTAGAACTTGCCTGGTATGTATGCAAAGCGAAAATAAGGAGTGTAAGTTTAGGAGATGATTTAGGCATTTCTTTGGCTACCTACATATGTTTACCTTTGTTTTACCTACCCTTGGACATCATCCTAGTTAAACCCTTTTGAGCCTTTAGCCTATTTCTTTGACAACCTTGTATGTAAGCCTAATCCATTTTTTCAAGACCGTGATTTGATCCAAATTCCTAAGTGCTTTAAAGTATAAAGTCATGTGACAATATAAGAGGAAATTGGGTAAGTATGATGCTTTAAATTGTAATGGTGCTTGAATGTGTTATGAAAAAAAAAGTGCTATCATAAGAGGTATGTTGTGAAAATAAGAGGGAAAAAGAAAGCTGAAAAGTGAGTTATGTTGAAAAGCAAAAGAGGAGAACAAGGGTGGTAGAAGAAAAGAAGAAGAAAGGATGAAAGAAAAAAGTGTCAATGATACAATGTGATGTATTAAAGTGCTTAGGAACTTAGTCACTATTTCTGGCCAAAATAGTTGATCCTACCCATCCCTTAGCCTACATTACAACCATCAAAAGACCTACTTGATCCTAATCTTAACATTCTGACATTTAGTGGAGTATTACACTAAGGGAAAGCCTATGGTCATCAGTTTCTACATATGAATTCTTTGTGAGAGTGAGAGCAAGGATATTTTGATACCCATGTTTGAAAAATATGCTATACTTGTGAGTGATTATGGGTACTATATTGTGAAACACACATGGTTGATGAGTTTGGGTAGTTGTATATGATTCATTGTACCTTAACTTTATCATGCGAGTTGACCACCATCACGAGTCTATGCTAGAGGCTAAACTGTTTCTACTAATAATCAGAAAGCTACTCTTTGTTAGTAATTGTTGTGCTTGCCTTGAAGAATGTTTTGTGTTATTGCTGTGAAAACCCTAAGTTGATGTCTAGAAGGACATGATATGTTGTTCGAGCACGAACAAAGCTTCAAGTGTGGGGTGTTGATGATAGGCGATATTACGGGCCTATATCAATATATTTTGCCCATATTTATGCCATGTTTTGAGAACAAAGTATATATTTCATGCGCCTTTAGTCCTTTTTCCTGTTAGTGAGCTAACAAACATGATTGGCAAAGTTTCACGTATAAATGATGCAGAAATCAGCATTTTATGGCTTACTTGACGCCAAAGAAAGCTCACGAAGGAAGGAAAGGAAGCTTGGATGCCTAAGGACCAAAAGTGATGCATGGAAAATCTGTCCCGGGCTAAAACAGCATTTCTGAAGACTTTGGAGACTTGCAGTAACTTATTTGGATTAGGATAATAATACATTAACCTAGTACAATTGGGTTAAGTATTTCATTAGTTTATTTGGATTTGGATAATGTTACATTAACCTAGTACAATTGGGTTAAGTATTTCATTAGCTTAGTAGGATTTGGTTAAGTATTTCATTAGCTTAGTAGGATTAGGATATGGGTATTATAAATACCCTATCATGCTAGAGATTTTTATGCATTCAGATTCTTACAATAATCTTTCAATTATACACTCTTCAATTAACAATTCTAATTCTTCCATCAATTACAACTCTTCTAATCTTTCCATTAATTCTATTTTTCTTCTTCTATTCATTTATTCTTAATTTCCGCAACAAGAGAATCGTTACTTTGCCTAGGAATTCACGCCTAAACGCCTACCACTCTTGTGCTACACGAAATTAATCAGTATTGTGGTATAATAACAATGTCAATCGTGATCTCCTTCGCATTCATGGGTAACTAAACTTCTCTGTTGGGGTTATGGAAGCCGAATGAGGTACTATCTATTACTATGAGCTTGTGAGTTCGTGACACATATGCTGCTTATATCATTATTCTCTTCATCTTAATCTAAATTCTTTGTGGTTGCAAACGCAAGAATACGCCAGTATAACATTTAACTTGTTCGAAAGAAAGGTTATTTGTCTGAAAAAGAGATAGTGTCAAGGTAGTAGGGTCACATCCTAAATTCCCTATTAAACAATTAGTGCCGTGACTGGATTAACCTCTTGGAGAATTCGTACCGTTAGACACGCTTTAATCTCGAAAGAGTTAAAGTGAAATAATCCTCGAATAGGTCGAAAGACGCCTGGATTTACCATCGAATACAATTCTCTATAAGCACATGCATGTCGGAATTCTACACACTCATAGTCAATAGAGACGTATAACTCAGGAGGTGGACATAACCCCAACGCTTCAATTCTCATTGTTTACAACTTACGTAACAATCCTTCTCTTTTTACTTTGCTATTTTCAGCTTTTACTTCATTGTTTTATTTACATTACTTGCACGACAAGAATCCCCCCTTTTACGAGACTTGCACTAAAAGTCTAGTAATCGTTGCTTACTTGTTGACCAAGCTATTCCCTGAGGGATCGATACCCAACCCAGTTGGGTTCTATATTTGCTAACGACCGCTTTACACTCCTACGAGAGCTGTAGATTGAGCGTTATCAGGGTACAAGAATAAAATTACACTCACTCTCAAAAAGAATTCACGACTTACACATAATGAACCATAGGCTTGACCTTAGTGTAATGCTCCACTAATTTTAGAATGTAAAGCTTATGATCAATTGGGACTTTTTTGGGTTGTAATGTAGGCTAAGGGATAGGTAGGAACTATTTGGGAATAGTGACTAACCTCTCTAAGTACTTTAATACACTACATTATGCATTTAGAATCACTCTCCAACAACTAATTTACACCTTTTTATCCACCCATAACCTTTATTTTTGCCCCATCTCTTGTAAGCATTTTCACAAACACATGGTGGGTGCATTGTTTATTTCTTCAAGATTTAATTTTTGGTCTTTTCTACAACCATGGGAATATTTCTAACACAATTTATATCACACCCAACCACCACATATCAACTAAAAACACCAATAACTCTTACCTTGGGGCATCAATTTCACCTTTTTCTTCTTCAATTTTTCAAAACTCCTTACTAAATCAATTTTTCATTAAAGCACTTAGAAGCTATTTGGATCAAATTATGGTCTATCAAATAAGGGGATTAGGATACATGTGAGGCTACCAAAGAAAAGGTTAAAGGATCAATGGGAGTTAACTAGGATTATACACAAGGGTAGGCAAAAAAAAAGGTAAAAACAAGGCTATCAAAGAAATGCCTATATCATCTCCTAAACCCACACTCTTTATTTCCCTTTATGCACACACCGGGAAAGTTCTAGACATCATATACAACAAGGAACATAAAAAAATCTCACATGGCACATGCTCAACTCACTAGGATCATCATAGACTCTCAACCAAATAATAGCATGAATTCAATTTAAGTCAATAAGTACAAGAGTCACAACCATGAGCCTAGGAGTCTAAAAAGTATCAATTCTCACAATTCACATGCTTTTACAACTAAAACAATTGCATCATGCAATCAAAAATAACACTAACAAGAATATCTAACACCAAAAAAATTTTAAATTGAACCAAAATTTAGGAATTTACCCACCCCACACTTAAAAATCTACTTTGTCCCCAAAATGAATTTAAAAATAAGAGATCGATATACTCCCTGAGGCCCCTAGGCCTAGCTAGTAGCATCTTTACACATAAAGGAGGTCTATGGGACCCCACACTCAGTTTTTTCCATGCTTCTTAGATTAAGTTTCTGGTACTCAAACTTCCCATCAACCTGTGACTCAACCAAAAATAAAAACTAAATGAAATAAAAACTAAAAAACTAAAAATAAAACATACCTACTTAACTTAGGTTGCCTCCCAAGTAGCACCTGATTTAGTGTCGCGGCACGACCTAACTAACGACTTAGTTATTCTCTTTCCTTCTTTTTCTTACACTTAGTCTCTATCTTTTTATTCTCTTCACCCCTCCTGGGTGTGAATTCTTAAGTGCAATAGATTTTTCAAATTTAGCCTATTCAAGCTCATCAATCAGCATCAAATCAGGCTTAGGTGGTAGAATCTTAAGCTGCTTAATCAGGTAGTCTAAAGAGGTCTTTGGGGGTCTGTCCAACCCACACTCGTCCCTTTTGATCACATTGATCATACACAAATCTTTATAATGGGAAGTTAGTGTGGGTGCTTTGTATACATATAATACCACATCTTTATCCTCTGCCCTCATTTTGAGTGTGCCTTCTCTAACATCAATCAACGTTCCTCCAGTTGTTAAGAATGGATGACCCAAGATGATTGGTGCCTGTTTGTCTTCCTCAAAATCAAGAACAATAAAGTTAGCAGGAATAACAAATTTACCAACCTTTATGAGGACATCATCAATGATTTCTTTTGGATATGCCATGGATTCGTCTGCTAGCTGCAACACCAACTTGGTTGATTTAGGCTTTCTTCAGAATAATGTATCAAACAAAGATAGGGGCATCAGATTTATTCTATCCCCTAAGTCACTTAATGCATGGACCACTTTACTCCCAATTTGGATAGGGAGAGTAAAGTTCCCAGATCTCTCAATTTCTTAGGGATTTTTGTGTCATTGCAGCATTACAATCTTCAGTGAGTGTTATTACTCCCACATCCTAGAATCTCACCTTATTAGCAACCACATCCCTCAAGTGCTTAGCATACTTAGGCATACCCTGTAAAACATCTAACAAAGGTAAGTTAATGTGAAGTTTTCTGAATGCATCAAAGAACTCCTTAAACATGGCATCCTCCTTCACTTTAATTTGCCTCTGAGGAAAGGATAGTGGTAGTGTATTCTTCACTTCTGGTTCAACAACTTTTTCTTTCAAGTACTCAGACTTTCTTGATTTTTCAGCAACTTTTTTAAAAACTTGTTGGGGAGTCATATCTGCATCTACCTCCTTTGTTGCCTTGGACGGTTCTTCTTGAAGTTTTTTACCGCCCCTCAAGGTAATTTTAGCTCTTTACCACTCCTCAAGGTAATTGTCATACCTACTTTAAATTTTCTGTACTTTCTGGCAAACCACCTTATGGCTTAGTATTTAATGCTTGTCATATCTGTCCACTTGAATCTCTAGGATTCTATGGGTTGCTTGCAAATTTTTCATGTCTGCAGCCAATTGTGTCTGACTAGCTAGAAGTTGCTTTAATATCTCTTTCATATTGCTTGTTGACTGATTTGTGTGTGCCTGTGGTTGCTGAATTTGTTATTGTTGGGCGTTCCACGGCTAAGTTTTCTAATTCATGTTGTAGGCATTACCAAAATTTGGCATTTAAGCATTACCCACACACATTACTAATTCTGGATAGGAAGCACACATAGCTACTGAGTGACCACTATGCACACTTTACACCAACCTACAACTTATTGGATGATATTGACTGTGGCTATAGGTTGTGTAGCTCCTAATTTTAGGCTGCTGAACTAAGTGTTTATCATATTCTACAATGTTGCAACCTAAGCTGATAAGGCTGTGAATTGGTCCACCTCTAATACACCCACAATTCTTTTCATGGAACTTCTAGAATCTGAATGCCACCCTGGATTTACTTGTGCTATGCGGTTCAACAATGTGTACAGCTCATCATAAGTCAACTCAAGTGTTTCACCACCTGTAACTAAATCTAGAAAAATCTTTGTGTTGTGATCAAGAGCTTCAATAAAAGTATGAGAAAGTACCTCATTAGACTGTTGGTGGTGTGGACAATCCCGAAGAAGGTCCTTAAAGTGTTCCCAAGCATGATATAGATTTTCATTAGGCTTCTTTTTGAAGCTCACTATCTCACTATGAAGACTCGCAGTCTTTCCTGATAGAAAGAATCTGATGAGGATCTTTCTGGCTAAGTCATCCCATGATGTGATTGAATTGGCTGGCTCCGTATTTAACCACCTTTTAGTTTCCCCCAAAAGTGAATGTAGAAACTGTGTCAGACTCACATAATCTGTACTCACCCCAATCAGAATGAATGTATCAGTAAGCTCAATGAAAGTCTGCAAGTAGACTTGTGGATCCTCGTATGGAAGCCGTGCAAACTATCCACTGCTGATGAGAAGATGCACCATATTGTGTTTTAACTCAAAATTCCCCCTAGCAGTTGGTCTTTGAATTAGGGAAGTCAAGTTCATAGGAAGTGGGACTGCCACTTCCCTAACTGTCCTGCATGCTTGTTTTTCTACAACCATTATAACAAGAGCAACTTGGCCTTCTTCTATCTGCAAAAATTAGGGGAGATGGATTACGTCTCTCCTTCACTGATGGAAGTGTTATTTGGGTTTGGGGCTCAGTTCAACCAAATCCCTATCCCTTGCCAGCTTCCTAACCTTAAAACCTATTTTTTGTAAAAACACAAAACCAAGACCAAGCATAAAAACACCAAATAAATCTAAAAGTAAAACTAAAATAAACAATTGCCAAATACAAGTCCTCGACAATGACACACAAAAACTTGACAGCGCACAGGCAAGTGTACCTGATCCTATCAAGGAATAAAGTTTCCTAATGAAATTCAAGTATCGATCCCATAGAGACTAGATTCGACAACAATTCTATTTTAGTTGACAATTTAAATTAGTTTAATGCAAACATAACCAAGAAGAGAGTTTGAATGTTGTAAACAAGAAAAAGTAAACAATGTGTAAATAAGAGTCTTTGAAAAAATCAATAGGAAAAAACCCAGAGTTAAAGCACTTTCGACAATCATACTATGTTGTTGAATTTCATTCGTTAACTTGCTTATCTTGGTTGTAGATTCCTAGGGTTAATTGCATGATTATGGTTTCCCAACCTCTAATTCTTTACCTAAGTTAAACCTTGCAACTACATCATTGAGAGGGGATGTAATGATCCAATTAGGTTATTTAAGTTATCATCCTACTATCAATCAAGTAAGGCATCTAAGTACATCCTGTCCTAGACACTAATTCAAATTCCTTATTTCATAAAGAAATACAAACCGTACCTTGTTCATCTCCATGTTTTATCCCCTATTCCCTCTCCTGAGTTCAAAAGGCAGACAATTGATGTATTCTAAGGGTCGCGAATCCTCAAAATAGTTAAATCAAAGATGAACACACAACCAATAAGGATAATCAAAACTAATGAACTTAATTCAAAATAATAGTACTCATGTTTTTGTCTTTAACCCCAGAAAAGGGTGTTTAGCCACGCATAGTCATAATTGTAATCACAAAGTTGTAATTAATGACTAAATAAATGAATGAACTAATTTGAAATAATAAAAACTTAATGAATAAATTATAGCAGCCCTTTTCTCTCCAAAATATGCACAAAGATATGTAAATAGGTGATACAACATGTATTTATAGTATAGGAGCAAGCCAATTCCGTGTTGGACAAGGAAACCGTCAGTTATTGAGCCCAGGACTAGGTGGGGCATCACCCTAGGTAGAGCCCCAATCCAGGTGAGGCTGAGACCTAGATAGAGTACCTCTCCAGGCAAGGCATTTCTCTGGCTATATCCCAGCTCCAGGTGAGGTGGCATCTCTAAATTGCCCTAAGCTATTCAACTTATTGTTCCAGCTGTACACTCATTCAAATTGAACTTTTCTTATTAAAAATAAGTTATTCCACTCATAATTACACATTAAAACCATTGGGAACAAATTAAACACAGTATAATCCAATGGAATCAACTACACAAGCACCTAGCTCAAGCTAGTAACGCTAGTTTTCTGGGTTGAACTCTAAATGAATCATTTAGGTACAAACTTGTTTGAAACTCACTTTGAACATCATAAACACATGCTTTAACACTTTGATAGATATTTATATCATTATAAACCCATATAGCACAGGAATTATCCTCAAAACAAGGCTAAAAAGGATAAAATAGTGACGCTAGAATGTATAAATACACCCAACATCAGATATCACCATTTTGGTGGTAGCCCAAGAGACCTCTCTACCAGAATACAGCTTCTCAACCAACCAAATTTTTTATTCACACCCCTTCACCTCAAATTGGATCATATCCTCATCCAGTAGCCCATATAGATAAATAATATGCTCGACACTAAAGTGAACATTCTTCCCCAAATCCTCACAATTGGTTCGGAAAATGATACTATACTAAGATCAGTATTGAATTCCCTTACCCAATGTTTATTTACCCAACAAGGATTCGAGGTAAAGAAACTCCACTTGATGGCTACCATGCGGTCATGAAAGGCCAGGAGCTTCTCCAGCACTTTTTCCAAACAAATTCCTCTCTCAGGGAGCAACTTGGTTTTAGGGAGATCGGCATAGTACTGAGAGTGGCATTTCGGAGCCATAAACTGAGTTTGGTCAAATTATTCTATTGTGAGCCTTAAAAACCCAAGAATCACACTATAGAATTAATTATCAATATTTGTATATGAAAACTATTTTATGTTATCAAATTAAGCTAATGGGATGGCACCATAGTAATTTCATGGCGAGAAATAGACTCGATAAATTTTTGGTCCAGGCTTAGAGACAAACACAATTAGCACAATTGCGAGCCACTAATTCATGATCGCGAGTCATAAATCTACAATCTCACTAACGCTATCGCGATCATGTGTCGCAATCATGGTAACTAAGCCTTGATAGATCAAAATTTGCAAAAACTCATTTCGTCCAATTTTAAAGCCAATTTGGATTACACATCAAAGATTTTACATTATCCACATAAAACTAAGCCCCTAGATGATCGATCGTGCCCTTAAAACATAGAAAATCTAATGTGAATTCATTTAAGCATTTAATCGAGCACTTGGTGTACACGGGCCATTTTTATCAAATTTGAACAAAATTAGGGTCCTAAAGACTCCCTATCAGTGTACACACCAACTATAATAGCTAAGCACACCAACAAATATATTTAAGCATACACTTAACATACAAATCATAGGCTGGCCTTTCTTAAGACATGGGTTCTAAGGCCTACACATATGCAAAAAAAGAGGTAATTTAAACCACATACCGGATTAAGGATTCAAGGGATATTTTGATGCACAACTTGGATGCCCAAATATCAACAAAAATCAAAAATCAATTGCAATTTGAGAGAAAATTAGAAACGAGTGTGGGGGAAATGGCCTACTGTTCAGTTTTTAAAACTGACTTGACCATGATCACGATCCGAGTTATGTGATTGTGGTCAGACAGCTACCACAATTACGGTGATATACATACCGTAATCGTGGTAACTAAGGCTAAATTTGGTCCTCTATTTTCCCCTGTTCAGTCCACTAATCAAATGCACCATACTTCCCCTTTCTTAACCTCATTCAAAACACTTCATAGTACCATAATTTTATTGACTAATCACTAACAAAAATGAAACTTATTCTACTTAATCAAAAACAAAGTACATGGGCTATTTTCGTGGCATTGATGGGTTGCCTCCCATCCAACGCCTAATTTATCATCGCAGCACGATGTTATTCAACTTTCAAGGTGGATCCCCAAGGGGCCCATCATTCACTTCAGTATCTCCTATATCAATGACGGAAACCACTTGGAGTTCCATGGGTTGTTTTTTTGTCTTACATATTTGAAAGGACAATTCATTATTTTGGACCTGAAATTTCATTTCTCCTAACTCCAAGTCAACAATAGCTCTTTTAGTTGCAATGAAAGGTAAGCCAAGGATAACATGTATCTTTTGGTCAATTTCTCAATCAAGTACAACAAAGTTTGTCAAAAGAATGAAGTTATCCACCTTCACCCAAACATCAAACAAAACTCCAACTGATCTTTTAATAGACTGGTCTGCCATCAAAAGCCTTATTATTGTTAGAGTAGGAGTTCCCAAACCAAGTCTTCGATATAATGCATTGATAACGCTCAATCTACAGCTCTCGTAGGAGTGTGAAGCGGTCGCTAGCAAATATAAAACCCAACCAGGGTTGGGTATTGATCCCACAGGGAATAGCTTGGCCAACAATTAAGCGACTATTACTAGACTTTTAGTGCAAGTCTCGTAAAAAGGGGGGATTGTAATATGTAACCCAAATATTAAAGTAAAAGCTGAAAATAGCAAAATAAAAAGAAAGAATGTTTAGTATGTTGTAAAACAATGAGAATTGAGGAGTTGGGGTTATGTCCACCTTCTGAGTTTACGTCTCTATTAGCTATGGGTTATGTGGAATTTGGACATGCATGTGCTTATAGAGAATTGTATTCGATGATAAATCCAGGCGTCTTTCGACCTATTCGAGGATTATTTCACTTTAACTCTTTCGAGCTTAAAGCGTGTCTAACGGTACGAATTCTCCAAGAGGTTAATCCAGTTACGGCACTAACTTTTTAATAGGGGATGGGACCCTACTACCTTGACACTATCTCTTTTCCAGACAAATAACCTTTCTTTCGAACAAGTTAAATGTTATACTAGCGTATTCTTGCGTTTGCAACCACAAAGAATTTAGATTAAGATGAAGAGAATAATGATATAAGAAGCATACGTGTCACGAACTCACAAACTTACAGCAATAGATAGTATCTCATATGGCTTCCATAACCCCAACAGAGAGGTTTAGTTACCCATGAGTGCGAAGGAAATCACAATCGACATTGTTATTATACCACAATAAAGATTTCGTGTAGCAAAGTGTGGTAGGCGTTAGGCGTGAATTCCTGGGCAAAGTAACGATTCTCTTGTTGCGGAAATTAAGAATAGATGAATAGAAGAAGAAAGATAGAATTAATGGAAAGATTAGAATTGTTGGAAGAGTAGAAAAGATTAATAATTGAAGAATGTATATGCCTCCCTCTTCTCTAAAAATCTCTAGCATGATAGGGTATTTATAATACCCATATCCTAATCCTACTAAGCTAATGAAATACTTAACCAAATCCTACTAAGCTAATGAAATACTTAACCCAATTGTACAAGGTTAATGTAACATTATCCAAATCCAAATAGACTAATGAAATACTTAACCCAATTGTACTAGGTTAATGTATTATTATCCTAATCCAAATAAGTTATTGCAAGTCCCCAAAGTCTTCAGAAATGCTGTTTTAGCCCGGGACAGATTTTCCATGCATCACTTTTGGTCCTTAGGCATCCAAGCTTCCTTTTCTCCTTCCATGAAGCTTTCTTTGGCGTCAAGTAATCCATAAAATGCTGAATTCTGCATCATTTATACCTGAAACTTTGCTAATCATGTTCGTTAGCTCACTTACAGGAAAAAGGACTAAAAGTGCATGAAATATATAATTTGTTCTCGAAACATGGCACAAATATGGGCAAAATATATTGATATAGGCGCGTAATATCGCCTATAATCAACACCCCACACTTAAAGCTTTGTTCGTCCTCGAACAAAATATCATGTTCGTCTAAACATCAACTTAGGGTTTCACAGTATCAACACAAAATATTCGTCAAGACAGGCACAACAATTATCAACAAAGAGTAGTTTTCCGATTATTAGTAGAAACAGTTTAACCTCTAGTATAGACTCGTGATGGTAGTTAATTCGTATCCAAAGGTTAAGGCACAAGGAATCATATACAACTACCCAAAACTCATCAACCATGTGTGTCTCACAATATATTACCCATAATCACTCACAAGTATAGCATATTTTTCAAACATGGGTATAGAAATATCCTTGCTCTCACTCTCACAAAGAATTCATATGTAGCAACTGATGACCATAAGCTTGCCCTTAGTGTAATGCTCCACTAAATGTCAGAATACTAAGCTTAGGATCAAATAGGTCTTTTACAGGTTGTAATGTAGGCTAAGGGACGGGTAGGACTATTTTGGCCAGAAATAGTGACTAAGTTCCTAAGCACTTTAATACATCACATTGTATCATCAACATTTTTCTTTCAACCTTTCTTCTTTCTTTTATTCTACCACCCTTGTTCTCCTCTTTTGTTTTTCAATTTTAAGCATAACTCACTTTTCAGCTTTCTTTTCCTTTTTTCTTTTCATAACATACCTCTTATGATAGCACTTTCTTTTTCATAACGCATTCAAGCACCACAGCAATTTAAAGCATCATACCCACCCAATTTCCTCTTATTTCGTCACATGACTTTATACGTTAAAGCACTTAGGAATTTGGATCAAATTACGGTCTTGAAAAAAATGGATTAGGCTTACATATGAGGTTTTCAAAGATATAGGCTAAAGGCTCAAAAGGGTTTAACTAGGATGATGTCCATGGGTAGGTAAAATGAAGGTAAACATGTATAGGTTGCCAAAGAAATGCCTAAATCATCTCCTAAACTAACACTCTTTATTTTCGCTTTGCACACATACCAAGCAAGTTCTAGCATCAGCTAAAAACATAGAATACACTATTAATCTCACACACACAAGGCACATGGTCGACTTTATTGGAAGTAGTATAGACTCTTGACCCAACAAGTGAAGGAATTGAACCACACAATATCACATAATGAGTCACAATTTAGAGCCTAAACGTCTCAATAGTCATGATTTTAGCACCTACTCTTGTTATGATCTCATGTTGCCTATTAGAATAATTTCGTGCGAAGCTAAGTAAAAAAAAATTACTACTAAAAAAACTTAACTTACAAAAAAAAACGAAACAAATAAAACAAAGTGAACAAATATAGATGCGGTAGAGAAGTATAGCATGCAATACCGCCACCCCACACTTAAACGGGACACTGCCCTCAGTGGAAAGTAAATACTAAGAACTTGGTCAGTCGGACTCTTCCTCAATGTCGGGGGTCATACCCCCTTCGTCGAAATCATCATAAGAGTCGTCGTCAGAGTTCTCCTCCACGTCGGAATCTGGCAAGAGTCGACCATTATCGGTCGGCACATCATCGTCTAGAGGTTCCTCAAAGTATGTGCCTACTCCACACATCTCCCGTGCATGCATATTCATTGGATAGTCATGGTCCAGCTGTTGGAGCTCTGCAGCAGTTGGAACACGACTTCCACTCATCATTGTGAACCGTGTCATGCCATAAAGATGATGAAAGAAACTCTCATCTCGAGCATGTCTCTCCGCAGTAGTAAGGTTGACACCATGTGTTGTTTCAGCATCTTTGACCTTTGTAAGGTCAACCTTCTTCGGGTTATGTGGGAGTTTGTGATCAGCTGGTTCCTCTTCGATATCCTCCTTCCACAAGATTGCTGTCAACAGATTACCAAAAGTGAAGTGGGACCTCTTGTGTAGTCTGGCCTTCCGCATTGTAGAGCGAATGATTGCCCCAATGTTGATAGGGACATTCGTCATGAATACATATACCAAACACACTCTATATCTTGTTATTTTGGTGTATTGAGTCCCAGAAATAAGGCATGAGTTGACGATGCGCAACCAGACTCTTGCTTCCCTATTCAAAGGAGCATAGGGGAAGGTATTGTGTCGTCCGGTGTCTTGGTGTCTGCTCCACCTTGCCATGGATCTACTTCCACAAAGTGTGTGTCGAATTGCTCTATAAGGAGGTCTGCTGTACAGCTCTTTGAATGGTGCTGGATCGACCGAAGGTAAGCCAAGAAAGGAGTTGATCAAATCCGCGTTAAGCTGTAAAACTTGGCCCCGAATCTTGACTTTGCTGCCCGTGGTTTTCGGCGACCAGTTGGCATAAAATTCTCTTGTCAAATCAAGATTACATTCTCCCATGTCGCGGAAGATGAAATCCAGATTCAATGCCATGATTTTTGCCAACATACGCGGTTCCTTTTTCGCTAGGCTGTCCTTGTTGATCAAGTCGACATGAACATATTTGCTTTCTTTGTTGTTCCTATACCATTCTTTGGTTTCCTCCTCAAGAACCCATTTTATTCCAAACATTCGGCGGGGTAATTGTATTGAGGATGATTCTCCTTGGTCCTTGCGACCTCTCTTCTTGCCCTTTTGGGATGTGGTAGCCTTATCTTGTCTCGCTTTAGGTGCCATTGTTCCTGAGATTTAAATGATATTTCATGTTAGCATCAACTCAATGGAAACAATCTATAAACAAGCCATCGGGTTACCACCCCACACTTAGGTTTGTTGATACAAATCAGTGAAGTGAAAGTGGTCGATTACTTAGAATTCGTCGACATACGTTTAAGGAGCTATATTCCGACAAGAAAATCAGTGATGTATCACTTCTTGCAACCTTTGCAATACGTTCATGTTAGGTAAAACAAGACTACTACATAGGGGTTTCATCATGGTATAGTTTCTATCAACAATTACAACCTTCTATGTTGGTAGGCAACTATAAGTCTTATCCCGATGAACGGGATAGCCTAACATGTAGGTATACAAGTGACAAGACTATGCAATGTTCATAACCATAGCAATTCCGCAAAGAGTATGACAATGCAATTAAAACCAAATTCAAGTCGGAAACAAGTTAAGATTATCCTAACGTACATGTTCACTCACATGGTTTTGTATCAACAATTCAAACACATTAACATCACCAATAATTCTTCAAGATTTAGCAATTCATAATAGACATAGCAACGTAGTACTTACGAGAAATAGATGAAGAATAAAAGAGTACTTACGTGATTGAAGCCTTTGGAGATGTTTCTTGTGAATTGAAAGAGCAAAAAGAAAAACTTTGAGATGATTTGGAGTGGATGTGCGGCGCCTTTAGGTCAAGTTTCAATGTGTTTATGTTTCAAGACTAAGTCCCCTTTATATAGGAAAAGAATGGGTCGGGTTTTGACCCATTTAAAATCGGTTTTGGAGACAAAAAGGGACTATAGGCGGCGCCTTTAGCTTTGCCTATGCATGGTATAGGCGGCGCCTAATGCAAAGCATAAGCTAGCATAGGCGGCGCCTAGTGTAATGCATAAAAAGACGATAGGCGGCGCCTAGTGCATGGCATATGAGATACTGAGACCAAATGCTTTAGCATAGGCGGCGCCTATGCTATAGCATACCTGAGCATGGGCGGCGCCTATGTCTTTGCACACTAGATTCCGAGACCTTAGGCAATAGTATAGGTTTTGCATTGTTCATGGCCTAGTTTTACCTACGCCTAGCCTTGCTCGATGCCTATTTTGTCATGAGCAATGCTCAATCCATAGCCTTATGCATCTTTATTCCTAACTTACCACCTTTACCATGCAATACGTCCAAATCGTTATTTGAAACCAATCTCCTCGTTGAATACCTCTTGCACCTATATTTGCTCAAAACCAATGAAAACGATTAGAACGATGGGTTGCCTCCCATCTAGCGCCTTGGTTTTGGTCGTGGCACGACTCTTATTTTTGGATTTTCTTTTATCAAAAGCAAAACATTATTGTCTGATTTTATTTCTTGGACGGTTATTCAGGCTACAATCAGATTTGTATTGCCCCCGAAGACCAAGAGAAGACAACGTTTACATGCCCATATGGTACGTTTGCCTTCAAACGTATGCCATTCGGGTTATGTAACGCACCAGCCACCTTTCAACGCTGTATGATGTCATCGAGTCAAGAGGACCGATATAAGGTTTAACACGTTGACCATTCACCTTGAAGACAACACCATTATTGTCTTCCAATTCAACTACTCCAGACGAGTAGACTTGGAGATCTTTGTATGGACCAGACCACTTAGACTTTAACTTACCTGGGAAGAGCTTCAATCTTGAGTTGAAGAGAAGTACCATATCATCCTTTTAGAAGTTTCGTCGAACAATCCGCTGATCATGATACTTTTTAATCCGCTCCTTGTATAGGTCTGACCTTTCATATGCATGGAGACAGAACTCATCTAATTCGTTCAGCTGCTCCAACCTCAGATTCATCGCATCACCCCAATTCAAGTTCAATTGCTTCAACGCCCACAATGCCTTATGCTCGAGATCGATGGGTGAATGACAAGCCTTCCCATAAACTAGTTGATAAGGAGACATGCAAATGGGTATTTTGAATGCAGTCCTATACGCCCATAGTGCATCATCTAGCTTCTGAGACCAATCCTTCCTATTAGCATTGACCGTCTTCGCAAGGATTTGCTTGATCTCCCGATTGGAAACCTCTACTTGTCCACTAGTTTGTGGGTGATAAGGTGTGGCTACCTTATGTTGCTTGACACCATACTTGGCCAACCCGGATTTGAATAGCTTATTGCAAAAGTGAGATCCTCCATCACTTATGATAGTATGTGGTACTCCAAAGCGAGAGAAGATATTCCTCTTTAAGAACGCTACAACACGCTTTCCCTCGTTGTCGGCCAACGCTACAGCTTCAACCCATATCGAGACGTAATCTACAGCAACTAAGATGTACTTTATTCCAAACGAATTCACGAATGGACCCATGAAATCAATACCCCACACATCAAAGATTTCTACCTCAAGAATTTTCGACATGGGCATCTCATGGTGTTTCGAAATAGCATCTTGACGCTGGCATTGGTCGCACTTTCTAACATAGTCATAGGCATCTCTAAATATCGAAGGCCAATAGTAACCAGTTTGCAATACTTTCCTTGTCGTCCGATTGCCTGCATGATGTCTTCCAACTTGGGAAGTGTGGCATGCTTCCAAAATATTAGGCACCTCTACATGGGATATACATCATCGAATAATACCATCCGCACATCGTCGAAACAAATATGGCTCATCCCAATAGTAGTGTTGTACGTCATGCATAAACTTCCTCCTTTGGTGGTAAGATAAATTGGCAGGTATCACATTACTCACCACAAAATTTGCAAAGTCGGCATACCATGGTAATTTTTCCATTGTTGTCTCTAATATTTCCTCGTCAGGGAATGCATCATCAATCTGAATTTCAGGTTGCGCCACATGCTCATTCTCGAGTCTAGATAGGTGGTCGGCCACTTGGTTCTCGCAACCTCTTCTATCTTTGACCTCGAAATCGAACTCTTGCAGTAGCAATACCCATCGAATTAATCTTAGTTTTGCATCCTTCTTTGTCATTAGATACCTAAGAGCTGCATGGTCTGTATGAACGATCACCTTAGTACCCATTAGATAGGCAAGAAACTTCTCAAACGCATACACAACTGCTAGGAGCTCTTGTTCTGTTACAGTGTAGTTCCTTTGGGCTTCATTTAGGACCTTACTTGCATAGTAGATAGGATGAAATAATTTCTCCTTTCTCTGACCAAGCACAGCTTCAACGGCTACACCACTAGCATCACACATGACTTCGAAGGGGAGAGACTAATCTGGTGCTACCATGATAGGGGCTTCAATGAGTTTTCCTTTGAGGCATTCGAATGCATTTAAGCAATCTTCATTAAAGTCAAACTTCGCATCTTTCTCCAAGAGTTTGCACAATGGACTAGCAATTTTGGAGAAGTCTTTGATGAACCGACGATAGAAACCTGCATGGCCGAGAAAACTACGAACTCCCTTCACCGAAATTGGAGGCGGTAGCTTCTCAATAACCTCTATCTTTGCTCGATCAACCTTAATCCCTCTTTCGGAGATCTTGTGCCCAAGAATGATACCTTCTTTTACCATGAAGTGGCACTTCTCCCAATTCAGCACTAGGTTGAATTCTACACATCTTTGCAATGCCATGCTTAGGTTTGCCAAGCATGCTTCAAAAGACTCACCAACAACTTAAAAATCATCCATGAATACCTCCAAAGTGTCTTCAACCATATCTGGTCCTCTTGACATCATACAGTGTTGAAAGGTGGCTGGTGTGTTACATAACCCGAATGGCATACGTTTGAAGGCAAACGTACCATATGGGCATGTAAACGTTGTATTCTCTTGGTCTTCGGGGGCAATACAAATCTTATTGTAGCCTAAATAACCGTCCAAGAAACAAAACCATCCTTTCCTCGCTAATCGATCTAGCATTTGGTCCATGAATGGCATTGGGAAGTGATCTTTGAGTGTCCAAGAATTCAGCTTTTGGTAGTCCATGCATACTCTCCATCCAGTGACGGGTCTGAGTGGAATAAGCTCATTCTTCGCATTTGCGACCACCGTCATACCTCCTTTCTTGGGAACACATTGTACTGGGCTTACCCATGTACTATCAGAGATTGGATATATAACTCCTGCGTCTAACCACTTGATAATTTCTTTCTTCACCACTTCTTGCATAGGTGGGTTTAGACGTCTTTGATGCTCAATGGTGGGTGTGCAATTTTCTTGAAGCTGAATTTTATGTGTACAAATCCCAGGTGGAATACCAATAATATCCGCAATGGTCCATCCAATGGCTCTAATGTACTTCCGTAAAATAGCAATGAGAGCTGCAACTTGTTGCTCACCCAAATTTGCTGCAACAATGACTGGAAGTGTGTTTCCGCTTCCTAAGAATGCATACTTTAAATGACTTGGCAGCTCCTTCAATTCTAACGTGGGTGGCTCTTCAATAGATGGCTGAGCTGGTGGTGTGGGTCGATTCTTGAGATCAAGGTCCAGCTTCTTGGGAGCATAGCGATATGTCCCTAATCCTGATAGAGCACCAATAACTTCTTTACAATTTTCAGCATCCTCAGTCTCTCCATTCATGAGCACAACCGCCAAAGGGTCATCAATAATTTGCTCTTCTTCAAGTAATTCTTTCTTATCATCAAAGAAAACATCAGCCACCAAAAATACACTCAGATCTTTGGGTTGCTTCATTGATTTGCAAACATCAAAGCGAACTACTTCGTCATTTATTCAGAATGAAAGCTCATTAGCTCTCAAATCAATAAGCACGCTTCCTGTAGCAAGGAAAGGGCGCCCCAAGATTATGGGAACTTCTGAGTCTGCCTCACAATCCAAAATAATGAAGTCTGCCGGAAATATGAATGAAGAAACCTTTACCAATACATCACATAGAATACCAACAGGTCATTTTACCGACCTATCCGCCATGACAAGCCTCATATTTGTTGGAGTAGGATCACCCAACCCCAACTTATTGTAGATAGATAATGGCATCAAATTGATGCTGGCTCCTAAATCACATAATGCTTTGGCAAAATTCAAAGATCCAACGGTGCAAGGAATAGTGAAAGCTCCGGGGTCGGCTTTCTTCTGAACTATTGATCGGGTAGCGATTGCACTACAATGATGCACATCTTCTTTCAACTCATAGCTTGCTGCCCGCTTCTTTGTCAAAAGATCCTTCATAAATTTCACATACCCAGGCATTTGTTCAAGTGCCTCCACCAATGGAACATTAGTGGTCAGCTGCTTTAACATAGTCATGAATTTGCTGAACTTCGTGTCATCCGCCACCTTCTTCAATCTTTGGGGAAAAGGTGATGGTGGGTATGGAATTGTTCTCTCCACGACTTTCTTCTCCTCTTACTTCCGTTTTTCAGATTTTTCAGGTTGCAATCCATTGGGATTGACGTCATGGACGTTGTGCCCTTTTTCTGCGGATTCTTCTCCTTTTGCCTTATCATCAATGTCCACTACTTTGTCATCCACTTGCTTGCTTTTTGCTGAATTTTCCAGCACCTTACCACTCCGGGTAGTAATGGCCATGCATGACCCATCATTCCTTGGGTTTTGCACAGTATCGCTAGGTAAGGTGCCAGCCTTTCATTGATTGAGTGCTGCTGAAAGTTGGCTCAATTGCTTCTCTATTTGCTTGATTGAAGTGGAATGAGAATCAACTAATTGTTTCATGAAGGACAAATCATTAATTACCTCCGTTACTCCCGCGCTCGTTGCTTCCACTCCTTTCAATAATTTAGCCATCATGTCTTCCATACTTCTAGAATTAGATGTGGTGGTGTCACGTCTACCAGGGGGAACGTACAAACCACTCTTTTCATTCTTGTTCTTCCAACTACCTTGGTCCTTATTTCCAGATTTATCATAATAGTTCCGACCTTGGTTTCCTTGGGTATTCCCACGGAAACCCCCCTGATTGTTCAAGTAGTTGGCCTCCTCTTCCGAATCAGATTCGTCTCTTTCTTTTGACGCAATAGCTTTCACTTTTTCGGTCTTCCCTGATAATAAATGCTTTGTAAGAAGATCCACTTGTGTTTTCATGTGCGTCATATCTTGATCACGTTCTTCTTCTCTTCTTCTTTGGTCTGCAGTCATGCCAATAGATAAAGTGGGGCTTGCTACCTCAGAATTCCTGGTATGCCAATCTCTACTTTGCTTCGTCATACGATCTAGCATATTGCTCGCTTGACCAAAGGTGAGGTCCATAAAAGATCCTCCAGCTGCATTATCCACCACTAGTTTAGTTATTGAATTCAAGGCTCTATATAATATCTCCATTAGGTGAACATTAGTCATATGATGGTTTGGTCATCTCGCTAGCTTTGTCTTGAACCTCTCCCATGTTTCATGAAGAGCTTCAGTGAGAAGCTGACGAAAGTTGCTGATTTCATCTCGCAATTGTGCTCTTTTGGATGGCGAAAAGAATCTTTCAAGGAAAGCATCTCTCAATTGCCTCCAATTTGTAATAGAATCAGGAGTCAGCCCATTTAACCATAGAGTTTCCTCCCCAGACAGAGACAATGGGAATAGACGTAATCGAATTGCATTCTGACCAACACCAGGATTGTCAAACGACTTGCATGTAGAAATAAAGTTGATGAGATGCATATTCGGATCATCGCCTGCTAGTCCACCAAATAATCCCTTGAGTTGCAATAACTGAATCACGGTGCTTGTGATGTTGAACTTGGCTCCGGGCGCTAATGGTGGAGGAATTATGGCTCCAGTGGCTCCGGCACCATCAAGATCATCATCATCATCGTCGAAAGCTGGTTGCATAGGTTGGCGATCATACCTAAACCGAGCTTGTCGACCTCTTCGGTTGGCAGGTGTTATGTTTTCAGCATCACGCCTTGGGTTTAGTAACTCGTCATCACCTAAATCCTCATCGTCAGGATTTGTTGCTCGCCCAGGGTTATCAATGTTTTGCTGTTGAACTTGGGCGGCAGCAAGAGCAGCCAATCTCGCCTGTTCTTGTTGAGCGGCCATCCTTTCAATTTCCTTTTGTGCCTCCATTCTGCTAATTCGTTGTGGTTTAGGATTGATAGGTAATAACGGTTGACCAGAACTTTGAGTATGGGGCATGCACTGAATAAAAACCTGCAGTAAACAAAAACAACAACTAAAAGTAAAAGTACGAGAATCTTTGACCAAAGGGTCTAGTAATTATCACAAACTTGATTGACACTTGTATTCCCCGGCAACGGCGCCAATTTTTGATAACGCTCAATCTACAGCTCTCGTAGGAGTGTAAAGCGGTCACTAGCAAATATAGAACCCAACCTGGGTTGGGTATCGATCCCACAGGGAATAGCTTGGCCAACAAGTAAGCGACTATTACTAGACTTTTAGTGCAAGTCTCGTAAAAAGGGGGGATTGTAATGTGTAACCCAAATATTAAAGTAAAAGCTGAAAATAGCAAAATAAAAAGAAAGAATGTTTAGTATGTTGTAAAACAATGAGAATTGAGAAGTTGGGGTTATCTCCACCTTCTGAGTTTACGTCTCTATTAGCTATGGGTTATGCGGAATTCGGACATGCATGTGCTTATAGAGAATTGTATTCGATGATAAATCCAGGCGTCTTTCGACCTATTCGAGGATTATTTCACTTTAACTCTTTCGAGCTTAAAGCGTGTCTAACGGTACAAATTCTCTAAGAGGTTAATCCAGTGACGGTACTAACTTTTTAATAGGGGATGGGACCCTACTACCTTGACACTATCTCTTTTCCAGACAAATAACCTTTCTTTCGAACAAGTTAAATGTTATACTAGCGTATTCTTGCGTTTGCAACCACAAAGAATTTAGATTAAGATGAAGAGAATAATGATATAAGCAGCATACGTGTCACGAACTCACAAACATTACAGCAATAGATAGTATCTCATATGGCTTCCATAACCCCAACAGAGAGGTTTAGTTACCCATGAGTGCGAAGGAAATCACAATCGACATTGTTATTATACCACAATAAAGATTTCGTGTAGCAAAGTGTGGTAGGCGTTAGGCGTGAATTCCTGGGCAAAGTAACGATTCTCTTGTTGTGGAAATTAAGAATAGATTAATAGAAGAAGAAAGATAGAATTAATGGAAAGATTAGAATTGTTGGAAGAGTAGAAAAGATTAATAGTTGAAGAATGTATATGCCTCCCTCTTCTCTAAAAATCTCTAGCGTGATAGGGTATTTATAATACCTATATCCTAATCCTACTAAGCTAATGAAATACTTAACCAAATCCTACTAAGCTAATGAAATACTTAACCCAATTGTACAAGGTTAATGTAACATTATCCAAATCCAAATAGACTAATGAAATACTTAACCCAATTGTACTAGGTTAATGTATTATTATCCTAATCCAAATAAGTTACTGCAAGTCCCCAAAGTCTTCAGAAATGTTGTTTTAGCCCGGGACAAATTTTCCATGCATCACTTTTGGTCCTTAGGCGTCCAAGCTTCCTTTTCTCCTTCCGCGAAGCTTTCTTTGGCGTCAAGTAATCCATAAAATGCTGAATTCTGCATCATTTATACCTGAAACTTTGCTAATCATGTTCGTTAGCTCACTTACAGGAAAAAGGACTAAAAGTGCATGAAATATATAATTTGTTCTCGAAACATGGCACAAATATGGGCAAAATATATTGATATAGGCGCGTAATATCGCCTATCATCATGCATAAGGCATGAGATCGATGCATGAACCAAGGTCACACAAAGCTTTTTCAAACTTGTGTGTCCCTATAGTGCAAGGGATTGTAAAATCCCCAGGATCTTCTTTCTTTTTCGCTATAACATTAGTCATGATAGCGTTATACCCATGGGTAACTTCAATGGTTTCACCATTAATAAGTCATTTCTTTGATATCAACTTCTTCATAAGCTTAGCATTTCTTTGAAAGATTGCTAAGCTTAGGAAGGAACGTCTTGTTTTAGCATTGACCTCCTTATTTTTTAGTCATTGGGGAAATGGAGGAGGTACCTTCATGGTAGGAAATAGATCGCTTTGCAGTTCATCATTCTTAACTACCTTAGGATCTCCTTCTTTATTAACCATTTCTTAAACTATCATTGGTTTTTTTATCCCCTTTTGAGATTTTGGAGTATCCTCATTTAAATCAACCACAAGCTTCTTCTTCACATTTATTTGTTCAACATTGGTCTCTTTTTCAAATTCACCCGCATGATCACTGAGGGTCATGCCACTCCTGCCGACGATTGCCAATACTTGGGCATCATTCTTCGAATTCACAATGGTGTCAATAGGAAAGTCCCATTTTTGTCTAACATTAAGTTGAGTGGAAATTTGGCCAATTTGAGTCACCAATCATTTGATTGAGGTGGAGTATAGTACAACTGTTTGGTTGATTCGCAAAAAGTCTCCTTTCAATTCTCAGACAATCTTGTTAGTCACCTTACTCTCATCAAGATCCTTGCTAACATATCCTCAGTCTTGAATTTTTTTAGATCAACAGAATTGGACTCTTTACCTTTTACTCGGTCATGAGGGAACATATCGATCATACTCCCTTTCCTTGTCCCTTCAATCACGATTTCTATCCCTATCACAACATGCACATTCTCTCTTATGATGGGTCATACCTTGGTTCCCACGTCTTCTTTGATAGGCTGGGTAGGAACCTATCGGATAGTTAGCTAAATATATAATTTCTTCATCAAGCCTTTTGGCCTATTCTTTATCATATCCCTTGGATGCAATGGAATTTACCATTTTTGTGGGTGAACCCATCACATGCTTTGTAAGTAACTTCAATTGTGTTATAATTTTTGTCATGTTTTCCTCTGTCTCTCTTTATCTCTCTTTTTTTCTCTTTAAAAACGTAGAAGGTGGTAGGTGACCCTTTAGCTACCTTGGTGTCTCAGGGATGCTACCCTCTAGTTTTCTTTGTGAATTCCTCAAGCAAGTTTGAATCCATGTTATAAGACAACTTCACAAGTAACCCCCCAGCTATATTATCCACCACGGTTTTGTTTAGTTAATCCAAATCCCGATAGAAGATTTGGAGAAGCATTTTCTTTGGGATCTCATGGTTGGGACATTGCATAAGCTTTCCATTAAATCTCTCCCACACCTCATATAGAGTCTCTCCATCCAATTGATAAAAGTTCTTAATTTCATCACGCAATTGGAACATCTTTGATGGTGGGAAGTATCGATCTAAGAAAAAAATGGTTCATTCCTCCCATGATGTGATGAACCCATGGGAAAAGATCGTATCCACAACACCACCTCAACCGTTATAGAAATGGAAAGAGGCGCAACTATATGCATTCTTGTTATATGTGAGCAATATCAAAGGGGCATACACTTTCACAATATTCTTCAAGTGCAAATTTGGGTCTTCATGAGCTTGACCCCCAAAGAGACCTTTCATTTGAATCATGTTCAACATAACACTCATGACGTGGAATACCCAATTTCTTTGATTAGGTGGGATACGGATAGCAATCGCATGTCCAACATCATGGAGTTATTCCTTGTCATCAAGGGGCCCATCAAAGGTCCCGACATTACATGCATGATTACTCATTCTGTCGTGGATACTATTAAAATCACCTAAAAAGAAACAAAAACAACAACCAAATTAAATACCAACCACTACGAGTAAACCCAAAGCTATTATAAACTCCACATAGTTTCACTCCCCGACAATAGTGTTATTTTAATCATGCTCAACTTACTCCATATTATAAGCAAGGCGATCATTGTCAAATATAATAATCCAACCCGAGTTGGGGTCGAATCCTTGAGGAGTGGAATTAGTATTCAAATATTATAAGTGTTAATAGCTACTAAAGATATACCCGTAATGTAAACGAAATGAAAGACATAAATTAAAATGGGGGATGGTGGTTTGGAAGGTTGTTTTGGCAAAATCTAATCAAACTACTAATTAAGAGCAACAAAAGTGGGTAATATTCCAATAAGGGAGTGGCCATGGGATTATATCTTCCTAGGGGTAAATAATGTATGGGTTTATGATAATAAAATGAAAAATCTAATTAATGACTATGTGGGTAGGCTAGGTTAGGGGTTTTGATGCTAGTTTTTCAACCAACCACCAAAAATATCACCCATGGACCATTTTGAATACCTCATGGGTGTGGCAAACAAATCCACCCAAAGCCTAAACTGTGCATTCCTGTTTCTAGGATAATGCCCAAGACCTAGCAAATTCACAATCCATCACTATTTCTAAGATAATGTAAAGGAATAAGCTAAATGTCTAATTATTGTTCAGTAATACCTTGTCACCCATATCCCTCTTTCAAGGATGATATAGGATCCATAAGCATACTCGCATCCCGCTTTCAAGGATGATGAGAGATTTTGGGAATTTGGGATTTTTACCCACAAATTCCCACTCAACAAACAAGCATTAGTAAAACCCACTATCATTAACTAAGATTCTACACTTAATAATCAAAAACCATAAATAATTTCACCCTATTTCAACATAATCACAAGATAAATGTTTAGCTATTCATGAAGTTTAAGGAAAGAAATATACCAAAGTGGTCATTCAAAGATTCCATTGAAGATACAAGCAAGAGTATTCTTCAATTTAACTTTAATTACAACTAAAATCAATTGAAAAATTAAGCACAATATTTATTCCAAAATTAGTAGGGTTTTACAAAATAAAAACTTAAGAATCTGGTTGGAGATGTCCAAAAAATAAAAGGGTTTTCAGCCTATAGAGAATTTGAGCCAGCTGTAGGAAATGACAAATCTACTCCTGGGCTAGTTTCCGCGCAATCGCAATCGCAAGAGCTTGATCGCGATCGTGGTGAGCTCATCACGATCGCCATCTTGACTAATTTTGACTTGTTACGATTGCGACCCTCAGACCGCGATTGCGATAACTAAGTATCAATTCTTGCACATGTTTTTTCCAACATTTGCACTAACTCTACTCTTTTTGATCTTTTTTCAGCTTATTTTACTTTTTTTCTTCCCATCACCTATATACCTATAAAACATGAGAATTAGTGCATTCAAATGATAAATTCGTCCCATTAACACCTTTAAATCATAGTAATGTGCACGAATTTGAGCATCAATAAGTGATAAATTTACCAAATCATCAAGTGTAATAAACTTCATACGACTCAAGAGATTCAAGGTTACACAACTTCTCCCAACAATCAATAAAGAACTCGTAGGCATCCTTGCCCACAGCACCACTAAACCTGGGTGGACATAAGTGGGTAAATATTTCAACCTCTTCTGATCCTCAGAAGCCATAAACTCGACCCAAAATAACAAGAGGCATAGTGAATCTAGCAGGATGTGATCGCACCTGGGGAGGTAACAAAGAAGGAGGCTGAACCTTGAACTTAGAATACTATACTCGAATACTAGCACAGAATAAGGAATAACACTCAAAACATGTAGGATACCATATATAGATGTCGGCATCAATGAGAAACCACACTCAGGATCGAAGGAACACCATAAGGAGTCTCAGTCACAAATAGAGGTACAACACTCAAAGCTGGATGAATACCAGGTGTAATCAGAGTAACACCCTCCAAATGAGTCAGTAAACGAAACACTTCAAGATCAGCCTAGAAGAACTCTATAGTACCTGAGTAGAACCTACGTCTCTAGCATGCTCAACCTCGGTCTCAGGGGAGATCTCCCTAGTACTACTTCTAGAAAGGGCAAATCCTTGTCTGGAAAGATGTTTAATATGTACCCAAACTTTAGTGAAATTTTTTGTAACACACCTGAACTTTGTGGGGGTCGTATGAACCCTCGAACTATTTATTAGTGTATTTTAGTGACATTTATAAATTAATAAAAAAATAAAAAAATCTAAAAAAAGTTTTTTAAAAAATAATTTTATGAAATTAAATGTCAATTAAATACACTAATGAATAGTTTAGGGCAGTCATAGCGCTCCCGCAAAGTTCTAGGGGGGTTATAGGAACACCGCAAAGTTTAGCCGTGTTACAAAATATTTCGTCAAAGTTTAGGTATATTTGAGAGAATTTTCCCAATCCTCGCGATCGTCTTCTACCTCGAGCCCATCCATGACCCTTACTTCGTCCCCTAGGCTGGGCTCCCTCCTTGGATGCCAACTCAGTATCCTTAGACTCATGGGATCTAGTCCTCACCATCAGTTCAAAAAAGAGTGAAATTCAGTTTAGATTATAGGATATGGAAAAACCCACACAATAGGGAAAAAAATAAGAAAGTTTAATAATGATGTGTTTTAGCCTCTCAAAGATAGATATGTACGTATACATACCAATCTGTGAGATCTACTAGACACCCTATTCTTACAATAATGAGACCAATGAACTTGACTACTCTGATTCCAATTCATCAAGACCCTAAGTCAATCACCAAAACTAATATGTAAAATACAATCATATACAAATCCCAAGGCGAGACTTCAGAGCAAAGTCAAACTATACATGTATAATAATAGAAAATTTTGAATAATAATAATACCATTAACCATCTCAAAACTTGGTGTCACAGTGTTAGAAAAATCTGAATACAACTCAAAATCTGAAAATCCAAATAAAAGCCACAAGTTTGTCTCTAAATACAAAATAAGACATAAACTGGATATAAAAAGGTCTAAGGTTGACTCTGGAGGGGTAGAGTGCCCAATACCTCAAAATGTCAGAATCACCGCACAAACTCAGTTGACGCACGACACATTCGTACCTAGATATGCACCAAAAAGGCATAATAGGAATGACTACGGTCCACTTGTACTCATCAGGTTTCATAGGTTAATTAAGCAAAGTAGAAAATAAGGTATATAAATACAAACTATGAGCATGTCACTACATGCAGAAAATGTCTCAAATGGTAGCTCACACCATCTCTACTAACAGTTCTAAATATAGCACATAAGTAGGAAATAGGTACGTATAAGTAACAAAATAGACGTCTATCAAATTAAGAACAAAGGTAAAACACTAAAGATGCTTAATGTATGAAATCCAATGATGATGATAATGATGATGTGATGTGATGTGACTAAGGTTATCAAATAACCTCTGTATACACCTACCAAGCCTCAGCACTTCTAGGTAGGACCCTTGATTGGTTCTTAACCTATATACTATCTCAATACTTTAGCCCAATCTCAATATCCATATCTTCTCTCCAACCTGTGGTCTACGCAGAGGGTTTTATTAAGAAAATATCTTATTTCTATCAAAAGTAGTGTTTCCACAATGGTATCAATATCTCATGAATGTATGTATGATATGAGGATGTAATGCTCACAACTAAACCAGTATGATAATCTCAAAATCCATTCAATAAATGTACATGTGAGTTTAGAATCCACTCAATACATTAACCAATCAGGATTACGATTAATGTACCATTAGACTGAAAATTTAAATAAGACATCAATAATATCACACTGACCCAACTTAGGTATTTGTACCATAAAAAGAGTAACTAATGCACACACAAGGCCAATAATACTAGATAAGGCCCACACATAGGCCATACACAGCAAATATCATCTCAAATTTCTAACAACAATGATATAAGCTCCCATACGTGCATGCAACAGTTATAATATTATTTCCATGATTCTTACCATACACGTAGCATGCTTTTATATAAATATTAACTACCCAGCTTAGTTTGAAGAAAGTTAAGTCATAACCTACCTCATAATGGTGAAATCCAAGCCTAAATCCCTTCATGCGGATCTTTCCCCTCTCGAACAGTCTCATAACTAACTAAAACATACAAATATAGAATTTATATGCCGAAAGGAAGCCAACGATACCCATATTATCTATTTTTAAATTGTGGCCAAACTAACCTTCGAAATGGGGTTTTGAAAAAAGGGGTAAAATCAAGTTTTTTTTATAAGTACCTTACCCGTGATTAAAGAAAATCATAGGAGAAAACCCAAGTGAAAATGAGGTTTAAATGGAAGAAAAAACCATTTTAGGCCTTTTGGGCCAAAACTGCCAAATTTCACTTTTGAAATCATGATTTAATGGGGTTTTGATGATAATAATCAAAGTATAATAATGAACATAGTGATTTGGAGCTTACCCAAGCTCAAAAGTGGAAGAAATCATCCAAAAATATCCTAATCCGAAGCTTCAAGTCTTAAAAATAGAACAAAAACTGAGAAAATACTTTTTATACTATTCCAACATTGACTGCTAAAATGGTCCCAGCTAAAGCACGGGTTGAACGCTAAAAAGATCCAGCCCAAAAAAGGTAGACTGCTTAAGAGGTCCACTACCACTAAAGCGGTCAACGTCCTCTTTAGCAGCACTTGGGCTGCCAGTTGGGCCTCTGCTTTAGCGGCACCTGGTACGTTATAGCGGTTATCGCTTTAGCAGTCTCACGGCCGCTAAAGCGGTGGCAGCAGATAATTATTGTAACAACAACTTTGCTACAAATGCAAAGTTGCAAATCAAGCCCTTGGGATTTGTTCGGAATCACGTGAAGGCAAACGAAATATGGTACCCGACTACATTTGATGTTCTGGACTCAATAGATATTAGATTTTTGAAAAGAGATTGTTCTTACAATATTAATCCCCAAGACTCAATTTCAGAATTTTTTGAATCGATGGCCAAAATGAGATTTAAAAGACATAAAATCAAACAAACCATGCTACTAATCCAAAATTGACATTCTGAATTTGTTGGCACCGTCCTTTTGCCATCTAACACATAGAACAACAAATGTTGACCGAAGTCAACTATAAGGCCTTTTTAACCTCTAAAAACCATAGACTCACACAAATTATTCTAAATCGCATAAGGTACCACGCCGGTCAGTCATCCCCACACCTCATAAATATCATGTAGCAACTACGAGGTGGGGTAAAATGATCAAAACACATAAAAAAAATTTACAGAATCAAGTCCTTACATTAATCTAGATAAAGTTGATCAGTCACAAACTGTAAAAATGCTTCTTGTTACTCTTAAGCGTTAAGTCGTGCTTTATATCAAACGATACCCAAAAACAAAATAAAAATAAATAAAACCAAAATAAAAATTCTTTAAAGAAATAAATTAGATTTTGATTGATCTCTTTAAAAATTTTATTCACAGACGAAACTAAAAGAAAAATATCTTTTGCACGTTCATGAGTTGTACAAGTCCATTTGTGTATCTAAGAGATTTTGCACTTGATTATTTCTTTAGATTAACTAAAAAGTTATGATGTCTAGTTAATGTTAAGCAGACCTAATGGCATGTTTTGCTTGAGAAAATTGAAATATTTATTACATCTAGTTAAAAGTTGCATCTATTAACGGTTAGAAAAGAGAAGCTTTCACCTAGTAAGTTATTTTTGTGTTATCTTGTTTAAAAAATTAAGTTACTGATAAAGAAATTCTTTTTAATTAAAAAAATTAGCTTTTTGGAGGATTTATGTGACATATTATTTTTATGGACCTTTTAAATTGTTAAAAACAACTAGCCAGAATTAACAGAAATTATTTCCTATTGATCATTTGTTGAGCCTTTTCATCATTTTTAATATTTATGTATTTAAAAAAAAAAAAAATCAAAAGTCACTCTTCTTAGCTCTTTATGTTAATCTATAAGTATGCACATGAGGAAATGGATATCAAATGTGATATGGAGAGGGGACAAAACTATTGGTAGGGGTTTAAGAGAACTGGCAAATTATTTTATTATTAATATTATAATATAAAAGAATTATGATTTAATGGAGGTGAGAAAATAAAAGGTTCTGTTTGTACTGTTTCTTAGGGCTCTCATTTCTTTATGGGGCTATTTAATGACAATTTTCTCTAGTTATCTACCCATCTTGCTCATATATTTTACTCCATCTTCTTTGTTCACTAATTATGATGGCGGACTTCACTCCAGTTGGCCGCCCTCATAGTGGTCCCCTTCCAAATACTTTCATCACGTGGAATAGATATTATGTAACCCATGATTTTGTGGTAAATTTCTGTTCGATTTTTTTTTTTTAATTATGTACAATTAAAATATATTTAAATAATTTTTTAATTTTATTGTTGCAGTGGCTAGCTAGTAAATCTCTCGTTTCATTCCTCACACCCTACTAAGTTTGTGATCTATCATAAATTTAATAAATGGAAGGCTGAAGTCTCAGGCAATGGAGATCGTAGAAGAGTGATAGGTGGTTCGAATAAGTTCATTCAGGATTCTCGTTTTAGAGAAGGAGATGTCCTTGACATAGTCATTTTTTCAAGCTCGGATCGAAAAGTGCTAGTTGTTGTAATGAATGCAGATACATAAATAATGATGTTCATTTTATATATAGAGAGAGAATAGATGATTATTTAGTTCTCTTAGAATTGTGAGTTTTGAACCTTCTAAATTATTTTGGTGTTGTGCTTTTAAATTAATCTTATTAGTTTTGTAAAAGGCGGTGGTTTGATTAGAGTTTTCATGAAAAAAAATCTCATTTTAAAGATTAATAAGTATGTTAATCTAGGCTATATTAATTATATCATTATTTTAATCAAAATAAAGTTCTAATCATGATTGAAATAAAATATTTCTCTATATTAACTATGTCAATTACCAGTCAAACCTAATTAATGAAACAAGAGAATAGTATTAATGAGCTTTCTTCATTCAAGATTAATCTAAACTAGTCTTCAACATCAAAAAAAAAAAAAAAAAAAAAAAAGCAAGATTTGCTTTGTTTAAATGACCGAACAATATAGCAACAAACAGCGATGGAGTTTGTGGGTTATTGATCGCCGAAGCGAAGTGTTATGTAACATTGTTGGCTTAATAGAGCAACGAGTCTTCATGACTTTGTCCGGAACAAAGAGCTTATGCATCCACAAATATCCATCGCACCATTATTAGACTGTTGAAAAATTAAAAATAAAGCTATAATATTTATGCATCTGGGAAAGTGAATTTTTTTTTAACTAATTACATAACGAGGAATTATCTACGACAATCTCTCACCTATCTATCATTTTCTAAATATTTTTATTTTTAATTTATTTATTTTAGTTATATTGATGTTCATGTGTTGGGGGTGATTAAATGGTATTTGATTAAATGTTTTACTGTAACTCTTAGTCTTTGTAATTCTTGTATATTATTTTGAAGGTATTCTAACTATTCTATATTTTTTGTTCTAAAATATTCAATTAAATTCTCTTTCATAAGTATTTTTGTTAATCTTATTTCTTCCATCTCTTGTCTTCAATATTTTAAATATTCATAGTTTATCATTTTATCCTAAAGCAGTTGTAATACTGCAAATTTCTTTGTAATAATTTATTCTAATTGTACTATATCTAATATTAAATTCTAGGTTATCTATTTCGTTAATTATCCTGTCTTTTTCTTCTATGAATAAATCTATATCTAAATCATATTCTAAACTGTCTTTTAATTTTAGTTGTTTCATGGTTTTATCTATCCAAATTAATCTTTCTTTTAATTGTTTTCTTCTTTTCCTAAGTTGGTTTCTATAATTAATTTCTTCGTATATTCAACTTTGTTTTTCTCTAACTCTTTTAATGTATTCTAACATTTTTAATCTGTATAATATCCATCTGAATAATAACTATTATTATCTGAGTAATAACTATCTGAATAATATAAACTAAGATCATGCATATCTTCTAACCATTCTAGACTTAATGATTCTTCATAAAATATTTTTTCCCATATTATTTTCTTTATGTCTTCTATTTTTAAGTCTTTAATGATATATAAAACAAATATTTTAATTTCATCAGATATATTGCTTGTCATATTATCCATATGATGTTTAGGTTTCTACGAATAACTTGGATAACTTGGAATTGGATTTTAGTAATTTATGATATATTAAATGTCTTATCATAATATTTATTGGTTGTTTGTTTTAATCTTAATAATTCTTGTATATTTTCATTAAGAAATTTCATATATTTTGTATCTTTAGTTCTCATATATTTTTTTAGATTTGTTTTCATTAGTTTTTCTATTAATTGTATATTTTTCATGTCCATTTTCCAATATTCTAAATATACGTAATTTATCATGGTTGATGTGTAGGTTTGGCATGTAGATAATTGTAAGAGTAAGGAGGTAGGTGTGGTATGTAATTTATTCTAGTCATAAAATATTTATCAAATATTTTTTCCAATATGATTTTTCTTATATCTACAATTTCTATATCCCTAAGTACATACAAAATAAATATTTTAAATTTATCTAGCATTTCGTCAGATAAATAAGTATTCATTTTTCATATGATGCTTTTTTTAAAATATTCCTTTCAATCATACACATAACAAAATATGATCATTTTAGATTACTATATACTAGATTATTTTTAAATAACATGTTCTTCGGTCACTATTAGTATGATAATCTGGATACTTTTCCCTTAACAGTGCCTCTACTCTGGCTACTCCCCTATCACGGCTTTCTTGCCTCACCGATTTCACCTTTAGGATAGCATTGTTCTTAGGGATTTTTCTCCTTTTCCACTTTGCTAATAAACTTCTTAACATGCTATTCTTCGAATAATTCTACTATAAAGTAACTAACATGAACTTATTTTATCATATCATAATTGTCAGAAATTTATGAATTTAGCTATTCATAATCGTAAATAAATATACCTGTTATTGTAGGTTTGATAATTCTGGGCTTTGTTTATCCATAGCTTTTCCTTAGAAATATATCTGTTTTTCTATTAAATATTCAAAAAGTGTTTTGTGTACAAGAAGGAAGGCTTGCTTTCAACACATGAAAATCTTGCATTTATCTTTGCCGAAGGCTTACATATTTTTAAGAAGAAAAGAACTATTCCTACTTTACACATTTTACAGGTAAACTATACTATTCCTACTTTTTACAAAAAAGTCTTTCTTTTCAAAAGTAGAAAAGGACTAGACTAGTATAATAAGACAAAAACTAGGTTCTATCTTTAAAAAAGTAAAAATCTTAAGGCTAAAAACAAAAAACCAATAATGACACTTTAGCCAAAAAGTCAAAAACTATACAATCAATTTACGTAACAAAATTTCAAGACTATACATATCATTTTAATATCTCGTCTTTTATCTCTTTCATTATTGATCCGTGTCTTTCTATCTTTTATCGTGTATCTTCCAGCTGTCGACCTTATCTTCTTCTATTCCAGTTGAACTTCTGGGATAATGTTATCTTCTCCATTACATCTTAAATATAGATGGTTGGATATTTATGCCCTATCATTTTGAAATATCTTGTTAATAATTCTTGTTAAATAAATTCCTTCTTAATTGCTCTTGCAGTTGGTTGTTTCTCTGGGTTGAGCAATGTCAGAATCCATTGTCTAGCATATTCCATATCTGTTTGTCGTAGCTCTCTTAAATTTGAATAAATCATTTGATGATCTCTTGAATAATAGCTCCATATAGGCTTTTCATTGATATAATTATTTGCTAATTCTTGAACAATTGTAGATATTCCAATAAGTCGTTTATTTGCATAAAAATCAGATATCTCGATTTTAGGTATCTCTGGCTGCTGGACAATATCTTCTGGTATAATTATATCTCTGGTTAATCCTATTTTTACAATTTGTATAACTGGTTTGATCTCATCATATAATATCTCTGCTGATGCAGTATAAAACTTTATAAAAAATAAATTCCCTTTGGCTATTCTTTTATAAGTGGTGAATGCTCTATTTAATTCTGGTATATCTGTTAGTTTATTTCCTTCATGGGTATATACGGTATTTAATAATCCATAACTGAAACAATTTTTAACTAAGCTTGGGTTGGTATTCGGCAGTGCGATTAACTTGTTGTAACCTTGTAATTTTTGGGTTATATAGTTTGTGTTTGGTTCTTGGATATCTGTGGCTCTGGGCTTAAGGTTTAGATAAATCTGTATTTTGTGGATATTTTCTATGTATGCTCGGGTTATGTGGTTATAAGTTTTCTTATCGGGGTTCAAACTTGCTCAATATGTGCTAATTTGTGGGGGTATATACAAGGGGTCTTTTTATGTTTTTGGTATAAATGATTTTTCAAATATCTTACTCATGTTCATGTTCTGATATCTTTGTCCACTAACTCCTTTGCTTGTACCTGCAATTGTAGATTGACAAACGTTATGGGTTTTATGGAGTGTCTCAACGTCTCCTTTTAGCTCTGGAATTTTGATGTCTTCCGATCGACATAGCTCTGCAAACTGCTGAGTTAGCTGATTCATAGCTTTAGACTTCAGTTTAACTTCATTATCTTTAGCTTTTCTATTTCATTACCCATACTGTCCACTTTCATTGAAAGCGTAGTTAGAATTTTGAGTACTTTTTTCTAAAACATCATCTTCTATTATATCAATCTGTGTAGCTTTGTCTTGATATGTAATCTGTAATAACATTTTTGTTAGTACTAATTACTTCAATCGTAAATGTAAAATTTAATATATTAAATACTAGTCTCCGAATCTCTTTCATTGTAACTGAATTTTGTATTTTCTCTGTTAATCACCAGCGTACCTGTGTATTATCTGTTCGTACAATAAACTTATTATATACAATATATGGCTCAAATGCTAATAAAAATTTGTATAATGAACATAATTCTTTTTTATTTTATTTCTGGTTCATTAACGTACCTGAGTAGTATCTACAATAATGTTCTAATTTTTCTTATTCATATCTATATTTAAATACTCCTCCATAACTATATTCACTAGCATCTGCTTCTACTATATATATAAATTTTTTATTTTCATCTGAAATTGTAATTTTAGTAACTCTTTACAAAGTATTTTTATTTTCTGAACTTATTTTTTACCTTCTTAGTTGTAATTATATTCTACATCCTTTTTTAATCTTTTCTGTAATGATTTTAGATTTTCTGCTAATTTTGGTATATATTCTCTTACTTGATTTACTAATCCTAAAAATGATTGTAATTTTTTGTTTTGTATCTAATTCTTCTTTTGAATTTATTATTTTTTGTACTATATGTTGTTGCATTTTTACTCCACTTTTATCTATTTGTATTCCTAAAAACTCTATCTGGTTTTTATAATTTTGACTTTCTTTTCATTTAAACTTATTCCCGATTTTTTTATTATATCTGTAAATTGTTCTAATTATTTTAAATGTTCCTCTTTAATTTTTGTTTATAGTAGTATATCATCTATGTATACTATACAATTAGATAATTATTTAAAATAACTATCCATAAAGTGTTGGTATCTACTTGGTGCATTTTTATATCCAAATGGTAATACGTTCCATTCATAAAATCCTTGTGGTACCTTAAATACGGTTAATTCCTTAGAATTTTCATCTAACTTTGAGTGGTAAAATCCTGATCTACAATCAAATTTACTAAAGTAGTTATATCCTTGTATTTTGTCTTATTTTTAATATCTTATTTGCTATTGGATAATTGTATGTCATAGTTTTTGCATTTAAATTTCTATAGTCAATCACCATTCTACTTTTTCCTCTTTTTTGTTCACTATGTTTATTTACTATAAACGTTGGACTATTATGTTTACTATTGCTTCTTTGTATATACTGTTTTTTTAATAATTCATCTATATGCATTTTAAATTCTTTTAAATCATCAAAATTATATGTTAATAGTTTTTGAGTTATTATACTATTTTTATCTATTAATTCAATTTTTATAGTAATTTTATGTTTTTTCTCATCCTTTTAATGGATCTTCACTGTATAATTGTCTTAATCTTTTCTTTATTATTTCTACCTTATCTATTGAAAATATAGTTATTTCTTTTTTATTTATCTAAAATACAACTAGTTCTACTGTGTCTTCTATATTTTTTTATATTTTTTAACTTTTGTGTAATTTTTTCACTTCCTTTTATCCAATCAGTTTTCTTTCTTATTTTATTAATAACTCTTTTTGCTCTTACTTTTTGTTTACATGGTGTTGTAAACCACCAATCCGTTTTAGTTATTATATGTGGGTATAATTTATCTAAAAATGACATTCCTAAAAGTATATCTTTTGATGTTAGTTCATAATTATAGATTTCTTCTATTGTAATTATTTTATCTCATATCTGTATTTTTACATTTTTAGCTTTATATGTAATTAAACTTCCTTCATTATTAAATCATTTGACTACTATTGGTGTTTTTAATTTATCCCAATTATTTTCTGATAAACAGTTGTATCTACATAAGTTTGCTTCTGCTTCTATATCTATCATAGGTGTATAATACCTACTATAATATCCTTCTACTATTATTTTTACAAGTACATATATTTTTATATCATGTTATAGCTCTTTTTATGAATAATCTTTCATTATTATATGCTATAGATAATTGTGTATGTTCTATATTGTATGGTTTTACTTATTCTAACCATTTTATTCCTAATATTATGTCTACTTTTTTCATCTCTTCCTTTATTTTAAATTCTATTTTTATTTTTCTGACTCCTATTATTATTTCTTTTTCTGCCGTATCTTTAATATTTATTAGACTCCTTGGTAGATCTGGGCTTATATTACTATTAGATTTTATTTCTTCACTTTTTACTAAATATTTTGCTATATAATTTTCTTCTTGTCTTGTGTTTAAGAGTATTAAATATTCTTTTTCATTTATTGCTCCTGTTATATAATATTGATTTAAATTAACTGTTGAAGTTGTTTCATAACTTGTTCTTTTTTATGAGCTTGATGATTCTGGTTTTTCATGAGCTATTCTTTTTGTACTTATTCTATCATTTATTATTTCTAAATCTTCTTCTATATCTATGTCTTTGTAACTATAATCATTATTATCAATTGTTTTTACAAATTATTCGAAAGGACTTTCTATTTGTATTTTATTAATTTTATTTTTTTCTGTTATTTTATATTTTGTTGTTAATACATATAGATTTTTACATCTTGCTGTAAATATTTTACTTCCTGGGTTAGTTCTATTCTTGTTATTTTCCAATATAATACTAATGATTTATCTATATTTTTATCTGTTATTTCTACTGAATAATTCGCACTTATTATAAACTTAAATTTTTGGTATATTAAATTTCTTTTTATGACAATTATTATACTTTTTTCTATAAGTTTTATAATTCTATCATCTGCTAAATATAATTCTATTGGTGTATTTATTCCTTCTCTAAAATATACTTTTATCAATATCTGTATTCCTCCAAGGTGTACATATTTTATTGGGTCTTTACTTTTTATATCGTTTATTTCTTTATTAATTATTCTTTTTGTTACTAGTGGTATACTAGCTCTATCTTTTGCATATCTACAGTCTATTATATGTTCTTTTTGGCTTACTACGTAGTATTCTTTCTTTTTTCTATTAAATATATTTTTTATTGTTGGTATTTTAAATATTTTTTCTACACTTAAGTCTAACTCTTTTTCTTTTATTTCGTCAAATATATTATTATCAAATATTATTTTTTGATCAGTTTTTTTTTCATTTAAATATTCTTCCTTTGTTATTATTTTTATATCTTCTTCAGTTATTTGGTTCATTTTTATATCTTCTTCAGTCATTTGATTCATCTAAATCACTATCTATTTCATTATCTGTTTCATTCTCCGAAATTTCATATATACTATCTTCACTTTCTAATTCATAATCTATATAATCTATCTGCATATATTCTGTATTTTCTATTTTTATTTCTTATAGTTATTTCTTTTTTGGGTTTTAGGCATTTTACAATTTCTAGCTAAATGTCCTAGTTTTCCGCAATTATAACAAGTACATTCTTTTATAGATTTCTTTTTCCTATATGGTCTTTTATGTTTATAATTTTTTACATAATATCTTTTTCTTGGTTTCTTATATTTATATTTTGATTTTTTGTATTTCTTATTTCTTTTTCTTTTCTTATAATATCTTTCTTCACATTCAAATTGAGGAGTTATTTTATCTTTGAAACATGCTAAATTTCTTATTAATATTTTTTCTATTTTTATTTCCTCTCTATATTTTTCACATAGATTTCTATACCATTGTTGTAAAAATTTTATTCTTACTCCTAAGGTATCTACTATTTTTGCTTCATCCCAACTCTTTATTATTTTTTAACTAAATGGTTGAGGTAATTTGCTAAAATATAATATTCTTATTTCTTTACTTTCCTCTATATTATATGTTCCCTTATAGTAGTATTCTTTAAATGCGCATATATTCATCTATATAGCACATATTACATATTTCTAATTTTAACATTAAATTCCTATTCGTATCTTTTACTTTATTTTGTTGTTGTTCTTCTTCTTCTGTTGTTATACTGCTAAATTCATCTCTTATAGCTACTTCATATTTTTTCAATATTTCTGTTGGTGATATTTTAGTAGTTGGTGATGTTCCTTCTGTTTTATTATCAGATCTTAATACTTTTTTACTTGCTTCGGCTAGGTTTAAAAACCATAATTTTACTGTTCCTACTAATGTCCTTTTTATATATTCTGGTGTATTTGTTGTATCTATATTATTATCTAATAATTGTTTTGACATATATCCTGCCCATAATTGTATTGTTTTATTTATGTCTATTACACAGTTTAAATCTAAAAATTTATAATTTTTATTAATTATTTGATTTGGTGTCCATTTGTTATATTCATTTTTTAGGTTATATTTTTTAAACTTATCTTTATAATAATATGTAGTTTTTTTATTTCTGATGTACTCAGTATTATGTTTTCATCATCTTCTTTATTAAGAGTATTTATTTCTGTGTTTCTATTTTCTAAGTTTTCTTTATTAATTACTTCTTGTTTTTCATTAATTTTTAGTTTTTCTATGTTTTCTAGAATTTCTGTATATGTTTCACTACCTTCCGAATCATAATTATTTGTTTCTTCAGCATCTATTGTATTTATTTCTAATTCACTGGTTTCTGTTTCTTTAGTTTTTATTTCTAATTTTTTTTTAAATTGATTTATCTCGTTTAATAATTTTTGTTCTTTATCTTTCTCTTCTTTTTCTTTCTGTCTTTTTTCATAAAGGTCTTTTAGTATTTGTAGTTCTTTTTCTAATTCAGCAATCCTATTATTTTTAGTTTCTTCTATTTTTCGTATTTCTTCCGTGGTTTGTTATTTTATTTTATCTATTTTTTTTTTCTTATCTATTTCTTCGTTTTCTCTTTCTATTCTTACCGTGGCTGCCAACTTATCTTCTAATTTTAATTCTTTTTTTTCTAACATTACATATAAATGTTCACCTATTTTCTTACATCTTCTTCCTAAATTAGAGAATATTATTTTTATTTTTAATCCTTCATAATTTTCATATATTTTTTCATCTATTATAAATTTTTCTTTGTTCATTTTATTTAAATGTATATAGGTTATGTTGATATATATATATTCTAGACTATCTATTGTTGATTCTAAATTTGATATTTCTTCTTTTTATACATTTATTGAGTTTTTACTAACTCCGACAATTATGTTATACTGTAGTCTTTCTATGCTTATTTTTAATTCTTTATGTTTTTCAAATATTATTTGTTTTAAGTTTTTATATTTTTGTAATTTTTGTTCGTTATTCATCTAAGCAATATTTATAATATTTTGATGGATATCTAAATCTAATTTTATCATAATTAATAAATTAATCTAATAAATTCAAATATATACTACTTCCGTAACTTTAAACAACATAGGCTTTGAAGTTGTGTTCGATTTTTAAATATAAATTAATTATTGGTTTGAATGTTCTCTATTTTATATTTTTGGCACTGTTTCCATTTAGTCATTGAGGTTTGTTGATTATTTTTTCTTTGTATTTTCCTTTTTAATTGAAGTACCAATAATGCACTGCTATCAATATAAATAAATTAGGAAGTACTACTATGAACATTCAATAGATAATGCAAACCAGATATTTCATTTAATAAACTTCAAATCATACAAACATTTAAAAAAAACTTAGCCATACAAAACGATAGTAATATGAAAACTAAAGAAAACAACACCAAAGGTACATTTCTTCCAAATTGTACCAAAATCAACCTAAGCATATTTCTAGATCACAAAAATGGTGGTGGTGAACTTGGAAGAGAAACAACATTATCAAGATCTATTTCAAAGAGATCATACAACTCCTTTAACAACAATTTTATCCTTTCTCCTACAACATTAAGTTGATTACACAATGACCTAAGACGATCTTCTGCTCTTTTCAGTTTCTTCTCTAGATCATCAAATTTCTTGTTTATTCCTCATCATCTCGTGTAGCGTCATAAATTTCTTCCGTATATCAAAGTAGGGTTTGAACTTTAGTCTAATAACAAACTATAAAAATTATTGTCTAGAGATAACTAAAGTACAATTAACAATTGAAAGAAAAGATAGATAATTTCAATTGTTACCTCCATATCTGGAGCAATAGAAATTTCGATAATCCAGATGTTATTTTGATTGGCACTAATACAGCACTATGTGGTTTAAATAGAAGCTTAATGATGAAGAATATGAATGGTCATTTCATTTTTTAAAAATAATTAATGATGAAATTTAACCAAGCACTACTAATTAATGGTAGCTAATTGAGTGTCTTGGAAAGGAAACACGTAGTAAAGTCTTCAACCAAAATAATTCAAATTTTTCCGCTAATGCAATAAAAGTTTCTGCTATCATCTTGTAAATGTTTTTTGAAAAAAAATCATTTTTAAGTCATAATTAAATTTTAAAAAGATTAATATTCATAGTACACGTGGACATTTTCTTAAAAATATTAAAGGAATTAATTACGGAAATCAATTCGACCCTTCATATGTATGTAATTGTAATCTTTACTTGACTATTTTTTGGGTTCCCTTTTTCTTTATTTATATGTTTTTATTTTATTTTTTTACAATTAATAAGTCATTCTCTTAATCAATGATCACTAAGATTTTAAATTTATAATCGAGAAATATTAAAAGCAATGTTTAAAAAGAATAAAAGAGACAAAATTAAAAATGAATAAAAACAAACTTACTTCGATCAAACATAGATATTCATTGATGAAAGAAACCTTCTACTACATATACTACATGGATGTTGATAAGCAAAATAACACTCATTCGCAGATATCAACCTTAACTACATAGATAACTAGAAAACATCAAAACAAAATAGAGGATTGCTAAAAAAATAACCAAACACTTATTATTATCTTCTGAAAACCCAATTGGTAGAGCGCCCCTCAACATGCGTATCTCATGAATCAATCTTGCTCTTGATGTGCTAACCTCCCATCTCAGCTCATGAATAATTTTTTAAAGTTTCTTCACTATATCCATCAAAATCTCTAAACCGGATCTACCATCACTACAACATTCATGAACTAAAACGTAAGAACTAAATAAATAATGTAAATGTAAAAATAAAAAAATAATATTTCCAATATAACAACACTCGTGTTAGAAAATAAACGCAAGTTAACAATGTTCTTGTTAGAACCCCCCACCCCCCACCTCCCAAAAAAAATAATATATCACACTTATCTCTAGCGTAGGTGAAGAAGTTTCACAAGATGTGGAGTTTCTTTGTTAGAACTAGAGTGGATGTGAATGAAATGGAAATGACAAGAGATATTTATAATAGAGGATTGAATAAGTAAGTATATCCAAGTAGCTTTAGGAACCGTCACTTTTACATATTTGTTATTTAAATAATTACTTTTTAAATATTTATTTCATTTATTTATTAGAGGTCTATAGAATAATTGTGTGTCATCCTTAGTTGAAGATTTAGTGTCTATTTATTTTAATTTTTATATTAATTTATCAATTTATTCATTAAATTGTAGTCATAAAAAAAGATAACTAAATAAAATAAGGAAGTTTCATTCATCATATTAGCCCAAACCAATAAAATGATGCATAAAAACGAAAATAAGAAGAAAAAAAAATACAACATAACAAAGCCTTGCAAAAAGTGAATAGCAACAAAAATAGAAAAAATAAAGACAACATAAAACATCATAACAAACTCTGTTAATAGAACTTTATTGAAAGAAAGAAAGGCTAAGGTTTTCAATATAATCTGAAAAGCATAAAAACTGACTAAACCAAAAGGAGGCTATATATACATAGCCAATAACCTAAAGGTCCATAAACTAAAGACCCAATAACATATGGGCTAACATCCCCCCTCAAACTCACAATGCAACAGCAATAAGCATTGAGAGTTTGTCACACAAAAAACGAAATCGAGACGCCGACTGAGCCTTCGTAAAAAGGTCAGCAATCTGCAAAGACGATGGAACAAAAGGAAGCGATATGGTCCCGAGCTGCAAATGATGACGGGTGAAGTGACAATCAATCTCAATGTGCTTCGTACGCTCATGGAAGACAGAATTCTTTGCAATTTGTACCGCACTTTTGTTATCACAATGCAGGGGAGTAGGCATAGAAATGTGAACCCCCATATCTGCAAGAAGCCAACGTAACCAAATAATCTCACATGTAGTCACAGCCATGGCACGATACTCAGCCTCCGTGGAAGATCTAGAGACAACATCTTGTTTCTTGCTCTTCCACGAGATTAAAGAGTCTCCAAGAAACACACAAAAACCAGTGGTGGATTTACGATCATTGCGATCTCCATCCCAATCAGCATCACTATAGGCTCGCAACTCGAGAGATGACGTCGAGGGAAACAAGAGATTCTGAAACTGAGTGCCACGAAGATACCTTAGAATACGAAGTACAGCTCCCCAGTGCACAGAAGTAGGAGCAGTAACAAACTGGCTAACAACATGAACTGCATGTGCTATATCTGGACGAGTAACCGTAAGATAAACCAAACTACCCACAATAGTCCGATAAAGACTCGGATCTGATAATGGAACACCATCACTAGGAGAGTAACGTGCATTGGTTTCAAGGGGAGTATCTACAGTCCTGTTGTCAGAAAGACGCGCCCGTGTAAACAAGTCAGATATATACTTAGTCTGAGAAAGAAGATACCCTTTCTTAGACTGAGCCACCTCAATACCCAGAAAATAACGCAGCAAGCCCAAGTCCTTCATTGCAAATCGATGAGCCAAATCATGCTTCAATAAGTCAATACCACTATGATCATCACCAGTAATAATCATATCATCTACATATAAGGACAATAGAATTCGCCCTGCACTTGTATATCTAACAAACAATGCTGAATCATGGTTACTCGGGACAAAACCAAGGGAAGTAATAACAGTGGAGAATTTCTCAAACCAAGCACGAGGGGCTTGTTTGAGACCATATAAAGCTTTTCGAAGCCGACAAACTTCACCTGGCTGGTGGTCAATACCTGGGGGAGGAGTCATATAAACTTCCTCGTGGAGATCACCGTTCAGAAAAGCATTCTTGACATCCATCTGAAATATCTTCCACTGTCGAACGGATGCAACAGCAATCATAGTGCGAACAGTCGTCATCTTTGCTACGGGGGAAAAAGTCTCCTCATAATCCATACCATATTGTTGTGAGTACCCTTTTGCCACAAGTCTCGCCTTGTATCGCTCAACAGACCCATCAGATTTTGTTTTTATCTTATACACCCATCGACAACCAACCGCATGCTTACCAGGTGGGAGAGTAACCAAATCCCATGTATGTGTATGATGAAGAGCAGCAAGTTCCTCAGCCATAGCATTCTGCCAAAGAGGATCAGACACAGCCTCTCTATACGACTCAGGTTCAGACAAATGATGTATGTTTGCAATAAAGGAAGCAAATGAGGCTGAATATGTAGAATAGGAAAAATCTGGCAGTTTGGTGGACTTACAAGGTCGAGTAGACCTCCTCAGAGGTGGTGGGTCTCCAGTCTCAACAGTCGAAGGAGCAGACTCAGGCACAGGCGAGGCTGAAGCACTATCAGGTGGCACACCAGATGGCATGGATGAATCCGAAACTGGAACCTCTATGTCAATCCCAAAGGGATCAATAAGCCGAATATCTGACTTTGTCACATCATGGGTTTTAGCTGGAATGGAATAAAAAGGAATATGTTCCAAAAAAGTGACATGTCGTGAAACATATAATTTCTGACTTACAGGATCATAGCAACGATATCCTTTTTGTCCAATACCATACCCCAAAAACACACATATAGCTGATTTTGACCCTAACTTATTTCGTTCAACATGAGGACGAAGAACAAAGCAAGTACATCCAAAAACTCGTAATGCAGAATAATTCGGCGGGTGACCATATAGTTTCTCAAACGGAGACATCCCTGAAGTCAATGCAGTAGGAATACGATTAATCACATATACAGCAGTTAGGACTGCTTCTCCCCAAAAAATACTAGGAACCTCTGCAGACAAAAGTAAAGAGCGTGCTGTCTCAACAATATGACGATGTTTTCTTTCTGCCAGACCGTTCTGCTCAGGAGTGTCGGTACAAGATGACTGGTGTATGGTACCATCAGAGGCAAGTAACTGAGTGAAGTCATGAGAGGTATATTCACCCCCTAAGTCACACCTGAAACACTTTATCACAGCCGAATGTTGTGTTTTAACAAGGGCTCTAAAGTTGTTGTAAATGCCAAAGAAATCAGATCTGCGTTTCATAAGATACACCCAGGTATAACGAGTATAGTCATCTATAAACGAAACATAATAGGTCGATCCACCCTTAGTGGAAACTGGCGCTGGTCCCCATACATCAGAATGAATAATATCAAAAGGAGCAACAGAATAAGACACACTTTTATTAAACGGTAAGGCAGAAAATTTTGCCAGTTTACAACCACTACAATCTGAAATATCACTAGTGTTCACATGACCCAAAGCACCACTAGAGACCAAAAAACGTAAACGTGAAACTGACACATGTCCTAATCTGGAATGCCAAAGATAAAACGGAGAAGACAAAGGACTCAAACGAAAAGAAGATAAATCTATGCTAGAGGCAGCAACTGCAGACACTTTGAGATTCTCCAAGACATAGAGTTCCCCCAACCTACGGCCGGTCCCAATCACCCTCTGAGTGTGTTGGTCCTGTATAACACAAACAGATTCAGAAAAAAACACCCAATTACCAGCCTTACACAACTGACTGACCGAAACAAGATTTAAAGCAAGTTTGGGAATGTGATAAACATCAGAGAGGACAATGTGAGGGGTAGTAACAGAACCAACACCCTCGACTGACATAGGTACAGCACTCGCGGACATAACAGAAATTGGTGAAATGGGTGACAAAGAACCAAACGATGACAAATGAGGGGACATGTGATGAGACGCACCAGAATCCAATATCCACAAGGAGGAAGGAATACCTGAGGTACTAGAAGAAACTGAACCCGAATGAGACATAGATGCTGACATGGCCGTAGGATTAGAAACGAAGAACTGTCTGAACTGTTCGAAAACCTGGGGATCCAACGCAGAAGGTGGCATAGTGCTAACAGACTCAACATCTACAGATGGTGCAGCAGCAGCGAACTGTGGAGGACGAGATGACCATGGAGGAGCACCAGAGGAGCGTGACGGAGACTTTTGCTGCCCATATTTCTGTTGCTGCCCAGATTGAGGCTGTTTGACCTTGTTAAGTAACAACGGACACTGAGCCTTCCAATGATTTTTCTGTTTGCAGAATGCACACTCATCAAATGCAACTTTAGGAGATTGTCGAGTCTGAGTACGTGGTGGTCTAGACTGATCAGTTGAAGCAGCAAACACGACAGGAGTAGTAGTTACTTTAGACCCTTGAACCACTTGAGACTTGATACGAGTCTCCTCTGCAATCAGTTCATGAACCACAGAATCAACAGTAGGGAGGGGAGATCGATGAAGGATTGTTCCACGTAGGCCCTCAAAGTCAGAACGTAGTGCCATCAAAAACTGAACCAAGCGTTGCTCTTCCCGTCTAGCAATGTACGACCCAAAACCTTTTAACTCTGCAGATTCAGTAAGTGCCAATTGATCCCACAAATCCGACATGGCAGCATAAAAATCTTGAATACTGAGGTCATGCTGTTGAAGAGCACGTATATCATACTCCAACTGGTACTGTTTAGCAAAATTAGACTGAGTGTACAGTCTTTCCAAATGATCCCAGACCTCCTTTGCTGTGTCATACTTAGCCAATTGCATACCAATTGACTGAGTTACAGAATTGTTGATCCAAGTGATAATCTTGGAGTTATTAGTTTCCCATAAGTCCACCAACAAATCAAAATTTTCAGTTGTATCATCGATAGGTCTTGGTTTTACTCCAGTGATATAACCCCACATATTCTTCCCACGAAGAAAATTCTTCATGACATAACTCCAATAGGCATAGTTCTTACCATCTAATTGAGTACTAATGGACTGGAGAGAATCATCCTTTCCAGTCATTGTAAACACAGCAACACACAAATAATTCAAAAAATAAAAAGATGCAAAACCCTAGGTTGAACAATTCCGAACGAACAACAATGGCAGCAAGCAAAAGAACGAAAGACGAACAATACCAGACAGCAAACGAAGACAGCAACGAATCAATCCAACCAAAAAAAAAAAACCCAACGAAAACAGCAAACGAATACAGCAGCACCTCAAAAAATAAAATTCGGGGCTCCGCCCCGAACCCCGGACGGGGGCGCGCTGCCCCCCGTACCCCCCAGCAAACTCACCGCGGAGTTCGATCCGCGCAGAAGGTGCCTGCTACAAAATCTTCAACCAACAAATCAAAGGACATGGATCGAACTAGCTTTGATACCATGTTAATAGAACTTTATTGAAAGAAAGAAAGGCTAAGGTTTTCAATATAATCTGAAAAGCATAAAAACTGACTAAACCAAAAGGAGGCTATATATACATAGCCAATAACCTAAAGGTCCATAAACTAAAGACCCAATAACATATGGGCTAACAAACTCATGCAACAAGTGCATGACAACCAAAAAAGGTTGCCAGGCAACAAGAGGTTCAAGGGCTCTCCATGAGCTGGGAAACAAGAATGTCTTCTAGCCGTCCCTTGGGATCTTTGAATCGATAGGATCAAGAACGGAAAGAGGACCTTTCTTAGAAGCATTAGACTTGGATGCATGGGATTCACTCGGGGCAGTAGTTTCATTAGAGATAACGATGAAAGAGGGAGCGAGCATATTTTTCAGCATCCCAAACACCCTTGTAAGGAGGAATGGGTCACTCAACACTAACCTGGTAAAAACCTCATGATCTGGGTCCCTAACTAACCTAAGACACAACTTACTTATGTCTATATGTAGCACACCATATGAGTCCTTAATAGAGCAGTAAAGAGCTTTAAGAGTTTTCGGAGATGAGAAAACATTTGACTCCTAAAAAAAATTTTTTTGTTGGCGAGATTTTTCATATCTTGAATCTTAAACAACTAGATATTTCAGAAGAAAATAATATTTATGTGTTTAATCTATTGCATGGCTCAATTATATAGTAGTATTATGAATAGTTTATGAAGTAGTATGGACCAATCAAAATTACATAACTTGAATTAAATATTAATTATTCTAAAGTACATCAAACCTACCCTAATCGGGATCCATGATAGTAGCACATTTGCTTTGGGAATGTATGCTAATTAATTTAGCTTTTAATTGATCCTCAAGTAGTAAAAGAGAATAAAATCTTTTCTCTTGCAGTTAAATCGTGGTTTTGATCAAACGATTTCAGAAAAATTCAAAAGAAATTTAATATGATCATAAACATAATAAAAAAATAATAAACTAATTATTGACAATTTTATTTAAGATTTTATGCAAAAAAATTAAAAAAATAAAAATTTTGTCTATGCATCATCAGTGGTACAAGTCTAATTGTGGTACAATTCCAGGTTAATTAAAAAGTTATAACATAATTAATTTTCCTTAATCGAGACTCAAATTTGTAAATGAAATTTTTTCTGTTAAAGTTATGTCATATCGTGGTTTATATCAAACGATTTTAGAAAATCACAAAAAATTCTTTTAACAAATAAATTAATTTTGGTACTTTACTTGACAATTTTATGCACAAATTAAATTCTAAAAAAATTATACCTATGCATCACGAACCCTAAACGCCTAAGAAATTTGCAATAGAGTTATTTTTTCTAAGTTAACTAAAAAATAACTGTCATCCAATGGACATTCAACCGCCATTATGGCATGCTTGACATTGAAAATTTGAAGTGATAATTACAACTATGAAAATTCATTAATTACATCTATTTACGGAATCTTAAATCTACTAAGTCTTTTTACGAAGAGACCTTTAAGTTGCATCTAGATGACAGAAGATAATTAAATCTAATAAGTGTTACTAATTTGTTTGAGTTAACAGTCAAATTTTGAGAGATTTTGTAGAGAAAATTAAGCTACTCAATTAAGAGAGGAGTAATGATTTAATAAAAATAAGGGAGAATACTCAAAAAAATATCTGAAGTTTGATCGAATTTCTAGTTGAGCATACTGAACTTTGCGGAGGTCCTATTACCCCCTACACTTTTTTAAAGTGGAATTATTACTCTCCCCCCCTCAAAACTCTATACCCAGATATGGCGGCCGGAGGTGTGACACACGCGCTCTTTCTTCTCCATTTTTATTACTTTTACCATTACAACCATATTACTCCTACAAACAACATTGGTAATACTACAATACATAACTTTTCATTATTTTTCCACCAAATTCTTGATTCTTCATTCTTGAAATTTGACTTTTATTTAGTTCATTAAGAAAATCTTTTCCCAAATTTTAAATTTAAATCAAAAATTTTCTTCAATAATTTTATTCAAATCGCAAATAGAGGATCCCAAAATAACTGAGTATTATGCCTATCAAATGTCCAGAAATCACAGAAAAGAATTGGATAACTCCACATCTCCAATATTTTCTTGGTCCTCCCCCTCGTTGCATAAACATTTTTCCTAAGCTTCCAGTTCCTGTCATTCGGATCCTCCATTAATCTCAATATCAAGTTTTCCGCAAATTTTATTATGAATCCCATCCTTTTTTTTCCGATTGATTACAAATCTCAAATCAAACACTAATTATATGTATATAAGTTAAAATACAAATAGATATAATACCTAATCAATCACAATTCATACAGTAAAAGCTCAATTTTGCTGAGATGGTGGTGGCTGTCGATGGTATTGCTGCCGGCGGCAATGGTGGGTTGGTTGGTGGTTGCAATGGTGGGTTAATTTTTTTATTTTTGATAAAATTGAAGAATACCCATTTGGTGTGTGTGTGTGTTGAAATTGGGTCAAATTGATGTAATTAAATTGAGTGTGTTGAAGATGACCCATTTGGTGTATGCGTGTGTGTGTGATGAAATTATTTTCAATTTAATTTCAATTCAACAATGGGGCACCAATTTAACACCATTGAAGAGAAGAAAGAAGAGATAAGAAAAATAAATAAAATTATAAAAATTTTAAAAGTTAGAAAATTGAGGGTCTATTTGACAATTTTTTTTAATGTTTTTAATCACTCTCACGCGCTCAAGAGACGTGATTACACCCACTTATCAAAGTGGGTTGATATATGCCATTAAAATATAAAAAAAAATCTAGGTGGTAATAGGACCCCCGGAAAGTTCAGTATGTTCAACTGAAAATCTGGATCAAATTTCAGGTATTTTTGTGAGTATTCTCCCTAAAAAAAAATCGTGATTTAATATGAAAAATAAAAAATTCCACTTCTAGGTGTTGAACCAATGATCAAAGGAAACTTAAGTTAACACATAATCAGTTGGGTGGAATAGCTTCTACTGCTATTCCTTGAAATATTTATACTTTTATTATTAAAATTAACCAGTCAAATATTTTAATGAAGGGAAAAAGTGAAATTTATTTTGGCTATTCATTTAAGGTACTATTAAAAAAAAACAATTAGTTACTCACCCACCTTACCTCTTTTGCTCCATTTTATTTGTAGTCTAATTTTCATGGTATACTTTACACTAGTTGGATGCAGTCAAGTTATCTTTCAGATCACCTTGAAAAGATCTTATGTAACCCATGATGATATGGTAGATTTATGTTTATTTTTTTCAAAGTTATGTACTACTATATTGGATCTAACTCTTGTATCTTTTTTATTTTATTGTTATAGTGGTTTCCTACTGAAATCTCTCATTTTATTTCTCCACGCCCTACAAAATTTGTGATCTATCACAAGTTTAAAAAATGAAAGGCTGAAGTTGTCTCGGGTAGTCGAGACCGTAGAAGAATGCTAAGCAGTTGGAATAAGTTCATCCAGAAATCTCCTTTTAGACAAGGAGGTGTCCTTGACATCGTTCTTTTTTCAAGCTCGGATCGAAGAGTGAAAGTTGTAGTAATGAATCCACACTGATGGTTTATTGGATTTTTGATGTTTGTCAACGTTATGAACAACATGACTGATGTTTTGTTCAAACGCTATAAAAAATTATTATAAATTATGGTTTAATGCTCTTTATTTTTAAAATTGTTTTTATGTAGATTTTGATGTTTCTTGATTTTTTTTATTTTTAATTTTAATATGTGTATTGAAACATATCTAACTACATGTATTCTTTTTTAAAACAATTATGTATTGAGACATATCTAACTATTTTTTTAAATTCATTGTTATAGTAGCGGACTAAAGAGGTTTCTCAGTTCATTCTAGCCTAACAAGGTTGTAATCTGCCATAAATACATCAAATAAAAGGCTTGTGTTGTCCTGAGAAGTAAGAACCAGAGGAGAGTTTTTCATGTTTGGCGTAATTTTATTTGGGAGTCTCTTTTTCGAAAAGGAAATGTCCTTGACATACTCATTTAGGAAAGCTTGGGTTGGACATTAAAATTTGTTGTTCTGAATATGGACATTTCATTTCGCACAAATGGACTTACTAGCTGAAAGATATAATTTTTTCATAATGGAGACTGAAAATGAGGTTACCAAGGAAGTAAAGAGCATTAAGGTTAAAATTCAGTATGATATAGTCCCAACATATTGTAAGAGATGCAACCTACAAGAACATGAGGAAAATGAGTGCAGAATTTTGCACCCAAAATTAAGGCTAGAAGAAACTGAACAAGAGAAAGGGTCACAACATTGTCAAGAGAAACAACCTAAAATCCAGAAGGGGACTTGACACAATCTGATTTATGAGTCATGATGACACCTATTAAACCCCATCAGTACATAATTTGAACCATAATATGGAGCTAAACAAAATGGGTTAACTTGGTGAAAATGCCCCAAAAGGGGCCAAATAGGCAATCCAACACAAGAAATAAGCAAGGCAAAATGAGTAGTTTAAAGGTAGACACGACATATATACCATCCTTAAACTAGACACACCATCCCACAACCTGGTAGATCCAGTACAAGAGCAACTACAAATACAACCCAAGTGTCTAAAACAGTCAATACAATTTGTCTTGAATCTAAAGACTAGACATAGTTACGATAGAAAGAAATGGAGACTCTGACTCCAAAAGCTCACCTTATCACCAAAAATTAACACAACATGAACTTCGATCAATGGAAATAACTAGTACTCGAATCTAGACAAAAATGGTACAGAAGTGTAGTATGAGTACCAAAACAATGAGTACTCAGTAGGTATCATCGCTCGACTAAGCTAAATCACGATATAACTATGATAAAATTCAAAATAATATAACTAAGTCATTGTAAAGAGGTGAATCTAATAATTGTACCAACATTGCTGCGGATAGATAAGTAAGTAAACCATACCTACAAAATTGCCCCCCATAAGTCAATTAGTGCAAAAAAGTAAATAACTTATCGCAAGCCCCCATAAGCCTGAAAGTTACAAACAAGAAAGTACAATCTGCCACTGTTATTTATCAACTCTCATGATACAACTAAAATTCTTTCATGCCATACCACAACACATTCATTATTTATCCATTAACCATCATTTATTGGCTAACCATCGACTGTTAACTAGTCACTATTTATCACCAAATCATTAATTATCTACTAATTATCATATGGCAACTAATCATTATTTATTAACTAATCACCATTTATCACTATTCATGGTATCTCTAGAATTCCTTCATATCATGCCACATTATAACTATTTTTGCATTTTCTAACTTAGCTAGAATTACTATTGTCAATCTCACACCCCAGTATCATCATATCATAAGAAGTATATCATCATAATATAACATATATAGACGGAATCGAACTGGTAAGTATAATTATCATGGTATAATATGTATAGCTGGACTCGAACCGATAGGTATAATCATCAACATTATCATAAACATCATTCACCATATCATCACCAATACGATCATTATCATCATCAATATCATAGCCATCCTCCAAATGTGCATCAAATATAAATAATTAATATCATCATCATCATTATCTGGAATCGAATCGTTATTTGCATACTTTATAGCATAATTAAATATCCAGACTAATACCAGTAACTGTATCATCATTACTATGGTCAATAGCATAATTATTAATATAATCAATACACGTAGCCTTAAGTATAGTCAATAACACAGTCATCAGTAGAGCCAATAAGTATGATTTATAGCATAATCAATAGCATAATCACTAATATAATCAATAAGTATAGTATTAAGCATAGTCAATAGCCCAATCCATAGCCTAATCAATGACTTAGCCAATATCATAATCAAGGACTTATTCAATAGCGTAATCACTTAGCTTATCATTTGCTTAATCAATAAGTTATTCATAGTGTACTCATAAGCGTTACTCCTAATGTCAATCCATCATAATCGTCAAGTACCAAGCATATCAGTATGACCACAATAAACATCTCCTAGATGTACACAAACATTAAAAAAGAGCCTTCAATAACTAGCACAAATCTTGACCTAAGGTAGGTTTAAGGACCCACTTCAAAATTCTCAAAATTCTTTACCAAGTAATATCTATTCCAAACTAGGATAAGGTATCTAAATCCATCTTATATGTCGATTAAGTCATAGCTAGTCCTTGGATAGTAATTTCTCCCAATAGAAAACAACTAAGTCAATTCCACCAAAGGAATTAACAACTAGGGTAAATTCCTCCCTAAACTTAAGTGACTAACTCAATCTCTTCATTAGAAGAATAACTAAAGAATTTTCAACTTAAAAGGAGCCTCAAGGTTAACTTCAACTAAGGTAATGTTCAACTAGGCTAATTATGCCCAAAGCGATATCCAAAATAATCAAATGATCCAACTAATCTCAAGTATTTTATTTGATCACATTGAACACCTAAAACCCATCCTAAATCTAACACAATATCATAAACATACTATGAATTAGCTCAATCTAACAAGGGGTAAAACCTATCCTACCTATACGTCGAAGAAAGCTCAAAAGATTTGTTAAATCACCATATTTCCTTTCGAGAAGCCTTCACAAGATGCCAAACTATCAAAATCACATTCTACTCATCAATACAGGAACAACTATACCCATATTGCACCATTGTGCTTTGGGCTCTAAAATTATACCAAAATCTCATATGGGTCCCATTTACGAAAATCGCATTTTCAAAATTATTCCAGTATTTTTTCATGTTCAAGGAATCATTACCCTCAAAATGGGTCAAATCCAAGCCAATTTGGGGCAAAAATTAGGCCTCCAAGTGTTTAGGATTTTTGAACAAGAAATGAGAAAGTCTATCATGAAATTAGAGAAATTTCACCTCAAATTCAAGGGAGAATCAAGAAATAAATGTTGATCAAGCTTTCCAAATCATCCACAAGCTTTAATCCAAATCTATCACACAATTTAGGATTTTAGCTCTCTTGGAATGAATGAAAAATGGGCAAAATCATGCAAAAAAGGTCTACTTATACCCATACCAAGCTCTCGGGTGTTGTTATCGCGATAGAGACTCTCGATCGCCATAATATGGGGCTGCATGAGGGTTTTGCGAGCGTGGAACTTAGCCTTGTGATTGCGACATCTACTGCTTAGCTCAATGAGTCACAATCGCGATCCAAATGATCAATATCGCGATGCACCAGATACAACTGAGACTTGAAAAAGTCTTCGCCAAGCTCTTGAGATTCATCCAGAATCTCGTATATGAAAAGGAACTATGTAACCATACCATCGATGTTCCAAACTCAATGAAAAAGTCAAAATTTTCATCCAAGATCATTTTTGACAAAAAAAATGGGTCCCACACCTAATATTTATTTTTGTAACTTTCTGACCAATAGGTTGAAATGAGCCCGGGTGCCTCGGAACCCAAACCAAGAGTTTTCCAAACCTAAAATTGATATTATAGAGTTGTTGGGACAATCAAAATTTGCATTCAAGGTCATTTAACAGATTTTCACCTGGTGATCATTTGAAACCAGCGAAGACTTCAAAACAGGTTATTGGCTCTAACAACTGAATGACTTGCCTAGTAATCAAACTATTAGTTTCAACAAGTCATAATTGACTTGGAACAACAATAGAAAAGTTCTAATAGTTAAAATAAATAAAAATATAAAAAATAACCTGAGGGGTCATTACAGGACTGGAGGTCTGGAAGAGGTCATAAAAAATGGTATCCTACTAACTAAAGATTCGCTAGGAACAAAAATAAAGACAAAATTTTAAGTGAGAAAGCAGTAGCTCCTGAAGCTTTAAAAATTTCTAATTAATTTGATGTTTAGAATAAAGATGTGCAAGAGGAAGAAAATTCAACTAATGAGGAAGATATGTGGAATTAGAATGTACAATAGAAGTAAGTGCTTGCCAATGTTAAAGGTATTAAAAACCAGCAATCATGTAGTACCAAGGAATGGGTGGAAAATCTTTTGCACAATCAGACAGCACTGGTCAAGTAACAAAGAGGGATAAGCCATCTCAAAATGCTAACAAAATACAAGAGAATACCACAAAGATGAGAGGAAATTAGTAACAAGTGGGGTGAAAGAGTGAAGAATGAAAAAGAGGATTACTTGGAGGAAGGAGAAATTTACAATGACCACCAGTGTGAAATATTTCCTTCAGCTATCACTTCTTTAATAGATCACGAACAATCTGCTCTGGTGATCAATGCGCCTGAGATTTATGTTAACTCGTTGACAACGGTAACAGGGAAAATAGTAGATTCAAATAATGTAATGACCCTCATGATCATTTTTCTTATTTTCACACACTTTTGATGTTTAAAGCTTTTTTAAAATTGCCCAATATTTTATTTATGATTTATTGGGATTGATAGTTCGATTTTCAAATGATTCGCTTGAAAATTTTAGTAATACCAAATATATTGTGAAATACTTAATTTAAATTAGTATTTGGTAGAAATATAATTTATTACCCTTCGAAAATATTTTTGATATTCATAAATTCTGTATGTTATGCTATATTTATATTACTTTATATAGCAAATGTATTCTATTGATATTTTAAGCGAAGATCATAAATCTAGAAATGTTAAATTGCTATTATTATTATTATTATTATTATTATTATTATATAATAGTGATTTTATTAGTAATAATTTTCTATTAATTATAATATATTTAAAATATGATAATTATTTTATCATGAAACTTATGCAATACCCGAATACAAATATAACGAAAGACAGGAGGTGGTGTTGCCACACATCCTCCGCGTGGAAGGAAACCACAATAAGTGGTGTCATTAGGATTAGCTATTATAAATGACAAGTCATGCCAAAGATAAGCACTAAAGATATTAACTTTTCAATATAAATGCATAGTGCAGTTAACATTAAGTTTAACTTTTCTATATAAATGCAAAGTTCAGTTAACATTCAGTTTTAAAAGAAAAACATTCTGTTCGTGGATTTTTTTTTAAAGTTTGCTGTTAATAAATTTTCATTCATGATGTGAAGTAAATTTAAACATACTGCATCAAGTTATTCAAGCTCGAATTCTAGTAGAATATTATTTGAATGTTTTACAGAGACATTTTAGCTTTTGCGTCCAGGTAGGATAAGGTAGGTTAGGCTGACCCTATCTTTAGATTGAACTTATTTACGATAATTGTGTACTATTATACTAGTGTTAGATAAATACTTATAGTTTTTGCACCCTTTGATAAATATAGCCTGTCTAATTTATCCAGTTAGGACCCCGTTCTAATAAATTTTGATATCTTATCTTTTAGTATGATCTAGTATTTATCACTTTAGGACATTGAATTAAGTTACGAAACTTAGAATTTGTCCTTTTTTAATTAAGATATGCAATTGGCTAATTAAATGTATTTTAATTTTGACATAGGTTCAATATATACTTTATTTCTATCATTGTTTGTGAATTTTGGTACCACTTTGGCTGGTTATGATATGGTTTAAATTTTAATATTATAGTTGAGTATGGTTGCTATGAGTTCTAGTTCGAATTCGACATCTGGTTATGATGATTTGGGAGTTCTAGTCCTGATTATGGTTATTTTGGGAGTTGTGGTTTCTCTGAGTTCTAGTTCTAGTTCGGTATCTGATTATGAGGTTGGTTATATATTATATGTGGCCTCGTTATTACCCACTATTTCTAGTTCGAATCTGTCTTGTGGCCTCTAATTGTTACCCACCACTACTGATTCAGGATCGGTGTCTGACCTCTCGTTACTACCCATTGGTTTCGGTTTAAGTCTGGCGTCTTGCCTCTCGTTACTTGATCTGAGGTGGATTTATGTACCTCAATGTTGCTATTTAGGCTTATTTAGCCTTATTTTGAGTACATCTCTTGTTCTTAATGATTAAATCTTTGTATAATTTATAATATAAGTGTTAAATACTTGATTACATGTTTAAGGTGTGTTTCAAACAAGTTTAGAATTAATTTGGCCACTTAGAATTTAGATGAGAAAACTAGTGTTACCAGCTTGAGCTATGTGTTGTTCTAGTTGATCTCTATGGATTCTAGTGTGTGTAATGAGTTACTAAGGGTATTACTGTGTAAATATATGTGGAATAACTAATTTATAGTATTTAAGGTTCAATGAAACAAGGCAAGAGTCAAAACTAAGTTAAAGATCAAAAGAACAAAGCTAATACTCTTAGCTTTGGATTCTAGTTCATCGTCTTGAATTGTATGTTGTTTTGAACTCTAATTCGTGGTGTTTTATGCTATAGTATACTTGATTAGTTGATAATTATTATATATGGATGATATAAAATATGAAATCCAAGTGTAAACAACACCACAAGGCTTGGAATAGATGGACAAAAAGCATAGGACAAGATTTGACCACAAATAGATGTTTTGGAGTCATTGGCGTGACACGAACCTTGGCCACCGCGTTAGGGTCCATGACACGCCACTGGAGACATCATAAATGAAAAATTACAGTGTTTCACCATGATAATGATGTTCCACGAACCCTAGGAACCGAGATAAGAGGCGTGGCACGGGCCTCAGTTCAATCGGCAACTTGTGTCCTTCTATAAATAGGACCCTTAAACATTATGTTACATACCTTGGACAACCTTAAAACTTTGAGGGAGGATTTATAACACTTAAATTAGGGTTTTTATTCCATTACTTTGATTTTTTTATGGATTTAAACATGTATTCTAATATTGTGATTACGGTTATGTCCATAAGCGGCTAAACACCTTTTTCTGGGGTTAAGGATTGTTATGAATTGACTTGGTTTTGATTATTTATAATATTTGGCTGTTTATTTATCTATTTATCACTATTTTAAGGATTATCTACCCTAAGAATACATCCATAGTCACCTTGTGAGCCCGAAAGGAGGAACAAGAGGATAGTACGTGGGGGTAAATAGAATAGGATTGTAATCTTCTACAGAATGAAGTTATAATTTGCATTTAGGATAGAAATATACCTATATGACCTATTTGGTTCACTTACGTGATAAAATATGAATGAATTTAAGTTAGTTCTCACATCTCCACTCAATGATGTAGTTGTGGGTCCAAGTTAGATAGGTAATTAGGGGCTCGAAAGACCATAGTAATAAAATCAACCTCGTGAATCAACAACTAAGATAAGTAACATAACTAATGAATTTCTATTGAGTAGTATGATTGTTCATAGGGGTTTAACCCTAAGATTTTCCCTATCATTGTCCAAGAACCTTTACTTTTTTGCATTGTTTACAGTTACATTTAGTTTTAACTTGCAAGTACTTTTTGTTACATATCACTTGATTAATTTTAATCGTTGAACTATAATTAGATAGTTGGTCAACACAAGTCCCTGTGAGATTAATATTGGATTTATTTAAGCCATGTATTACTTGGTAAGACCACGTACACTTGCCTGTGCACTTGTGCGCAACATTAGTACCCATTGGTGTTGGTTAAAGCTCGGTGCATATCTAGATGGTTGCTATTATGTCATGGTATGGGGTTAAATTATGAATTATTTATGTTTATTTTCATGAATTACTTTTTGTGTGTCCCACCAACTTATGGGGGTACGATTGGGTTAATTGTCTTCTTCAATATGCCTAGCGTGCTTTCGGGGGTCCAGTTAGGTTATGTTTAATTTGTCTATTATTAGTGCATTATTTATAATCTTTATTACTTACATTTATTCCTTTATTGTATTTGCGTAACTTGATAGTTGTTTACTTTTCTATCCCTATTTACTATTGACTTAGATTACACCTTTGCATTTAAGTTATACTTTTTCTGTATTGAGTTCAATTGGCTAATGAGGCTGTAACACCCCTATTTTTGGGCTAGACTTTGAAGCATCACCCTTATGTGTGTAAACTATAATCCCATAATTTACTTTTGAATTCATGTGTCATGATCTTTATCCTAGTGTGCGAAGTGCTTTCAAGGTGAAAAATGTTCATAGGAATCACTTAGAACAAAGTTGAGCTAAGAGCCTTCGATTCGTCCAAAGTTTGGCAATTGATTCTACAAGGGTATACTTTGAATGTGTATAACTTTTTATACGTGAAATTTTTCAGCTCAAGACCCACCAAATGATATATAATTGTGCTAGCTTTCCAGCAAAACCAATTTTCTCGTAATCTGATACTCGAGCAAAAAGTTATGGCCATCCAAAGGGGTGTGTATCTCCTAACAATCATCTAAGACTACTGGAATGAGTGTGCGATTGGCTAGGCGTCACAAAACCAAGGGCTAGGCAATTAGCCATGCGCCGCCCAGCTTAGGGTTAGGCGATTGGCAAGGCATCACTCACCTTGGCTTGGGCGATTGACTGGGCGTCGCTTGGGTTATTTCCCAGTGCCAAAAATACTCCGTTTTGACTTTAATCAAGGGTTTTGAAGTCATTTCACACCCAAAATCATCCCTAATCACTTCAAAACGTTTTGATGATGTATTAAACATATTAACTTCATCCTCTTAACCCTAAGAAATCAGTAAACAAATCAAAAACCCTCCTTCATTCCCAAGAACAAAAATGTAAGTGTCATCTCACAAGAATCAAGAAGTTAAGTTCCAAATTCAAAGTTCTTTCCAAGGATTCATCCCGTCAAGGTATGTGGGGTTATGAACAAGGGTATTCTTTCACCCTTGTTCCCAAGTTACATGATTTTAAGATTTAACTTGTTTTGAATTAGGGTTCATACCTAAGTTTCTATATTCTTGAAGCATGTTATTATCATGAGATTTAAAGCTTTAGGTATATCACAAATTTCTTATGTTTTTTTTTTTAACTTATAAGATTTATATTATGAATGAGATTGCACTATCTTGATTTGATATTGTTGAAGTATTTCAAGATTGTTATTGAGCATGAAGTGTTGTTATGAATTACCATAATTTTTAAGCATAAATTTCAAGCCCTAAGTTTAAGTCTTGAGATTTTAAGAGAATTATAGTCTTAAGTTCTTCTTTCATAAGTTTATACCAAGATTTAAAGAACGAAGTGATCTTTTGATCCTAAGCTAAGATATGGAATCCACATTTGTTCATTTTGAGTTTGAATTAAAGCAAAGAGAAGCATAACTGGTTTTCATTCTATAAACTCTTATGCTATTTTAAGGTGAATTTCCTAAAGTATGAGCATATGAGTAATAAGGGAGCAGTATTTAGCACCGAGTTGGGTATGAGTCCAAGGTCGCATGCCCTAGAACTATGAGCCAACGTAGGTTAAGCTTATTATTCCTAATATGGATGAAGTTAATGATAGTGATCACTTGAGTTAAGGTTTTATTCCGATGGCAAGGGTAGAACAACTCTCGCTAACATGGGTAAGACGTTGGACTCCATGCTAGCTCACATGGTTTATGTCGGTTAAAAGAACCTCCCTAAGAAAGAATAAAAGTAAATCTTTTAGAACTAGGTGTTATGGCTCACAAAGTTATTCAATATACTTTATTATTCATAATTTATGAGTTATCAACCATCAGTTTTATTCAAGCCCAAGGTGAGTCATTTACACTTAGCATGCATTATTTGAAAGTTTATATGAATATTCAGTGATTATTTTATTTATGAATTCACCCCCATATACTTAGTACATTCTAGAAGTACTGATCCACATATATGTCTATGTTCTACATTGTCTCATAATGTAGGTACCAATTGTAGTGCACATATCATAATCCGACAATGTTGCGTCAAGTCATCAAATGGCAAGTTCTTTTGATTTGAGGACTTGAGTCAACTACAGTTTCAGTACCATTCTTTTATTTAGTTGTATTGATTTTGAATGGCTGGGTGTTATGTCCCAGCTACCTATAGTCAGTATTAGTGGAGGTTTCATAGACAGCCAGTAGAGTTAATGTATTTGATTTCAGTTTGTCATGTGCAACCAAAGTGTAAATATTTGAAATAGTATTATTTTGAATCTGTTCAATTAAAGACTTCTCTTATGCTTATTACTTCTAATTTTATATAATTAAATTAGTAGCTCAAGCAATATGCCAGTACAAGGGTTAACTTAGGATCACTTATGGTCTTAAGCACCGTGTGATGTCCAGGGGGTAGTCTGTGAAATCCCGCAAAGTTTCCTCGTAGTTTGAGCCTTAGAGCGTGTCAAGTGAAGTGTAGTTACATCCCTAAAAGATTGAGAAGATACTTCCTAAGTGATTGGTGTTTAAACCACATAGATTTTTCTTAAATTTTTCAACCTAAGTTAGGACATGCCCCCGACTGTGACAATGACTGACAATGACAATGATCATGACAATCTGAACTCTTCGATTCTAAAATATGGATGGAAACTTACCACTTCACCGCGGATAAACCGGATCACCTAACACTGTACAAAGGTAAAGAAAATGTTTTCAGACCCTACATGATGAAACAATGTAGCGTCCTAGGATGGTTTGCGGAGTGATCGCTAGCATGTAACCTAGGATAAGAGATAAAGTAATACCATTTCAAAATCAATCCAAATTCAATGTACAGGTTTACATACATACAAATATACATATATACATAGTGTTAGGATAGGTAACAAGGTTTATGAATGTAATTTAAAATTATTAACATATACTATACAACTCTAGCCATCCTAAATACACCCACTAGCTATATGGGTCCGGCTTCCCCAACCGGAAGGGCTCTAGTGCGTGTTAGATGTACGAACCATAGAAATTCATGGAAGGGACAAAGCCACCGAGGCTCCAACCATTCTAAAAATATATATATATAAAATGTGAACTATGCACATGGACACTAAGGCCCCCATGCTGGCAAACGTGGTTTCCAGTCTCGGTCCCCTCCAAGACCTCCACCTTTTAAGGCGAGCCACACAACCCCCTTTAAGGTTAAATTAAAATCATTTACACATTCCCATCTATTTATCAAAGAGTCTTTTAATTAGGCTTTACCATTGGTATCGTCATACCAAATATTAAGCTTGAAAGCCAATTCCATTATGCCATTCCAAAACTATTTAACCAATATAACTCCAAAGCTTTCCAATTGAAAACCAAACCATGGCCACCATGGCCTTTCAAAAACCATTTTAAGTTTCATTAACCTTTTATGCAATGTAAGGTTCCAAAAGTGAACTCAGTTATGCAAGTATCCATGTTTCCAAAACTAATTATACAAGTTGGGTTTGGGGTAAAGCCAATTCCAAACCATAAAGTTAGGGAAACTATAACACCCCATAGTTTTCCTAGCTTAAATTTGTTCCTACAATGTTAAGAAATAGCTTTCAAAATAAATAATATTTATTTCGTGTGGAATTTTCAATATTTATACCTCCCATTATGTGGGAAATTGAATAAGCTTTCCATCGATACCAAATTCACCCAAATCCGATACTCGGTTGAGGAGTTAGAGCATTTTTAAGTTGATAGTGTCCCACCCGAGCAACCACCGCATCACGGTAAAGGATAATTTCATAATTGTCAATTCCAGTTGACCTCCGTGATATTGGTGTATTTCAAAGAGGTCCAAATTCCTAATTATTGAAATCTAGTAGCCCAACACAATACTGGCGCATCGCGCCAGTAGCCAAAATGGCATTCCAAAAGGGAACCACGACTGTGGCGCATCGCAGTGAAGATGCAGTTCCCACTCGTCCTTTTTCAGTGAGCCACCGTGATAGTGGCGCATCGTGGTAGCCTATTAAATTGAGAGTTTTGCTTTCTTTTCTAGTTCCCTTTAGAAGTTTAATGGGGGATTTTTGGTCAATCCCCAAGCCCCCAATTCTTGTAAAATACAACATTAAGTATATTCCAAAGCATGTTATGCTTATTTCATCCACTTTCTCTCAAAACAAAACCCTAGAACTCAAGAGCTTCTTCTTCCTAAAATCAAAATCCTCCATAGTTTCTTCAAGAAATCTCTATATTGAAGATTCCTAAGACAAGATAATCAAGAACTCATCATCAAGAACTCAAATAGGAATCAATAATTCAAGTTTCTCCATCTAATCATCTACCAAGGTATGTGGGATTTTTCAACAAGGATAATTCTTTCATCCTTGTGCCCAAAACTTATTTTAATTACAAATTTACTGAATTTTATGTGATATCCCATGAAATTAATGTTAGGGTTTACACCCAATATGGCTATTATGAGATTATGAGATTTCAAGGGATTTAGAAATTGAATTGCATGTCTATGTTCATATTTTCATGCATATTGTAGAAATTTCCAGATTTTAAGTTGATTTATACATGCTTACATTACCAAGCATGAATATTATGATATTTTAACATGATTTTGATGCATGTGTCACTAAGCCCTAATTAAAAATTATTATTTCAAGTTTGATTGTGCTATGAGCACTTTATGACTAGACTCTTTTCAATTTATTGATAAAGATTTAACCTTTTGGTCTCAAGAATAGATATGAAATCCACTTTAAAGCTGCAAATTACATATTTAGCTTTATAGATATACAGTTGGTTTTCATTATAAACCATTATACTATTTTAGAAGTGGATTTTCCTCAGAATAAGCATACAAATTTAATGGGAGTAGTATTTTGCAACGAGATGGGTACATTACTATGGTTCCATAACCCAGAACTATGTGCCAACATAGGATTTAGATTGTTCTCACTTATACGTGGATGATAGATATGGGATCACTTAGATATCCTTTGCAAGAGTATGACTCCTCTCCCCAACGTGAGGATTTCTCCTTAGGTAGACAAGAAAGTTGGACTCCATGAATGCTTACATGGTTTATGTCAGTTAGAAGAATCTCCCATACAGAATAAGTTTTTAGATTTCTAAACCCTTTAAATAAAGTATATTTCCCTTGCAGAACAGTTTTTCCTAATAGTAAAGCCTAACAGAAAAGATTTACAGAAAGCTTTTAGAAAACTAAGTGGAAAGGCTCACAGTTTAACTGATTATACTTTACAGAAAGATAACAGTTATAGACTTCTGCTTTTAGATTTCAAATTTTAGAAGTGAGCCCTTTCTACACTTAGAAAGTATATTTACAAACAGAATACGAGTATAGCTTTAAGAACTAAATGTTATGACTCACTAGATTTATAAAGTATGATTGATTTATTATTCATGATTTCAGTATTTCAGATATTCCATCTTATGTGAGTCATTTACATTTAGCATGCATTCTCTTTACAAATTATGATGATGAGATGATGTTTTTCTTATGCATTTCACTCCTATATAATTAGTACATCCTTAAAGTACTGATCCATATATATGTCTACGTGCTACATTGTCTCATAATGTAGGTATTAGTTCAGTTGTAGCACACATACCATATTCAGACAGTTTGCAGCTTCCAATCAGCGGGTGATGAGTCCTCTTGATTCAAGGGCTTGAGTCAGTCATATAGTTTGAGTAGTATTTTATTTTTATTTATTCAGCCATATTGATTCGGGATAGCTGAGGGTCATGTCCCGGCTACCTAAAGTCAACACTAGTAGAGGCTTCACAAACATTCAGTAGAGTTAATGTGTTTGATTCCAGTATTGTTTTGTAAAAACAAAGTTGTAATCATTTTAATTTAGTTTTGTGTTGATCAAATTCACAAAAGAGCCATATTCCGCTTATTTCATTTAGATTTATGTATTTTATTTAGTTGCTTATGAGTTATGCCAGTAGACGGGTTATCTTAGGGTCACTTGTGGCCCTAAATATCATGTGACTTCTCGCGACCCATTTTTGGGGCATTACAGAAACCTATGTTTCCCTTTCCAATTCCTATGCCCATGTATATATTTAGTTCAAAATGACAAGATAAATCATAGATAACCAATTCAAAATCATGGAAAAAGTATTTAAATAATTACCATAAAAAACTCTCAACCTTTTATTTAAAATCAAACATTAAAACCATTGAAATATCAAGCCATTGCATGCCATAATGAAAATACAAGTTTAGGGAGAGATATATGCTTGAGATCAAGAGTTATAGGGAGAAAGAAATCTTAAAGTCCTAGATGATTAACCTTGAGAAACCTTAGTTATTCTTGACTTGGGGAATTTGAGAGATTGGAAAGTAGTTTATGATTGTTAAAATGATTAAAATAATCCTCTTTAGGTGTTTTATGGTCGTGGGTTTTAATTAGGAAAAGAGGAAAATAGCAAGAATGCCCTCACTTAAAAGTGCAGAAAAAGATGCCAGTAGTTACGGGTCATGTCATGACTTATGAAAACTGGGAACGAGTCTTAGATTGGACTCGTAGTATAGGCAGACTCTTGGGAATTCTTCACTAGTTTGGTCATAAGTCATACCCTATGACTCGTGACCAGACCTTACAACTCATAGAGTCTTGTCGTCATCACAACAGTAGCTTTGGGCACTTATACTGGATTGCCTACGACTTGCACACCATGACTCGTAATGAGTCACTATGACTCATTAAGTACCAATCGTTATTAACATAGAAACTTAGGGAACCTACACTAGTTTGGCTACGAATGACACTATACGACTCGTTACTAAAGTCGTACCCTAGACAGTGAGCACAAAACTCAGAAATTCCAGAGGCAAAAATCTAGGTTGTTACACAAATACTATGTATAACATTAATTACTTTCTATAATTTTGGAGATTGACTTTATCACTCTTTTTACTAAAATGGTGATAGGGGAGTAGTGATGTGCTATAAATTTATAGAATTTTAGATGCTTACAACTATGAGATATATATGTGCTCAAGGCTATTTTGTTGGATTTGATGTATTTTTAGAGTATGTTGCAAGAAACTAGGTTTTGAATGCTAAATTGAATAAAAATATGATTTTGGATAATAAATGGAAGAAAAATATGGTTTTGGATGCTAAACTGAAGAAAAATATGAAATTTGGAGTTTTGTGCTACTTAACAAGTCACTTACTGGGAGTAGGTGCCACTTACTTTGTGCAGGTGCCAAAGTATGTGCCACTTACTTAGCATAAGTTTCAAAGTATGTGACCAAAGTATGTACCAGATCTTAAAGTCCAGAGACACAGGAGCAGGAAAAAAGAGAACCCTATCACTTACTAAGGGAACATACGCTCGGCATGTAGCATATATAGTCCGTATATGGCCAAGGTAACTAACATAGATCAAGATATAGAGAGTTGCAGGCATTTGGAAAATTTTCTGACACATACTTAGGTCACATACGGTTTGTATGTGCTACATATAGTTCGTATGTGGCATATGTAAGTGGCCACTGACCTAAACTTTTTTGGATCATTCCAAAATTATTTTCTAGGGTTTCCACGTATCCTACATACACTCCTATGGTATTTTTATGTCTTATTATGTATGTTTAGTTCAATTTTCCAATTTTATTTAGGATTCATTTTGTAAGGTTTCTTGTAATTTGTAAATACCCTTTAGGCTTTGTTTAGTTTATTCAATCATTCATTCATTATTCAGAGAAAGGCCTTTCGGGGCCAAGTTCACAAATATCTTATTATTCTTGATTTGTTATTCAATTTAAGACTTTGGAATTTCTTCTATCCGTATCATGAGATTGATTTTTGTAATCTTATCTGTAGATTCATGATTGATCTCATAACTATGAGAGGTTGATTGCCTTAGATAGGGTTGTGGGAACCTTGAAAGATTAACTAACTAGAGAAAGTGCAATGTCATCCTAGATAAAAGTTCTTGCATGTATTAGGTTTTCTTTATTCCTATTGATTTCTTAGCGGTGGCCAACACTAAGATCTCACCAAGAATATCACTACTTACTCCACAAGAGGAGTAGTGACTAGGAAAAAAAGATCACAACAGTAATTTGAAGATTAACCATCGATCTAAGCTAATCAGTTGTATCTATATAATAAGGTTAACTATCATCTAATAACTTGAGACTCAAAAAGTACTAGTTAACTAGGATTCAGGATAAGGGTTAGTAAGGCAACATCCTGAAACTCAAAAGGTAAAGAATGAAATCCTTCAATGAGTCCACAAGATAGTTTATGGTACATAACTTATCAGATTGTGCATGCAAGGTATTGAAATAGTTTGACAGAGCACGATAAGTCTACAGAGTTGGAAGCCAGGGGGAACACAAGCTTAGTATTCATCTTAGATTGTTTACAACCAAAAGCATTCAATTCCTATTACTTTTTGCTAGTTACGAAAAATCCCCCCTTCTTACTTTTCCACACTGCCTGGTGATTTCAATAAGTTCAAGAAGAATTTCTAACGTATTCCTTGTGGGATCGATCCAATCTTGTTAGGTTACTATATTTTTATAGTTACCACATTATCCTTCTAAGGTTGGGTAGTTTGCGTATTATCAAGTAGGAGAGTCCCTAGAATATTATGGAGACAATCTGGAGGCTTATAGGATGGATGGGGAATTACAGGATTCTAATCTAGCATACATATAGAGAAGGAAACTCACTTGCATACTTTTTCACTAATTATTATTTTAGTTTTGCATGTACGAAAAATTTCAGCACCTTTGTGGAATTACCCAAGCAAGCAAAGAGCATCCTAATCCTAGACAAGCAACAAGTACCACACATGAGAATCAGAAGACTGAAAAGAAAAGCACAGAATTGAGGGTACGGCCTAAAAGCTCAAAGTATATACTCTCGAAATTCATAGATAATCATGTAGGGGAGGTCAACACAAATCAAATAGTCAAATTCATAGAAAGTTCACAAATACACATCCATGGTTGCATCAATTAATTATAAGTACACTAAGAGGGTATAATTATTTAATACGATTTGAAGGTGGTATCAATATTTATGAGATTTAGCCCATTGCAAAAGATTAAGTAAGGATGTCACCTTAGTAACTTATAATTAAAGTAATTTCATAGATTAGACTCAAATGAGAAGAGATAACACCAGACAACTCTGAATTGCATTCCATGGGTATCGAGTACATAACGCCTGGTGAGAGATTTAGGTGAAAGATGTGTAAATCGTACCAAAGCTTGATGAACAGTAATTTTAGCTCATTAAGAGTTTGGATCGAAGTAAGGTTAACATGCAAGAACAATTCTAAAGAAGAAGGAAGTCACCTGAGGAAAGGCAACTACAAGCTCATCGGACCGATGGAATAAACCAGAAGCTCATCAGACCAATTGGACCAAATCGATAAGATTCAGAGAAACTTTTCATTTTCCTATTTATTTTTGTTTTTTCCTTTTGTCTAATTTTAGACTTCTTTGTTTTCTTTTTTTATTTTTAGGTTGGGCCTTTAGATTTGGGCCTAACTTTTTTGTTTTTATGTATTGGATTTTGGTTATTTTATGAATAAATGGCCCATGGACAAATTTTAGATAAAAAAAAAGACACTTCATTTTATATCGATTCTTATCTACGTTTTGAAAGATATTATTGATGTTATGTTTGATTTTTATATATAAATTATTAGCAAATGATGATTTAATTGTTCTCTATTTAATATGTTTGGCATTGTCTTTGTTTATTTATTGAGATTTTTTGATTTTTTTCCCTTCATTTTATTAAATAAAAAATAGACTTTATAATTTCCTTTTTCATAGAAGTACCAATAATAGAAATAAAAATCATAGGAAGTCCTACTAACAATAGAAAATTTGATTTCGATCAAAGGTTTTACATGAAAAAGTTTTTTATAATGGAATCAAATCTCTTGACTATATAGGAATCAAATCTAATAAAAATGAAGTAAAAAAATGATATGTTTAAACTAATGGAAGTTAAATTTCATATGAAATAGGAATAAAAAATCTTAATAAAATTATTAAGAGTTAAATGTAATGTTTAAATTATGCAAACTATTAAGAATTAAATGATCTTAAGTTTTAATCACTATTTCTTTTATGTTCTTATTAATGTATATAGAATTTTTCCTTTTCTATTATTCACATAAAAAAGTAAAAAATAAAATCTCAAATAAAGATATAACACCATGATGTAAGGAAATCAAATCAGTTGACTATACACGAATCAAATCTCCTGACTATACATGAGTCAAATCTAACAAAAAATGAATTACAGAAAATAGAAAATGAAATTATTCTAAAACTAATGAAAATAAACTTTCATATGAATTAGGAATAACAAAATCTGATTAAATTAAAATTATCATTCATAAATAAATAGGATATTATCCACAGTATTTATCCACTATAAAAGTGACAATTGTTGCAACAATAACATTATTACAAGACCTTCAACACCTAAATACTTCTCTATAATTGGAGTGTTGGAGCTAAGCACTGTGGATCGACATTTATCGGAGTCTTCACTAGAGTTGCAACTAAGTTTTCGAATCTATTAGTCATATTTGAAACCCTCATGATCATAGAATCCTGATGGCGCAAAATCTGATCCACACGACGAGTTAGTGTTGCAATGTCAAGTCGCAATTCTTGAATTTAATTTTTGAGGTTAATTTTGATTCTGTGAAGCCATGTTGAAGAGATGCACAAAGACAGTGTTATTGGAGTCAAAATTGGGTAGAGACATGGTAGCGCTGCATAAATATGAAGAAGAATTAAAAATCTTAAATATTGATAAAAAACAAATATAAACATAGTTGAAAAAAAATAATGGACGCACAGTGACATACCCTTAGCAAGCAACTTTAGTTTGTAGTTGAGATCCACTTGAAGACATGATGGTAATCTTCAACATCATAATAATCTTTATATAGGCATTATCTTTCAAAAGAAAATTTATGTTAGGGTGTAATCAATACCATTAGGTTGAATGCATTGAAAATACAAAAATATGCTTTGTTATACTAAATGTCTACATTGATTACTAAAAAGATAATAAATGGAAGAGTGATTCAAAAAGAAGAAACAATTACTTTCCTTCTATATCTATTTCAAATGTCCAATGAGAACCCTAAAAAATAATTTAGAAGACATTTTTGAAACTATTTCGGATATCAAAATAAAAAGAAAATCTACATCCAATGGACCAAATTTTTGAATTTTCAACAAAATAACTACAAAAATAACCTAAATTATTTTGAGATATTTTTTAATTACCTTTTCACTATTGATAATCCTTTCAAACCCAAAAAGATCGATTAAAACAAACGTTTGAATTTTTAATTTTTGTTTATTAAAGCTTGAAAATTGATCAGAGATTATTTTTTGAGAAAATTTCATTCTTCAAAACTAAATATTAATTTTCATACAAGAACTCAAACGTTTGTTAAAAAATGAAGGAAAACTATTTCATTTCGTTGTTCAAAATAAAAATAAAAATAACAAAAATTATGATTCTTGAAATGAATTTTCATAAAAATTAAGATCAATATTTATCTTAGGCTTGTGAACTAAGTTATGAAAGTTGAGGGTTTGAACCTAGTCCACGTTGTTGAGCGAAATAAAATCACTTATTGTTGCTATTCTCTTTGATTTATTTCAATCTTGTTTCAGTCTTTGCTCTTATTGTATTAATCATGCATCGTGAAATATATTTTGATAAAATTTAATTTGTTTCTTTTAAAATAATAAAAATATAATAATTTCTTAAATGCTTTTATTTTTTTGACTTGTTTTTGAAATCTTTTCTGCTCTTCTATCTAAAGTAATAGAAGATCATCCTAAAAGAAAAATCTTGAATTGCAAGTGAAAATAAGCAACTAACAAAATAATCCTGGCACTTTCAACTTGCAAGGGTCTTCTAACCCTCAACACTCCTCCCGCATCCAAGGCTCTTCCAACCCCAAATACTTTTATGCTCCCGTGAATTCAATCATATTATTGTATTCTTAGATTACCGAAGTTAAAATACAAGTTAAATCCTTAACTCGATGTAAGAATAGTTTTGGCCATAAACAAGACCTGCTTATCAGTTACATGAAATCAATGATGGGTAAAATGATAAAGCTGCCTACAGGAATCTCCCTCCCAACCCGCCAACCAAAGAGATAATTATGAACTTTTGATCTCCATATATTTTTATGTCTTTATGTGAATTTGTCTTATTAATTAAAGGGAGTCGTTTGTTTCATTGTTATCCCATCCATCAAATAATATATTATATTTTTGATTTATGAGTTTAGCAAAAATTCTAGAAAATGCAATCCAACTATTTCATTTCATAAACTGTAAAACAAGAGATATCTACAAAAACATAGTCATTCATAACGATAATAATATGGAAAATAAAACAACACCAAGGGATAAATCTTTCAAATTACACCAGCAATAACCTAAGGATGTTCCACGTTCACGAAAATAGTTGTGGTGAACTTGGAGGAGAAATAGCATCATTAGGATTTATTTCAAAACTATCATACAATTCTATGAACAATAATTCTATCCTCTCCCCCACAACATTAGGTTGATTCCAAAGTGACCCAAGACGATCTTCTGTTTATTTCAATTTTTTCTCTAGATCATTATTTTTTTGCTTATTTGTTTTCGATTGTCTTGCATAGCATCATAAATCTCTTCAGTGTGCCGAAGTAGGGCTTGAAATTCTTTCTAATAACATGATTTCATAAAAAAATATTATCATATATAAAGGTAAATAAATAACAATTAGTAACTGAAGAAATATACAGCTAATTTCAAGTCATGCCATCATATCTTGAGCAATAACAACTCAAATATCTTTAGTTGGTGTGATCGGAACAATTAAATGTGGGGTTTAAATAGTAAACTTAAGAATGATGAAGAAGAATAGTTTTTGAATTTCTTTAAAGATAACTAATGATGAATTTAAATAAAGCACTCCTAACCAATATTAGTTAATAGAGTGTCTTGAAAAGTGAAAATTAATTCAAATTTCCTCCTAATGCAACAAATGTTCTCGCTAACATTTTGAAAATATTATTGAGAAAAATTCCATTCTTTAAATAAAAATTAAATAAAAAACCATTGATTTTCATGCTACACATGAATTTTGGCTTAAAATTAGCGTCAACACAAAGCAGTCATTATTTTGTTGTAATCTACTTGGGATCACCTAATTCAAGGGATCAATCAGTCACTTTTATGTTTGATTTTCTCATTTCAATCTTATAAAAGTTTGGTCGTAAAGAAAAATATTACAAAATAACTCACAATAAAATGGATAAAAGAAAAAGAACTTTTAAATAAATTTTATTGGTTTCTTAAAAGCTTGTTATTTTATTAGAGTAATCATGGTAAATTTCATTTGTGTGATTAAGTACAGTAATGTGGATTATATTAATAAAATTAGTTCTGTAAAAATAATCGTCTACGCTCAACCCACTGATTTACACTCAACCAATAAACCACTCCAATTGAATGAAATAAATATTAATTGTCATCAAATAAATCAATCGTTTGTATAAATATGGAATAACATTACTTTTATTCGGCGTTCAAAAAATAGAAAAAAGGAATTCTTTTCAAAAACTAATTTATTTTACTTCTTTTCAAAAAAAGGTTCTGCTCTTTTATTTAAACAGTCTATATATATAAGAACAACCATACAAGTAATATGTAATTGCATAATCAAAAGTGAGCAATAGGGCATATATTCCAGGCACTTCCAACACTCAAAACTCTCCCAACACCCCTGGCCCACCCAACTTCCATGGAACTTTCAATCTACAAGGGTCTTCCAACTGTACTGGCTCTTCCAATGTCCAAGACTCTTTCAATCCTCAATACTATTTTGATCATGTGAGTCTACTTCTTGCATTTTACACGCATCTTTATCACATCAAAATAGAGGTTGATACCTTAACTCGATGCAAGAAAAGTTTTGGGCGTAAGAATGATGTCATTATCAAGTACATGAAAAAAATAATGGACAAAAATATGATGTCGCCTCCAAGATCCTTCCTCCTGCCTCCAAGTTCCTCCCTCCCACCCTATCCTCTCAAGAGAAAATAGATATTTTGCGATGACGTTTTTAATATTTTTAAGTTTGATTGATTAATGAAATTAGGCGTTATGTTTCACCTTTATTTTATAAATTGTATAAATAGATGATAAGTCATTTATCACTTTCATCAAAGAACTGAATGTAACTTGAATGAAAATTTTAGTGCTAGAATTTCAGAAAATGTAAACTAAATATTTTATTATAAAATTCACAAAAGAAGATATAAATCAAAAGCTACACATAATAATATGAAAAAAATAATTAATTCCTTTATACTTCTTCCAAAGACACAAACAACATGAAAAAAGGATTAGGATATTCCAACTTCACATAATCGGTGGTGGTGAACTTGAAGGACTAACGACATTATTAGGATCCGTGAGAAAGCAACCATACACTCACCTTAAAAACAATTCCAACCTCTGTCCCACAACATTGAGTTGATTACTCAAAGACCCTAGACAATCCTCCGTCTTTTTCAATCTTTTTCCTAGATCATTGATTTTTTTTGCATATTTGTGCCGTATTGTCTTGCATACCATCATAAATTTCTTCAGTGTGCTGAAGCAGGGTGTCAATTGTTTTCCTAATAACAATAAAAAATAGAATTGGTATGCCTATACATAAATACAGAACAGTTAGGGACTCAAAAGATAGATAATTAATTCAATTCATATCTTCATATCTTTAGCAATAGGAATGAACATATATTTCATTGGTTTGACAAGATTAACCACATCATTGCCTATCAGATCACGGTTTAAATAAAAAGATGAACCATGAATTGTAGGAATTAATACTGAATTTAGCCTAAGCATGCCTAACCAATAGTAGCTAATTGAGGGTCGTGGAAAGTCAAACCCTACTTTAGTATACAAAAATACTACACTGATTACTAACATAATATTCAGTGTTTCCTTTAATGCACCAAATATTCCCGCGATAAATTAGTAAAATTATTTATATTATTTTCTAAAATAAAACCGTTATTTCAACTTATAGGTGTATATTCTAAAGAAGATCGAACAAGGAAAGAACTAATTTTTTGTACAAACCTTTTATGTTTCACTGAGAATTAATTTTCTTGAAGACCAAATTTTTCTTAAAAAATTCAACATGAAAAAGTAAAAAGAATAAATTTTATTTAAACATATTAAATTAGGTGAAGAGAACTAATCTCCTTTTTTATTCAGACCGTATAAAGCTTTTTATAATGATAATTAATTTTTTGAAGAACAAAAGATTCTTATAAAAACAAATCAGCTAAGTGACCATTTAAATTCCAATAAATTAATATTTTAATGAGAATTAATTTTCTTGAAGGATAATTTTTTCTCAAAAAGTCCAACATGATAAATTCAAAATAATTAATTTCAATTTTTTTCTTAAACCATTATTTGGTATTTGATGCAGGAGTATTCAACTGCTTCAACAAAGAATGTGCAACTGTTTTTGTAGATAGGCTAAGATTCATTAAGAATCTTATTAATCTTAGAATTAGTTCCTATTGGATTTTTTTAGTTAATTTAATGTAACATTGAATGTTAAGATTGTACTAATTTGATAATCACTTATATTTTGAGAAATTATTTGAATACCAAAAAAGAATTTGATAGAAATTATTGTACTAATTGGTATTCCATTTAAAGCTAAAAATATTTAAATAATTTTGTAAGTCCATTGTGAATTCTTTCTTATACTTTTTTTAATTGTTTCACAAACTTTTTTTATTAACACACTTTTAATTTTTTTTACTAGATCGACTCAAATGATTCAGTCTATACATAAAATAATTTTAATTGTTAATCTCTTAAGGAAAATAAATTGAAGAATTCAAAGTAGATAAATATAGATAAACATGCAAAGGATGCAATAGTTTTATTTATTCATTATTAAACTTTAACTTAAAAAAAATATCTTAAGCAACATCACTCATCATGATCTAAGTTATCAGAGTCGATCTTAAAGTAATGAAGCGGGTCCTGTAACAGAGTCTCTAGCATAACTTATTAGTTAGCCTTTTCTGGCCTTTCTCAAGCATGACCAAAGTGTTTTCAAGGGTATAAAGGAGTTCGCTAGTATCCTCACTTCCCTCTTGAATGTCGCGTTGGTTCTTCAATATCTGATCCCTTTTTTTCTTAACAAATTCGATGGAAAAAATAAATAAATTAGTATTTCTAAATGCAAGATATTCAATGATAAAAAAAATTACTGAATCAACACGTAAATATTGTTAGATGCACACCTTAGAAGATATCAAATTTGTTATGTTCACTCAACTAACAAAAAAACAACCCATTAGAGAAATTGTAATTATGGTTATCAAGGTGACTATCTAACGTTTCATATATTATTTTTGACTGAAATTTAAATATTACTTGGTAGATTTGATTATTTTCAGAATTTGTGTTCTCCAAAATATAAGTTCTCATCATAAAAAACTTCAATGGTTTGAATTAAAAAAAGAGATTAGTTTGCTTAACCTGATTAATATGTTTGAATAAATTTAATTTTTTACTTTGTAGTGTTTGATTTTTTAAGAAAAACTTTGGCTGTAATGACTTGATTTTTGGTGATTTTTGTGAATTATTCATTTTTATATAATTTGACCATTTTATCCCTCTCTATGATTGCTTTATGGTATTTTTGAGGTGTGGCAATGATTGACACAATTCTTAATATATTTTAATATAAATTGTGTGAGTTTGTGGTTTTTGATGGTTAAAAAGGCTTTATAGTTGACTTCAGTCACCATTTATTGTTATGTGGGTCGGATGGCAAAACAGACTGCGCTAGTAGATTCAAAACATCAATTTAAGGTTGTTACCATAGTTGATGTGATTTTACGGCATTGGTATCTCAATTCAACCCTCGATTCAGAAAGTATTGAAATTAGGTCTCGGGGGTCAATTTTGTAAAAATGATATTTTTTTCAAAATTCTAATATAACCATTGGGCTCGAAAAATTGAATTTTATAGGATAGCACAGTTTGTTTGGATTCTCAATATTCCAGATGAATCCCAAAAGGTCCGCGCTCTAAGTCTTCAGTTTATGCACCACTCAGCTGGTGCATCTACTTAAGCGACACTTGGGTCGCTTAAATGACCTGAATTGACAGCTGAGTGCCACTTAAGAGGGAACCTCTCTGCTTAAGAGAAATTGGATTCGCATAAGAGACATGTGTAGTCCTTGGTGGGTTTCGCTTAAGAGACACTTGGCCACTTAAGTAATGGTTGCTTAAGCGGTCTATGTTTCCTTAAGCGATGCCTGGGTAGTTTATATATCACTTTCTCAATTTTCACCATTTTTGGGACTTTAAGCTTTGGATTTTAGAGATTTTTGGTGATTTCTTGTCACGACCCGAACCAGGGCCTGTCCGTGATGGGTATCTCAAGTCCACCGAGGATCGGAGACCACCCCCTTTACCTAGTCAACCAGAACACAACATAGTATAACAACTGAATTCTAAGCGTAAAACAAGATAGATAAGTACGACTTAAAACAAGTCTAAGAATTTAACAACCAATCTTAAGTCCACAGTAATCCACAAAACCTCTATACAGAACAAAAATCAATCTAAGTACATGCTCACGCTGATAGCCAAAACTAGACCAAAGAAAAGTATATGACATAAGGACAACCAAATCATGAAATGAGATCTTCCGAAATATGGAAGCTCACCACTTCAAGATGACTCACAAACTTATCCAATGATCACCGGTCACTATGCAGGGAAAGTAGAAGTATGGCCAGTTTCTACATCGTGTGGGATACAACGTTTGAAGACAGTTAGCGGTTTGAGCGCTAGCATGTAACTTAGGGATAAAGGATAAAATAATGCCATGATCCATAATACAGAAATCAGTAAAACTAGTGCACACCATCATATATAATACATATATATATATATATATCACATAGCAGGAAAGAAAACAGGGCATAGTATGAACGTTTAAAACCTTAACCGGGGCTGAGTAGCATAACTGTCATAACCAAGGCATCTACGAATATATGGGCCTAGATCTCCCTCAACTGGAAGGGCCACAATGCAAGTAGCTACACGGACTAGAGGATAATCATATGCCATATTCCTAGTGGGGGACTCGAACCTCCCAGCAATATCAAGGTGACTTAAGCACCAATTTATATAACATGGGGGACTCGAACCTCCCAATCATAAAATGATAATAATAAGAGGGAATCAAACATCTTGGTTATTTAGACCCCTACACTGGCTAGCGCAATTTTTGGTGTTGGTCCCTCGAGACCTCCACTTTTACAACCCGGCTACACAACCAGCTTTTAAGCCCAATTAAAAATATTTAAAACACATTCCTAATTTATTGAACTAATCATGCATCTAGGCATCCCGTTAGTATCGTCATACCAACCCTACTTGCAAGTTCATTATCATGCCATAATCCATTAATCATCCCACGAGGGAAATTCATGCCCCTTAGGTTTGTTCAACTGAAACACACAGGGATTCCACATACCCCAAAGTTGTAACGCCCCAAAATATCATCCTTAGACGCCACACGGTGCCCAAGGCTACACGTAGCCTCAAGCTAGCCTTTTAAGCCAAAACACTACCCTTTGGTTCCAACACAACAACATACACGCTACGCTAAGGATATATATATAAGTACATATCATATCACATCATATATGGCACAGAATATCATTAGACTGTACATATATCGAATGTCTATACACAAACCAACCCAACAATACACTAGTCTAACATAGCCTCTATACAACAAGATTTACGAGCCATTGGGACAAACCCCCAACTGACTCAACAGACCAAAGGGATCATAAAACAACAACACCAAAAATAGCAACTTGGTCCTTGAACCATGAGGACTCACCACTGAAGGAACATAGATGCGGTACTCGGATATCATTATCGCGGCTGTGGATGAGTACCAGAGCCTACATCATAGTAAGAATGTAGCTCATAGAGAAATATGTGGGTCAGCACAAGATACGTATTGAGTAAGTGGGGGCGCATGCAAAATATAAATAATATCATAAATTTTGTAAAAATGTACATACGGACCATAATGACACACCTGGCTTGAGGGACATTGAATCATGAAACTCATAACATCTTAGATACGAAATGTAGGAGAAAAACCTCATAAATCATTATAGATCATCATAGGCAACTTGACTTACAATATCAAAACTCGAAGTGACTCGGTATTTCAATAAACATGACTCTTATGGATAGGGGAGTTTTCTATAACCAACAACCCCACGTGAGCTACGTGGAATACCAACGTTTGAAGCCCCCGTTGGCAGGAGCGTCATGCCTTTTGCCAAGGAGTACGACCTTAAAACTACAATAATCACAATCGAGCTCTCTGCCAATAATATCATTATCAAACAACCCTACGGTGGCACATAGGTTTGGGGAATACCAAATTTCCCTCTCGATGCTAAGTACTACTCCCCGACAAGCTCAGAACGCGTTAGGAAATCCACCACAACATCACAAGGGTGTGTCATAACGACCAAATCAAATCTCTTTCTCATTTATCAAATCATATCAATTTGTGGATTCCTAACTCAACATATTTTAGCTCAAAATATTTTAATCTTCCTCAACATCAAAAAAGTATCAATGCATTGAACCATAACTGACTCGACATTTGGACAACGATATGAAGACTCAATATATAATATTTTTAATAATTTAACTCATCAAAACCATCCGAAAAATACCAAGACTCATTGCAACTTCAATATCAACATTTCTCAATTTGCCATCCAACTCTCATTTAAAGGTACTTGAGACATCAACCCATAGTAGCGATATAGAATTTCTAATATCAATTATGAATTCATATTAAGGAAATAGTGGAATGATAGTATAAATCAAGGCTTAACAAATTAAATCATCATACTCTCATAATCAAATACTTTTTGGACATAATTCCATCTCAACATCATACACATATCGGATGACATAATCCCATAGATCATGGAGAATAATATAAGATATAAAACCATATTTCCAATTCATGGTAAAATATGTAAAATCTCATGTCAATGTAATTCGACAAAAAGACCGGGCACGAGATCAAAAGGATAATCTTGTTCAAAGCCCCACATACCTAAAAATGGAAAATGAATATGAACTTTCAACTCCGAAACTTTATTCACGAAAATAAAGGGTGCTTCTCGAAGCCCTTAACATGATCAACTCGAATCCCAAATTAATTTGAAATTTTTACGATTCAATCAAGAGACATAGAAGGATGAAATTTGTAGTAGGGTTGGGGTTTGAGCCTTAGGAAATTTTGAAGAAAAATGAGCTATTGAATGCTCTTAATGGACTTAAATCCATGGTTTACCCAGATGGATTGGAGTGGGAATGACCAAAATACCCTTAAAAATCAAATAATGTCAGATCTGTCCTTTGGTGGACTGTTTTGATAGGCTGAAGTAGATCGACCATAACCTTTTTCTCCGATGGCCAAATTGGATGAAACCAATTTCATTAGAAAGAGGACTTTCAGAGCTTTCTGTTGATATATAGTAGATTACCCAGATCATTATGTACAAGGAGTTATGATCGTTTAAAGTTGACCCTAAAATTCCCCTGGCCTTAGTATTTTTTCCTGCACATTTACTGTTCACCACTATTCACGGTTAGATCGGAATGATCATAACTCATCGCTCGAGTGTCCATTTTGGATGATACACATATCGTTGGAAATATTATTCGATGCTATATGTGATGACGGGTTGCATATACAGAAATTCCACACAAAAAAATTATTAATCATGATAAAGAACAAAATTCAATACATTTTCGTCCGAGATCTTAATGGAAAATTTTTCCGGGGCATCACATCATCTACCCCTTGGAAACATTCATCCTTAAATGTTGATAGGTAGGTCAAGAATACTAGTAAAATGAGTATATAGAGAAAAATCATCTTGCCCAAGCATATACTCCATTCTAGATTTTTTTTGGATATGGTAGAAAACATACAAGCTAAGATAAACATAGCAATAAGGATTAAATCAAAAGAGAACGATACCTTTGACATGATCAGGATTCGTAGAAAAGAGGTGGGGATATTTGGCGCGCATATCCACTTTGGCTTCCCAAGTAGCACTCTCCACGGATTGATTTCGCCAAAGCACTTTAACCAAAGGAACTTCCTTGTTTCTTAGCCTACGAACTTGAAAGTCAAAAAACTCAACTGGAATCTCTTCATATGAAAGACTATTTTGAATACCCGAGCTTTCGAAAGGATCAATCACAACAGAATCACCAATAGACTTCTTAAACATAGAAACATGGAAAACCGGATGGACGTTAGATAACTCCGCGGGCAATTCAACCTTATACGCTACCTTCCCAATGCGATCCACAATCTTATAGGGACCAATGTAACGGGGACTTAGTTTCCCTTTCTTCCCAAATCTCTTCACCCCTTTCATGGGTGAAATTTTTAAGTACACTAAATCACCAACATCAAATTCAAGGTCTTTCCTCTTTACATCTACGTATGATTTTTGACGACTTTGGGTGGTTTTCAACCTTTCCTAAATTAACTTAACCTTCTCCAGGGCCTTGAACACCACATCTGGTCCAGTCGCGGCAGCATCACCAACTTCAAACCAACCAATGGGTGGTCTACACCTTCTACCATACAAAGCTTCAAACGGGGCCATTCCAATAGTAGCATGAAAACTGTTATAGTAAGCAAACTCGATTAATACTAAGTGCTCATCCCAGCTACCTTTAAAATCAAGCACACAAGCCCTCAAAATATCTTCTAAAGTCTGAATGGTCCGCTCGGCCTGACCATCTATTTGCAGATGGAAAGCAGAACTTAAATGAATTTGGGTACCGAGACCCTTCTAGAAAGATTTCCAAAACTGAGAGGTAAACTGAGTACCTCTGTCAGAAATAATAGCCAAAGGGATTCCATGAAGTCTGACGAGTTCCCTAATATATATATTCTAGCATAATCTTCAGCTGTATACGATGAATGCACAGGCAAGAAATGAGCTGATTTCGTCCGCTGATCTACGACAACCCAAATCGAATCATGATGGTGACGAGAAGGAGGAAAACCAACTATGAAGTCCATATTCACTTATTCCCACTTCCAAGTAGGAATGCTAAACTCTTTCATAACACTACTGGGTCTTTGATGCTCTATTTTAACCTATTGACACGTGGAACACTTCGCCACAAATTCTGCTAAGTTCCTCTTCATACCGTTCCACTAATAGATTTCCCGCAAATCATGGTACATCTTGGTAGCACCAGGATGGATGGAGTATCGCATACCATACGCTTCCGCCATAATCCTTTACTTAAAGTTATCAACATTAGGAACACATAATCTTTCTCGGAGTCTTAAAACACCATCTCCCCCTTGGGAGAAAATCTCCACCTTTTGGTCTTTAACTGACTCTTTTAACCTGACAAAGGTAGGATCCCTGTCTTGCTTCTCCTTCACTTCCGAAACTAAAAAGGATTCAGAACTGCTTTGCATTCCTATACTACCCTCAACATCACCAAACAACCTAACTCCCAATCTAGCCAAATGATGTACTTCACGAGCCAACTCCTTCTTACCAATCTCCACATGTGCTACGCTACCCATGGACTTCTGACTAAGGGCATCTGCTACTACATTGGCCTTTCCCGGATGATATAGCACACTCATATCATAATCTTTCAACAGTTCTAACCATCGTCTCTGCCTAAGATTCAACTCCTTTTGGGTGAATACATACTGGAAGCTCTTATGGTTTGTGAAGACGTCGACATGGACACCATACAAATAATGTCTCCAGATTTTCAAAGCAAAAACCATGACAACTAATTCAAGGTCATGGGTAGGATAATTCTTCTCGTGAGGCTTTAGATTCCTGGAAGCATATGCTATAACCTTTACCTTTTGCATCAATACACAACCCAAATCAACTCTGGAAGCATCGCAATACACTACAAAAACATCAACACCGTCAGGCAAAATCAACACAGGGGCTGAAGTGAGTCGAGTCTTCAACTTCTAAAAACTTTTCTCGCAAGATTCAGACCACAAGAACTTCACTTTCTTTTGGGTCAAACGGGTCATAGGAGACGCAATTGATGAAAACCCTTTAATAAAATGACGATAATAACCAGCTAGACCCAAGAAACTTCGGATATCAGAAGGAGAAATAGGTCTAGGACAACTCTTTATATCCTCTATCTTTTGAGGATCAACTCTAATACCTTCGGAAGAAACAACATGACCCAAGAAGGCTACAGAGTTCAGCCAGAACTCACACTTACTAAACTTAGCATACAACCGATGAGTTCGAAGAGTTTCCAACACGATTCGGAGATGATCCGCATGATCACCCTTACTTTGGGAGTAAATAAGAATATCATCAAGGAACACTATTAGAAATAAATTCAGATATGGCCGGAATACACGGTTCATAAGATACATGAATGCTGCTGGAGCATTAGTTAATTTGAAATACATCACTAAAAATTCAAAATGATCGTAACGGGTTTGGAAGGTTGTCTTGGGGATATCACATTCCCTAACCTTAAGTTGGTGATAACCGGATTTGAGGTCTATCTTCGAAAAGTAGCTCGCACCTTGCAATTGATCAAATAAATCATCAATTTGAGGAAGCGGATATTTATTCTTGATATTAACCCTATTAAGCTGCCGGTAATCAATACACATCCGTAAAGAACCATCTTTCTTACGCACAAATAGGACAGGTGCACCCCATGAGGATACACTAGGTCTAATAAAGCTTTTGTCTAAAAGATCGTTCAATTGCTCCTTCAACTCGTTAAGTTCCACGGGAGCCATGAAAAACGGAGGAATGGAAATAGGCTGAGTATCGGGAAGAAGATCAATCTCAAACTCTGTCTCTCTATCAAGAGTTACTCCAGGGAGATCTTCTGAAAAGATATCAAGAAACTCATTAACAACATTAATTGTCTGAATGGTCGGGGTTTCAGACAGTATCTTTAACCCAAACCAAATGGTGGATGCAACCCTTGGAAATCAACTTCCTAGCTTTGAGATAGGATATGAAATGACCCTTAGGAATCACAGAACTCCCGGACCATTCGAGGATAGGTTCATCAGGAAACTGAAACTTGACCACACGGGTACGACAATCAATAGATGCATAGCATGAGTGAAGCCAATCCATACCCAGAATGATATCAAACTCAACCATATCTAGCTCAATCAAATCAGCATACATAACCCAATGAAAGATAGTAATAGGACATTTCTTATACACCCGCTTAGCAATGACAGACTCTCCTACCGGAGTAGAAACCAAAATTGGCTCATAAATTAGTTCAGGATCCATTTTAAAATTTATAGCAACCAGAGGTGTCACATAAGAAAAACTCGAACCAGGGTCCATCAATACATAGACATCAAAATAGAAAACACAGAGCATATCAGTGACAACATCGGGAGAGTCCTCCTGCTCCTGACGAAGTGGTATAGCATAGAAATAATTCTAGCATTGATCGCCAATAGTACTAGATGAAGCACCTTGAGGAGGAATTGGACGGGCTGTGGGAGGCGACGCACTGGTAGCCTGACTTTGGGGACGGGCATCACGACTCTACTGTCTGGCATACGGGCAGTCTCTAAGTATGTGGCCCAACTTGCCACAACCAAAACAGCCCCGCTGCCCCATATAACACTCCCTAAAATGGTCTTTACCACACTTAGCACACGAAGGAGGATGAGGACATTTGCTTACACTATCTTGAGACCTGGAAGGTACCGACGTATTCCCGAGCTCCTGCCTACCCCGATATATAGGAGCATTAACTTAGGAAGGCACAGGTATAAATGGACATCTCTGAAACTAAGGGCGACTCCCTCCGGAGAATCTAGTCTGACCAGACCCCTGTTGCTCCGATCTGACTCTTTCTCTTTTCTTTATCTTGTCTGACTCAATCTGTTGGGCGTGAATAATTAACCTAGAAAGATCAATCTCCCTATTGATTATAGCAGATCTACATTCTTTCACCACATAACTCGACACCCCAGTTAGAAACTTGCTCATACTAGTCCTCGAGTCAGCCATCATATTGGGAGCGTACTTTGATAGATGATTAAACTTAAGAAAATACTCCTTAACCAACATGGAGCCTTGTATAAAATTCATAAACTTCTCTCTTATCTTCCTATAACTCAAGAGGAAAGAATATATCCAAGAAAGCATCTTGGAACAATTGCCAAGTCACCAGAGTGGTATCTTCCTCTCTACCCTTATTCCACATCTGCACCCAGTCATAGGCAACATCCTTCAACCGATAAGAAGCCAGCTCCACACTATCTTCCTCGGTTATATGCATAATCTGTGTAATTTTCTTTATTTCATCAACATACATCTGTGGGTCCTCACCTACTCTCGACCCATACAACTCTGGCAGATTCATCCGCATAAAGTCACAAATTCGTGCTGCTGCCGAATTATTTTCCTGCAGAGGTGGAGCGTTGGCCTAAGTATTGGTGGTAACTGCCTGGGCTAGCATGTGAAAAGCTGTTCGAAATTCGACATGGGATACCATTTCATGTAACGGATCAACGGGTTGAGGTTGGTTGTTGTTTCCACGAGCTCAACGTGGAGGTATTTTCTGTCATAAGAACGCACGAATTAACAACAGAAGGAAACAGTTGTAAGCATGATAGACTCTTGTAGAAAGAAAGAAACAACTTTTCCTAGAATGCCCCGCAGCCTCTTGATCATAGGTGTGGCGCGCTACTCACCGATGCTCAAGACTCTACGTAACGTGGCTTGTCAGACTCCCTAGGACTCTTCACAACCTTAGGATCTGATACTAAGTTTGTAACACCCCAAAATATCATCCCGAGCTGCCACACAGTGCCCAAGGCTACACGTAGCCTCAACCTAACCTTTTAAGCCAAAACACTACCCTTGGATTCCAACACAACATCATACACGCTACGCTATGGATATATTTATAAGTACATATCATATCATATCGCACATGGCATGGAATATCATTAGACTATACATATATGAAATGTCTACACACAAACCAACCCAACAATACACTAGTCTGACATAGACTCTACACAACAAGATCAAAGATCCATTGGGACGAACCCCCAATTGACTCAATAGACCAATGGTATCACAAAACAACAACACCAAAACTAGGAAGTTGGTCCTCGAACCATGAGGACTCACCACTAAAGAAACGTGGATGCGGCCCTCGGATATCACTGTCGCGGCTGCGGTTGAGTACCTGAACCTACATCATGGTAAGAATGTAGCCCATAGAGAAATATGTGGGTCAGCATGAGATACGTACTGAGTATGTGGGGGCGCATGCAAAATATAAATAATATCATAAATTTCCTAAAAACGTACATACGGACCATAATGACACACCTGGCTTGAGTGACATTGAATCATGCAACTCATAACATCTAAGCTAAGAAATGTAGGAGAACAACCTCATAAATCATTATAGATCATCATAGGCAACTTGACTTACCACATCAAAACTCAGAGTGACTCGGTATTTCAATAAATATGACCCTTATGGACAGAGAAGTCTCCTATAATCGACAACCCCACGTGAGCTACATGGAATACCAACGTTTGAAACCTCAGTTGGCGGGAGCGTCATACTCTTTTCCAGGGAGTACGACCTTAAAACTGCAATAATCACAATCGGACTCTCTGGCAAACAATATCATCATCAAACAACCCTACGGTGGCACATAGGTTTGGGGAAATACCAAATTTCCCTCTCGATGCAAAGTACTACTCCCCGACAAGCTCAGAACGCGTTAGGAAATCCACCACAACATTACAAGGGTCTATCATAACGACCAAATCAAATCTCTTTCTCGTTTATCAAATCACATCAATTTGTGGATTCCTAACTCAACACATTTTAGCTTAAAACATTTTAATCTTCCTCAACATCAACAAGGTATCAATGCATTGAACCATAACCGACTCGACATTTTGACAAGGATATGAAGACTCAATACATAATATTTTCAACAATTTAACTCATCAAAATTATCCAGAAAATACCAAGATTTATTGCAACATCAATATCAACATTTCTCAATTTGCCATCCAACTCTTATTTAAAGGTACTTGAGACATCAACCCATAGTAGGGATATAGCATTTCTAATATTAATTATGAATTCATATTAAGGAAATAGTGGAATGATAGTATAAATCAAGGCTTAACAAATTAAATCATCATACTCTCATAATCAAATACTTTTTGGACATAATTCCATCTCAACATCATACACATACCGGATGACATAATCCCATAGCTCATGGACAATAATATAAGATATAAAACCATATTTCCAATTCATGGTAAAAGATGTAAAATCTCATGTCAATGTAATTCAACAAAAATATAGGACACAAGATCGAAAGGATAATCTTGTTCAAAGCCCCACATACCTAAAAATAGAAGATGAATATGAACTTCTGACTCCGGAACTTTATTCACGAAAATAAAGGGTGCTTCTTGAAGCCCTTAACATGATTAACTCGAATCCCAAATTAATTTGAAATTTTTACGATTCAATCAAGAGACATAGAAGGATGAAATTTGGAGTAGTAGGGTTGGGGTTTGAGCCTTAGGAAATTTTTGAGAAAAATGAGCTATTGAATGCTCTTAATGGAATTAAATCCATGGTTTACCCAAATGGATTGGAGTGGGAATCCCCAAAATACCCTTAAAAATCAAATAATGTCAAATCTGTCCTTTGGTGGACTATTTTGATAGGCTAAAGTAGATCGACTATAACTTTTTGCTTCGATGGACAAATTGGATGAAACCAATTTCATTTGAAAAAGGACTTTCAGATATTTCTGTTGATATATAGTAGCTCACCCAGATTATTATATACAAGGAGTTATGATCATTTAAAGTTGACCCTAAAATTCGCCTGGCCTCAGTATTTTTTTCCTGCACATTTACTGTTCACCACTATTCACGGTAAGATCGGAATGAGCATAGCTCATTGCTCGAGTGTCTATTTTGGATGATCCATATATCATTGGAAATATTATTCAATGCTCTATGTCATGACCCAAACTAGGGCCTGGCCTTGACGAGCATTTCAAACCATGGAGGCCCGAAACACCCGTATCTATCTGGTAATCATGCACCTAATTCATATGATCAAAGTAATACGGAAGAAACACAATATAATGGAAATATGGACAAGAATCATATGAAAATAAAAATGGGGAATAGTGTCCCACAATCTAAATCAATATCTCTAAAATCGTCCGTGAAATCTCTACTACATGATTGAAACAATGTCTATCTGAAAACTGGGATAAGGCCCCCAGCAGACCCAAAACTAATATAAGATAAAAGAACTGCAGGACATAAGACCTTCCAAAATATAGAAGGCTAACCACTTGTCTCTTCAACTCTGTTTGAAAGATCTACTGATTTTCTTGACCACTAGACTGGGGCTTTGAACCTGAGAGGTTGGAGAAGGGAGGAGGTCAGCACAATAGTTTTTCTCAACAATAATGAAATGCAATTGAGCAAGGTGGAATTCCCTACATAATTTACACCAATTGTCAAACCTCGGTAGCCACCGAGATTAGAGTATAAGTGAGGGAGAGATACTCAAGACCACACAACATGGTGTCTCGACCCAATAGTAGTGCCCAAGATCACTTGGCATGGGCTGCTACCTATAGTCCTAATTTGGGAATGACATAAAGTCAAGTACATAAGATCGCTTAGCCTGGTACCAATATTCTGTGTCGCCAAACACGTTATTCCAGTGATAAGCCTTTGTGTCTCAAACGTCTTCTTCGGGCATCCACCTTTCTCATGTAAATCAATGCATTCAAATTTTATTTTTTTTATTCAATCACATATCATATTTTGAAGGGTATCATCATACTCGACTTGCAAGTCATCAATATCACATCCACATATGCATAATCATGTAAAAACCAAGGTACTTCATCATTTACAAGTGGTGAACAATATTTATTTCAAATTCATGCTCTGTTTTGTTGATCATAATACAATGTCGAGTATCAAAACATTATCATGAGAATTTGAAAACAATTCATCATTCATATTTATCAAACTTCCATGGAAAATCTCAAATCACATATGCATGGTTTCAACCATTGAAGTATATAGGCAAACAATTCCCATGACATAAATAAAATGACTTAGAAATCATATTGAAGGCAAGATATTAGCATTTGATTGAAAACCCCCATTTAAAATCATGCATGTTCATAAAAACTACACCCATGAGTTTTTTGGATAACCCCACGTACCTCTATTTATAAGGATAATAGATTTTTCTTGAAGCTTGCGGATTGGTGATTCCAAATATGTAATTATCTTTGAAAACCTACGGTCAAATCTTGAATTATTTGGGTTTTTATTATGAAACCCTATGGAGAATCTTGAGAACTTTTGATGAAAGAATATGTATTTTGGGGTCCTTGGAACTAAATCTCGTGTTTTAGGGCTAAGTAAGGGTGGAAAAAGACCACTTTGTCCACAACACGGAGTGTTTAAATCACTAGAATTTCTTACATAGGCGCCGCCCATCCCGTTGCCTATGTTCACATAGGCGCCGCCTAGGCTATCACCTATGTTTGCATAGGCACCTTCTAGGCTATCGCCTATGTTTAGACAGGCGCCGCCTAGGCTATTGCCTATGCTTTCCAGTGGCGATGGGCGATTGGTTAGGTGACACTTATCACTTTGAAGGGCCATAACTTCTTGCTCGAGTGTCAGATTTTAGCCAAATTGGTATCGTTGGAAATCTAACTGGAATACCTATCATTTGACACATTGTAGGCTTCCTAATTCGACATACATAGAGATTTATGGTCGATGGAAGATGACACACTTTACAACATCTACTAAAACTTAATCGATCGAAATAGTTTCAACTCGTCCTTGAGTTGAAGGACCTCTATAGTCTAAATTCAAGCTTGAGCGGATTCACATGCTACACAATAATTAACATGCCGTATTGGCATAGGATTTTATGGCTTCGGGATTAGCAATGCATCAAAATTATGGTATATATTATAGCCTGAATTACCGGGCATTACATTATCCCCCCATTAGGATCATTCATCCTCGAATGATGATACGGGACACAGACAGACACGATTTCAAGTATAATAAAGGATAGGAAAGATAAGATAGGAATAGTACCTTCTGTCTCCTCCTTCATCGAAGAAAACAAATTGGGATATTTAATTCTCATGTCATCTTCTGACTCTCAAGTTGCTTCTTCGACTTTCTGATTCCTCCACAGTACCATTACTGAGGCTATCTCTTTGCTCCTAAGCTTTCGAACTTGGTGATCTAGAATTTTAACGAGCTCTTTTTCGTAAGAAAAGGAGTCTGTCACTTTGATACTCTCTATTGGTAATACCATAGAATGATCTCCAATGTATTTCTTCAACATGGATACATGGAATACTAGATGAACGGAACCCAAATTTGTAGGCAATTCTAACTCATATGTAATTATACCAATATTTTTCAAAATCTGATATGGCCGTACATAACGAGGGCTCAATTTACCCCTTTTTCCAAACCGCATAATTCCTTTCATAGGAGAAACCTTGAAAAACACCCAAGCACCAATTTTAAACTCCAGTTCTCTTTTTCGAACATCGGCATAGGACTTTTGATGACTCTGAGTAGTCTTGAGTCGTTCTCTGATGATTTTCACTTTCTCCATCGCTTGATGATCAAGATCAGGCCCATACAACTGAGTCTCACCCACTTCATACCATTCTATAGGAGACATACATCTTCTCCCATACAAACCCTCAAAAGGATCCATCTTGATGCTGGCATGGTAGCTATTATTGTAAGCGAATTCAACCAGTGCCGGGTGATCTACCCAACTACCTTTGAATTCAATGACGCATGCCCTCAACACATATTCGAGGGTCTGAATGGTACGCTCAGCTTGCCCATCCGTCTGAGGGTGGAAAGCTATGCTCAAATTCACTTGTGTACCTAAACCCTTCTGAAAGGATCTCCAAAACTGAGATGAAAACTGCGTACCTCTATCGAATATAATGGACATTAGTGACCCATGCAATCAAACTATATCCTCAATGTAAATATTAGCATAAACCTCTCCCGAATAATTAGTCCTCATAGGCAAAAAGTGGGATGACTTGGTCAACTGATCTACAATCACCCATATAGAATCATACTAGTTTCGGGATCTCAAATGTCCTATAATGAAGTCCATGTTTATCATTTCCCACTTCCATAAAGGCAGGGCTATCTCTTGGGAAGTACCACCCGGACTCATGTGTTCTACCTTCACTTGTTGACAGTTCAAACACTTGGACACAAAATCAGCTACATCACGTTTCATGTTATTCCACCAATACAAGGTTTTCAGATCATGGTACATCTTAGTAGAGCCTGGGTGAATGACGTACCTTGAAGTGTGCACCTCATTAAGGATTATTTTCCGTAGCCCATCGACATTCAGAAAGCACAACCTGCCCTGAAATCTCAGAATACTGTCGCCACCAATTTCAAATGACATAACCTTTTGTTGACCCATATCTTTCTTAATTTGCATCAAGATGGTATCTTCAACCTGATTCTCCTTAACTTCAGCACAAAGTGATGACTTAGCTAACTCATGAACAATCACCCCTCCATCTTTGGAATCTAAGATTCACACTCCCAGATTTGCAAGGCGGTGAATATCTTTCACCATCTCTTTCTTTCTTCTACATGAGAAAGGCTGCCCATACACAACCTGTTGAGGGCGTCGGCTACAACATTTGTCTTTCCCGGATGGTAATGTAGACTCATATCATAGTCTTTCAAAAGATCCATCCAACGCCTCGGCCTGAGGTTCAATTCTTTATGTGAGAAAACATAATGTAAACTCTTATGGTCAATATAAATATCAACATGCACTCCATATATATAGTGCCTCCAGATTCTAAGTACAAATACCACGGCTGCTAACTCCAAGTCATGAGTGGGGTAATTACGCTCATGCACCTTTAACTGCCTAGATGCATAAGCTATCATCTTAGCACGCTGCATCAATACACAACCAAGTCCCACACGGGACGTATCATAATAAACTATAAAATTATCTACACCCTCGGGAAGGGTCAAAATAGGAGTAGTAGTCAGCTTGTCTTTCAATTTCTCAAAACTATTTTCACACAAGTCAGACCACACAAACTTCATTTTTTTCTGAGTCAGTTTACTATGTGGAGCAGCTATGGAAGAAAAACTCTCTATGAACCTTTTGTAATGCCCCGCCAAACCTAAGAAGCTCCGAATGTCGGTTGGAGTCATGGGCCTGGGCCATTTTCTCCCTGCTTCAACTTTCTGGGGATCCACTCTTATCCCGTCACTGGACATAATATGCCCTAGGAAGACAGTAGCGTCTAACCAGAATTCACACTTAGAAAATTTGGCATACAACTGATGATCCTTAAGGGTCTGAAGGATAATTCAAAGGTGATTGGCGTGATCCTCTTTACTCTTAGAATAGATCAGAATATCATCAATAAATACAATGACAAACAAGTCAAGAAACTGGCGGAACACTCTATTTATAAGATCCATGAAGGCTGTAGGGGTGTTAGTCAACCCAAAGGACATGACTAGAAATTCATAGTGACCATATCAGGTTCGGAAGGCTGTCTTGGGTATGTTTCACTCCCTAAATTTCAACTGATGATAACCCGAATGAAGGTCTATGAAAAATACTTAGCACCCTGAAGCTGGTCAAAAAGGTCGTTAATCCTAGAAAGAGAATATTTATTTTTAATTGTGAACTTATTCAACTGACGGTAGTCTATGCACATCCGAAGGGTCCCATCCGTATTTCGCACGAAGAACATGGGTGCACCCCATGGGGAAGCACTAGGATGAATAAAACCTTTGTCTAGGAGGTCTGAAAGTTGTTCCTTTAACTACTTTAGTTCCGCGGGAGCCATTTTATATGGCAGAATGGAAATAGGACGAGTGTCTGGCAACACATCAATGCCAAAATCTATCTCTCTATTAGGGGGTATCCTTGGGAGATCTTCAGAAAAGACTTTTAGGAATTCATTCACTACAGGGACTAACTGCAGAGGAAGGTTTCTAAATTTTGAATCTTTTACTCAAATTAGATGATACATACAACCTTTGGAGACAAGCTTTAGGGCTCTACGATAAGAGATAAAATGACCTCTAGGTTCTATAGAACTCCCTGCCCATACAGTTGGTGTCTCATTAGGGAAATAAAAAGTGACCTTTTAGGTTCTGCAATCAAAGGTGTCATAACACGAATGGAGCCAGTCCATCCCAAGGATGGCATCAAAATCTATTATGTCCAGTTCTATAAGGTCTGCCACAGTTTTCCTACTATGAATAGACATGACACAATTTCTATATACCCTTCTAGCAACAATAGAATCACCTACAGGAGTAGAAATAGAGAAGGGTTCTATAATAACTTCGGGCTCAAACCCAAAACCAACAGCCACATAAGGGGTCACATAAGATAAAGTAGACTCGAGATCAAGCAATACATAAACATCACGAGAAAAGATTAGTAACATACTGGTGACAACATTTGGTGAATCTTCTGCCTCCTGGCGATTATTCAAAGAATATAACCGGTTGTGACCGCTTTCGGCAGCTGAAGGGGCACCCTTAGGAAAAAAGAGCTGTTGAGGCAGCTTGGGACTTAGCCCACCCGCATTTACTCCTGCAGATAGACAATCTCTCTGAAGGTGACCCACTTTGCCATAATTATAGCATTTTCTCCCCTCAAACCAGCACTTCCCTAGATGATTCCTTCAGTAAACCTCACACCGCAGATGAGTACGACGCTGCTGGGCCACACTGCCCTAAGACTGTTTACCTAGAGCTTTGGACCTATGAGGAGTCTGAAAACTCTAAGTTTGTTTGTCTGTCGGTGGTCTGGGTGCTGGGGCACTGGCTGTTGACTGTGCATTATTCCAAAACTTCTTCTTATTCGACCACTTATTACCCCAGTTACCACTCTGCGACTGACTTTGGTGATGGTCCGCAGATCTAGCTCTCTTAGCCTGTTTGTCTTTCTCTTTAGATTCAGTAATCTTTTTCTTCTTCTCTTCCACTTGATGAATATGTATGGTCAGTTGAGCAAAGTCTAACTCCTTATTCAACATAGCCCCCTGGCACTCAAGTACCAGGTCATCAGCAAGGCTAGAAGCAAATTTTCTCATCTGGGCCCTCATATAACTAGTCAACTCTGGTGCATAGCAGGCTAGTTTATTAAACTTTAAAGTGTACTTCTCGACACTCATACTGCCCTACTTCAGATTCATAAACTCTTCTGCTTTGGCCTCCCTTAACTCCAGAAGAAAGAATCGATCAAGGAAAGCTTCCACAAATTCACCCCAAACTATGGGCTTAGCACTTTCACCTTTTTTTATCTTTCCAGTCGTCATACCACTGATTCTCAACGTCCTTGAGATGATAGGTTGCTAGCTCCGTCCCTTCAACCTCATCCACATGCATCACCTTAAAGATCTTTTCCATCTCATCTACAAACTCTTTTGGATCGTTCTCTACCTTGGTGCCAGTGAACTTAGGTAGGTTCATCTTCATGAAATGTTCGACTCTAGTATCCTCAGATGTAATAGATACAAACCCAATATCTTCCGATCATTGAGCTTGGTTGGCTACCAACTGTGTCAGCATATGAATAGACCTTCTCAATTCTGTATTTGAAATATCTCCCTGAGCAGTTGGGGGACGGTTGGCATTAGTTTGCAGAGCCCGAGGTGGACTGGTCAGAACTGGAGGGACTCCCAGAGTAGGGACTAATTCCAAAGTGTGAGACTTGTTATGGGTCCGCATCCCATGGGTGGGACAGACCTCATCTGGCTGAGTATTCTGATCGATAATACGATGTGGAGGGATAACTGTGTTTTCTGAAACACAAGTGATCATTGATTAGGGAACAGTTCAGACTCTGAAGCACGAACTAAATCACAAAGAAGGGAAACATTTCCTAAACGCCTAGCAACCTCCTGCTTATAAGTGTGATCTGCTACAGACCTATAAATAAGACTCTACCTGACGTGATTTCGTAGACACCCTAGGACCATGAACCGTGCTTTGATACCAAGTTTGTCATGACCCAAACCAGGGCCTGGCCATGACGAGCATTTCAAACCATGGAGGACCAAAACACCCCTATCTATTTGGTAGTCATGCATATAATTCATATGATCAAAGTAATGCGAAAGAAACATAATATAACGGAAACATGGTCAAGAATCATATGAAAATGAAAATGGGGAATAGTGTCCCATAATCCAAATCAACATCTCTAAAACCATCTGCGAAATCTCTACTACATAACCGAAACAATGTCTATTTGAAAACTGAGACAAGGACTCCAATAGACCTAAAACTAATATAAGATAAAAGGACTCCAGGACATAAGACCTTCTGAAACATAGAAGGCTCACCACTTGTCTCTGCAACTCTGTCTAAAAGATCTACTGATTCTCTTGACCCCTAGACTGGGCCTCTAAACCTAAGAGATTGGAGAGGGGAGGGGGTCAGCACAAAAGTACTGGCACGCAGAGATATCAAAACAAAACATAATATTTTTACAAAGTATAGTTGAGAGCCATTATAAAGCAATTTCGTATCAAATCATTTGAAAGCATATGGGTGTAATGCAATAGTTTTTCTCAACAATAATTAATGCAACTGAGCTAGGTGGAATACCCTACATAATTTACACCAACTGTCAAACCTCGACCTAATGGTAGTGCCCAAGATCACTTGGCTCGGGCTTCTACCTATAGTCCCAATTTGGGAATGACATGTAGTCAAGTACACAAGATCGCTTAGCCTGGTACCAGTATTTCGTGTCGCCAAACACATTATTCCAGCGATGAGCCCTTGTGTCTCAAACGCCTTCTTTGGGCATCCACCTTTCTCATGTAAAATCAACGCATTTAAATTTCATTTTTTTTATTCAATCACATATCGTATTTTGAAGGGTATCGTCATACCCGACTTAAAAGTCATCAATATCACATCCATATATATATATAATCATGTAAAAACCAAGGTGCTTCATCATTTACAAATGGTGAATAATATTTATTTCAAATTCATTCTCTCTTTTGTTGACCATAATACAATTTGGAGTATCGAAACATTATCATGGGAATTTAAAAACAATTCATCATTCATATTAATCAAACTTCCATGGAAAATCTAAAATCACATATGCATGGTTTCAACCATTGAAGTATATAGGCAAGCAATTCCCATGACAAGAAGAAAATGACTTAGAAATCATATTGAAAGCAAGATATTAGCATTTGATTGAAAACCCCCTTTAAAATCATGCATGTTCATAAAAACTACACCCATGAGATTTTTGGATAACCCTACGTACCTCTATTTACAAGGATAATAGATGTTTCTTGAAGCTTGCGGATTGGTGATTACAAATATGTAATTATCTTTGAAAACCTACGGTCAAATGTTGAACTATTTGGGTTTTTATTTTGAAGTCCTAAGGAGAATCTTGAGAACTTTTGATGAAAGAATATGAATTTTGGGGTCCTTGGAACTAAATCTCGTGTTTTAGGGCTAAGTAAGGGTGGAAAAGGACCACTTTGTCCTCAACACGGAGTGTTTAAATCACTAGAATTCCTTACCTAAGCGCCGCCCATCCCGTTGCCTATGTTCACATAGGCGCCGCCTAGGCTATCGCCTATGTTTGCATAGGAGCCGCCTAGGCTATCGCCTATGTTTACATAGGCGCTGCCTAGGCTATTGTCTATGCTTTCCAGTGGCCATGGGCGATTGGTTAGGCGACGCTTATCACTTTGAAAGGCCATAACTTCTTGCTCGGGTGTCGGATTTTAGCCAAATTTGTATCATTGGAAAGCTAACTGGAATACCTATCATTGACACATAGTAGGCTTCCTAATTCAGCATACACGGAGAGTTATAGTCGATGGAAGCTGACACTCTTTACAACATCTACTAAAACTTAGTCGATCGAAATAGTTTCAACTCGTCCTTGAGTTGAAGGACCTCTATGGTCTAAATTCAAGCTTGAGCGGATTCACATTCTACACAATAATTAACATGCTATATTGGCATAGGATTTTATGGCTTCAGGATTAGCAATACATCAAAATCATGGTCTATATTGTAGCCTGAATTGCGGGGCATTACACTCTACACGATGACGGATTGCATATCTAAAAATTCCACACAGAAAAATTATTAATCACGATAAAGAATAGAATTCAATACATTTTCATCCGAGATCTTAATGGAAATTTTTTTCGGGGCATCACAATAGTTCAATACAATCATGCCATGGTTCATTAACCTTTTATACCAATGCATTAGTATAAGCGAGCAAGTAAAACTGTATGAAAACCCATATTGATCATCAATTTTACAATTTGGGTTGAGGAAACACACTTTCCAAAATTATATATCAAGAAAAAATCATCAAATTAGGGATAACCATGACCCCTTAGTTTATTTATCATTTTCATGAACCCCAATGAGTGTATAACTCAACCATGTAAAGCATAATAGTTAAATAGTAATCATGAGAAAACATTCAAACAATTTATATCCAAAACCCTCAACCCATAGTTCAAAACCCAACGTTAAAACCATAAATAATAAACCAATTTTCATGCCATCAAGAAGATACAAGTATAGGGAAAGAGGTACATGCCTTAGACACATAAGGATTTGTGAAAAATTGGGAACTTGGAGCCCAGAAGATGAATGTACGATGAAAACCCTTATGCTTTCTTGGGGTTTTGAGTTTAAGAGTGAAATAATAGCTTTTTGTGTTGTGAAATTTGATGGATATAGGTTCATATAGTGTTTAAAGGTCATTAATAGGTGAAAATACCTAATTACCCCTCATCCTAAGGTAAATAACACAAAACTATCTGAATTTAAAGCATCAACGTGGCATGGAGCTTATCGTGGAGGTTTCCTCCGTGACCCTCACTGGTTTCTTATGAAAATGCTCATAATATTTTGCTCAGGTATCGGATTAAGGCAAACTTGGTTGTGTTGGAAAAAGGATAGAATTATCTATAATTTGGTGGGTATTAAGCTCTAAAATTCCATATATTCCATAAGTTATACACGTTCAAAGTTGACCCTTTTAGAATCAAATTCCAAAATTTGGTTGAATCAAAAGGTCTTAACTCCACTTCACTCTAAGTGTTTACTATGAACATTATTCCCTTAAATAGAAATTTACACACTAAGTAAATGACCATGACACTTATATTTATATAGAAATAATTGGATTCGAGTTTATACACGTAGGAATAACGGTACAAATTCTAGCCCAAAAATGTAGGGTGTTATATTATCTTCCCCTTGGAACCATTCATCCTTGAATGATGGATAGGAATATTTTGAAGCTTTAGAAGTATGTAACAAGGTATGTAACTTTACATTAAGAATTATCCTTCAACAAAACACGTATAGGAATCAAACGAAAAGGGATTCATGGCATCTCCAAGTAAATTATGCAAGCACGAATCATGAGACAATGATACTAAGATCGTACAAGGTGTAAAAGACGTAAAGACCCTCACCTAAGTTAGAAAATCAAAAGTGGATGAGATTTTACACCTTGGCATGGTACGGTGACAATCGTGGAGGCTAACCTCTATTCCATGTCACTTATCATGGAGAGTAGCCTCCGTGACACATTAATATCATGGAGGATTACTGCATCTGTGTTCCAAAATCAGCCGAACCCCTTTCAAAAATTCCAAAATACCCCCCAAATAATCCCATTAATATACCCAAACACCTTTCAAGTCAAATATTGATGTTTTGAACATGGAAGGATCAAAAATAAAATGATGGAAATTTTGAGGGTATTATACTAATAATCCTTAAATGTTGCAATACTTCTCAACTATGAATTATCCTACGAATACCACACTACACCATTTCATTCTTATAATTTTCCCACAAGGCACCACGCCATAAGAGTCTGAGTCAAACTACATATTGCTATAATAGTAAAGCCTAATCCAAAGTTGAAAGATGCTAACCTAAGATGTAGGGCTCTATACCTTATATCCATCTAAGAATACTACTCCATCCTATCACTGTAGTCAAACAACATCATGCCTTAATCAAGAAATAGCCACATACAATAATGGTTTGTGTATCTACCTATCACGACCCAAACCAGGGCATAGCTATGGTAGGTATCTCAAGTCCCATGAGGACCAGAGATTACCCCCTGCACTTAACTAACCAAACACATTACACCCCATGGTCGGATGAATTCCTAACATATAACAAGATAGCGTATAATAACCTAAGAAAGTTTTAAATACATATCCATAGCCAACCACCGATGACTGGCAAAAAGACCGGCCGACACTGCCCAATAACCCTAATTTTCCCAAAAAAGCCTTTTAAATAAGGATCCAAAACTGAATATCAATAAAGTGTTGAGATATGCCCCCGACAATAGCAAAACATAGTTTTTGATAGTATATAACAAAAAGAAAAATAATCCTAAAATGGGGCCTTTTGAAGCATGAAAGCTCACCATATTAAGTCAAATCTTGAGCTGATTTTGAATCCTAATCACCGAGCAGGAGGAGTAGAAGTATGGTCAATTCCTGCATCGCGTGAGGATACATTGTCCAAAGACGGTTATTGGAGAGAATGCTAACTTGTAACTCAGGGATAAGGCTAACATAATCACATGATCACTAGTTTACCATCATTCAAAAACCAATGCACAAAATCAAAAGCATATACATATATATATCACAAGTCGGGATAGGGAACAAGGCTTAACATGCTTTCCAAAAATTTTTTCCTGGATTGTGTAGCTCAACTGCCATATAATAGTAACCATGGGCTATATGGGCCCTACCTATCACCCCTTTTTGGGCCCCAGTGGATGTAGCTGCATAAATTATAGCACCCAAGCACATACGCAAGTGTATGTGGTCTACCAAGTAATATAGTGGCCTTCAAGAAAGCCGAATATAGATCGTACAGGGATTTGTTCTAATAACTATTTGCTTTTAGTTTATAATTTAGATTCAATTGATGCGATAGTAACTGAAAGAGTGTTTGGAATATTATAAATTACAAGTAAAGTAATCAGTGTGTAAAATAAAGGTCTTGAGACAATCAATAGGATAAAACCCAGGGTTAAAGCACTTTGAACAATCATACTATATCGTTAAACTTCATCTATTGACTCGCTTATCTTGGTTGTTGATTCGTAGGGTGTAGTGTCCCGAATTTTCTAATTAAAATACTACATGGTGCTGATGACCCCGAAGGACCACAATCTAACCCATGACTGACATCTGTAACTGACACTGCATAATTTACTTTATAAATAAGGAAAAAGGCTGAAAGGCCATAAGGTTCAAATATCTGATAAAACATAACATCTAGAAATATGGTATATCAATACCAAAACAAAATTAAAATAACTATTTGAATATGCTATAGTCTGAAATCCTCTAAACTATCTAAATGAGGAGTTGATGGGATATTTCCCCAACTAACTCTAACTGCTGAAATAAACTAAGTACTGAAATAATAAAATAATCAAATAATAACAACCTCAAATAATGAGGACTCACTGCTAGTCTGTCTGCTGAACGTCTAATCTACTAAGGGTGCTCTGGATCTCGTGCTTCTGGACCTATGGTATAAAACACCATAGCACAAATATGTTAGTATGATTATATGTACTGGTATGCAAGTGAGGTAGGCTAAATACAAGGGGTTTATATGTATGAACAATACTAACTGACTAAATAACATGAACATGAGAATATATGCATGAACACGTAAATTGTAACTGAGATCATGACATCACTGAATCTAAATACTGATAACATAAGTTTTGTATAACTGATATACTATTATCTGAATGGCTGTGTCTGACTGTCCTATTTTTGATGGAACTAGCTGAGTTCCATACTGAGTTGGCTGATTGTATCTGATAGTCTTGAATTCTGTAGAACTATCTGAGTTTTATTACTGAGACTGAGACTGTAATTATAAGAAGTAGTCATCTAATCGACATGCCCCAAATACAATAATATAATAGAGTTGGGGTCCAATCTATAACCCCAATTGGAAGGGTGTCAATACTGCGCCACAGGTAAGTACAAGCTATGAGTAATCCCTCATCTAACAAGTACTCTAAGGAGAATGATGGGACCCTCATCTAATAGGTTAAGTCACCTTATCAACCCTCATCTAACAGGTTAGATGTATCAAACTACGCTGGCTACGTAGTTTTGGAGTACAAGGATTGCTTCTAATAATCACACCCTCTACTCATAGGGGAGTTCCCATTCTTGGGCTCACTCGGTGCTGAATCCTACTCCCATCTGATTAGACACTGAATTAGTTATACCGAACTGACCAGACTGAGTTCACTGAGTTTTGTTGACTGGAAGAATATTATTGAGATCTAATAACTGACTGTGATTACTGTGTTTACTGAGATTACTAAGTTTTCTTGAGTCATGAGGCTGATTGAATTCTACTGAACATGGCTTAATTGAGAGTATCTTGAAAACTGACACTGGCTCTAGGCACACAGTTAAATGGTCGGGTATAAATACCCCCAAGACTTGATAGCATAAAAGTAATTCATGGCACAAGTTTGAAAATACAACAATGGCTATACATATATCCATAATTCATTAACTAAGACATTTCATCAAACACTTGACATGTATTAACTTGTACATGAATGGGGATTTCATGCTATCATACCATAATGACACTTTTTCCTCCACATAGGCATTTAATCAAACATATGGGGAGTATACTTTGGTTATACCATCATGAATGCATCTAATTATCATGGATGCATAATTAAATTTGCAATTTGAAGGGTTTATCATGAATATTATGAAAATCATCACATGCTAGGATCAATCATTGGAACATGTAATTTAAAACATGAATCAAAACCCCACAACAACATGGACATGAATTTTAATTCAACTAAATCATGAACATTGATAAATACACAAATCTTTTATTTTGAAAAGAGATTCTTAAGCTCCATGGGTGAAAGGAATCCATGAATCAACACTTGACATACCTGGGTGGATGATTTCTTGAAGATTTGTGGAGGAAAGCTTAAATTCTTGACTTGGGATTAAACACCTAGGGTTTCTTGTTCTTGGAGATTGATCTTATAGAGAAACCCTAATTGGGTGTGGTGGATGAATAATGAAGTTATGAGCTCTGGTCTAGTATAATTAGGGGTTAAAACGGGTGGAAAAAGACCTAAATACCCTTTTAAAAAGGGCTTAAAATCACTGATCGAAAATGGCGATAGTTTAGGCGATGGTCCATTAGTGGCTCGATGGTCCTTCAGTCCATCCCACCGTACATGGCCAGAACCTACACTTCCTGCCTTGTCTGCGATAATTTAGGCGATGGTCCATTGCTAGCTCAACTGTAACTCCCTAAGTCTTGTACCCGTAATGCTACACAGTACTCATTACCCTGAAGGACCACAAGCTAACCCATGACTAATATATGTACCTGAACACTGCATAATATACTGTATAAATGTAAAAATAAAGGTTGTAAGGCCATAAGGTTCAAAATTGATAAAACGTAACACCTAAAGATATGGTATATCAATACCAAAATAACTATCTGAATATGCTAGTCTGAAAAGCCTCTAATTGACTGAACTGTCTGAATAAGGAGTTGATAGGACATGTCCCTAACTAACTCCAACTACTAAAATAAATTAATTAATGAGATAATAAAGTAATGGTCATGTCCTCGAAGGATGAGGACTCACTACTAACTCTGACTGCTGAGACTGGAATACTACTGGTTCTATGGAGCTCGTGCTTCTAGACCTATCGTATAAAACACCATAGCGTAAATATGTTAGTACTATTGAATGTATTGGTATGCATGTGAGGTAAGCTGAATGCAACAAGGTTCACATGCATGAACTATACTAGCTGACTGAATAACATGAATGTAAGAATACATTCATGAATACATAATAACTGTAACTGAGGTCGTGATAGCATGATTACTGAGTTTGAATACTGATAACACGAGATACTGATAACTGTCTAACTGAAATAATTGATACTGAGCGACTGTATCTGACAGTCTAGGTTCTTATGGAACTAGTTGAGTTTCGTACTATTCTGAGTTGACTATATCTGACAGTCCTGAAACCCGTCAAACTATCTGCGTTATATTACTGAGACTGAATGAATGTTTCTAACAATCCTGATTCTGTACTGAAATAGTGGTATTAGTTATCTAGCCAATATGCCCCAAATAATGCATTATAGCTGAGTTGGGGTCCAATCTGTAACCCCAATTAGAAAGGTGTCAATACCACACCACTGGTAAGGACAACCTTTGGGTGACCCTCATCTGACAGTGTCCCTAAAAGAGAATGGTGGAAACCTCATCTAATAGTGTTTATCCACCTTATCAACCCTCATCTGACAGTGTTGATATCTTAACCTATTCTGGCTACATAGTTCTGGAATGCAAGGATGACTTCTAAGAATCACACCCTCATCTGAAAGTGTGTGTTCCCATCCTTGAGTTCACTCGGTGCTAATTCCTACCCCCATCTAAATAGAAACTGAACATGGATTATTGAATTGAAATGGACTGAATTAACTGAGTTCCGTTGACTAATCTAATAGTACTGAGATTACTATATTATTGATCTTTCCTGAGTCACATGACTGACTGAGTTCTATAGACATGGCTCGACTGAAAGTATCTTGAAAATATGACACTAGCTCTAGGCACACAACTAAATTGTTGGGTACAAGTACCCCCAGGACTCGATAGCATGAATTTCTTGAATACATCACCAACATCATAATGAAAAATACAATAAGTTGGAGATTTCATGAAGTAGAAGTTCTAAGGCACCACAAGGGCTACACATGTATCCATAATTCACTAAGACATTTCATCAAACATTTGATATGCATAAACTTGTACATTATTGGGGATTTTATAATATCATACTAGTGTGGCACTTTTCCTTTACATACGTATTTAATCGAACACATAGGGAGCATGCTTTAGTTATACAATCATCAACACATCTGATAATCATGGATATATTAATCAACGTGTAAATTTAAGGTGTTTTTCATGATTATTATCCAAATCTTCATACACTAGGGTCAATCATTGGAATATATAATTTAAAACATGAATCAAAACCCCACAACATCATGAACATGAATTTCAATTCTATTTAAATCATGAATATTCATAAATACACAAATCTTGTATTTTAAAAAGAGATTCTTGAGCTTCATGAGTGAAAGGGACCCATGAATCAACACATGAAATACTTAGGATGTGAGTTTCTTGAATTTCTTGTACTTGAAGAACTTGAATCTCTTAGTTTCTTGAAGAAGATTTGAATCTTGTTTCTTGGGGATTATCTTTGAGATAAAACCCTAATTTGATGTTGTAAATGGATAATGAACTTGTGAGTCTATGTCTGATATTACTAGGCGTAAAAATAGGTGGTAAAAGACCAAAAGTCCCTTTTAAAAATGACTTAAAATAGCTGAACAAAGTATACTACGATGGGTGTGATGGTCCATCGCTGGATCGATGGTCTGTCAGTCCTGACTATCACACCTGAGCAGAATTGGGGTTCACTGCCTCTGCTTTGACGACTTGGGCAATGGTCAGTCGCTAGCTCGATGGTCCGTTGGCTTGGGCCATTGCTCTTAGGTAGATATGGTCTCACTGTCTCGCTGCAACAGTTTGGGCGATGGTCCATCGCTAGCTGGACGATCCATTATCCTTCACCGTCGCACCTGGGCAATTTTGATAGCTTTTTGTGTTTCGGTCATAACTTTCTCTTTCAATGTTGAATTTGGAAGAAATTGGTATCGTTGGAAAGCTAATTCAATTTTCCACTCAATAAAAAGTGAAAATATTAAAATTCCATGTGTACTAAAATGGATTCATCTTTTAATGTAAGGTTCTAACATTCTTTGGATGATTTCAAGCTAGGTAGGAGTAAACGGTATTACAATATCTCCCTCTAGGGAATATTCATCCTCGAATAAGACTGATTGAGATGGGAGAAAGGATAAGCTGAAGTACATACTGAACATAAACAACTGAAACATAACTTCATGACTGACATGACTAATATCTGAATACATCATACTGAACATGCTTAGCTGATGCATGTGTAACTGACTAATGAATGCATGACTGAGTATTCTGAGGATCTAAGTTTCTCAAAATGAGAATACATATCTGATGCATGATTATATCACTGAACTGGTGTGTGAATGCATGACTGAATATGCAATGGTATTTAATACCAAGTTTATAATGAAATTCTGAACATGAAATGGATACCAAACTTGTCACTAAAATCTGAACATGAAACTGAATAGCTTAAGGAGAACTGTTACCTTAAGCTAGACCTGAGTTGGTGGAGAAGAGGTGAGAATACTTGGTTGGCATATCTATTTCTACTTCCCAATTATCTCCCTTAATGGACTAATTTTACCAAAGAACTTTGACTAGAGGGAATTCTTTGTTCCTCAGTCTACAAGTCTGATAGTCTAGGATTTCGACCAAAATCTCTTCATAAGAGAGGATGTTTTGAACATCTACACTCTGAATAGGGACTACAACTGCTGGGTCACCTATGAAATTCTTGAGCAAAGATACATAGAAGACTGTATGAACTGAGGCTAGATCTGAAGATAATTCAAGCTCATAAGCTACCTTGCAAAAATGACTGAGAATTTTGAAGGGACCAACATATCTGGGACTGAGCTTTACCTTCTTGATGAATCTCTTTACTTCTTTCATGGGAGAGATCTTTATATAAACAAAATTACAAATCTCGAACTCGAGATCCTTTCTACAGAAATATGCAAAAGAATTCTATTGGCTCTGAGCAGCCCGGAGTCTTTCTCTGATCAACTGGACTTTTTCTAAGGCATCGAATACTAAGGTAGGCCCTATAACTGAGGCCTCACTACCTTCGAACCAACTGACTGGAGATTTGCATCTCCTACTATAGAGAGCTTTGAATGGAGCCATCTTAATACTGGAATGATAGCTATTGTTATATACAAACTCAATCAAAGGCAAGTGGTCATCCCAACTACCCTTGAAATCGATTGCACATGCCCTTAGCATAACTTATAAATTCTGAATGGTCCTTTATGCTCAACCATCTGTCTAAGAATGAAAGGCTGTACTGAGATGAATACTAAGATAAACTTGGGTACCAAGGCCCTTTTGGAACACTTTCTAGAAATAAGAGGTGAACTGTGTACCTCTGTCTGAGATAATATATAACGGAACACCGTGCAATCTAACCAACTCTCTGATGTAGAGTTTGGCATAATCCTCTGCTATATAAGAGGTATGGATTGGAAGAAAAAGAGATGATTTGGTCATTCTGTCTACAATAACCCAAACTAAATCATGCTGGTGACGAGTACGAGGTAAACCCATCACAAAGTCCACGTTCACTTCTTCCCACTTCTAAGTAGGAACACTGAACTCCTGCATGGACCCACTAGGTTTCTAATGCTCTATCTTAACCTACTGATATGTAGCACACATATCTACAAACTTTGCAACATCTCTCTTCATCCCACTCCACCAATAGATTTCCTATAAATCCCAGTACATCTTTGTCGCCCCTGGAAGAATAGAGTAGTGCACACCATGCACTTTTTCAAGAATTTGCTACCTTAAGTCTCTACACCTGGAACACACAAATGACCCTGATAATGTAATTCACCATCTCACCCTTGGGAGAAAACCTCTACTTTCTGATCCTTGATGGACTCTTTCAACTTGACTAGACTGGGATCTCTATCTTATTTTTCTTTCTCCTCAGAAACTAGAGATGATTCTGAACTACTCCGAACCCATATGTCACCCTCCTCTGAATCGACTAAGAGAACTCCTAGTTTGGAAAGCTGATGGACTTATTGAGGTAGATTCTTCTTACTGTCCTCAACATGAGCAAGACTACCCATAAATAGATTACTGAGAGTGTCGGCCATAACATTGGCCTTTCCCGAATGATAAAGAACACTCATGTCATAATCTTTTGAGAGTTCTAACCACCTTCTCTGACAAATATTGAGATCTTTTTGAGAAAAACATAGTAAAGGCTCTTATGATCTATGAGCATATCTACATGAACCCCGTATAGATAATACCTCTAAATCTTTAAGGCAAAAACTATGGCTGCTAACTAAAGATTATGAGTAGGATAATTATTCTCATGGGGTTTAAGTTGACTGAATGCGTAGGCTATGATCTTACCATGCTTCATGAGGACATAACCCAAACCTACTCTGGATGCATGACAATACACTACAAACCCATCAGAACCATCTGGAAGAGCTAAGATTGGAGTTGAGGTGAGTCGAGTCTTTAACTCCTGAAAACTCTTCTCACAAGTATCTGACCACTGAAACTTGACTTTCTTCTGAGTCAATCTAGACATAGGGGATGCAATAGAGGAAAATCCCTCAACAAACCATCTGTAATAGACAGCCAAACCCAAGAAACTCCTGATATCTGATGGAGAGAATGGTCTGGGCCAGTTTCTTACTGCTTCGGTCTTTTAAGGATCAACCCTAATGCCATCACCAGAAATAGTATGACTAAGGAATGCTACTTAACTTATCCAAAATTTGTTCTTAGTAAATTTGGCGAACAATTGATGATCTCTAAGAGTCTGAAGTATGATTCTGAGATGGTCTGCATGATCACGCTTACTACGCGAATAGACCAGAATATCATCTATGAAGACTATGACTAACATGTCCAAGTACTTCTTGAACACCCGGTTCATCAAGTCCATGAAAGCGGCTGGGGAATTAGTAAGACCAAAGGACATGACCAGAATCTCTAAGTGACCATACCGAGTATGAAAAACTATTTTTGGAATGTCAAATTCTTTGACTCTGAGTTGATGATAGCTGGATCTGAGGTCTATCTTAGAGAAATGGTTGGCAACCTGAAGTTGGTCAAACAAGTCATCGATTCTGGGAAGCGGATACTTGTTCTTGACCATAACTTTATTGAGCTGATGGTAATCAATACACATTCTGAGAGAATCCTCTTTCTTGTGCACAAATAATACTGGTGCACCCTACAGGGATACATTGGGTCTGATGTATCCCTTATCTAGGAGATCCTTCAACTGTTCTTTCAATTCTTTGAGTTCTATTGCAGCCATTCTGTATGGCGGAATAAATATAGGTTGAGTATTTGGAAGAAGATTAATACCAAAGTCTATTTTATTTTTGGGAGGAATTCTTGGAAGATCTTCCAAAAAGACATCTGAATATTCATTTATGACTGGGACTAATTCGAGACTGGGAGTTTTAGAACTAGTGTCCTTAACTCGAACTAGATGTTAGACACATCCTTTAGATATCATTTTCTGTGACCGAAGGTATGAAATAAGCTGGCCTCTGAACGCTGATGTACTACCCCTGCACTCTAGGATAGGTTCATTCGAAAACTGAAATTGGACAACTCTATTTCTGCAGTCATTTATGGCATAGCAGGAATAAAGCCAATCCATGCCGAGAATGATATCGAAATCAGTCATCTCTAATTCGACTAAGTCTGCTGAAGTGACTTTCTTAAATATCATAATCAGGAAGTCCCTGTATACCCGCTAGGAGAATTTTCCTGATCTTGCCTAGACTGGAGAGTGTAAAGTTGAATTTAGGCGTTGCCCACTAGTAGTGCTGGAAGTGGCACCCTACTAATTCGGGCGACCGAACTGAGCTGAGGAACAGTTCTGCTGACCCTGATTGCCTGACTGGGGACAATCTCTGACTCTGTGTCCTGGCTTGCCATATCAAAAATAGACATCGCTACCAGCTCTGCAAGCACACTTATGGTTCTTACCACAAGTATGACAAATGAGATTAGTTTGAGAATTGTTAACACTGCCATGAGACTTAGAACCTGACGCCCTTTATCTATTACCATCCCTGAATTTAGGAGCTAGAGCACTAGATGAAGAAAGAGCTGGAACTGCTGACTTAGGACGAAATTAAGAATGGTTTCCTTCTTCTAATTTGGGATGATCAAATTTGAAACTACCTATCCTTGCTCTCTTATTCTACCTCTCCCTCATCTTAATATTTTGCTCCTCTATCTACTGAGCATGAGTCATAAGCCTAGCTAAAGTCATGTTACTATTCAACATCGCAGATCTACACTCGTTGACAACACTATCATTCACCCCATAGACAAACTTACTCCTCTTGGCCCTGTTTTCTGCAGCCACATCAGGGGCATATCTATCTAATTGAGTAAACTTATAAGAATACTCTTTCACCATCTTGTTACCCTGCCTGAGGTTGATAAATTCTAACACCTAATCCTGTCTCAGCTCTTGGGGAAAGAATCTATCTAAGAATATGGTGACGAACTCCTCCCACCCAATAGGCCCTGCATCATCGGGCCTTTCTGACTTTCACTGTTTAAACAAAGTGTGAGCAATGTCTTGTAACTGATATGTAGCTTCAAAGTAATCCCCATGAAGTTTGTAACCTTCAAAACCTAATCGACGAATTCCTGAGGTTCCTCATTTGACTTAGACCAAAAAAAGGATGAAGGATTCATTCGGGTGAAGTCCTGAATCCTTGTTGTAGCTGAATTGGCCATTAGGTTGGCCGGAATGACAGCTGGTCATTCATTCAGAGCAGTAACTGCCTGAGCAAGAGTAGTGAAAGTAGCTTTGAAATCTGTATGAGATAAATGTTTGCGCAAAGGTTCTTCGGGCTGAGGGGCTGACTGATTCCCATTTCTTCTTTTAGGAGCCATATTCTGTAGAAGAAGGGAGAAACCAATTAGATTAGACTGAGAAATTAACTAGAGATTATGCTCACTGTCACGACATGAATACTGAAAGAAGGAAACTGTTTCTAAAACATCTTATAGCTTCATGTACATAAATGTGGTGCACAACACACCCATGTAAAAGACTCTACTAGATGCGGCTTTCAAACTTCGTAGGACTCTATTGAACCTTAGGCTCTAATAAAAGGTTTGTAATGCCCCGAGTTTGGTATCTAGAATGCTACATGGTGCTCATGACCTCGAAGGACCACAATCTAACCCATAACTGATATATGTACCTGAAAACTATATAATATACTGTATAAATGCAGAAATAAAGGCTATAAGGCCATAAGGTTCAAAACTGATAAAACATAACATCTAAAGATATGGTATATCAATACCAAAACAACTAAAATAACTGTCTGAACTTGCTAGTATGAAAATCCTCTTACTGACTGAGCTGTCTGAGTAAGGAGTTGATGGGATATGTCCCCAACTAACTCTAATTACTAAAATAAATAAATTAATGATATAATAAAGTAATTGTCATGTTCTCGAAGGATGAGGACTCACTGCTAACTCTGACTGCTGAGACTGGAATGCTACTAGTTCTCTAGAGCTCGTGCTTCTGAACCTATAGTATAAAACACCATAGCACAAATGCGTTAGTACTATTGAATGTACTAGTATGCATGTGAGGTAGGCTAAATGTAACAAGGTTCACATGCACGAACTATACTAACTGACTGAATAACATGAATGTGAGAATACATGTATGAATACATAATAACTGTAACTAAAGTCCTGATAGCATGATTACTGAGTCTGAGTACTGATAACATGAGATACTAATAACTATATAACTGAAATAACTGATACTGAGCGACTTTATTAGAAAGTCTAGTTCTGATAGAACTAGCTAAGTTCTGTACTATTTTGAGTTAACTGTATCTGACAGTCCTGAATCTTGTAGAACTATCTTAGTTTTAGTACTAAAACTGAATGATTGTATCTGACAGTCCTAATTCTGTACTAAAACTGTGGGAAGCAGTCATCTAACCGACATGCCTGAAATAATGCATTATAGCTGAGTTGGGTTCCAATCTGAAACCCCTATTGGAAAGGTGTCAATACCGCGCCACTAGTAAGGACAAGCTTTGGGTGACCCTCATCTAACAGTGTCCTTAAAAGATAAAGGTAGGACTCATATTTAACAGTGTTTATCCACCTCATCAACCCTCATCTGACAGTGTTGATGTCTTAACCTATGTTGGCTACATAGTTATGGAATGTAACGATGACTTCTAAGAATCACACCCTCATCTGACAGTATGTGTTCCCATCCTTGGGTTCACTCGGTGCTAATTCCAACTCCCATCTGAATAGACACTGAACATGGATTACTGAACTGAACTGGACTAAATTAATTGAGTTCCGTTGACTAACAGAATAGTACTAAGATAACTATATTACTGAGCTTTCCTGAGTCACATGACTGATTGAGTTCTATGGACATGGCTCGACTGGGAGTATCTTGAAAGCATGACACTAGCTCTAGGCACACAACTAAATTGTCTGGTACAAGTACCCCCAGGACTCGAAGCATGAAACTGACAAAGCATGACTTTCTTGAATACATGACCAACATCATAATCCATAATGCAATAAGTTGGAGATTTCATGAAGTAGAAGTTCTAAAGCACCACAAGGGCTACACATGTATCCATAATTCACTGACTAAGACATTTTGTCAAACATTTGACATGCATAAACTTGTACATGATTGGGCATTTCAAATTATCATACTAGTATGACATATTTCCTTGACATAGGCCTTTAATCGAACACATGGGGAACATACTTTAGTTATACAATCATCAACACATCTGATAATCATGGATACATCAATCAAAGTGTAAATTTAAGGGGGGTCTATCATGATTATTATGCAAATCATTATATACTAGGGTCAATCATTGGAATATGAAATTTAAAACATGAATCAAAACCCCACAACATCATGAACATGAATTTTAATTATATTTAACTCATGAACATTCATAAATACACAAATCTTATATTTTAAAAGATATTCTTGAGCTTCATGGGTGAAAGGGACCCATGAATCAACACATGACATACCTGGGTTGTGAGTTTCTTGAAGTTCTTGGACTTGAAGAACTTGAATCTCTTAGTTTTTGAAGAAGATCTGGATCTTGTTTCTTGGGGATTATCTTTGAGAGAAAACCCTAATTTGATGTTGTGAGTAAATGAAGAACTTATGAGTCTATGTCTGATATTACTTAGTATAAAAAGGGTGGTAAAAGACCAAACCCCCTTTTTACAAATGACTTAAAATAGCTGAACGAAGTATGCGACAGTGGGTGCGACAGTTCATTGCTGGGTCGACAGTCCATCGTTGGGTTGATGGTCCATCGCTGGGTCGATGGTCCGTCGGTCCTGACCGTCACACCTGGGCAGAATAGGGGTTCACTGCCTCTGCTATGACAGCTTGGGCAATGGTCCATCGCCAGCTCAACAGTCCATCGGCTTGGGCCATCGCTCTTAGGCAGACTGTGGTTTCACTGCCTCGCTGCGATGGTTTGGGCGACAGTCAGTCACTAGCTCGACGGTCCTTCAGCCTTCACCGTCGCACCTGGGTAGTTTTGACTGCCTTCTGTATTTCGGCCATAACTTTCTCTTCTGATGTCAGATTTGGAAAAAAATGTTATCGTTGGAAAGCTAATTGAATTTCCCACTCAAACAAAAGTGAAAATCTTAAAAATTCCATGTGTACAAAAATGGATTGATCTTTTAAAGTATGGTTCTAACATTCTTGGGATGATTTTAAGCTAGGTTGAAGTATGGGGTATTACATCGACGATCCGTCAATCCTGACCGTCGCACTTGACTAGAAGATGGGTTCACTACCTTAGTTTCAATGGCTTGGGAGACAGTCCATTGCTAGCTCGTTGTTCCGTCGGCCTGACCGACACTTCTGGGTGGTTCCCATAGTTCTCTTTAAACGTCCATAACTTTTTACTTCAATACCGAATTTGGATGATATTGGTATCGTTGGAAATCTAATTCAATTTTCCACATAATAAAAAGTCAAAATTGGGGAAATTATATCTGATTTAAATATTAATCATTAAGGAAGTCATCACTAACTCTTCTGGAGACTAGATTTTACTTAAAGAAAGTTTGGGGTATTGCATAGGGTTAATTGCATGATCATGGTCTCCCGACCTCTAATTGTTTACGTAATTTGACCATTACAACTACATCATTAAGCGGGGATGTAATAATCCAATTATGTTCTTAAAGCTATCATCCTACGTGTGAATTAAGTAAGGCTTCTAGGTACTTCCTTGTCCTAGATGCTAATTTGAATTCCTTATTTTATAAAAGAATACAAACCCTACTTTGTTTATCCCCACGTTCTATCTCCATATTTCCACTCTCGAGATTAATAGGTCAAAAATATATGTATTATAAGGTTGATCAATCCTAAAAATAATTAAAATAAGAATAAACAAACAACCAAAGATAATAAGCAAATTAAACGAAATTAATTCAAAACGATAATAGTCATGTTCTTTGCTTTAACCCTGGAAAGGGAGTTTTTAGCCACTAATATTCATAATCATGATCCAAATAATTGAATGCATATAATATAATAGATAACTAAATTAAGAGAAAATAGAACCAAAGAGCCGAAGTGAGAAGCTCCCAATCAGTCCAAGACGTAACAAAAGATCAAAGATGAATCAAAAGTGTGTATAACATAGTGTATTTATAGTGGGCCATTCCTAAGCGTTCTAGGAGAAGGAAATGTCACATGCTGTTCAGCACCAAAATGAAGCATGCGACGCTGTCTTGGATGCAGTGAATTAGAGCATGCTGCACATGAATAGGAGCATGGGTATAGAGCATGCGGCGAATGCTATGCTCCACCGAGATGGACCATGCATCGTGGGCTATTCGCACTGTGCTACTGGCATTACACTTCACCAATTTTTCTAAGGAAAAGAAGCCTTCTATAGAGCCTTCTTCGCATGCTAATCACCCACAGCTACTGGAAGTTGCCCTCAAAATATTTTGTAAGTGTTCAACATTTAACTTTTTTTCCTATGCCATGTGACGTAACTTTGGGTTCCATTCCAAACTTTTGGTGTTATTTTCCCTTTAATTTCCAGCTTGTTCAACATCCATATATCACCATAATCAACTCCAAAGGTATCCTACATAATCAAACACAATGGATTAGAGCTCAATACAAAACAACATTCACGGTGATGAGTAAGAAACACGAGCTAAGACTAGGCTTGCTTGGTTAATCTTTAACATTTTGCTTTGGCTCTTGATTTCATTTGATTACACTTAGCACATTCCAAACAAATTGTTCCACACATAATTAGATAATAAAACGACTAGGAACTCATTTGACACACTAGAATCCAACACGACAGACAAGAACGAAACCTGGCTCAAGTTAGTATAGCTGGTTTTCTTATTTGAACTCTAGTTGAGCGATTTAAAGCCAAACTTGTTTGAGAACACTTTTAAACCATGTAATGACATCCCTGAACACTTATATTATTATTTATAACATCATCAGCACATTAAGCACACAAATCATCCTCAAAACAAGGCTAAATAAGCTAGAATAGTAATACTCGAGTGCATAACTACACCCAACATCAATGAACCGAAGAATAATCTCATATATATGCATATGGGGGACTCAAACCTCCCAACATATACCAAGGTAACTTAAGCACCCGATCATATAATGATTTATAGGGGACTCAAATCTCCCTAATGAAGAAATAGTAAGAAGGGGGACTCAAACCTCCCTGTCACTTTGACCCTTGCGTCGGCAAGTGTGGTTTCTAGTATTGGCCACTCGAGCCTCCACTTTCACAACTCAGTTACACAACCCCTATTAGAGCCTAATTAAAACAAGTATCACATATGCCCATTCATTTAAACACATTCCACAATAAGGTATACTTTGTTGGTATCGCCACACCAACTACACATGCAAGGTAACAACAACATACCCAAAACAATTCCCATTAACTTGAAGGAATAACTCCCTTTGTTCATTAATACAAGGTGGGAGATACTAACTACCGTTTTTCATTAAAGAATACCATTGTATTTCAAATACCTCTTTATATCATGCAATAGTTCAAGACTAGTTCAAATATACAAATTCCCATAGTTTTCATAATTAAATCCAATTTCATATTGTGGGGTTGGGGACATAACCATTTACAAAGTCGCAAGTTTAGAAAAATCATAATTCCTTAGATTATTCACCATACCCATGCACCCACAAGTTCAAAAGCATGATTAAAGCATGAAAATCAAATATAAACCATGAGAAGCATTGTTCAATTCATAAACATTCAAAAAAGCCAACCTTTGTTTCAAATCTAACATAAACATCACATGGATAATACTTTAAAACACATGCTTTTACAAAATTAACAATGAGGTAAGAGTAACTTGCCTGAAATAGTAAGATGTAAGGAGAGAAACCACCCTTGAAAGCCCTAAGTAATCTACCTATTGAACACCCTAAGTGTTCTTGACCTTGAATATTTTGGAGTATTAAGAAGTTACTTTGATTCTGAGTGATAACGATACCCTAAAGAGATTATAAGTCATGGTTTTCAAGTAGGGTCAGAGGGGAAATATCTAGAATGTCCTTAACTTAAAATCTGAAAAAGGGTCACCTTTGACTATGAGTCAATCATCGACTCGTCACTACACCTTACGACTCAACACCATGAGTTGTAACCAAGAAAGTAAATAGGACCCCATACATTGTCGACCGTACGACTCATCCAACCCATTCGTAATGAGATCCTATGACTCGTAAAGTCCAATTGTAGTCAACACAGAACCCAAATTGTGCTATACACTGGAAACCCTACAATTAAACCTAACGATTCATAAATTATCCTCACGGCTCTTAGTAAGCCACTCATACTCAGGGAAAAATCAAGCCACAAACTTACTAATTTGGATATAACTCATTCCAACGACTTGTCAGGACACCCTATGACTCAGAGGGTCCAACCGTATCCAGGGCAGTGAGATAAAAGCTCAAGGAATTTTCAAGGGCCAAAATTTAGGTTGTTTCAATCCTCTCCACTAAGACCATTCATCCTAAAATGATGGGTCAAGGAAATTGTTAGAATGATTGGACTCCATATACCTCTACTCTTACCTTTAACAAAGTTAGAAAACAGAGATGCCAGGGAAATCACTCTTTCCTTTAACAAAGTCAGAAAACAAAGATGTTAAGAATAACACATACCTTAGGCATGATTATCCAGAGTGGAAAACAAGGATGGAAACTTGAAATTCATGTCCTCTTTGGCTTCCCAAGTAGCCTCTTCAACCTTGTGGTTCCTCTATAGAACCTTTACCGAAGCTATGTCCTTCATATACAATCGTTGAACTTGTTGATCCAAAATCTTAACTGGGACTTCCTTATAAGATAAAGAATCCGAAAAACCCACCTCCTCTAAAGGAACAACCATAGGAGCATCACCCACATACTTTCTTAATATCGAAACATGAAACACTGAATGACTGGAGCTCAAATTAGGAGGACACTCCAACTCATATGCAACACTACCAACCATCTTCAAGAACAAGAATGGGCTGACATAAAAAGGAATAAGATTCCCTTTCTTCGTAAACCACATTACACCCTTCCTGGGAGACACTTTCAAGAACACCCAATCGCCAACCTCAAACTCTAACTCACTGCGCCTCACATTTGCATAGTACTTTTGGCAACTTTAGGTGGTCTAAAGTTTATCCTGAATCACCTTCATCTTCTCTCGCTTAGAGACCCAAATTTGGGGCAGACATCTCAGCATCACCAACTTCAAACCACCCGATAGGAGATCTACAACTCCTATAATAAAACACCCCAAATAGAGCCATCCCAAAACCAGAGTGGTCGCTATTATTATACACAAACTATATAAGAGACAAATGTTCAACCCAACTGCCATTATAGTCAATCACGCAAGCTTGAAACATATATTTTAATGTCTCAATAGTCCTTTCTGCTTGCCCATCCGACTATGAGTGGAAACAAATACAAAGGCTTACCTTAGTTCCCAAACCTCCCTAAAGTGAATGCTAAAAGTGTGATGAGAACCTAGTAAGATGATGACATGATAAAAATAGGAGCCTCATGCAATTTCACAATCTCTTGGAGGAAAAACTTATAATAATCCTTGTCGAATTTAGTCCTCACTAGCACGAACTAAGCAGACTTAGTCATCTTATCCACAATGACCCAAATCAAATAAAATTGATTCCGAGATTTAGAAAGACCGGTAATAAAATCCATATAATTATCTACTATTTTTATACCGAAATTCAAACTTTTGAGTCAATGCACCGGGCCTCAAGTGCTCAGCCTTCACTTATTGGCACACCATGCATTTAGCCACAAAACTGGACATATCTCACTTCGTATTGTTCCATCAATAAATCTCCTTAAGATTATGATACATCTTTGTCGAACCAGGATGAATGGCATAACATGACTCATGATCCTCAACCAAGATCCTCTCCCATAACCCATCTACATCGGGAATACATAATCTGCCTTGGTACCTCAAGATACCATCGCCACTAATCTCGAAAGTTACAACTATTTTCTATCCCATATCTCCCTTAATCTTCATTAAGATAGGATCCAGTACCTGCTTCTCCTTTATTTTGGTAACAGGGTATGATTTTACCACCTCTTCCACAAACACACCACCATCCCTAGAGTCTAAGAAATGAACTCTAAGGTTACCCAAATGGAGAAAATCTTTAACTAATTCCTATTTATCCTCATCCACATGAGCTAGACTCCCAATGGATAACATGCTAAGAGTATCAACAACCATATTGGCTGTACCTGGGTGATAGTGGAGACTCAGTCGTAGTCTTTAAGCAGCTCAAGCCATCTCCATTAACTAAGATTCAACTCCTTCTGGGTGAACACATATTGCAGGCTCTTATGATCAGAAAAGATATGTACATGGACTCCATACAAATAGTAAAGCCAAATTTTCAATGCAAACACCACCGCTAACAACTCTAAGTCATGATTCAAATAACTTTTCTCATGAAATTTCAACTGCCTAGAAGCATAGGCCACCACCCTACCATGCTGCATCAACACGGAACCAAGTACCATACGAGAAACATCGTAATAAACCACAAATCCATCATTGCCTTCAGGCATAGTAAAAATTAGAACTAAAGTCAATTTATCTTGTAGCATCTCAAAACTACCCTCACAAGCGTTAGAACATAAGAACTTTACCTTTTTCTGGGTCAACTTAGTCAATAGGGCAGCTATAGTCGAGAAACTCTTCATAAATCTCTTATTATAGCAAACTAAAACCAAGAAGCTCTAGAAATTGGTTAGAGTCATGGGCCTAGGCCACTTCTTAACCACTGCTAGTTTTTGTTGATCCACCATGATTCCTTCACTAGAAATGACATGACCCAGAAAAGTAACAACATTTAACAAAAACTTGCACTTCAAAAACTTAGCATATAAATACTGATCTTTAAAGGTTTGTAACATGATACGGAGGTGATTGGCATGATCCACCTCACTCTTAGAGTATAATAGAATATTATTCATAAGTATGATGATGGGGCATTAGTCAAACCAAAAGACATGACTAAGAACAAATAATGAACATACCGGGTTTGGAAGACAGTCTTAGGGATATCCACCCCCTAATCCTTAACTGATGATAACCTGACTTAAGATTAATCTTAGAGAAACATCTAGCACCCTGAAGTTTGTTGAACAAATCATTAATTCAAGAAAGAGGATACTTGTTCCTTATAGTAACCTTATTCAACTAACGATAATCTATGCATATTCAAAGGGAACCATCCTTCTTGCCCACTAACAAAATAGGAGCACTCCACAGAGATACACTAAGATAGATAAAACCCTTATCAAGGAGGTCTTTCAACTACTCTTTAAGCTCCTTTAACTTAGTTGGAGCTATTCTATAAGGAGGGGTGAAAATAGGATGAGTGTTCAGAATAAGGTAAATCCCAAAATCAATCACCCTTATCGGGAGGAATACCAGGAAGATCGTCCGAAAAAAACTCGGGGAATTCATTAACCATAGGAATGGATTGTAAGAAAGGACCCTCTGAGTTAGAATCTTTAACCTGGACCACATGGTAAACACATCCTTTGGAAATTAATTTTTGGGCTTTAAGATATGATATGAATACTCTCTTAGGCACTAGAGAACCCTATTCCTACTCAATGACTATTTCATTAGGGAATATAAACATGACCTTACGAGTTAAACAATCTAAGGAGACATAGCATGAGGTCTGCTAGTCCATCCCCAATATGACATCAAAATCAACCATGTCTAACTCTATCAGATCTACCAAAGTTTTTCTACCACCAAAAAACACCACACAACCCCTATAGACTCTTCAACCAACCAGAAAGTTACCCACCAAGATAGAAGTAGTAAAAAGATCAGGGATATACTCGGGAATAAAACCAAAATATACAGTCACAAATAGAGTCACATAAGAAAGACTAGACCCCAGATCAAGCAAGAAATAAACATCATAAGAAAGGATTCATAACATACCTGTGAGGACATTAGGAAATGCCTCAATCTCTTGGCGGGTAGAAGAGCATACAAGTGATTCCGTCCAGTGCCAGTACCAGAAGTAGAACCAACACCCTTTGGTGCAGGAGTTGATGAAGTAGAAACAAGAATATTATTTTCCCATAAAGAAACCTTATATGGACAATCCCTCTACTAATGACTAGTTTGACCACATTTAAACATTTGGTCCTCCACTCTTCATAAAACCCATGGTGCGCCTGCTGATAAAATCTACAAAGAGGATATGATGGAGTGAATTGAGCTCCACCAGCCTGAATTGGGCACCCTGTTCCCCAAACCTACTATCATGCTGAGAATGATGATTACTTGACAACTTCAAATAGGGAGCACTAGCCATAGAGTAGGAGCCTGAACTCCCTCACATCATCTTATCCTACTTTTCACTATCCCTACTGATAACGCTTACCTATACCATCTAAAGTGGTAGGGGACAGTCGTTGTAAATATCCTAACTCGCATTGACATTGAATCCACAAGGAGTGGAAAAAAAGAGTTCTAGTCTTGTGCGCAATTTAGTCCTACTAAGATAAGACTCGAAGTATTAGTAAAGTAAATGACATAATTAAAAATTGGGGGAGGGGGTTCTTGGTTAAGGAAAAGTGTATATTTCTAGTAACTTGATTTCACAAACTAAGCAACAAACTTTAATTTAACTTTGATATTTGAAGAATCTTAGGATCATGTCTACCTAACGGCAAGTTAGGTGTGGGTGTGTGAGATTTGATGCATATGCTAGTAAACTTCTAATGTGGTAGGGTAGGTCTAGGGACCTTGAGGCTAGTTTCTCAATAAAACCTCAAAGATTTCACTTATTGACCCTTTTAGGTACCTAACAAGTGTGACAATCATATTCACCCACTACCTCAATTTTGGCATCCCTATTTCTAGGATAATACCTAAGGTAAAATAAACCACAAATTACCCTTATGTCTAAGATAGTGAAAATAAGTAGATAAATCTTAATAATTGTATACTATTGAATTGGTTACCACATCCCTTTTTAGGGATGATGAGGGTTCCTATAGTTCACCCAAACCCCTCTTTCAAGGATGGTTTGGGTTTTCAATAGCATGGATTTTTCACTCACAAACCTTTTAGGGTATTTGGGGTTTTCACCTACAAATTCCAACCAATTTAATCAAACAGTAGTATAACCCATTATCATCTAACTAGCATGTACACAAATACATCACAACCCATAACTAATTTACACCATAGTTTAACATAATCCCAAGACTAAAAGATTTTGCTACTCATGAAGAAAAGAGAGAAACATATACCAAATTGGATGTTCAAGGCATCCATTCTTCACAAATACCAAAATCAAAATCTCCAAATTAAATTTACAATTCTTGCCCAATTTAGGGTTTCAATTTCAAATTCAAGGTATTTCTAGTCTCTAGAATACCCAAAATAGGAAAGGGTTTTTAGATTTTAAAGGATTTGGGGTTGGCTACCGAAAATTATGATACTGTCCCTGAGCTAAATCCCAGGTGACCATGATGGAGGCTAGAGAAACCGCATGTAGATCAATGTGATCGTGGTTTCTGACCATCTTGAATGGCCACCATCGATCCCTTAGGCCGCGATCACCCTAACTGGGTCCTATTTCTACTCCAGGTCTTTCAGCTACACTTCCTTTCTCTTCCTTTGATCCTTTTTTACATAAGTCTATATCTTTCCATCTTATAGCCCGTATGCCTATAAAATATGGATATTACTATATTTAATCATACATATGTCTCTTTTATTCATTCAAAACATTATAATGTGCATGAATGTCGAGTGTAAATGAGTGGTAAATTAACCATTCATGAACACCCCCATCTTAAAGCTTTTCTTGTCCTCAAGCAACACTACCCCTTACCATGAGACTATGGACTTTTATGCCCACATTGAATGACCCAAATGATCATGATGACTTCAAGCTTAGTTAACACCATAATTTAGCTCTTAAAACATGGGTAAAACTATATTCACAACATCTCTCAACATAAAATGTGATTTTTCAAGGATGCAAAAGACTTCAAAGATCAATAATAAAATAATAACCGATGCTCTAGGAATGACTCAAGATTTGTCCTCAACTACACTATACTCCCTTTTGCCTCTTTTCTCGAATGACGACAAAGTCACCCACCTCAACTTGTTCATATGACTCCTCACAAGAAGGAAAATTTCACATACCAAGGTATCAAGTATGCAATAAGGAATTTAAGTGCAAAAATCTCTCCCTCACTAGAACTCTCAATGCTAACAAGTACCAGGCCATAGGCTTGCCCTTATTTTCAATCGCCAATATAATAAAACTATTAGGTTGGGAATCACGAAAGGTTTTTTGTGCTTGTAATGTAGGTTCGGGGTAGGGTAGGATATCTTTTAGGAATAATACGGCTAAACCATCCTTGAACTTCTACATCACACTATTCCATTCAACTTTTGATCATGGGCAAATTTTTTTGTTTTCACTCTTTACACATGTGCCTACTTTTTATTTTCTTGGTTCACCAATTTTTCTTTTTATTTTTTTTTATTGCAACCTTTGTGCTTCTCTTTTCTTTGTTGGATCCTTTCTTTTTCTTATTCATTTGTTCTCACTGATTAAGCTTAGAGAAACTTACTTATAACTTCGTGGCCTAAACTTACCTCTTTCAATCATCACCACCCCAGCTTAGGCTTTTAGAATTAAGTTGTAATTTTAAGTTCAAGAAGGGTATGGTTTAAAAGAAAGATAAAGATTGAAAGGCTCCCGGCCTGTAATATGCTTGCCAAAGAAATGTCTAAAGGCTCAAAGTGGGTGACTAGGAATAACATCTATGCAAGGGTAGACATTTTTAGGCTAAAGTGAACTTCCAATGTCAAAAAGATGGCCTAAGATCCTCTATCCAACCAAGTAGAATCAAAATTAGCATTGAAAGACTAATGAGGAAAGTTCTAGATGGTACAAGTACACAAGAGATTTGGACAAATAAACTCATCCCACACGACATGCAAAATTTGCCAAGGAGGTTCAATTTCCCCTTTTTTTAGAGACAAAAATGGAGTATCTCCCAATTTTCACAAGTCAAAATTTCAGTCACGAAAAGAGAAAAAGATTTGTTACAATGTCGCTCACGTCCATGCCCTCAATTTATGAAAATTTTTGTACGTAGGGGGGTGTTCGCTTTGCATGGGTACCACCTATGATTTGCTAATTATGGAACTAACCCAAGCCTTAATCTCACATTGTGGTTTTCGTATGGGCCAATCAACCATATGGCTATTTGATATTCGCCATAGGTATAAATGCGATTCCAAAATTTGAAATGCTACAGGTACTCAGACCTCCCTTGTATTTGTGACTTTGATTCCACGGGTACTCAGACTCTCCCTACATCCATGGCTCCAAACCCAAACACGACACTTTTTTCTTAAGAATATCGTCACTCAATCTATCATAGGGAAAAACTCATTTGATATCTCCATAAGTAAACTAAAGAAAAAGTAAAAATAAAAGAACAATGTCGCTCACGTCCATGCCCTCAATTTATGAAAATTTTTGTACGTAGGGGGGTGTTCGCTTTGCATTGGTACCACTTATGATTTTCTAATTATGGAACTAACCCAAGCCTTAATCTCACATTGTGGTTTTCGTATGGGCCAATCAACCATATGGCTATTTGATATTCGCCATAGGTATAAATGCGATTCCAAAATTTGAAATGCTATAGGTACTCAGACTTCCCTTGTATTTGTGACTTTGATTCCACAGGTACTCAGACTCTCCCTACATCCATGGCTTCAAACCCAAACACGACACTTTTTTCTTAAGAATATCGTCACTCAATCTATCATAGGGAAAAACTCATTTGATATCTCCCTAAGTAAACTAAAGAAAAAGTAAAAATAAAAGAACAAAATAACTAATCCATGCAAATGTGGGCACCATAAGAGTGCCCGAATATTACAATCCAAATATATATAAAAAATAAATGTCGTAAAAAAGAAATAATAAAATATCCAAAAATATCAATAATACTGGCCCAAATCAAATGAATACAGAGACATGCACCCCTAAAAAAGAGGTAGCAGTGTCCTCACTATATAAATAATCAAGCATAAATAGAGAGAAGGGTGCTCCTTGAAAACGCATCAAGAGATATTGTTACTCTCGGACTCTATATCATCATCAACCTCCTTAAGACTAGGCCACTCGACTGGGGGCCTCATCGTCGCTCTCCACTCAGGATGAAGGAAGTAGATCATGGGGTTTTAGGACCTTACAAAATCCTTTTATCCCCTTCCATATCTTGTTAAAGAACCTATCTCTGTTCTTCTTTCTTATGATCAACTTTTCATGTGCGACTCGGAGATCATGATGTGACGCTGCTAAGGATGAGTAGGATTTCTCAAGCCTAATAATAATAGCTCCCTGTTTCTTTGGATCCTCTTGATACTTTGTGTAATCGGCCCGTGACACATATAAATGTCAAGTGGTAGAGGGCTCTCTCGATCCCTAGGGTAAACTAGACACGTGCTCCTTGATGGGCGCAATATCAACTCCAATATCCTCAGGAGGCCCTACGGTGGATGGCCTATGAGACTCAGGCTCCTTACATGTTGACTTCCCAAAGTCGATCTTTCTTTTTTTTCTTTTACCTGGTGTGCTTTCTCCTTGAATTTTCAATGGATAGATGGGGGTACCAGGGAGTTCCCAAGTGTCTCTAGAGTATTCTTTAACCCCAGCTCTCCTACAAAGTTCAATAATCAAATAGGGGAAGAAAAGATGTGTACCACCTTGGTTCTTAAAGAATTTCATATTAGAAACCACAAGTTGACCAACATTCAAAGGAATGTTGTCTATAATGCAACCGACCATTCGGGTCTGCAAATCTGGGACTAATATCATATGTGTAATGGGAAATTCGGCTACATATTTTGTTCAACCAAATCTGAGCCTCGGAAGTAAAGTCATTCATATGGATGTTACTCTTGGTTTCTACCTATGAAACTTTCTTTCTAGGACATAATCTTTCCGCAACCAGCTTCCCAACTCACACCCTTTTTTCTTTAAACTCACCCATGTTTACATTTGATAGCCCATAGATACCATTAATTTGCTCTTCCCAAAGTTTAACGTTTTCCCTGAATTTTGATAGTCATGTTGGATGGGCTTGAGAAAGACATTGCGCTCAGGCTGGTGTAGAATTCATGAACCCATTACTCATTTGCTTTGCATGGATCCAGAGCAAAACACTACAACCTAGTAGGCTCAAGCCAGTCAAGAAATACTGGGAGATTTTTTGGCATATTATCCAAACATATGCCTCTCTTCGGGAGAAGCTTTATTCTCGGAAGATCACCATCGTAGTGAGTATGGAACTAGGATTCCATGAATTGGATCTGCTCATATTTGTCCATGAGATTATCTTGAAAAGAAATATGCAACACACACAACCATGATAGCCATTTTTATGCACAAAGTATGCTATGTTGCTCACCAAAGCCTATTAGATAGTTACTTGGTGGTGTTTATGCAAAAATTTGAAGTGCAGGTTTTTTGTGCAGAGCAGAAAATCATACTCAATTACCATAATAGTGAGCCATGGAGTCATGATTGTAATACCGATGAACGCAATTGCATTATGATGATTCCAGTATCGATGACCGTGATTATGGTAATTGAGACCAGTTTCAAACCTATTTTCCATGTTCAAAATATTCAAATTTAAGTCTACTAGCATGTACTACAAGAAAAATCCAAATTAACAGTGAGGAATAAACCTACTCGATACTCGATTACGCCCTTAAAATATAAAACCATTAGTGAGCATTCATTTGGGCACTATATCAAGCACTTGGTGTGCACTCTTTATTTGTCTTTATTTTCACACACATTTTGGGTACTCAAGACTTCCTCGCTTATGTGCATACTATAATCTAGCAGCTAAACAACACACAAGTACAATTTATGAAACAATTAGGCATGAAAATCAACGATTTAGGGTATTGATGAAAAAGGGAGAGGCTAAAGGGATGCAAGGATACAAGGATGCAACAATTAAACACCACACCTATTAGGTATATAATGAAAGATAGATGCAAGGATGTTGTTGGAAAGCTCATAATCTTGGGCAGAAATGGGTCCAATCAGAGAGAAAAGTTGAAAAATGAGTATGAGGGAAATTGTGAATCAGATGGCTATGTAGCTGAGATGATCGCGATCACAGTCAAGTTCCTGCAATTGCATACATGCTAGTGATCACAATTGAACCTAGAGCCCACAGTCATGGTAACTAAGATCATTTTTACACCCTATTTTCCCTTGTTTAGCTTATTTCATAATTTGGTAGATTTTCCTCTGTTCAGTTCATAGTGCAAAAACTTCACACTTTTACTTTTTCAAGAACCTCCAATACATTCAATAGTGCCATAATTGCATGGGTTATTCAATTTTCAAAATGAAAATCTACACTATGAAAGCAAAATCAAAGGATATAAGCCACTTTCATGGAATTTGTGGGTTTCCTCCCACATAGTGCCTTAGTTTATGTCGTGGCATGATGTCTTACTCCTTTCTTAAGTTGGGTCCTCAAGGGCCTCCTCCTTTTGTTCTTCAATTTAAACACCAATCATTGATATCACTCGACGTTCCACAGGTTGCTTCTTTATTTTGCATACTTGGAAAGAGACCTTATCATAATGAATCTAAATCTCATTTTACCCAACTCTAAGTCAACAATGGTCCTTCTAGTTGTCAAGAAAGGTCATCAAAGAATGATGGGAACTTCTTGGTACATTTCTCAATCCAAAGCCATAAATTTTGCTTGAAGGATAAATTTGACCGCCTTAAATAGAGCATCAAACAAAATTCTAACTGGTCTTTTGATAGATCGATCCGCCATTATTAATCTCATAGATGTTGGAGTAGAAGTATCCAATCCGAGCTTTTTGTAGATAGAAAAAGGCATGAGGCTTATACTTGTACTAAGATTGCGTAGAGCTTTCGTGAACTTATGCATTCTTATGGTGCAAGGGATGGTAAAATCCTCGGGGTCTTCCTTCTTTTTCACAATTTCGCTACTTATGATAGCACTACAACTATGAGTGACTTCAATTGTGTCACCTTCAATGAGATTCTTCTTTGACATCAAATTCTTCATAAGCTTACCGTATCTCGGGATTTCTCGGATTGCTTCAAGCAATGGGATATTGATAGAGAGGTTGCTAAGCTTGGACATGAATTTCTAGAGTTGATCACCCTCTCCTTTTCATTGAAGTATTTAAGGGAATCACGGAGGGACTTGTATTGTAGGCATCACATCACTTTGTGGTTTTTCATTTTCCTCTACCTCTTAATCAAATTTCACCAGTTCTTTTTCATCATTTTCATCTTGAGATTTTGGTGGTGCTTCTTTCGACTTACCCTTAGGAATCTTGTCACCCAACTCCTATTTTAAGTGATCACCAAGGGTCTTCCCTTCTAGTGACTATTGCTAAAACTTGAGCCTCATTATTTGGGCTCACAATAGTGTCACTACAAAGACCATCCTTTGGTCTAGCATTTAATTGGGTGAAAATTTTTCCAATTTCAGTCTCCAATTGCTTTATGAAGGTGGAGTGGGAAACCACAGTATATTAAGTTGCAAAAAATCACCTTTTATTTCACGAACCATTTTGTCTGTTCATTCTACTCTCAGCAAGATCTTTACTAAAACTTCTCAAACTTGTACTTGTCTAGGTCAATGGAACTCGGCTCTTGGTTATTTTACCAATCATGGGGAGGCACATAGCACTTATAGTCACGATCTCTATCCCTCTAATCAAGATCACGTTCATGGTTCGTCCAACCTTGGTTACCTCCTTTCCCTTGATAGGTGGGGCGGGAACCCCCCGGATAGTTTGCCAAGTACCGATTCTCCATATCAAGCTTTTTAGCCTCTTTATTATCTTCATATGATTTTGATGTCACGACATTCACCACTTTTGCGTTTGTGCCCATCATATGTTTTGTCAAAAGATCTAGTTGTGTCATCACCTAGCCATGTTCTCCTCTCTTTCTTTATCTCATTTCCTTTGTTCCTTGTCAACAAAGAATGTAGTGGGAGAACTCTTAGGAACCTCGACATCTTGGGTATGCCATCCTCAGTTCTTATTGGTAACCTCCTCAAGTAAATTCATTGCAGCATGATAATGCAACTTCATAAGAGATCCTTCCACCGTATTGTCCACCACGGTCTAGTTTAGTGGGTCAAGAGAACGGTAGAAAATTAAGAGAAGCATTTTCTCTGGGACCTTATGGTTTGTACATTGCGTTAGTTTTCCGTTGAATATTTCCCATACTTCATACAAAGGCTCTCCATTCAATTGCCAAATGCTGATGATTTCATCCCTCAATTGAAGCATTTTGGACAGTGGGAAATGTCGATCAAGAAAGGCCTTGGTGAGATCATCCCATTAAGTGATAAACCCGACTGAAAGAGATTAGAGCCATAATACCGCCTCTCTCGTTAGAGAAAATAGGAAAAGGCGAAGCCAGATGGACTCTTGGGTTATGTGTGCCAAATCAAAGGGTGCACACACCTCTACAAAATTCTTGAAATAAAGGTTGGGTCCTCATAAGCTTGCCCCTCCCTTAAAATTACATTCATTTGTAACAAGTGCAACATGAAACTTGTGACATGAAAGACACCGTTCCCATGAGTTGGTGGGATCTAGATATAACTTTAACGACCAACATCATTGAGTTGCCCCTCATCATCAAGAGGGATGTCAAAAGACCCGGCTTGACTAGCATTGTCGCTCATGGTTTCGTGTATGTTGCGTAGATCACCTATAAAGAAACAAAAACAACAACCAAATAAATACACACCACTATAGGTATACCCTAATTAAGAACCAACACCGCACAAATGAAAACTAAATTTGTCTCCCCAACAATGAAACCATTTTGATAAAGCTTACCTGTACCATCTAAAGTGGTAGAGGATGGTCATTGTCAGTATCCCAACTCGCGTTGAGGTCGAATCCACAAGGAGGGAAAAATAGAGTTCTAGTCTGGTGGGTAATTAAGGCTTACAAAGATAATATCCGAAGTATTAGTAAAGTAAACGAAATAATAGAAAATTAAGGAAAAGTGTATATTTCTAGTACTTGATTTCACAAACTAAGCAACAAACTTTAATTAAACTTTGATATTTGAAGAATCCTGGGATCATGTGTACCTAAGGGAAACTTAGGTGTGGGTGTACAGCTAGTCTCTAAAATGCCCAAAATGGGAAAGGGTTTTTAGATTTTAAAGGATTTAGGGTTAGCTATTGAAAGTTATTAAACTGCCCCTGAGCTAACTCCCGTGTGACTGTGATCGCACCAAATTCACCACGATCACGGTAGCGCGACTGTGTGTAGATCAACGCGATTGCTGTTGCTGACAGTCTTGACTGGCCTCGATCTCATCCCTCAGGCCCCGATCTCGGTAATTGAGGCTTCTTTCTGCTCCAGGTCTTTCAGCTGCACTTCTTTTCTCTTCCTTTGATCCTTTTTAGCTCTTATCTTATAGCCCGTATGCCTACAAAATATGGATATTAGTTCATTTAATCATACATAGGTCTCTTTTATTCATTTAAAACACGGTAATGTGTATGAATGTCAAGTGTAAATGAATGTTAAATTCACCACTCATCACCTACCACTCTGCATTTGACCTCTACCCTGATCAGAAAATCTAAACTTCTTGTTCTGCCTCTTCCCTATCATCGCCTGCTTCTTCTTCTCTTCCTCAACCTGCTGCATATACACAACCAATCTAGAGATGTCCATATCTTTGTTCAATAAGGCAGCCTTACTCTCTAGAATTAAATCCATGGACAACCCAGAAGAAAATTTCCTCGTTGTAGCTCTCATGATAGATACTAACTCGGGACATATCAGGGCAACTTATGGAACTTCAAAGCATACCCCTTGACCATCATCCCACCTTGCTTCAGATTAACAAACTCTTTTATTTTTGCCTCCTTCAGCTCTTGAGTTAAGAAGCAATCTAGAAAAGCACTAGAGAAATCATCCCACAGTACAAGTTCAACATCGTCTCCCCTAGACTATTCCCATTCTCCATACCATTGGTATGCCACATCCTTCAGCTGATAGGTACCAAATTCTAAACCCTCCTCATTAGTAGCATGCATAACCTAGAAGATCTTCTCTATCTCATCTATAAAACCTTGAGGATCCTCCTCAACTATAGAACCAGTGAACACATAAGGACTCAACCTCATCAACTAGCCAAACCTTGTGGCCTCAGAAGATGGAGTAATAGAAGATACACACTCAGACCGAGAATCTAACAACTGAGCCAACTTATGAATAGACTTACAAAATTCTATATTCAACACATCAGCGTGGGAAGCCCGAGGAGGACTAGAGGGGACCAGTGGAACTCCAGTAGGGCAATCAGGAACTGGACCCATAGACCAGGACTGTACCCCATAAGCAGGGCATATCCCATCAACATTGTCCTCAAGTGGAACAAAGGAGTTTCCATGAGCTTCATATTGTCTAGGAGGTATGATCTAAAAAGAAAACAAATGAAAATTAGAGGAGATTCAATACCTTAGACCCTTTAGCTTGAAACAAAACAACAAAAAAGAGAAGCATTCCTATATGTCTCATAGCCACTCCCTTAGAAGTGTGGCGCACTACGCACCAATAAACGAGACTCTACTTGACACGACTTTGTTGAAAACCCAATGACACCAGACCTAGGCTCTGATAACACCTTTATCACAACCTAAACTAGGGACTAGCCGTGACGAGTATCTCAAGTCCCATGCGGACTGTAGATCAGCCCCTGAACCTAACCATCAAAACATACCACACCCCATGGTCGAATGAATTCCAAATATATAACAAGATAGTGTATATTAGCCTAAGAAAGTTTTAAATACATATCCATAACCATCCATCAACAACTGGCCAAACGGTAGACCAACACCGCCTAATAACTATAGTAGTCCAAACAAACCTTCTAAACAATGATCCAAAACTGAATATCAATGAAGTGTTAGAACATGCCCCTAAAAATAGCAACAAATAATATTCGATAGTTTATAAACAAAGAAACATAATCTTGAAATGGGGCCTTCCGATGCATTGAACCTCACCACATCAAGTAGACTCTCGAGCTGATCCTGAATCCTAATCACTGAACAGGGGGAGTACAAGTATGGCTAATTCCTACATCGCATAGGGATATAACATTTGAAGATGGTTAGCGAGGTAAAAACTACCATGTAACACAAAGATAACGATAACATAATGACATGATTAATAGTTCAACATCATTAAAAACCAATGGACATAATCAAATCTTATACATATATATCACATGTCGGGATAGGGAACGAGGCTTAAAATGCTTTTCAAATATTTTATCCTAGATTATGTAGTTCAACCATTATATAATAGTACCCACAGGCTATATAAGCCCAAAATCTCATCCCTTGGTTGGGACATAGTACATGTAGCCGCACGAACCGGACAATAATCTCATATATATACACATGGGGGACTCGAACCTCCCAACATATACCAAGGTGACTTAAGCTCCCAATTTTTTAATAATTTATGGTAGACCAAACCTCCCTAATTCTAAAATAGTGATAAGGGGGACTTGTACCTCCTTGGTCACTTTGACCCCCACATAAGCAAATGCGGTTTCCAGTATCGGTCGCTTAGACCTCCACTTTCAAAACTTAGCTACACAAACTTTATTAGAGACCAACTACACTATCAAGGTAACAACAACATGCCCAAAACAATACACGTTAACTTAGAGAAATTACTCCTTTTTTTCATTAGTACAAGGTGGGAGACACCGACTCTCTTTGTTCATTAAAACATACCATTGTATTTGAAATACCTCTTTATATCAAGCAATAGTTCAAGACCAATTCAATTTTACAAATTCCCACAGTTCTCATAATTAAAACCGATTTTAAATTGTGGGGCTGGTGGCATAACCACTTCAAAAGTCATAAGTTTGGGAAAAACACAATTCCTTAGTTTATTCACCTTACCATGCATCCACAAGTTTAAAACCATGATTAAAGCATGAAAATTATATACAAACTATGAGAAGCATTGTTCAATTCAAAAACATTCAAAAAAAACCCAACCTTTGTTTCAAAACTAATATAAACATCACATGGATAATACTTTAAAACACATGGTTTTTCAAAATCAACAAAGAAAGAAGAGTAACATGCCTGAAATAGCAAGATGTACGGAGAGAAGCAACATTTTAAAGCCTAAAGTTATCAACCTCTTAAAAACACTGTGTTCTTGACCTTGAGGATTTGCGAGTATTAAGAAGTTACTTTGATTATTTCTGAGTGATAATGATACCCTAAAGATTTTATAAGTCATGGGTATTAAGAAGTTACTTTGATTATTTCTGAGTGATAATGATACCCTAAAGATATTGTAAGTTATGAGTTTCAAGTTTGGTAAGAGGGAAAATATCTAGAATGCCCTTAACTTAAAAACTAAAAAAGGGTCACCTTTGACTATGAGTCAACTATCGAATCGTTACTACACCTTATGACTCATCACCACGAGTTGTAACAAAGATAGTGACTAGGACCCCATATACTATAGACATTATGACTCGTCCAACCCATTCGTAATGAGACCCTATGACTCCAAGGGTCCGCTGTAATCAACATAGAACCCAAATAGGGGTATACACTGGGCTCCCTATGATTAAACCTAATGACTCGTAACATATCCGTACGACACTTAGTGAGCCATTCATACTTAGAGAAGAATCAAGCCACAAAGTTACTGATTTGGTTACAACTCATCCCAATGACTCATCAGGACACCCTACGACTCATAGGGTCCAGTAGTAACCAGTGCAGTGAGCTCAAAGCTCAAGGAATTTTCAAAGGGAAAAATCTGGGGTGTTTTACTACCACTCACAACATTCAAACCTATCTTTACTACACATATTTTATAGATCTCCCCATAAAAAATAGTAACACCCCGATTTGCTGAGCCAAAATGCTACACGGTGCTCATGAAACCAAGGGACCATAAGCAAACCCATGACTGATATCTGTACCTGTATACTGCAAATCATGATATAATAATGCAGAATACATAGAACTATAAGGCAATAAGGTTCAACTGAATACAATCATGTGGGTGAAAACACCTAAAACAACTCAATCTGAACGTAAATTTGAACATAAATCTGACCATAAATCTGAAAGCCTCTAAACTATCTGAATAAGAAGTTTAAGGAACATGTCTCCAACTAACTCCGTAAATTGAACTAAAGAAATAAATGTATCAAATCATATTTTCCTTGAATCAATAAGGACTCACTGTGTCTCTGCGACTGGAATACTACCGCTACTGCTGGGTTGGAGCACGTGTCTCGAAACCTATGGTGCAATATGAAAAGAAAGCACCATAGCGCAAATGCATCAGTACAAATAGAGTATTGAGTATACGAGGAAGGTAGGCTGAACATAAAGGGTTTCATGCATGAACAATACTGACTGACTAATATGAACGTTGGAGTGCAAACAAACATATATAGAAACTGGGATCGTGAATACGTGATAGCATGATCGGAAAGCTAATACATGGTTTACTGATAACTGTCATGACTGATACTGAAACTGATAACATGGATGACTGTATCTGACAGTCCTGTATATACCTAAATCTAAAGAACGCGTTGTGTTCTTTACTGAGACTTATACTGAAACTATGGGAAGTAGTGTTTAACCACATTCCCCATGTATGCCGTTATGGCTAAGCTGGGTTCCAATCTCTGCCTCAACTAAAGGGGTGTCAATATCGTGCCACGGGTAAGGATAGCCTGTGAGTGACCCTTATTTGGCGGGTACTCAATGAGAATGGTGGGAACCCTAAACTGATGGGTTAAGCCACCTTATCAACCATAATCGTATGGGTTAAGATGTCTCAACCTACACTGGCTACGTAGTTCTGGAGCACAAGGATGACTACTAAGAATCACACCCTGAATTGGCGGGTGAGTTCCCATCCTTGGGTTCACTCGGTGCTAACCTCTACTCCCATCTGGAGGTATTAGACATGAATATCTGATAGTGCATGACTTAATCTTACTGAATTACATTGACTGGCGGAATGTTACTGATATCTGACAACTGAATAAGATCATGAGGTTTTCCTGAGTCGTATGACTAACTGAAGTCTTTGGAATCATAGCTTGAGTTCGGATATCGTGAAACATGACATGGATCTAGGGACACAGCTATAGTTTTTGGGTACAAGTAACCATAGGACTCGATGGAAGGAAACCGACACACATGACTGACTTGATCATAAGAGTAGGGTCCATAATTTATAATATCATAAGTAGGGACCTTATACTAAGCATGGTTATCAACAATGTATTGCATGGAAAGGATTTCATATCACATGGAAGTTCTTGCACAATCTAAATATCATGTTCATTGCATAATCATATTGGCAACACATACCAATAGCATGGAAGTTCATGTGGATTGCGTAGTTATCATACATCTTGTTCATAAGTAGGATTTGCAAGTAAACATAGCATAATCTCATAAGAATAGTTCATGAGTATTCCAACAACATTTACATGGCACATTATCAACATAGAAGTCTTTGGAACGTAAGGGCAAATCATGAATCCTTTACTTAGTCACAATTTAGCTATATTGCATGATTTCTAGTTTCTTAGGCATTTTATCAAACACCTTACATGCACATCTTAAGTATAGGTGAAATAATCAAATTATACATCATGAACAACCAAATTTACATATTTCCAACTCATATGATATCATGAAATAAAAAAAAACATATAAAGATTCCATTTTGGGAATCACCCAATATCAACAACATGATCATCAACACCCAACAATATAGAAATCATAGTTTATAATGAAAAAGAGGCTTTTTTAGCTTTATGAATGAAAGGGATCCATAAATCAACTCACACATACCTTAGAAGGAAGATTCTAGATGATTGAAGGAGGAATTTCCTTGAAATCGGATCTTCAAGCTTAGTTATGCAACCTTAGTTATTTTCTCTTTTAGTTCTCTTGGATGATGAGCTTTGAGATGATAATAGGGTTGTAATATGTTTAGAAGCTATATATTTCATAGGGTTAAGTTTAGGGACGTGTAATGAGTGTTAAAAGACTTAATTACCCTTAAAATAACTTAAAACGGAGTATTTTTGGCACCTGGAACTGACTTAGGCGGCGCCCAAGTGATTGCCTAATCTAGGTTAGGCGGAGCCTAACCAATCACCTTTGTTTGGGTTTGGCGGCGCCTAACCAATCGCCTATCCTTACTGTCTCTCACGAAAATGGGTATAAGTTTTCATTCGGGTATTGGATTAAGGCAAAATTGGTATCGTTGGAATGTTAATTCAATTCTCTACAATTTGGTGGTTATAAATCAGCCAAAATACCACATTAACATCTAGTGATACTCATTCAAAGATGACCCTTGCAAAATTGAACACTAAAACTTGATGGATTCAAAAACTCTTAGCTTGTATTACCTTAAGTGACTTATATGAACATACTTAATGCATCATAAGCTATCCTATCACTAGGATATTCATTGTATGTTATGTACTCAAGTATGAATCATTGGATAGGAGATTTCATACATAGGAATACTTATCACTTTCTTGCTTAGAAACATGCGGGGTATTACAATATCTCCCCCTTGGGAACATTCATCCTCGAATGAGAATTTACTGAGAAGGGATACAAGACAATAAAACCTGAACTAAACATGAAGAAATGAAACTTGATATCATGACTAACATGATAAACATACTGAACTTGTGTATATCTGATGCACGGACAACTGACACATGAATGCATGAATTTGTATAAAACGGTCAATAGGTACCAAGTTTATACTGAAAACATGAACGTGAAACTAAATATGATTAAGGAGAACTGTTACCTTGAGCTTGATCTGAATTGACGGGGAAGAGGTGAGGATACTTGGTACGCATATCTGCTTCTTCTTCCCAAGTAGCTCCCTCATGATACTGATTTTGCGAAAGTACTTTGACTAGAGGGACTTCTTCGTTCCTTAATCTATGAGTCTGTTAATCTAAGATTTCGACTGGAATATCTTCATAGGAGAGGCTGTTTTGAATGTTGATGCTCTTAATAGGGAAAGCAACTACTGGGTCATCTATGCTCTTCTTTAGCAAAGAGACATGGAAGACTGGATAGACTGAGGATAGATCTGAAGGCAACTCAAGCTCATAAGCTACCTTGCCAAAGAGACAAATAATTTTGAAGGGACCAAAAAAATGGGGACTAAGTTTCCCTTTCTTGCCGAAACCTCTTCACTCCCTTCATGAGAGAGATCTTAAGATAGACATAGTCATTGACCTTGAGCTTGAGATCCTTTCTACTAATATTTGCATAGGACTTCTATCAGCTCTGAGCAGCCCAGAGTTTCTCTCTGATCAACAGAACTTTCTCTAAGGCGTCGAATACTAAGTCAGGACCTATGATTGAGGCCTCACTAAATTCGAACCAACCAATTGGAGATCTACATCTCCTACCATAAAGAACTTCGAATGGAGCTATCTGAATACTAGAATGGTAGCTATTGTTGTATGCAAACTCAATCAAAGGCAAGTGGTCGTCCCAAATTCCCTTAAAGTCAATTGCATACGCCCTTAGCATATCTTCAAGAGTCTGAATGGTACTCTTTGCTTGACCATCTGTCTGAGGATGAAATGCTGTGTTGAGATGGACTTGGGTACGGAGACCCTTTTGGAATGCTTTCCAAAAGTGAGAGGTGAACTGGGTACCTCTATCTGAGATGATAGATAGTGGAACACTGTGTAACCTGACTAACTCCCTGATATGGATTTTGGCATAATCCTCGGCAGAATAAGAAGTACGAATAGAAAGAAAATGAGCCGACTTGGTCATTCTATCTATAATGACCCAGAATGAATCATGCTGATGATGAGTTCTAGGAAAACCCGTCACAAAGTCCACGTTAAATTCTTCCCACTTCGAAGTAGGAATGGTGAACTCTTTCATGGAACCACTAGGTTTCTGATGCTCTATCTTAACCTGCTGATATGTAGAGCACTTATCCACAAACTCTGTAATATCTATCTTCATACCACTCCACTAATAGATCTCCCACATGTCGCGGTACATCTTAGTGGAACCTGGATGAATATAGTATCGCACACCATGCTCTTCTGCAAGTATTCGCTACCTCAATTTATCTACTCCTGGAACACATAGACGACCTTGACAACAAAAAACACCATCTCCCCCTTGGGAGAAAATCTCGACTTTCTGATTCTGAAATGACTCTGTGAGCTTGACAAGGATAGGATCCCTATCTTGTTTCTCTTTCACCTCGAAAACTAGAGATGACTCTAAACTACTATGGACACATACACCACCCTCTGAAGAATCGACTAAGTGAACGCCTTGTCTAGCAAGCTGATGGATCTCCTAAGCCATCTTTTTCTTACTATCCTTAACGTGAGAAATACTACCCATGGAGAGTCGACTGAGAGCGTCTCCCTCAACATTAGCCTTGCCCGAATGATAAAGAAAACTCATGTCGTAATCTTTCAAGAGCTCTAACCACCTTCTCTGGCAAAGATTGAGGTCTTTTTGGGAAAAGACATACTGGAGGCTTTTATGGTCAGTGAAGACATCTACATGAACTCCATAGAGATAATGCCTCCAAATCTTCAAGGCAAAAATTACCACTGCTAACTAAAGATTATGAGTAGGATAATTCTTCTCATGTGGCTTTAATTGTCTGGAGGCGTAGTCTATGACCTTACTATGCTGCATGAGGAAACAACCTAAAACCACTCTGGATGCATCACAATAGACTACAAAACCGTATAAACCATCTGGAATAGCTAGAACTGGAGCGAAGGTGAGTCGAGTCTTCAACCCTCGAAAGCTCTTCTCGCATAAATCTGACCACTGAAACTTAATCTTCTTCTGAGTCAATCTGGACATGGGAGATGCAATAAAAGAAAATCCCTTAGCAAACCGTCTGTAATAGTCATCCAAACCCAAGAAACTCCTAATATCTGATTGAGAAACGGGTCTGGTCCAGTTTTTTACTACCTCAGTTTTCTGAGGATCTACTCTAATTCCATCACTGGAAATAATATGGCCAAGGAATGCTACTGATCTTAGCCAAAATTTGCACTTACTAAACTTAGCGAATAATTGTTGATCCCTCAGAGTTTGAAGAACAATCCTGAGATGGTCTACATGATCATGCTTTGTGAGAAAGTTGACCAGAATATCATCTATGAATACTATGACAAACATGTCCAAGTACTGCTTGAACACACGGTTCATCAGATCCATAAAAGCTGCAGGGGCATTGGTAATACCAAATAACATGACTAAAAATTTTAAGTGACTATACCGAGTACGGAACGCTGTCTTTGAAATGTCACTTTCTCTAACTCTAAGCTGATGATAGCCTAATCTAAGGTCTATCTTAGAGAAGTAACTGGCACCCTAAAGTTGGTCGAATATAGGATCAATCTTAGGAAGAGGATATCTGTTCTTGACTGTGACCTTGTTGAGTTAACGGCAATCAATACACATCCTGAGAGAACCGTCTTTCTTGTACACGAATAATCCTGGCGCACCCCATGGGGAAACGCTGGGTTTGATGAATCCCTATCTAAGAGATCCTTCAACTGATCTTTCAGTTCCTTGAGTTTTGCTGGTGCCATTCTGTATAGTGGAATAAAAATAGGTTGAGTATCCAGAAGAATGTGTATGCCAAAGTCTATTTCCCTTTCGGGAGGAATGCCTGGAAGATCGTCGGGAAAGACATCTGAGTATTCATTAAAAACAGGGACTGTTTCGAGGCTGGCATATTCATAACTAGAATCTTTAACATGTATGAGATGATATACACACCCCTTAGAAATCATTTTTCTTGCTCGAAGGTAGGAAACAAGTTGACCCCTGAATGCTGAAATGCTACCCTTCCACTCTAGGACGGGCTCATTCGGGAACTAAAACTGAACTATCCTATTTCTGCAGTCAACTGTGGCATAGAAGAAATAAAGCCAATCCATGCCGAGAATGACATTAAAATCAGTCATCTCTAACTCAACTAAATCTGCTGACGTGGATTTCTGAGATATCATAACCGGGCAGTTCCTGTATACCCGCCGAGCTATGATGGTTTTACCCACTCTGGTAGAGACTGAGAAGGGCTCTGCTAACTTAGGGACTGGTTCCAAAATTGCCTGCTATGTATGGAGTAATAAAAGACAAAGATGCACCTGCTTCTAGCAAAGTATAATCATGAACATGGAAAATCTGTAACGTACCAATAATGAAATCAGGAGAATTTTCCTGATCCTGTCGGTACTGAAGAGCATAGAGTCTGTTTGGGCGTTGCCCACTGGTAGCGCTGGAAATGGCACCCTACTGGTTCAGGCGACTGGACTGAGCTGTAGAATGATTTTGCTGACCCTAAAGACTTGACTACAGACACTCCCTAATCCTATGGTCTGTCTTACCACAACCAAAATAAACATCACTACCGGCTCTGCAAATGCCCTTATGGTTCTTACCACAACTCTGACAAAGGGGATTCGTTTGGGCACTGCTAACACTGCCCTGAGATTTAGAGCCTGGCGCTTTATCTCTATTTCCTTCTCTGAACTTCGGCACTGGAGTGCTGGCAGAGGAAGGAGATGGAATGGCTGACTTGGAGCAAAACTGTTAACGGTTTCCTCCATCTGACTTGGGGTGAGCAAAGTTGAAATTACCTAACCTTGCTCACTTGTTCTACCTCTCCCTAGGCTTAAACTTCTACTCTTCTACTTGCTGGGCATGGGTCATAAGTCTAGATAAGGTCATATCACCGATCAACATCGAAGACCTACACTTATTTACCACGCTATCGTTGACCCCTGACACGAACTTGCTCATCTTAGCTCTATTGTCTGCAACCACATAGGGAACATACCTGGATAATTGAGTAAATCTGACAGAATACTCCCTAACCGTCATATTCCCCTGCCTGAGGTTGATGAGCTCAAGAACTTTAGCTTCCCTCAGCTCTTGGGGAAAGAATTTGTCTGAGAAGGCTGTGACAAATTCCTCCCACTCAATAGGTCCTGTATCATCTAACCTCTTAGACTTCCACTGTTTGTACCAATCATGAGCAACATCCTATAACCGGTAGACGGCTAACTCAGAACTCTCAATAGAAGTAACACCTATGATGTCAATGACCTTCTGGACTTAGTCAATGAACTCCTGAGGGTCTTCATCAAACTTAGACCCATGAAAAGATAGAGGGTTCGTCCGGGTGAAGTCCTGAACCCTAGATTCTTTAGGATTGGCCAATGGATTAGTTGGAATAACTGGTGGCCGTTCAGTCTGTGCAGCCATAGACAGATCTTCGGGCTGAGGAGTTGGCTAGTTTCTTCTTTTTGGGGCCATGGTCTGGAATAAGAGAAGAATGGATTAGACTGAGAGTTTAACTTGTGATTATGATCACTAGCATGACATGAATAATGAAGAAAGGGGACTGTTCCTAAAACATCTTATAGCCTCCTACACATAAATGTGGCGCGCAACACACCCATGTACAAGACTCTACTAGATGCGACTTTCAGACTTCCTAGGACTCTATTGAACCTTAGGCTCTGATACCAAGTTTGTAACACCCCGATTCACTAAACCAAAATGCTACACGGTTCTCATGACCCCGAGGGACCACAATCTAACCCATGACTGATATCTGTACCTGTATACTCCAAATTATGATATAATAATGTAGAATACATAGAACTGTAAGGCCATAAGGTTTAATTGAATACAATCATGTTGGTGAAAATACCCAAAACAACTCAATCTGAATGTAAATTGAACATAAATCTGAATGTAAATTTGAAAGCCTCTAAACTATTTGAATAAGGAGTTGAAGGAACATGTCTCCAACTAACTCCATAAAACTGAAATGAAGAAATAAATGTATCAAATCATATTGTCCTCGAATCAATGAGGACTCACTGTGTCTTTGCGACTGGAATGCTACCGCTACTGCTGGGCTGGAGCTCGTGTCTCGAAACCTATGGTGTAACATGAAAAGAAAGCACCATAGCGCAAATACATTAGTACAACTGGAGTACTGAATATACGAGGAAGGTAGGCTGAACATAAAGGGTTTCATGCATGAACAATACTGATTGACTAATATGAACGTGGGAGTGCAAACACACATATATAAAAACTGGGACCATGAATACGTAATAGCATGACCTGTAAGCTAGAACATGGTTTATTGATAACTGTCATGACTGATACTAAAATTGATAACATGGACGATTGTAACTGACAGTCCTGTATATACTGAAATTTGAAGAACTCCCTGAGTTCTTTTACTAAGACTGATACTGAAACTGTGAAAGTAGTGTTTAACCGACATGCCCCATGTATGCCGTTATGGCTAAGCTGGGGTCCAATAGCTGCCTAGACTGAAGGGGTGTCAATACCGTTCCACGGGTAAGGAAAGCCTGTGAGTGACCCTTATCTGGTGGGTACTCAATGAGAACGGTGGGAACCCTAAACTGACGCGTTAAGCCACCTCATCAACCCTAATCTGATGGTTTAGGATATCTCAATCTACGCTGGCTACGTAGTTCTGGAACACAAGGATGACTACTAAGAATCACACCCTGAACTGGCGGGTGAGTTCCCATCCTTGGGTTCACTCGGTGCTAACCTCTGCTCCCATCTGGAGGGATTGGACATGAATAACTGACAGTGCATGACTTAATCTTACTGAATTCCGTTGATTGGCGGAATGTTACTAATATCTGGCAACTGACTAAGATCATGAGGTTTTCCTGAGTCACATGACTGACTGAAGTCTATGGAATCATAGCTTGAGTTCGGATAGTGTGAAACATGACATAAATCTAGGCACATAGCTATAGTTTTTGGGTACAAGTACCCCCAGGTCTCGATGGAAGGAAATCGACACACATGCCTGACTTGATCATAAGAGTAGAGTCTATAATTTATAATATCATAAGTAGGGATCTCATACTAAGCATGGTTATCAACAATTTATTGAATGGAAAGGATTTCATATCACATGGAAGTACTTGCACAATCTAAATATCATATTCATTGCATAATCATATTGGCAACAGATACCAACAACATAGAAGTTCATGTGGATTGCATGGTTATCATACATCTTGTTCATAAGTAGGATTTGCAAGTAAACATAGTATAATCTCATAAGAATAGTTCATGAGTATTCCAAAAACATTTACAAGGCACATTATCAACATAGAAGTCATTGGAACGTAAGGGCATATCATGAATCCTTCACTTAGTCACAATTTAGCTATATTGCATGATTTCTAGTTTCTTAGGCATTTTATCAAACACCTTACATGCACATCTTAAGCATAGGTGAAATCATCAAATTATACATCATGAACAACAAAATTTACATGTTTCCAACTCATATGATATCATGAAATTAAAAAAAAAACATATAAAGATTCCATCTTGGGAATCACCCAATATCAACAACATGATCATCAACACCCAACAATATAGAAATCATACTTTATAATGAAAAAAGGGTTTTTGAGCTTTATAGATGAAAGGGATCCATAAATCAACTCACGCATACCTTAGAAGGAAGATTCTTGATGATTGACGGAGGAATTTCCTTGGAATCGGATCTTCAAGCTTATTTACACAACCCTAGTTGTTTTTCTCTTTTATTGATCTTGGATGATGATCTTTGTGATGATAATAGGGTTGTAATATGTTTAGAAGCTATATATTTCATAGGGTTAAGTTTAGGGATGTGTAAGGAGTGTTAAAAGACTTAATTACCCTTAAAATAACTCAAAATGGAGTGTTTTTGGCACCTGGAACTAACTTAGGCGGCGCCCAAGTAATTGCCTAAGCTAGGTTGGATGGCGCCTAAGCTAGGTTAGGCAAACCAATCGCCTATGTTTCGGTTGGTCGGCGCCTAACCAATCGTCTATCTTTACTGTCTCTCACGAAAATAGGCATAACTTTTTGCTCGGGTATTAGATTAAGGCAAAATTGGTATCGTTGAAAAGCTAATTCGATTCTATAAAATTTGGTGGGTCTAAATCATCCAAAATAACACATTAATATCGAGTTATACTCATTCAAAGATGAACCTTGCTAAATCAAACACTAAAACTTGGTGGATTCAAAAACTCTTAGCTTGTATTACCTTAAGTGACTCATGTGAACATGCTTAATGCATCATAAGCTATCTAATCACTAGGATATTCATTGTAAGTCATGTACTCAAGTATGAATTACAGGATAGGAGATTTCATAAGTAGGAATACTTATTCACTTCCTAGCTTAGAAACATGAAGGGTATTACAAAAACCCAGCAACCTTAATCACTTTCACAAGGTTTTCACCATATATTCCCCTCCGAACTATGTCACATAACAAAAGTTTAATCTCAATCTACCCATTTTAGTTATAACCTTAGTTCAAGTAGCCACACCAAAATTTTACAGTAAAGATCAACCACTCTCTAATCTTGAACATTACTATGCTTCCATAACCACTACCATCCTGACACAAAGAGAGTAACTTAGGAATTACTGTATGAGCTTCAAAGATAGGAGTGATATTATTCAATTACATCATATATTTTTTGTACTACTAAAGGTGGGTCTGTGACATAAGATATGATCCAATAAGAATAAAGGGCTTCAACATGAAGACACCTAGATCATAATTAGAGGGCCAAAACATGGGCATAGGTTGTATAGAGAACTAGAAATATAGGCATAGACACCATTTCAATATGGGGGATGTTGGTAGCATGTCCTCTTAAAATGATATAAAAGGAATTTGCTAAAGTAAGAATAGATATATTAGGACTCGCCCCTGAAATTCATCACCATGAGAAAATTCAAGATTTGCATCATCACCCCCTTAGCTCAAAGGTCACTATCCCAATCTTGAAATTATATCCCCTCATTAAATCTATACGCTCAATATGAATACACTAAAGTCCCCTCACTATACACCAGAACATAAACTCCCCTCAACAACTTTAATATGAATACACTAAATTCTTTCTAGGACATCCCCTTCAGGGATACTAATCATAACTTCCTCCAACCTCTAAGGTCATTGCCTTATAACTAATATTTTCATGGGCATCAACATCGATGCTTCTAAACACGTAACACTCCATTTTTAACTCCTTAAAATACTAGTATTACACCTCAAATATCAAAACCTCATAACTTAACAAGACTTTTAAAACTACACCAAGTATTCATATAGTCTATTTATTTCTCCCTCAATTCAACTTTAAATAATTCCATATAACAACTCCCTAGACTTCTCCATACTAAGAAATTTAAGAACATATTCTAGGCATACATGGCATTCATAACTCAAAACTGAGCATACTTTATTCTTATAACTTCGGGCTCTTATCCATTTAATGATTTAGCCACCATTTCTTCTCCAACACTAGACCTCAAACATCAATCATAATTATGTACTCCAATGCTTCACAAGTCATCAACCTTAAGCTATTTCACATATGATATCAAACCTACTAATTCACTCCCACAAATATTGCATCACAATTCTTGAGCTAACATCCTTATCATCATTGTCAACATCTAAAGTTCAAACCTAGTGTCTAGTAACAATTATGTACCACTAATGAAATATCCTGCATAATATACTAGTCAATTAAGTAGAGAAATCAACCTAAATTCCTTATTTAACTTAACCACCACCCACAAGCACATTCTTCTTCACCACATTACTACTATACCTTAATATTCCTTGGACGTCTTCTCACATACCAAACCAACTTACAACTACTAGATAAAAATTAAGGGACCCTTAGTGTATTAAAATCACCTAATAAGGATAGTTGATCTTAATCTTATTACCTAACTCCTTTTGGTTTATGGAACATTCACATCCTCATATTATATACGCTTACCATTACATACACCCCAACTATCTTCAAAATTCTATAAACCCCATTGAGTCCCCTCTTTCGATGATCTCCCTAAGTGAATGCTAAATTCATAAATTATTAGCCGACTAATCCTTCCATTGACAACCTATGATTTATTTTACTACTACAATATCTAGTCCTCATGAACTAATTTCGTATTTCAACAAAAGATGAAAATACTAACCACTCTTTCTTACAGACTACTGTAAGTTTGCTAATATTTGGTGTACCATAACCAACACCATAAAAGTGTACTACCTCCAACACCTACTTAAAGGTCATGCAAACACAACTATCTCTTTTTCATTAAAAAGACCTTCACTCTAACTTCTAAATATAAGATTCATATCACTAACCTAGGGATCACCATACTACTCATAGGTCATACCACCCCAATTTATACTACCTTTTAGATTGAAACACCACCCCAATATTTAGATACGTATCCTCCCCTTAAGCGAGACATCTGCAATAAAGTTGTCAAAAGGGATAATTTAAACATCTTACCTCAAGATAAAAAGCATGATTCATTAAGTTAGAGGTACACACTTGAATCAACACACTTTGACATACTAATGGACTCCTTTCAAGTCCCTGCGCCATTCTGCAACTTTGGATAACTCATTAAGAAAGGACCACACTGTTAGGAAGCTAAGCCTTTGCACTTGTATTTCCTCATTAATGAGACATATCCTATAAATTAGAGGAAGGAAGGAAGTTGGATTAATTTCATATGGAAAGCATAATTGCATGATCTAGAGTATGAAAGAATGAGAAATATTTCCTAAATGCCTCGTAGCCTCCTGATTAGATGTGTGATGCACAACACACCCATAAGCAAGACTCTACTTGACACGACTTTATGGACACCCAATGACCTTGAACCTAAGCTCTGATACCAACTTTGTCATGACCCAAACCAGGGCCTGATCATGACAGGTATCTAAAGTAATCCACAAAGCCTCTATATAGAACCAAAATCAATCTAAGTTGGGATATGCCTTCGCCGATAGCCAAAACTAAACCAAAGAAAAGTATATGACATAAGGACAACCAAATTATGAATTTAGGTCTTCTAAAATATGGAAGCTCACCACTTCAAGCTGACTCATGAACTTATCCAATGATCACCTATCACTATGCAAGAAAAGTAGAAGTATGGTCAGTTTTTTCATTACATAGGGATACAACATCTGAAGACGGTTAATGATTAAAGTGCTATAATGTAACTCAGGAATAAAGGATAAAATAATGCCATGATCCATAATATAGAAACCATTAAAACCAGTGCACAATGTCATATGCAATACATGTATATATATCACATGCCTAAAATGGAATAGGTCTTAGCATGAATGTTTAAAAACTTAACCTAGATTATGTAGCATAATCATAATAACCAAGGAACCTACGGGCTATATGGGCCCAACTCTCCATCAGCTAAAAGGGCCTCAGTGTATGTATCCATATGAACTATAGGATAATCATATGACATATGCTAGATGAGGGATTCGAACCTCCTAACATATATCAAAGTAACTTAAGCACCAACTTATATAACATCGGAGACTCGAACCTTCAAATCATTCAATGATAATAATAAGGGGGACTCGAACCTCCCGGTCATTTAGAGCCCCACACTAGCTAGAACAGTTTTTTGTGTTGGTCCTTTTGGACCTCTACTTTCACAGCCCTGCTACACAAACCATTTTAAAGCCCAATTAAAAATATCAACGCACATTTCCAATTTATTGAATTGATTATGCATTTAGGAATCCCATTGCTATCGTCACACCGACTCTACTTGCAAGTTATTATCATGCCACAATCTATTAACCATCACAAGGGAAAAATTCATGCCCTTTAGGCTCAATTAACATTCACACAGGGAATCCACATACATCAAAGTTTAATAAAATTATGCCATACTTCATTAATATTTTATGCCAATGCATTAGTATAAGTAAGCAAGTCAAACTGTATGACACAACCATATTCATCATCAATTTTACAATTTGGGTTGAGGGAACAAAATTTCTAAAATCATATATCAAGAAAAAATCATCAAATTGGTGATAACCACGACCCCTTAGTTTATTTATGATTTCCATGCATCCCAACGAGTGTATAAATAAACCATGTAAAGCATAATAGTTCAATAGTAATCATGAGAAAAGCATTCAAACAATTTGTATCCAAAATCCTCAACCCATTGTTCAAAACCCAATATCAAAACCATGAATACTAAATCAATTTTTATTCCATTAAGCAATACAAGTATAGGGAAAGAGGTATGCCTTATACACACAAGGATTTATGAGAAATTGGGAACTTAGAACTCAAAAGATGAACGCATTAGTAAACACTTATGATTTCTTAGGGTTTTGAGGGAGAGTGAAATAATAGCTTTTCATGCAGTAAAACTTGACGAAAATAGGTTTATATAGTGTTTAAAGGTCGTTCAAAGGTGAAAAGACCTCATTACCCCTAATCCTAAGGGAAATAGAACAAAAAATTCCCAAATTTAAAGCATCAGCATGGCACAAAGCTTATTGTGGATATTATCCTCCGTGATAAGCTGAAATTTTAGACACTCACTAGTTTCTCACGAAAATGCTCATGACTCTTCAGTCGGATATTGAATTAATAAATTAGATGTATTGGAAAGAGGACACAATTATATATAATATTATGGGTCTTAACCTCTAAAATTTCACTATTTTCAGAAGTTATACACGTTCAAAGTTGACCCTTGTAGAATCAAATTCTAAAATTTGGTCGAATCAAAAGTTCTTAATTCCACTTCACTCGAAGTCATTACTATGGACATTCTTCCACTAAAAATAAATTTACACACTAGTCCTATGATAATTAGATTTATATTTATATAGAAATAAGTGGATTCAAGTTTATACACATAGGAATAATAATTCGAATTCTAGCTTGAAAATGTGGGGTGTTACAGTTCTTCCATTTTCAAGCTTAGTTAAGGTCGAAATCCCTATTTCAATTATTTTACTTCGATCCTTTTCATTTAAATCTTGTGAAAACTCGATTTCAAAAGTAGAATTTAGGTATTTCGGCTTGAAAGGTCTAAATTATTATTTCTTTAATTTAAACTCCAATTTCAACCCATTTTACTTGAATTTTATTCTATGGGTTTCTTTTACAACATGAAATATATTTATGAACTATAATTTTCGTTTTACCTTTCTCTTTCGAAAATTCATTTCGGGGTCCATTTTAACCCCAACTCAAAAATGGGCAATATGGTATCATTGTCTTCCTTTTGATGCGTAGATTTTATACTTGTATATTTTAGTTGATTTTGACACTTTTCGTGAGGGAAAGGCTCCATTTTGAAGGGTTTTAGACTGGTCTTTCTATATTTGGGATAGGTTATGGCTTAACTTTCTTCAGATTAGGCTGGGTAGTGAATTCTGACATAAAAACATTTTAGTGGTGTGGGAAGTAATCATGGAAATGATTTTATTATTGTTTTGTGCCTGCGTGGGGGCATATGTTGTTGCAATTTGGTGGTTTTAAGACATTTTTTTCTATATGTGACTGTGTAGATCTTATATGATGTAGTTGGCTTGATATTCATATATATTTGGTTTTACTCTTTTTGGTAAAAATTAATTAAGTTGGGATTTATCTAGTATTGATAATGCTCAACTTAAACTATTATTTTAATGCAAGTCGATCGTTGTCAATATAATAACCCAACTTAGGTTGGGGCAAATCCACGAGGAGTGTAATTTAGCTTTTGAGACTTATATGCATTCAAAGTCACTAGGCGTTGACCCATAAAGTAAACTTTAAGAATAACATAAATTAAAAGCGAGGGTAGGATCTAAAATGTTTAAAAAAATTAACTTATGACACTAATTGAGAGAAATAATTATAGATTAAAAATCCAATAAGAGAAGAGTCCTGGGGTTATACTTATCCTAGGGGTCATTCATGTATAGGTAATTTAGGGATAGTCCATTTCTTAGTAAAAGGTTTGGGTAGGTTAGATATTTAAATCTTAATGCAAGATTTTCAATAACACGTCAAGTTGCACTCGCGGATTCATTCAAACACCTCAGAGCATGCCAATTTTACCAATCCAAACCTTAACTAAACATTCCTATCTCTAGGATGATGCCAATCAATCTAGATACATCACAAAACATCCTTATTTCTTAGATAATTCTAAGGACAACACTAGTATCAAATAAGTGTTCTCTAAAACTCGTCACCTACATCCCTCTTTTAAAGATGATGTGGGATCCAAATCATTTGGGGCTTTTACCCATAATTATCAATTAAATCAAAGAGTATTAGAAAAACGCAACATCAGTGACTAAAAATTTAGACTAACAATCATCACCCATACACTTTGCACCCTATTCAAACATAACCCCAAGATAAATATTTAGCTACTCATAAGATTGGAGAAAAGAGATATACCCAAGTTAACATTCAATGATTCCATTGAAAATCAAAGCAAGACTAATCCACTCTTCAAAGTGAATTACAACTAAAAGATCTCTTGGAGCTTAAACACAATTGTTCTTTCCCAAATTTGAAGGGTTTCTCTTAATAAAAACTCAAAAATTAGTGGGAAGATGACTTAATTATGTAAGAGTTTTGCCCTTTTGAGAATTTAGGATCAACATCTTGAAATAAGAAAACTGTCCTAGAACATGTAGTCGCTCCATCACGGTCACTCTTCTGCGATGACATAGCATCTTACTACGATCGCGGTACCTGAGGGTCTTCTGATCCCTGATTTATTGACTGCGATTGCAACTCTGAAGATCACAATCGCGGTACCTGAGGGGCTCCTAATTTCTAGATCTTCCTACTTTTTGTCCATTTTCATTGCTTTTCAGCTTGATTTCCACTCACTTTCATCATAATCCCTGCAAGACCACAAAAGCTGGAAATGAATGCATTTAAATGGAGAACTAGTATAAAATACACAATTTAATCATAGTAATGTGCACAAATTTGGATGTCAATGAGTGGTAAATTTGCCACTCATCAACACCCCCAACTTAAAGCTTTGTGTGTCCTCAATCAAAGTTTCTTCTGTTTCAATAAGACTTTTCAATTATAAGCCCATTCATTTGAACAAATGATTCCGAACTCGATCAGCTCTACAATTTGCCCTCAAGCATGGGAAACACAATTCTTATAACTCCCCTCAAAATCAGACAGACTTTCAAGGGTACAAAAGCCTTTTTAAGAATAACCAAGCAACAACCACTGATTCTCTATGAATGAATCTCTATCAATAACTCCCCAACTACACTCCTTTGCCTTAGTTTTGGCTTCACCCACCTCAATTAGTCTACATACCTCATTATGAAAGGAAGTTCCATACACTAAAGTATCTAAAATGCAACAAGGGACTAAAGTATAAGCACTCACCCTCACAAGGAATATCTCAATGCAAACCAGTATCATGCCATATGTTTTTCCTTATTGTTAATTTCCACTAACTAAAAGACACTTGGTTAGATATCTCGAAGGACTTTTTCAAGCTTGTAATATTGTCTCGAGAAAGGGTAGGATACACATTTAGGATCAAAGTGACTGCATCCTTCTTGAACTCTACGTCAAACACGAGTGGATCAAACTTTGGTTAATGGACCATTTCTTTTATTTCTAGCTCGCGCATGTGCTTACTTTCCCTATCTTGATCACCCATCTTTTGAAAGCATTTTCTTTTCATCTATTTCTTTTGTGTATTTCATGCTTTTCATAATTTTGATGATTCTTTTATTTTTCTTATTCATTTTCTCTTTTTACTTAGATCTTAGGCACTCACTTACAATATTGTGACCCAAAGTTACCTCTTCCAAGATTCACTACCCCCAACTTAGGCTTTTTGCCTCAAGTTACATTTTCAAGTTCAAGGAGGGTAGGGTTCAAAAGAGGGATAAGATTTGAATAGCTCATGGCTTGTAATAAAGTTTTGAAAGAATGGTTTAAAGGTTCAAAGTGGGTGACTAGGGATACTATCTATGAACGGGTAGACTTTTCACGCTAACATAGATTTCCATGTTCACAAAAAAGGCCTAAGTTCATTTCCCCAACCATGCATAATCAAAATTATCTTTGAGAGACTAACAGGGAAAGTTTTAGATGATGCAAGTAAGCATGAGATTAAAAAACTAAGCTCACAGCACATGACATGCAAACTTTTTAAGGAGGCTCAAATGCATTTCCAACTAGAGACAAAAGGATCTATTTACTATACACTACTAACTAAAGATCTCGGAGTCACAAAAAGAAGTAAAGAGTTGTTATAAGATCATTCACATCCATGCCCTTGATTTTTACAAAATACTTTTGGATGGAAGGAGGATGCTTGCTTTGCATTTCATTACCCAAGAATAGTTATTGTTAGTACTAAATCATGCTGTTATCTCACATTTTGGCTCCCACAAATGGAAAATCATATGGCTACTCAGACTTCACTATTGGATTAAGGGCAATCTCAAATCTATGATGCCACAGGTACTCAAACTTCCCCTGCATCTATAGCTCAAAAATCCAAGAACACAACAATTTTCCCTTATGAATGTCATCACTCAATCTATCATAGGTAAAGGCTCATCCAACATCATTATTAAAATAGGGCTTAAGAATAATAAAAAGCTAAAAATGCAACAAACAATTCATAAAGTTTCAAAACTTGGTGTGAACTAGATTCAGGTATTACCAACTAAGTGTGAATTATTAAATATAGTCACACACCCCCAACTTAAAGTCTTGCGGCGCCCTTACTGCATATCATAAAAGTATAAGAAGGGTAAAAAGGCTCCCTTAAGCTGTAAGATGGGTTGAAATCTGCTACATAATTGCAATCATGAAAGGCTGAGTTACGATTGCATTGCTGCGATAGCGATCCATGGACCACGATCGCAGTATCTGAGGCTGATTTTCCCCTGTTCTGCCCTATTTTTCTACATAGCTTCCAACTTTCTAACTCAGTTTTCCCTTTCCTTTTTTGGGCTTACAATCTGTCAAGCACTTGCAAAGTATCAAAACTAAGTGAATTTGTTAAATATAAATGCAAGAAACATGTAACCGATGGGCTGCCGCCCATCAAGCACCTTAGTTAAAGTCGCAGTACCACATTTTTTGACTATTATTTATGTCTCCACTTAGAGGATTTGAATCATCAGCCCAACTTTGGATCCATATATCTTTGAGGTAATTTGGGAAAAGGTAAGGGGACAAGGATACATATTTTATCTTGCCACTTTGAATACTTAAACCTTTTATTCAACTTCACATCAAATTTCCAAATAGGCCCATTGGGTATTGGTAAGAACATCAATAACCATTAGTTAAACATTGGATTTTGAACTTCTTGGCCTTTAAGTGAGGGGCGTCATTTCACCCTTTTGGAATGACGAACTCCAAAATATAAGAATTTTGTACCTCATCTCCAAAGTTCATTATTTTCTTGGGTGGTTCAACTTTCATTACATCCACCAAGCATTATGTCAAAAAGTGGTTGAAATGAGGTCGTCTTCCTAATTTTGGAGTCGCATAATACTTGAAATTCTTAACCCGAAATAAACTCGAACCTTAATAAAGAATTTTCTTGGCTTTTTGTTCTACTCTAGTACCATTTATTTAATTTTAGCATCCTTTATTATTGTTTGTTCGGTTGGTTGGCAAATCACCAAGAATTCTTCAACATCAAGCTTGCCATCAGCCACATGGCTTGATATCTTTTCTTTATCAACCTCATTTTGAAGATTAGGCATATTCATGGTACTTGAAAAATAGGCCTACTCACCCACTTCTTCTTCCTTTTTACTTTTTTTCCAAATGCCGCTATTGATTGATGCAAGAGATGTTTATTATCCCCTGTTGTAGTCACCCGATCCAAGATTGTTAGAAGAATTAGCTCAACACCATTATATCAAACATGTTGTTCTTACTTATCACATCTTGAGATCTATTAAAGTCAAAAGAAGAACTAGCATAGCGTAACTAGGGGAGGGGCATTTGGAAATTCACTCTAATATCCATATCGACCACTACATAAATAATAATTGTACTCCTAATAGGATTGAGATGGTGCATATGCCTCTTTTCGGGAAGCACATTTACAATTTTGCCAAAAGTGGGGTTCACCACAATATAGATATGGATCATCAAGATAAGATTTACAACCACCAAATGCATATTCATTCCAAGATTCCATAGTGACAAGTATACAAAAACAAAAATCTACCCAACACAAGAAACAAACAAAAATCACCAACAAATATTCACAAGTATGAACCAAAGAAAGTAAGCTAAAATTCCAAACTAACTTAATACGCTAAGTTGTTCCCTGACAGCAGTGTCATTTTTGATAAAGCTCAACTTACACCATTATTGTAGTGTAAGGAGGTCATCATCAATATAAACCCAACAAGAGTTGGGGTCGAATCAATGAGGAACAATGTGAGTGGTGATCAAGTAAATTCAAAATAAAAGTTACTTGCTAAGTTCAAATATCAGATACAAATATTTGGGGGTTTAAGAATTAGAACTATGTTGAACAAAATCAATCTATAATGCTAAATAAGAGCAAAAAATTGTTGAATAAAACTAAATGAGAGAAGTCTTGAGGTTATGCCATTTTAGGGATAATTAGTGTATGGGTATTCAAAAGTTAGTTCCAATTTTAGTTAATGAGATTTGGGTAGGTTAGGTTTAGGGTCTTAGTGTTATTCTTTCAACAAAATACTAGATTTCACTCATGGGTTCTTTCGAATACCTCACGAGCATGGCAAACTCATCAACCCAATACCTCAACTTAGTATCCCTACTTCTAGGATGATGCTTATGAATATAGAAAATCAACATAACATACTTATTTCTAAGATAATGCTAAGAAAGAAGCTAAAATGAATTAGTTATTCATAAATAATCACAACCCACATCCCTCTTTCAAGGATGATGTGGAATCCAAGGCAATTGGGATTTTCACCCATAATTCTCACTTCACACATAGAGTAATAGTAAATCCTAACACCATTAACTATCCATTAAAGCTAACAATCAACACCCGTAAATATTAACACCATATTCTAACATAACCCCAAGATAGAAATTTAGCTACTCATGGATTTAAAAAGAAAAGGATTACCCAAATTTGTATTTAAATCTTCCATTGAAAACTAAAATGGAGTAAAACCAAACTTAAAATTTAATCTTCAACTAAATCTTTAATTAGAATTAAACATACAATTCACTCTCCCTACTTTCAAAACTAAAGCATTTGGATGCCTCTATTGTGAAAGGGTTAACCATTTTGGGCTTTGGGAATAGCTCCGTGAAATTACACTTTTGCCAATGTAAAAATCCTAGCTAATTGCGATAGTTGTCTCCTAATCACGATCATAATTGCACGATAGCGTGGTATCTTTATACGATCATCATTGGTGACTTTTTATTTACCGACCGCGATCACAATCGCGGTACCTGAGAGTTGCTTAACCTTTAGCTCCTGCTCTTTTTTGCCTATTTTACTTTCCTTCTATCTTGATCTCAACTCATTTTCATCATAGTCTCTACATGATCACAAATACTAGAAGTTAGTGCATTTAAAATGGAGAATTAGGCTTATTTACATGATTTAATCATAGTAGTGTGCAAGAATTTGGATATAGATGAGTGGAAAATTTGCCACTCATCAAGTATTAGTGTCATATTATTGAATATCTTACTCTACTGGTATATGGATTGTATTGGATCATGAAAGGTTGGCATATTAAGTGGAATTTTGGCTAATGTAGTTGGTATATTTGTTGTATTTAAAAATTGTCATTCTAGTTGATTGTGGGCATTACATCCATATATAATATAAATTTATGAAACATTGGTACCACCATGGAAATACGAGCTTTTTTGACAAAGAATGTGAGATCTTTAAAAACCTTTTAGGGATATTTGTGGTGGAGAGGAGTAATGGATATTGGATTGGTATTGGTTATTTGATTGTATATGGGTTGACAAAGCCCCATGGGTCCTACCTCGAGATCACATCTTGGTAGGTGTATATAGAGTTTGTGAAACAACCTCGTTTATCACATCATCTTCATTGCACTTCATATATAGTACACATTCTATGTTGTATTTTTATTCTTGATTTGAAATCTATCTATTCGTGCTTCTTTCTCATGCTTGCATTTAGTGTATGTGTATACTTTAGAACTATTAGTAAAGACGGTTAATGTCGCCCAAAACTATATTCCAAAGAGGTATGCTACGATCTATGCCAAATATAGTAACCCAAACTAGGTTGGGATCAAGCCCACAGGGAATTCATGGAATTATCTCTCAAACTTGATGAAATCACAGGCAATGCAGAAAAGTAAATGGGGGATTTAAAAGTCAACAACCTCAAGTAACCGAACTTGGGTTCTCGAGGTTGATACAATCAAATACAAACACTAGGCATGTATTCTCTCTGGTTTCCTAACTCCGTAATTTTATCGCATTCAATTCACCTATCCTATTGCTCTTCATGCAGAGTCTGAAAAGTTGTATATTATCAACCGTCTTGTCAACGTGTTGATAAATCTCATTCTTCATCTTTTCAGTCTCAAGGTGTTGCCTTATAATCCCTTGTCCTTGAATCCTGTACAACTATCACCATTTCGGTCTTATGTTTATTAGACAAGGATTGATAGCCTCAAATCACTATCGTAATCCCTTTTTCCCAATATCAGATTCCGTTATAAGGAATACATAAAACTCCTAAGATTTTGCAATAACTTAGAAGACAATTAATACATAGAAGATTATAATACGCGTAATTATATTAATCTAGATGAGTCTCCCACTTTTCCTACGTTGTTAATCCACCATGGTGCCCACAACCCTAGTTAATAAATTTAGCCTCTCATGGTTATAAAACAATCCATGTAATTCAAAGAGGAGAACATTGAATTAATTGCATAAGAATGAAAAGAATAAAATCCAAAATCTCCAATTGATTACCAAGTCAAAAACTCTAGAACAAAACTATCGAGTTTTAGGAATCCAACGTATGTGAAAAAATTTTAAAAGCATGTAACATAATTATATCATAACCCAAGAGTATTTATAGTATCTCAAAATAGCAAAAGAAACCTAATTAAAACAAAATAGTAAAACTTTATCGACAGTGGTTATGCCTCTGGCAATGATTCATTGGGACTGGTTACAACTCATTACCTGCTATCATAGCTCACTTTTGTCTTCAGTGGTCACGACTTATAGGGTCACCATATGAGTTTTATGATTTTAATCATAGTCATTTGAGTATTTTTTCACGTTCAGGGGTCTCAAGTCTATTATCATTATGACTCCTTACCACGAGTCACAATCAGTCCTTACGACTCGTGGACTTCACTCATCACCACTAGGGCATCTATTCTTAAGACTTTTATCCACTATTTATAGTATGACTTCATACTATGAGTCATAACCTAACCTTATAACTCATATTCATCTATTACTTCACTCTTAGAACTCAACTTTGTCCATTATTAACACTCTGGTTGCACACCGTGACTCGTAGTCACTCTTTATGAGTCGTGTTCAGTCTTTACTTAGCTTTTTCAGTTCAGCTGTTGCTATCCTCACGAGTCTGGATACAAGACATAAGGTGACTTGATGACTCATAGACTTACTATTACTTTAATTTTTCAGTACTTTTTGTTCCGTTTTTCATTCCAGGCCACTTCCAACCTAATTACTACTATACATACAAAACACACATCATATCCGATGAAATAACCTAAGTCAATGCATAATTTCACCATTTTAAGCATTGAATGTGCCATGAAACAATGACACATCAACACCCTCAACTTAGAAAATTTGCATTTCCTCGGGTAAAAATACAATAAATAAACACAAACAATGCTTAATCGGGAAGATCCTAAGATGACTTTTCCAGTTGACTTATCAATCCTTGCTCAAAACTTGTTACCCTTTTTCCTTTTTTAACTTTTCCATTTGTACAAGTCACACTACTTGAACAAATAAGTAATCCAAAGACACAACCTATGTACCCTCGCAATCAAAGAAGTCCCATTCACTTAGCTAGATCAAACATAATAATGAAGGATAATCAAAAGACACTCTCAGTCACAAAAAAGATCCACAATGTGCACAGAATCACATAGGCTTGCCCTTATTTTCTTCACCTTAGTTTTTGGACAGTCGGGTTAAGATCACTATAGTACTTTATTTGGCTTGTAATGTGGGCTTGGGAATAGTATGATATATTTGAGAATTTTTAGTGACTAATCCTCCTTGTCACTATAATAACTCTGGGTTCCACTCATTTTCCAACTTCTCTTTCAATTCGTCCTTATTTCTCCAATTTTATTCTTTTTCTACTCGTTTAGGCCGGGGTGGTATTTTAAACTTTCTTTTTTTTTATTTTTCACAATGTTCTTTTCTTTTTCTTTTTCTTTTTACCTTTTTTTCTACCACATCTAGACCTACTTTATTTTCTATTTACACCCTTTCTTCATACTCACGATTCTTTGCACACCAATATAGTAGCGATCCTCAACTTAGGTGATTTGCCTGAGTTGAGGTACACAGTGTCCAAGGAGAACCGATCCAAAATAGGTTCATTGCAATTAAAATGGAAAGGTGAGTTGGTGTGAAAAAAATTAGGTCAGTTGTGGCTCTAAAATTAGGATCAGGGTATTCTCATTCACATTTGGTTGGTTTATTTAAGCTAAAGTGGGATAATTTAAAAAATGACCTACGATCCTTTCCTAACCGACTACCCTACAACCCAGGCAACACTAATCAGGTAAGTTCTGGATTCCATAGATATTGAACTCAGTAATGCCTCACATGTCCATTGTATAGGGTCACATCACTAGTCACTATTTATCCAGTTCACACAATTGTTCACCACAATTATTACGTTCCTAATTCTAATTCCATTACTAGATTTATAGTAGTCACAAACATACATAAATCACATAGTTGAAATTTTTTTAGGATGGGTATCATTTTCATAAATAATTTCAGCAAATTCAGTATAATTCTCAAAAAACACATTAACTTCCTTAGATACACATTTTTTCTTAATTAAACAGTACACTAAACATCGAAAAATAAAACATACACTTATTTAAACTAACTAGACATGCCAATTCAACATTTAAACCACAGTCAACAAGAAAAGAGACACGACAACAATAACCTGTGATGGCTAAGCGACATCCCCACTCCCAACTAAATACCTATGCACTATCCCTAGTACTGTAAACTTTAAAGATGAGGTGTAGATACATACCTGGACACACAAGGTACTAGATTATACAATGTTAGTATAGGTCCCTCAGTACGGGCACCACTCTCATCATCAGTAGCCCCTATGGTGATCAAAGCGCTTAAATCAACAGTATCACCGGTGGTGGCCAGTGCACTTAATGATGGCTCAAGCAGTGGGGCTGTATTACTGCTCAGCTTAAAAATATCTGTAGGTCGATAATAACCACCCTCTGCTACCATCTCTTAGACCCTCATCTGGTTGTCTTGACCACTCTGTATATTGGTTGATTTAGTAGCCTAAGCATTCTCCGTATTATTTCTTCTTCTCTTCATTCTCTTCCTTAATTTTTTATCTTCAGTAACATCAGCTACAGAGGTCGAGTCTCTAACACCTCAAATATATTTTACCTCCTTCTCATATTATATCTCCTCAATGATAGGCATCTATAAGATTGGTGTATCATTTAGATGCTCAATCACCTTCCTAAGTGCGGCCAATGCAATATGGAAACCTACTAAATCTGGAAAATGGATACCCTCTAACCTCTGGATGATGTAATTCTTAAAGCCATCAGACCTATTCTACATTATCACCATCTCCTCTTTGATCCGTCAATCCACCCAAGGCTTCATACCTTCTTTTATGAGTCTCACCTTTGCCTCTACCATACCCAACCTCTTTCTTATTTAAGTTAAGAAGGACTCTAGAACCAAAACATAATCAATTGGTGTTGATATAAAAGTGAATGATCATGGTACTATAGTGGTAGTGGAGTCAGAGTTTGGGAGGTTCCTGTTATATCAGTGGAGGTTTGAGGATCAGAATGAGCAGTCTCCATAGGTGTCTCACCTATATTTGTGAATCCTATTGTATCAGTCTCGTGCTCTCTGACCTTAAATGCTTGTTAAGTTATTGTTTCTCCTATCTTTTCTTCCTTAAAGATAGGGTAATCAATAACTCTGATCAAACCCAAGTCTGTAGTGGTATGAGGCCTGATGAACAATTAACCTATAGGAGTTCTTGTACTCCCGTATCTATGAAAATCTATGTTAGCAACTAGGGAAAGTCCATAACTATTTTAGTACTCATTGCTCGATCTATAATCTCAATCTATCTATTTAACTACATCTATCTTATAGCCTTCCATAATTCCTATGACCAAGGATGCTTTGTCAGGAGTTAATATATTGTCCCCTAAAATGAAACCCAACTAGTGTTATACCAGGGTCCACCAAGCTTTAGCCTGAAAGTTTAGGCTTTCCTTTTATGACCGATGATGACCCACCAACACCTCCTACTACCCAGGAAGCCTCCTCTCTATCTTTAGTAATGAACTCGGTCATTCACCAAAAATGTATAAGTTTATCATCTGACCCAATCTATTTCATATTTACTTTTTGCATTTCTTCTACCCGATAATCAAACTCAGCAGTGTTTGCCAAAGGTAAGAACTCTAGCACATTCAAAAATTTGCAAATAGTCTAAGCTGAGATGTTCACCCAAAAACCTTAAATTGCCAAGTCTAACAATATATCTTCACCCTTCACGGTCACTTTTGAGGATTTTATATCCTTAGATCCATTTGTTATACAACATAAAACTCATTCACTAAAGATGGACTATACTAGATGGGGTCTCTATCCATCCACTCAAAGTAGCATTGTCTAAATCGGACCACAAATGTAGGCATCTCAGCCATATCTATCCTAGTCAGCTTCCTCTCCAGATAAATGCCTCTATATACTTTTCCATTGGATAGATTTATGATGATGTCTTCATCATATAGGTCCTGCATTCTAGGGAACCACCGCCATTCAATAATAGACATCGAAGTAGGCTTAATAGATAGTGGAGTGAGGTGCTTATGGTGGTAGAATCTCAACTGGTGTATTTTTATCCTCACCCTCACTCTTATCTCTAAATTTAGACCCATCATTATTATTAACCCCATTTTCCTTATTCTCTTCCTCGAAGGTAGATTCTCTCTCATTATCATCCTCACCATCATCTTCTTTATCATTATCATTATCGTCCTACTCAGACTGGGATGGTGAATGGGGTGGTGAGATAGTGGGGTTCTTTGTTTTAGGCATGGATCTGGTGGTGTGACCTTCTATGAGGTTGCTTTCTCACCCCAAGGTAGCTTCTCCCTTGGTTTCACCGACCCCACCATAGATATTTCTCAACTGATCTATTTGACTCATTGATGTCCTTATTAAAAGCTGACGTGTGGATTTCAATTAGGCTTTTTTGGGGTTTGCTTCTTTGTTGATTGATTCTTTGACAAATCAACTTTTGGATCCATTGGTACTTATTGAAATAAAATTTTTTAGTACATCCAATAGAAAGGAAAGAAAAGCAAAAAAAAATTGGTCTTAGTGTTACAGAGAGTGGGTACCCTATGACTCAAGGTACGAGTCATAACCACAGGTTACTAGTTGTTATAAGACTCATAAGGTGGAAGGATGCCTAATCACCATTCATTGGTCAAGTAATGAGTCCTTCTAATGAGTCATAATGTTAGACTATGACTCATTACCAACACTTGTTATCTGACCAAAAATACTTTCCTAGTGATTTCTAGTTATTATCACTCCTGATACGAGTTGTATGGAGTGACTATGACTTGTTGAAATGAGTCAGAATGTTAGAAAAACTCACAGTCTTCTAATGAAACATGTTACCTATGGTTACGAGTTATGTAACAACTCATTAGGTGACTCTACGAGTCGTTAAGAGTCCCTTAGCCACTGTAGCATGAGTTTTTAGAAAAGATGGTTCCGATTCTCAATCCCAAAACAACAATATACATTCAAACAACATTAAAAACTCCTAATTCATCTCCAACAACAACATTGAGCATAAATTATCTTTTTACTTCCATTCATTCATTACATTATAGATTTATTTCAGGAACAAGGCTCAAGGTGTATTTATGCATGTATTTTAATCAAGGAACCAAAGAGACATATACATATTGAAGCACTAGATTCATAGATAAATAATTAAATGAAAAATTCTTGATTTTAATTTAGTTAGTTCCTTAAAATAATGCCTTAGATATTTAAGCCCTAGTTCTTGCAATTTTCTCCCTTTGAGAGAGTTGTTGATGTCATTTGTGATATTGGGAGATGAAAAGATGGTGTGTTATTTTAAAGGGTTTGGTCATTATGGGAATAGGGGGATTCACTTGGTTTTGAAAATAGGAATTCCAATCATTTGGATCAAATATCCTTAATTGAATCATTAAGATTGGATCAGGTAGACCCGATAGGCCTGCGATATCGATCCTAGTAAAGAGTCATCGTAATAACTGTTACCATAGAGTATTCATTATAAAATCCCTCCATAGTGTAGGAAAGCTTACCTTGGTATCCGTGCATCACAACCCAAGGTGATGAGTTGTAGTCCTTGATTACGACTCATTTTGAGAGTTGTGATGACTCCAAAGACCAAATACCTAAGATATATCTAAGCTTTAGGTCCCTACGAGTCTTGTTCATGATTCGTAAAGTATGACTACGACTCGTGTGGTGAGTCATATGACCTATCTCCAAAAAATATTTATGGTTTACTCCTGCATTCTCCAACCCTACACACTAAACACACAAGTTACCCTATAATCCAATAAGTATGAAACATAGGTTGCCTCCCATGTAATGCTTGATTTAGCATTACGACACAAAGTGGCTAGGTTGGATACTTAGACTTTACCACCCAGCCCCGTTAGTTGCCTCCCATGCAGTTGCCTTGGATACGTAGACTTCACCAAAGTTCAACTCATCAATCACTTTTACTTATTAGTGTTTGATACAAGCCAAATGGACAACTTAGTTTTGGATGAAATCTTTGGAGGCCAACACATAGAGACTCAGGATTTGGTTACCTTGAGTATACAAGAACAAGGGTGGAGGACCAATTTTGAGCATTCTATTAAGCAAGGCTATTAGTGGAAGATCACTTGGAGCATTATAGACATGAGGACTTGTGGTTTTAGACCACACTTAATGGATCACAATTTTTGGAGCATTGAAGAGCCTTAAAATACTCCACAACCATCACTTTACTTAAGGGTGTTTTGGTCATTTTGTGTCCTTTTGTTACACTCCAACGAGATCCTTTCATTAAGGGCATTAGAGTTATTTTGTCTTTATTTTGTAATAACTATATGTATGATCTTTAGGGTACATTTCATACTTGGTTATTTATTGATGTAAGACATGAAATACTTGTAATGCCTAAGACTCTCTCTTGAGAGAGTATCACCTTGGAGTAGGGCTTAGAAAAGCCATCCCCATCATAACTAGGGCTGCCCAAGTATGGAATCATTTGAGTTGCATTTTGGCCTGAGACGTTGGTGTTAGAGGAGGTAAAGTCCCTCTTGTGTCTTCATAGGAGTTCGGTAATTGTCTTGTGTAGGTATTAAGAGTCCTTATATCTGATATATCATATGTTATTAGGATTTACATCTTTATTTATCTAACTATCTATCGATTTGTCTATTTCAAATCATGTGTTTTGTGTTTGTGTTCTTGTTTCCGTTTCTGCCTAGTTCTAGTGGACTGTTTGTGACATTTTTGTGGCTGTTTTGTGATTTTGTTTGTTGATCTTGTATCATTTGGTATCAAAGATAAGGCTGGTTTTGTTCCCACAAGACCAATCTTGGGCTTGATTAGTAGAAATATAAAAAAAAGTGTTCTAAGTGTTGGTGTTCTTCGTTGAAAAGTGTTCTGGCCGAGATTTGAGTCTAGATATAGGTGTCTTTTGCTTGTCTTAGTTGTTTCTAAGTTTTAGTTTTGTCTTCACAAACACCCTTGAGTCTATATCTAAGTTGAGCTTGAACATTGTTGGTGGTATTATTGTTACAATTTAAAGAACTTAAGCATTGTGGTGTGTTGTTGTTGGATCCAAAAACTTGAAGGTGTTGGGTTGAACTTTTGTTGTTGATATTGTGTTGTGGGTTATAAGCTAGAAAAGGGTGTGTTTGATTCCTTGAGGTTCATGTGAGGTTTGGTCTTCAAACTTCTATTGAAGGTTTTTGTTGTTCTAGACCAATCTTCATGTCTAGTTGCAAGAAGACTCTTCAATAGTGTTGTTTTTTTTATCCAAAAGCCAAGTAGAAAGAAGTGAAGTCTTGGTTTTTCTTGAAAATAAGTCCCAAAGACCTACTAAAAGGGAAGGGGGACAAAAATATCTACCAAAAGACTTGTTTCCAAAAGGGAGTAAGAACAATATCCTAGGTGTAGAAAATAGGAAAAATCCACTAACCCCTCAGAAAGGTGTCTTTCCCAAAAGGTGTAAGACAAGTCAAACCTTTTTGAAAGGTGAAAAGGGCTCCAATCTTGTTGTTTTATTCTCACTGGACAAATTATACACTTCAAGAATTGAAAATTGATCCAAAATTTTAAAGTTGGGAAAGATAAGAACCTTTCAAAAACCACAACCAATTCTAGACCGCCATATCACCAAATCCCATACAACACCAAAACTTTTGGCTTGAAATCTTGGATTCTTTATTTCTTGTTGTTGATTATTAGTTTCATTTTTGTTGATTCTTATACTAATTGGAAGCTATTATATACCTACTAAGTTGTAAATTAGTCTTTTAATACGTTTCTTCGTGTTAGCGTTATTTTGTGCTTTTCTTGTTTTTTGAATCGTAGTATTTCTTGGTTCAAGATTGGATATTCTTTCCTTGAGTCTTCAAAAAAAGAATCCATTCCGACCAAGGAGTAGACTCACCCCTCGACTCATCAATAACTACAAGCCAACTTGCAACTCTTGTGAATCCAAGTATGAGGCAATCAAGTGTGTGAGAGTGTGGTGAGGTTGTTTCGAAGTAACTTGTGTTTTGTTTTGTAGGCATTTCTTTTTTTCTTTTAGGTATAATTAAATGTAACCCGCGGCTTCAACCTCTTAACCCATGGACAGCAATGTCACAAATGTCATTTTGGCCTACCTTGACACTATTTCCCAAGACATAGATATGATAAATGAAAGGTTGGATCATATGATAGGCCAAAAGGAGCCAGTGGGATACCCAGAAACATGTCAAGAGAAAGGTCATAGCTCATGTGAGCTATAAGGTAAAAATGTTATCCCCTACACTCCTATGAACTTAGAATGTTGTGTTGTGGCTAGTAGTATCTAAGTGGGTGTAGTTGTGGTTTTTTGATAACGCTCAAACTACAGCTCTCGTAAGAGTGTAAGCGGTCGTTGTCAAATATAGAACCCAACTGGGTTGGGTGTCGAATCCCACAGAGAATACTTGGTCACTAAGTAAGCAAAGATTACTAGACTTTTGGTAAAAGTTTCGTAAAAAGGGGGGATTGTAGTATGAGTAACAAAATAATAATGTAAGAACAGAAAATAGAAGAGTAAAACGGATTGTATGGTAGGTTTTAATCAATGAGAATTGAGAGCTGGGGTTATGTCCACCTGCTGAGTTGTACGTATCTATTGACTATGAGTTATGCGGAATTCAGACATGCATGCGCTTATAGAGAATCGTATTCTATGGTAAATCCAGGCGTCTTTCGACCATCAAGGACTATTTCACTTTAACTCTTTCGAGCTTAAAGCGTATCTAATAGTACAAATTCTCCAAGAGGTTAATCCAGTTACGACACTAACTTTTTAACAGGGGTTGGTGCCCTATTACCTTGACATTACCTCTTTTCCAGACATGTAACCTTTCTTTCAAACAAGCTAATTCTATATTGGCGTATTCTATATGTTTGCAACCACAAGAATTTAAATTAAGATGAAGAGAGTAATGATATAAGCAGCATACGTGTCACGAATTCACAAACTCATAGCAATAGATAGTAGCTCATAAATCTTCCATAACCCCAACCGAGAAGTTTAGCTACTCATGAGTGCAATGGAAATCACAATAGTCATTATCATCATACCAATATAAAGATCTCACGTGAAGTATATGTTGGTAGGGCTTGTGGCGTGAATTCCTTTAAGAATAGCGTTTCTCTTGTTGTGAAAATTAAGAGTTGAATAGATGAAGAGAATAAGAATTGAGAGTGTTGAATAAAAATTAGAAGTATGAGAATTCGAATTAATGGAAGAATTAGAATGATTTGGAATAATAAAACTTCAGCAAAATAGGGTATTTATAACACCCACATCCTATTCCTACTAAGCTACTGCATTACTTAACCTAATCCTACTAGGTTACTGCATCATTATCCTAAACCTAATAAGTTACTGCTGATCCCCAAAGTCTTTAGAATTGCTGTTTTTGCCCGGGACAGGTTTTCCATGCATCACTTGTAGTCCTTGGCGTCCAAGCTCTCCTTTCCTTCTTTCGTGAAGCTTCCTTTGGCGTCAAGTTATCCATAAAATGCTGAAATCTGCATCATTTATACCTGAAAACTTGCTAATCACGTTTGTTAGCTCACTTACAGGAAAAAGGACTAAAGATGCATGAATTATATATTTTGTCCTCAAAACTTAGCTAAAATATGGGTAGATTATAGTACTTTAGGCGTGTAAATACGCCTATCATCAACACCCCACACTTAATGCTTTGTTCATCCTCGAACAAATATCATGTCCTTCTAAACATCCACTTAAGGTTTCATAGTAACAACACAAAATATTCATCAAGACAGGCACGACAATTATTAACGAAGAGTAGTTTTCTGATTACTTCTAGAAACAATTCAACCTCTTATATAGACTCGTGATGATGGTTAATTCGTATTCAAAAGTTAAGGCACAAAGAATCATATAAGACTACCCAAAACTCATCAACCATGTGTGTCTCACATAAGATATTACCCATAATCACTCACAAGTTTTGTATTTTTCGAAACATGGGTACAAGATTTTCTTTGCTCTCACTCTCACAAAGAATTCATATGTTGCAACTGATGACCATAGGCTTTCCCTTAGTGTAATGCTCCACTAAATATCAGAATGCTAAGCTTAGGATCAAATAGGTCTTTTACAGGTTGTAATGTAGGCTAAGGGACAGGTAGGACTATTTTGGCCAGAAATAGTGACTATGTTCCTAAGCGCTTTAATACATCACAGTATGCCATTTATGCTTTCTTTCAAAAAACCTTTATACTTTCTTTTAATGTACCACCCTTTCTCACCTCTTTTGTTTTTCAATTTTGAACAGAATTAACTTTTTATTTTTCTTTTCCTTTTTCTTTTCATAACACACCTCTTATGATAGCAATTATTTTTCATGACAAATTCAAGCACCAATACATTCTAAGGCACTATTCTCACCCAATTTCCTCTTATTTTGTCTCATTACTTTACAATTTAAAGCACTTAGGACTTTGTATCAAATTATGGTGTTGAAAAAAATGGATTGGGTACATATGAGGCTGTCAAAGAAAATAGGCTAAAGGCTCAAAGGGGGTTATCTAGGATGATGTCCATGGGTAGATAAAATGAAGGTAAACAATCATAGATTGCCAAAGAAATGCCTAAATCATCTCCTAAACTCACACTCTTTATTTTGCTTTACATACATACCAGGCAAGTTCTAGCATCAACCACAAACATAGAATATACTATCATCACACACACACAAGGCACATGGTCGACTTTATTGGGAGCAATATAGACTCTCGAATTGCAGAACTTGGCCCCGAATCTTTACTTCACTCCCTGTAGCTTTCGGTGACCAGTTGGCATAGAATTCATGTGTTAAATCAAGATTGCACTCTCCCATATCTCGGAAGATGAAATCAAGATGTAACGCCATTATCTTAGCCAACATATGGGGTTCTTTCTTTGCTAGGCTTTCCTTGTGTATCAACTCCACATGAACATATTTTTTCTCTTTATTGTTCCTATACCACTCCTTTTCTTCCTCCTCGAGGACCCATTTAATTCCAAAAATACGGTGAGGTATTTGAAGCGAGGAGGATTCTCCTTGCTCTTTTCGTCCCCTTTTGTGGCCTTTTTGTGAAGTGGTTGCTTTTTCTTTCCCTTGTCTTGGTTTTTGTGCCATTGTACCTGAGATTCAAATAATAGCCATGTTAGCTTCATCTCGGTGGATACAATCAATAAACACGCAGTAGTGGCACCACCCCACACTTTGTTTGTTTGTACGAACTAGTGAAGAGACCGATGCCGATTACTCAGATTTCATCGATATACGTTTAGGTGTTATGTTCCAACAATATAATCAGTGCAACCATACTTTTCGCATCATCTTAACTATCTTTTATCAATTCTAGATCATGTAATCTTGGTAATGCTTTTATGTTTTGGACTAATGCATCACTTTGAATACAACTACTACATGGATATTGTATCGATTTATCACAACATCTTATGTTTGTAGTTAACCTTGATTTTCCATCTTAATGAACAAGTAAGTCGAACATGAAAGCTTTCAAGTTACAAGATTATACCATATTCTTGACCATGTCAACTCCGCAAAAGTATGAAAGTGTATCAAAATTAAATTCAAGTTGGAAACAAGTCAAGACCATCCTTACGTATTCTTTCACTCACTTAGTTTCACCACAACAACTCAACCATATTCAAATCACCAATACTACTTCGAGTATAAACAATTTATTATAGACATAGTAATGTAGTACTTACGGAACATAAAAGAAGAACAAAGAAGTACTTACTTGGTTGATGGCCTTGGAAGATGTTCTTGCAAAATAAAAGAGTAAAAGGAAATTTTTTGGGAGAATTTGGAGAGGTAGGCGGCGCTTTAGGGTGAATTGCAACGTGTTTTTGATTTAAGACTAAGGTTCTATTTATAGGACAAGCTTGGGTTGGGTTTTAACCCATTTGGAATCGGATTTGGAGACCAAAAGTGACCATAGGCGGCGCCTAATGCTTTGCCTATGCTTGGCATAGGCGGCGCCTTTTGCAAAGCATTGTTGAGCATAGGCGGCGCCTATGCTATGACATTGTTAGGCATAGGCGGCGCCTATGCCATGGAATATAAGATTCAGAGACAAAAGGCTTTCGCATAGGCAGAGCCTATGCTATGGCATTGTTGAGCATAGGCGGCGCCTATGCTATGGCACTCTAGAATCCGAGAGCTTAGGCCATAGCATAGGCCTTGCCTTGTTCGTGGCCTAGATTTACATAGGCCTTCCCTTGTTCTTTGCCTATATTTTCATAAGCAATGCCTCACCCATAGCCTTTTGCTTTTTCATTCCTAACTTACCACCTTCATCATGCAATACTTCCAAATCAAAATTTGAAACCAATATCCTCCTTTACACCTCTTGCACCTACATTCACTCAAAAACAACAAAAATGATTAAAACGATGGGTTACCTCCCATCAAGCGCCTTATTTTCGGTCTTGGTTCGACTCTTCTTTTTGGATTTTTATTTAGTAAAAATAAATGCAAATGAAACAAAAAAAAACACGATGGGTTGCCTCCCATCTAGCGCATGATTTATTGTCGCGGCACGACATAGTTACCTCGAGTACTTAGACTTCGTCGAGATAGATGGTGGGCATATAGTTCATCGAGTCAAGGGGGCCGATATATGGTTTTACTCGTTGGCCATTCACCTTAAAGACAACACCATTATTGTCTTCTATCTCAATTACTCCAGACGAGTAGACTTGGCTAACCTTGTACGGACCAGACCATTTGGACCTTAACTTACCGGGGAACAGCTTTAGTCTGGAATTGAAAAGAAGTACCATATCAACCTTTTGAAAGTTTCGTTGAACAATCCGCTGATCATGATACTTTTTCATCCGCTCCTTGTAGAGGTCTGATATTTCATATGCATGTAGACGGAATTCATCCATCTCATTCAGCTGGTCCAACGTCAAGTTCATAGCATCATCCCGATTCAAATTCAATTGCTTCAACGCCCACAATACTTTGTGCTCGAGCTCAATGGGTAAATGACAAGCTTTCCCATAAACTAGTTGGTACAGGGACATGCCAATTTGCATTTTGAATGCAGTCCTATAAGCCCATAGTGCATCGTCCAGCTTCCGAGACCAATCTTTCCTATTCGCATTTACAGTCTTAGCAAGGATTTGCTTGATCTCTCGATTGGACACCTCTACCTTTCCACTAGTTTATGGGTGATAAGGCGTGGCTACCTTATGTTGCCTGACACCATATTTTTCCAACACGGATTTGAATAGTTTGTTGCAAAAGTGAGATCCTCCATCGCTTATGATAGTATGTGGTACCCCAAAACGAGAGAAGATGTTTTTATTCAAGAATGCAACAACACGTTTTCCTTCATTATCAGCCAATTCTACTGCTTTGACCCATTTTTAAACATAATCTACAACAACTAGGATATATTTCATTCCAAATGAATTCACGAATGGACCCATAAAATCGATACCCCAGACATCAAAGAGCTCTACTTCAAGGATTTTTGACATGGGCATCTCATGGTGTTTCGAAATCGCACCTTGTCTCTGGCATTGGTCGCATCTTCTCACAAAGTCATAGGCATCTTTAAATATCGAAGGCCAATAATAGCCACTTTGCAATACCTTTCTTGCTGTCCGATTACCTGCGTCATGTCCCCCAACTTGGGAAGTGTGACATGCTTCCAATATATTCGGCACCTCAACATGGGATATGCATCGCCTGATAACACCATCCGCGCATTGTCTAAACAAATATGGCTCATCCCAGAAATAGTGTCTCACGTCATGCATGAACTTCCTCTTTTGATAAAAGGATAGATTCGTAGGCATTACATTACATACCACGAAGTTTGCAAAATCTGCATACCATGGTAACTCCTCCATCATTGTGGCTAAAATCTCTTCATCAGGGAAGGTATCGTCAATCTCATGATCTTGCTGTGCTATATGCTCATTCTCGAGTCTAGATAGATGATCAGCCACTTGGTTTTCGCAACCTCTTCAATCATGTACCTCGAAATCAAATTCTTGTAGCAACAATACCCATTGAATTAGCCTTGGTTTTGCATCTTTCTTTGTCATCAGATATCTAAGGGCTGCATGGTTTGTATGAACTATCACTTTGGTTCCCAACAAATAAGCACAGAACTTTTCGAAGGCATACACAACTGCTAGAAGCTCTTGTTCTGTGACAGTATAGTTTTTCTGGGCTTCGTTCAAGACTTTACTCGCAGAGTAGATTGGATGGAATAACTTTTCTCTTCTCTGGCCAAGTACAGCACCCAAAGCTACTCCGCTAGCATCACACATGACTTCAAACGGTAAAGACCAATCTGGTGCTACCATGATAAGAGCTTCAATTAGCTTTTCTTTGAGGCATTCAAATGCATTTATACAATCCTCATTGAAGTCAAATTTTGCATCTTTCTCCAAAAGTTTGCATAATGGACTAGCAATTTTGGAGAAGTCTTTGATAAACCTTCGGTAGAAACCTGCATGACCGAGGAAACTACGAACTCCTTTGACCAAAATTGGGGGTGGTAGTTTCTCGATAACTTCGATTTTAGCTCGATCTACCTCAATTCCTCTTTTGGAGATTTTATGCCCAAGAACAATACCTTCTTTCACCATAAAGTGGCCCTTCTCCCAATTCAGCACTAGGTTGAATTCAACACATCTCTGTAACGCCATACTTAGATTTGTCAAGCACGATTCAAACGACTCACCCATAATTGAAAAATCATCCATGAATACCTCCAGCGTGTCTTTCACCATTTCAGAGAAAATGGACATCATACAACGCTGAAAAATGGCAGGTGCGTTACATAGCCCAAATGGCATACGTTTGAAGGCAAACGTACCATAGGGGCATGTAAATGTTGTCTTCTCTTGATCTTCGGGGGCGATACATATCTGATATAGATGGAATAACCATCTAAGAAACAAAATCATCCTTTCCCTGCTAATCGATCAAGCATTTGGTCAATAAAGGGCATTGGAAAGTGATCTTTAAGGGTCCACGAATTCAGCTTACGGTAGTCCATGCATAATCTCCACCCTGTGACCGGTCTGAGTGGAATTAACTCATTTTTTTCATTCGCAACTACCGTCATGCCACCTTTCTTTGGTACACATTGTACCGGGCTTACCCATTTACTGTCGGAGATTGGATACACAACCCCTGCATCTAACCATTTAATAATTTCTTCCTTCACCATCTCTTGCATAGGTGGATTCAGACGCCTTTGATACTCAATAGTGGGTAAGCAATTTTCTTCAAGCTGAATCTTGTGTGTACAAATCCCAGGCGGAATACCAATGATATCAGTGATGGTCCAACCGATCGCTCTCATGTACTTTCGTAGAACCGTGATGAGAGTTGCAACTTGCTGCTCACCCAAATCTGCCGCCACAATAACCGAAAGTGTATTACCGCTTCCTAAGAATACATACTTTAAATGGTTAGGCAGCTCCTTCAATTCTAACGTGGGTGGTTCCTCAATAGATGGTTGAGCTGGTGGTGTTGGTCGGTTTTTGAGATCAAGGTCCAGCTTCTTGGGAGCATGAGGATATGACCCTAATCCTGTTAGAGCACAAATAGTTTCTTCATAATTTTCAGCATCCTTATGCTTAACATTCATAAGTACAACCGCCAATGGGTCATTAACAAGCTGCTTCTCTATGGGTAATTCTTTCTCATCATCAATATAAACATCGTCTACCGAGAACACGTTCAGATCTTTGGGTTGCTTCATTGATTTACATACATCAAAATGGACTACTTCATCATTCATCCGAAATAGAAGCTCATTAGCTCTTAAATCAATAAGCACACTTCTTGTTGCAAGGAAAGGACGCCCCAAGATTATGGGAACTTTAGAGTCTACCTCACAATCCAAAATAACGAAGTCCGCTGGAAAGATGAATAAAGAAACCTTCACCAATACATCACATAAAATACCAACAAGTCGTTTGACCGACCTATTAGCCATCACAAGCCTCATATTGGTTGGAGTAGGATCACCTAACCCCAACTTTTTGTAAATAGATAATGGCATCAAGTTGATGCTGGCTCCTAAATCGCATAATGCCTTGGCAAAATTCAAAGATCCAACAGTGCAAGAAATAGTGAAGGCTCCTGGGTCAGCCTTCTTCTGAACTAGTGATCTGGTAGCAATTGCACTACAATGATGAACAACATCTGTCAACTCACCACTTGCTGCTCGCTTCTTTGTTAAAAGATCCTTCATAAATTTTGCGTAGCCTGGCATTTGTTCTAATGCCTCAACCAAGGGAACATTAATGGTCAGCTGTTTTAACATTGACATGAATTTATTGAACTTGGTATCATCAGCTCTTTTTTTTAATCTTTGCGGAAAAGGAGGTGGTGGAAAGGGAATTGTTTTCTCCACGACTTTTTTTTCATCATGCCTAGGTTCGGAGATCTTTTCAGACTGTGGACGTCGAGGAATGCCGTCATGAACGTCTTCATCAGTTTCGACAGCGTCATCTTCTTCTGTATTACCTACGATATCTTCGGCCACTTGCTTGCTTTGGGATGAATTTTCCAGCACCTTACCACTTCTGGTAGTAACAGCCATGCATGTTCCATCGTTTCTTGGGTTTTGCACTGTGTCGCTCAGTAGGGTGCCAGCTTTTCTTTGATTTAATATGGCCGAAATTTGACTCAATTGTTGTTCCAGCTGTCTTATTGAAGTGGAATGTGAGTCAACCAATTGCTTCATTAAGGCCAAGTCATTTATTACCTCAATTACTCCCATGCTGGTTGCTTCCACTCCTTTCAACAGCTTAGCCATCATATCTTCCATTGACATATTTTCCAAACCAGATGCAGTGGCCTCTCGTCGTCCAGGAGGAATATACACGCCACTCCTATCAGTCTTGTTCTTCCAACTACCTTGATCTCGGTCCTTGTTTCCAGAATTATCATAATAGTTCCGACCTTGGTTTCCTTGGGCATTGCCTCGGAAACCCCCCTAATTGTTCACGTATTTGGCTTTTTCCTCAGAATCGGATTCCTCTCTTCCTTTTGATGCAACTGCTTTGACTTTTTCTGTCTTCCCTGATAGTAGATGCTTTGTAAGAAGATCCACTTGTGTTTTCATGTGCGCCAAATCTTGATCATGTTCTTCTTCTTTTCTCCCTTGTTCTGCAGTCATGCCTATAGGAAAAGTGGGGCTTTCTACCTTAAAATCTCTGGTACGCCATGCCCTACTTTGCTTCGTCATCTGGTCTAGCATATCACTTGCCTGAACAAAGGTGAGGTCCATAAATGATCCTCCAGCCGCATTATCCACCACAGGTTTAGTTACTGAATTCAAGGATCTATATAGTATCTCCATCAAGTGAACATTGGTCATGTGATGGTTTTGGCACCTCATAAGCTTCTTCTTGAATCTCTCCCATGTTTCGTGAAGGGCTTCAGTTGGAAGCTGTCAAAAATTGCTTATTTTATCTCTCAATTATGCTCTCTTGGATGGAGGAAAGAATCTTTCTAGGAAAGCGTCTTTCAATTACCTCCAATTAGTGATAGAATCAGGAGTCAGCCCGTTCAACCATAGAGTTGCCTCTCCAGATAGAAATAATAGAAATAAGCGCATCCGAATTGCATTCTGTCCAATGCCAGAATTGTCGAATGACTTGCATGTAGAAATAAAGTTGATCAGATGCATATTCGGATCATCGCCTGCTAGTCCACCGAATAATCCCTTAAGTTGCAATAACTGAATCATGGTGCTCGTGATGTTGAACTTGGCTCCCGGTGCCAATGGCGGAGGAATAATAGCTCCTGTGGCACCAGCTCCATCAAGATTATCATCATCATCGAATGGTATGGCTCGGCGTTCATGCCTGAACCTAGCTTGACGATCTCTTCTGTTGGCTGGTGTCGCCATCTCAGTATCACACCTAGGGTATAGTAACTAATTATCACCTAGATCCTCATCTTCAGGATTTGTTGCTCGCCCAGGATTATCAATATTCTATTGATGCACTTGAGCGGTGGCCAGAGCAGCTAGTCTAGCCTGTTCCTGTTGAGCAGCCCTTCTTTCAATTTCCTGTTGAGCCTCCATTCTGCCAATACGATGTGGTTCAGGATTGAAAGGTAATAATGGTTGACCAGAACTTTGAGTATGGGGCATGCACTGGATAAAAACCTGCAGAAAACAAAAACAACAACTAAAAGTAAAGTACGAGAATCTTTGACAAAAGGGTCTAGTAACTATCACAAACTTAGTAGACAACTGTATTCCCCGGCAACGGCACCAAAATTTGATAACGCTCAAACTACAGCTCTCGTAAGAGTGTAAGCGGTCGTTGTCAAATATAGAACCCAACTGGGTTGGGTATCGAATCCCACAGAGAATACTAGGTCACTAAGTAAGCAAAGATTACTAGACTTTTGGTGAAAGATTCATAAAAAAGGGGGGATTGTAGTGTGAGTAACAAAATAATAATGTAAGAACAGAAAATAGAAGAGTTAAACGGATTGTATGGTAGGTTTTAATCAATGAGAATTGAGAGCTGGGGTTATGTCCACCTTCTGAGTTGTACGTATCTATTGACTATGAGTTATGCGGAATTCAGACATGCATGCGCTTATAGAGAATCGTATTCTATGGTAAATCCAGGCGTCTTTCGACCATCAAGGACTATTTCACTTTAACTCTTTCGAGCTTAAAGCGTATCTAATAGTACAAATTCTCCAAGAGGTTAATCCAGTTACGACACTAACTTTTTAACAGGGGTTGGTGCCCTATTACCTTGACATTATCTCTTTTCCAGACATGTAACCTTTCTTTCGAACAAGTTAATTCTATACTGGCGTATTCTATATGTTTGCAACCACAAGAATTTAAATTAAGATGAAGAGAATAATGATATAAGCAGCATACGTGTCACAAATTCACAAACTCATAGCAATAGATAGTAGCTCATAAAGATTCCATAACCCCAACCGAGAAGTTTAGCTACTTATTAGTGCAATGGAAATCACAATAGTCATTATTATCATACCAATATAAAGATCTCACGTGAAGTATATGTTGGTAGGGCTTGTGGCGTGAATTCCTTTAAGAATAGCCTTTCTCTTGTTGTGAAAATTAAGAGTTGAATAGATGAAGAGAATAAGAATTGAGAGTGTTGAATAAAAATTAGAAGTATGAGAATTCGAATTAATGGAAGAATTAGAATGATTTGGAATAATAAAACTTCAGCAAAATAGGGTATTTATAACACCCACATCCTATTCCTACTAAGCTACTGCATTATTTAACCTAATACTACTAGGTTACTGCATCATTATCCTAAACCTAATAAGTTACTGCTGATCCCCAAAGTCTTTAGAATTGTTGTTTTTGCCCGGGATAGGTTTTCCATGCGTCACTTGTAGTCCTTGGCGTCCAAGCTCTCCTTTCCTCCTTTCGTGAAGCTTCTTTTGGCGTCACGTTATCCATAAAATGCTGAAATCTGCATCATTTATACCTGAAAACTTGCTAATCACGTTTGTTAGCTCACTTACAGGAAAAAGGACTAAAGGTGCATGAATTATATATTTTGTCCTCAAAACTTAGCTAAAATATGGGTAGATTATAGTACTTTAGGCATGTAAATACGTCTATCAACATTTTTCCTAGGGTAGAGGTGGTTCAGTCTTCCTTTTATGATACTCTTGGTATTGTTAGGGCGCATGAGTACCAAAATCTTATTGTAGGTATGCAAGCAGTAGTTGATCCTTTAGATGACGAAATTGATTCTTCTCGTGAGAATAATTTGTGTCCATCTAGTGCTGCAATTATAACTTGACTAAGGTTCCATTATCAAGTGACGAGAGTAGTCACAAACCAGTTGACCCTTATGACAACCAATGTGATTCTACATTGGTATATGAGTTGCCAATAACTAGTGAGGATGTGGACAGTGATCAATCGGGTGGATATCACCTTGATGTGCTGGATTGTTTAGAAACCTGAATTGTGATTGTCTTGGTAAAGATGGTTTTACTTGTAATCCCTTTGTTGCTCATGGTGGTTTGTGTCTAAGTGAAGATTTCTCCTTTTAAAAAGAAGGTGATATGTGCTTAGAAATTCCATCTACTTTTTCTTTATTGTTTCTTATGTTGGGCATACTCCTAGTGAAGATTTTGAAACTAGTAGTAAGTGCATGCATGAGAACCCTTTGTTTGAAGTTGAATTGTGGAACACCTTTCTCACCTCTCTTTTTGTTCATGATATTTCCAATGGTGATAAACAGGGTATGCTTAACTTTAAGGATGGCACCCTAGGGGAGAGTGAGAGTGGTCGAGACATAAGCCCTTGGTTATGCCATCTATTTGACCCCTGTAACTTCTTAGGGTGTGAAGGACGGATAGTTATTGGTTGGTCTACTTGTTTGAATAACAGTGCTATATGTGTTGCATGGACTTTACGTTCAATTAATCCCCCCCCTAATGGTGATTCCTTTCTCTAACTCCTTTAAAATATTTTTACTAAGTTTCTCGTGATTAAAACAAGGAATGTATGGTTATATCTCAAGTGTGTACCTCATTGGCATGTTGATGTTGTTTATTGTGCTAAATCTAACCCTAATGTCATGAGTATGTGGTTCTTGTTTGTCTTCTCTTTGTTATTGCAAGGTTTGGATTCGAGGTCGAATCCTTTTCAAGAAGGTGAGGATGATACAAGACAAATGTCCAACTTAGTTTTTGATGACATCTTTGGAGGCCAACCCATAGATACTCAAGACTTGGTCACCTCGAGTATACAAGAACATTCTTGGAGGACTGGTTTTGAGCATGCCATTAAGAAAGGCCGTGGGTGAAAGATTGCATGGAGCATTAAGGACTTGCACGGTTTTGGACCACACTTAATGGATCACAGTTTTTAGAGCATTGAAGAGCCTTAAAACACTCCAAAACCTTCACTCTACTTAAGGGTGCTTAGGTTATTTTGTACCCTTTCCTTACACTCTATAGGTATTCCTTTTATTAAGGGAATTAGGGTCATTTTGTCTTCATTTTGTAATAACTATCAGTAGGCTCTTTAGGGTTTATTTCATACTTGGTTGTTTATTGATGTAAGACATGAAATACTTGTAACAACTAAGACTCTCTATTGAGAGTGTATCACCTTAGAGTAGGTCTTAGAAAAGCCATCCCCACCGTAACTAGGGCTACCCAAGTGTGGAATCACTTGATTTATATTTTGGCTTGAGACGTTGGTGCTAGAGGAGGTAAAGTCCCTCTTGTGTATTCGTAGGAATTAGGTGATTGTCTTGTGTAGGTGTTAAGGGTCCTTTTATTTGATATATCGTAGTTTTATTAGGATTTACATCTTTATTTGTCTAACTATCTATCCATTTATCTATTTAAAATCGTGTGTTTTGTGTTTGTATTCTTGTTGTCGTTTTTGCCTAGTTCCAGTGGACTGTTTGTGACATTTTTGTGGATATTTTGTGACTTTGATGGTTGATCTTGTATCAGTGTTTCCATTTAGTGCTTCACCCTTTTCCCATTCAGCTTGAATGAGGCTTCACCATCACGCTTCAGTTCTATAGCACCATATGGGAACTCCCGAACTACGGTGAATGGTCCATACCACCTAGACTTCAATTTTCCAGGAAGCAAGAGAAGTCTCGAATTATACAACAGTACCAGATCACCTGGCTCAAACACTCTTTTCTTGATTGTTTGATCATGAGATAACTTCAATTTCTCCTTATACAGAGCATAATTCTCGTAAGCTCAAAGTTGGAACTCATCTAAATCATTCACTTGGCTCATCCTCAACTTTACTGCATCATGCCATTCAACAGGCTTGTAGAATGCCTTTCTATACACATGCTGATAATGAGAGGCATCTATGAATGTCATATAATCTGTTCAGTAGGCCCACAACGTATCATCTAACTTTTTGGACCAATCAGTCCTATTGGCATTCACAGTCTTTTCCAATATGGACTTGATCTCTCTATTGGAGACCTTAATATGTCTGCTCGTCCGAGGATGGTAAGGTGTTTCCACCTTATGCTTCACGCCGTATTTTCAAGCAGACTCTTGAATAGAAAATTATAGAAATGCAACCTACCATCACTAATTATTGCTCATAGAGTGCCAAACTGAGAAAAAATGTGTTTCTTTAGAAAAGTGGTGATGCTTCTACCATCAGAGCCATGTTGGCAGTATATGCACTTAGCATGAGCAGCTAAGTACATATATTATCTAGAGCATGGGAAAACAACATTCTTACCGAACATGTCCTAAAGTATTGGTATCAGAGCCATGTTGGCAGTATATGCACTTAGCATGAGTAGCTAAGTACGTATATTGTCTAGAGCATGGGAAAACTATTTTCATAAAAGATTCTTATTACCTTAATCCATTGATGATGATACTTCTAAATAAATTATTTTAATATATCTTGTCCTATAATGGGGTTTTTCTAAAGTATGGGGTATTCGTTTTCTCTAAGTGTTTGAAGTATCCGATTAATCTCTGGTTTTAGACGTTGGTCAGCCTGAAAGTGTGGTCTCAGCTAAGGTAAGCAATCGACCCTGTTGGTGGTCCCGTCACTAAGATAACATTAAGAGAAAACTGTTGTAACAGCCATTAAGACTTGCTAGATCCCATAGGACGTTGATGTATTGATATAATTCATTATAGGTTGAATCATCAATGATTATTGTTGTGTGCTATCTTATTTGAATAGTTAGGTTTCCCAGTTAGTCTCTAGAAGTATTTTTTCTAATGAATTCCAACAATCATATTAAAAATACTATTGACCTGTCTTCTCAAGTAACCCAAATTGCTAATATTGAAAGTGATCTTCAAAACTAGAGTATTCTAGAAGAACCTTTTAAAACGATTTATCAGATCGGTAAATTTAGTTTTTTTTTTAAAAACATAACATCAAGACCTCTGAGTCTACTGTCGCCATTAATAATATTTTGGAAATTATTTAATTACTAAATGATCTTGACATAAACCGATGTAAAAATCAGTTTAATTATCTTCATGTTGGACTTGTTCAAGTGGCTATTAAGCCACTCTTTAGACAGGGTCTTGATATCCCCGTCTGTGCTATCCTAAGAGATTCCCGTCTATTAAACTTCGACGATTCACTCTTAGGTGTAATTCAAAGTAACCTAGCCGACGGCCCGATATACTTTAATTGCTACCCTAATTTCTCGGTAGATATTAATGATCCTAACATCATGGATGTTTTAACACTTAATATTAAGACAAAAAACATGAACAGTAAGGATAATACTAGAGAAATAGCAATAATATACAGATTATATTATCGGCTTATGGGTACAACCCTAGCTCCCAAAGCTAGAATCACGAGCCCTAGGGGCGTTACAACCCTCATGGAGGCAAATAAAGAAAGAAACAATATCTTTGTTCCTAAGGCTCTCCTTTGGAACGATATCATGCATAACAATGAGTGGAACTTTGATGCTATCACTCAACCTCTCCCTACCTATCTGGAGAAATCACAGATCAAAAGGGTTATCCAGCACCCTAGTGGATCCATTGATCTAAAATTCCTAGGTTTTGAAGCCTCTAGAAATTCTTCATTTTGGTGATCTGTCTCACACAGAGCTTCTACCTCAAAAAATCCAGAGGGAAGTGAAGAAAATGATAATGACAAGGGAAAGGTTAGAGGAGTTGACTTCTCTGGTCCTTTCCCCAAAGTATATTACCAACAACATACTAGGGTTCAAGAATCCCTAGAACCCAAAAATCTCTATGATCCAGGTAGCCCTACAGCCTCGGACATGGAACCTCCCCCCACCATACCTCGTCAAAAAATTAGAACGGACCCAAGATTAGAGGTCATCAAATCTAATGATGAGTATACTCCAGACCTCAAAGCTCTTGAGGTCCTCTGGTACCTTCCAAAGGACACAATAAAAAGAAAATGGTACACCAGTACTTATTCTAAAGAACAGCAAAAGGAGTTTGGTCGGTTATGGATAGCTGATATGAAAAGAGTTCGATGCGACATCGAATTCTTTAGATGGTTTGAATTCACTGGAAGAATGGAAAACCAAAATGAATCCCTTCACGTTATCATTAATAAATGGTATACACAGAGTAACAAAGTAATTGAATCCGTTACTCCTCCCCTTGAAGGGATAAAAATTCCTCATTTTAATGAAATCCTCAATGCTTCCCCTTTCAATAAGAAGCATGATAGACCCCTATCATCCCCCATCAACAGAGACCTAGATAGGATAGTTGAACAAAAAAACTATACCAATCAGGTCCTTCATACTATCTCCTAGCAAATAGGAGATACTAAGAGCTCGATGCTTCCTTTTAGCTCACCCACTCCTGAGAAAAGCATTCCAGGACCTAGCCTCACTACCAACCCTATCTTTAGAATCCCTGAGTTCCAAAAGGAGAAATTCCCTAATCTCAGCGATGACTTTAAGGTTTTGGGAAAAATCTTAAAGCAAATCAATGAGAAGCTCTCTAAATTCAAAATCTCTAAAAAGGAGAAAGGCGAGACCAGCAACCAAAAGAACTCTCTTTCCAAACTCACCAATGAACGTTTTTCTACTAAGAAAAACTATTACAAACGACCCTCTCCTCCAGACGTCCAGTTTGAAGAAAACCCTTACCTCTCCACTTCAAACCATGATGGTAGAGGAATAACTTAATGGAATGTTGACGGTTTTTCTGAACATCAAATCTATAATAAATTCCATGAAATGGGTGTTGCCATCACAACTTATAAAATTAGAGGAGCTTCTGACAAAGAGGCAACCAAAATGATTGTAGCACGATTCACTGGTAGACAAGAAAGTCTTGAGAAGGTCTCAAAAGAAGACGCCTGTGCTACCCTCCTATATCATATAGCTAGATATTTTATAGGAGAACCCAAATTATTTCAAGATAGGAGTTTAGAAATCCTTAACAATCTCACCTGCAAAGATCTAGCTGACTTTAGATGGTATAAGGACACCTTTTTGGTCAAAATCATGATTAGAACTGACTGTAACAGTGACTTCTGGAAAGAACATTTTATTAGTGGTCTCCCTCCTTTGTTCGCAGATAAGGTTAGGACCAAAATCAAAGATAGATTTGAGGGAAAAATCCCTTATGGAATTTTAACTTATGGGGATATAATAAGCTTCATTACCACCGTAGGGATAGACCTCTGCACCGACCTTAAGCTTAAGAAACAACTTAAGAAGGATAGCACTTCCAAATATGGGCTAGGAACCTTCTGCCAAGATTTCGGTTTCACGAATCTATCCTCTCCTTCTAGTAAGAAACATCGGAAAAAATCCTATATGTCTTATATAAAATCCAAACCTAGAAAAGAGTCCTTTAAAAGGGAGTCTTACAAAACTAGTAGGAAAATTAGAAAAAAATCCTCTAAAAATAAAGAAGCCTGTTGGACTTGTGGTAAAACGGGCCATAGATCTAAGGATTGTAAGTTGGGAAAGAAGAACAAGATCAACCAATTAGGCCTCTCTGAAGAAACAAAAGAGAAATTATTCTCAATAATGGAAGACACATCAGACTCTTCCGACTCTTTCAGCTCTTCTAGTGATGACTATAGCAATGAAGAATTCATCAACACCGCATATGTGTCCGATTAATCCCAGTCTAGCCAAGATTGTGTTTGTAACGGTACCTTTTGTACTTGCACAAAAAAGACCATTAATGTCATTTCTGGAAATCCTAAAGAAATCCTGTTTGACATCATAGAACACATCCGAGATGATGAGGCTAGAAATAAATATCTTCTAGAACTCAAAAGGTTGATGCTTTCTCATGAAGAAAAGCCCCCAAACCCATTGTTCAGACTTTTAGCATGAAACAGGATATGTCTCGATTTGATAAACCTGCAGAACCTTCTATAGCTGATCTCAAGGGTGAAATTTCCGCTCTCAAGGGAGAAATCAGAGACCTAAAAATCAAACTTGGTCGAGTGGAACTCAACATTCTTACCGAATAGGTCCTAAAGAATGTCTCCCCACCAGAGTATCCCAAAGCTTCCCTAATAATTATTGATCATATTCAAAATGATCATCTCAAAGATCCCGGTTCCTTCCCAGGATTAGATTCTCCCTCTACCTCCGGTACAGCCATCACGGCCATTAAAGCTTACAACGAACACATTGCCGTAAAAATTATCATAAACAAAGACTTCATTCTTAACAGAGTCGCCCTCTTTGATACAGGCTCCGATAGGAATTGTATCATCAAGGGACTTATACCTACCAAGTATCTACAAAAAAACACCTCCCGTCTATACTCTGCCATAGGAGAAAAGATGAAAATCGATTACAAGATTTCTAAAGCTCATATCTGTAACAATGGCATTTGTCTTATTAATGAGTTCGTCATCACTGAAGGTCTCACTGAAGATATCATTCTAGGAATACCTTTTGTTAATCAAATTCGGCCTTACACTAGTGATTTTGACGGAATTCACACAATGATTTTAAATCAAAATTTGTTCTTCCCCTTATTAAGGCCCCTCTCTCAAGAAGATGGTAACATTATTAAAGAAAGGACTGCTTTTAAAATTAACAGACTTTCTTCACACATTTGTTTTCTTAAACAAGAAATTCAAATAAAGAAAATTGAACAAATTTTAAAAACCCCGGAGATGGTAAACAAAATTTCCAATCTTCAAAAGTCTTTCGAAGAAGAAATTTGTTCCGAATTTCCTAATGCCTTTTGGGAAAGAAAAAGACATTTAGTAGAACTTCTATACATTACTGGTTTCAACGAATAGGCCATCCCTACTAAGGCCAGGCCCATCCAAATGAACCAGGAAATAATGGAAATCTGCAAAAACGAGATCAATCATTTGCTAAAAAATGGGATTATCAGAACCTCAAATTCTCCTTGGAGTTGCTCTGCCTTTTACGTCAATAACAGTGCCAAAAAGGAGCAAGGAACTCCCAGGCTCGTAATAAATTACAAGCCTTTGAATGCGGTTTTGAAATGGATTAGGCATCCGATCCCTAACAAAAGGGATCTTTTAAAAAGAACTTTCAAAGCCAACCTTTACAGTAAGTTTGATATGAAGTCAGGATTCTGGCAGATTCAAATTGCTGAAAAGGATAAATACAAGACGACCTTCAATAGACCTTTTGGACATTATCAATGGAATGTCTTACCATTCGGTCTTAAAAATGCTCCATCAGAGTTTCAAAACATCATGAATAATATCTTCAATCCTTATAATCATATGTCGATTGTTTATATTGATGATGTGGTAATTTTCTCAGAAGATATTGATTCCCATTTTAAACATCTCAACACTTTCTTTAAGATTGTTAAGTTTAATGGTTTGGTCATAAGTAGTAAGAAAATGAAGCTCTTTCAGAAATCTATAAGATTCTTAGGGCATGATCTTTACCAAGGTAGTTATAAACCTATTTGCAGGGCCATAGAGTTCTCCTCCAAATTCCCTAATGAAATTAGCGATAAAACCCAACTTCAAAGATTTTTAGGAAGTCTTAACTATGTAGCAGACTTCATCCCTAACATTAGACAGGTCTGCGAACCTCTTTACAAAAGACTTAAATAGACCCTAGTTCCTTGGAGTTCTGATCAAACTAATATTTGATTGTTGAAACTGATGCTTCTGATATCGGTTATAGAGGTATCTTGAAACAAAAGGAGGGTACTAGTTCTTCTGAACAATTAGTCAGATTTACATCTGGAATATGGAATTCTGCTCAATGAAATTATAGCACTGTTAAAAAGGAAGTTTTATCTATAGTGCTATGTATCACCAAATTTCAAGACGATCTTATTAATAAAGAATTTTTACTATGAGTAGATTGCAAATCTGCTAAAGAGATTTTACAAAAGGATGTTAAAAATTTGGTTTCAAAACAAATATTTGCTAGATGGCAAGCTCTCCTATCTAGCTTTGATTTTCAAATTGAATTTATCAAAGGAGAAAATAATTCCCTTCCCAATTTTCTAACAAGAGAATTCTTACAGGGCCATAATGAGACCTACCACACTGGGAAAAATCCTAGTAGGAAGCAAACAGGAACAAACCAAGATGGATAGACCATTTGATCTTCCGTCAGCTCAACAAACCCCTTAAGACCATCAGTCCCTCATAGGCCTGCACTAAAATCGGAACTACAATCACCGTTCCAGAATAAATATGCAGCTTTGGCAGAATTTCCAAAGCTCCCTCCACCAATGCCAACTAGATTGGTAGATTTGAAGACAAATAAGCCTTTTGATAAAGGGAAATCATCGAGTTCATCTGTTCAGTCCAAGCAGAGTTACGCTATGAAGGCTCCTAAAACCTTCTCACAAGCTGTAGACCCCACAACGGTCAAAACAATACCAACTCCTCCCATCAAGGAAGAATTCAAATTCATTACCACTCAGGTAATGCCAATTATTGCTTTAGATAAAGAATATGAAGGATATCCATTAGATCAACTTATCAAGCCGGTCTATAATGATAAAAATTTTGTGGGTACTGAGAATCCACTCAAAACAAGAAGATTTTATAAAGCCATCCTTGTAGAAACAGATTCTATTGAGGTCGAGCATTCTATGAATGAAAGGAATCTAGAATACATTGATTATTCTAGGTTCACCATCAAGAGGGTATTAAACCCTTTCAACTGGTTTGCAGATCACCTGCATACTCCAATTGCATTATCCATGCCTCATAGGCCGCAAACATATAATTGGTACAACTACAAGTCGGCATGGTTCAATTTTTTATATGTCAGACCAGGACACACCTGGTTTATTAAATATTGTCCGGCTATAGTAGATGCCATTATTCCTAGATGGTTCTATAAATGGTGGATATATTTTGGAGGAATCAATGAAATCCTTTGCTAACAGTTCATTAATCGATTCGTCGATTTCTGTTCAAAAGAAGGGTGTGTAACCCTCCCAGAGCATTTTCAGATGTGCAAGTTCTTCATCAAGAAACGAGTTTCTTACATTATCTCTTGGAATTTTTCTAAAGGAGAACAAGACAGAATCAAATATTTATCCAAAGAGATAAAGGTCAAAGGCCGGACTCCTAAGCCAGTAGCACCAAAATCTCCAAACAAGGGGAAAACAACGTCATCCTCAACCAATGCTTCACAGAATAAGAAGGCACTCAAAGAAAAATTAAAGAAGGCTTTACAGGATATGGAAACCCAAGAAACCAATGAAGAAGAAGTGTTACAACTTCTAGAAGAAGCTTCCTCCACAGGAAGTAGAGATAATAATGGTGATATGCTAAATCCTAAGGAGATAGCTATGGCCTATCTGTACCCCTATTAAGAATAGAGAAATGACCCTTCAAGGAGGTAGAGGTTCAAAGAACCGGAATTACTTTTGAGAAAGGGCATTCTACTATTACTAATTGGAATGTCTAGGACCAAGCTTTTCCAAAAGCAAAAGGACAAAGCAATCAACATCCAGCTTTTCAAAAGATAAAAGCATCAGCCAGCTTTTTCAAAAGTAAAGGCATCAGCACTCAAGGATTGTTAGCTGCTAAGGATTAATCTTAGCCTTACACTTGTACACTTTAGATGTATTTTCATTATCTCTCTTGTCTATATAAGACTTGCTGTAATACTAGAGAAGGCATCAGAAAATTTCCCAGATAAGAAATATTTCACCTGCCTAAACTCTTCTCCTCTTCTCTTGTAATGATTTCAGTTTTCAGTTAAAGTTTGAATAAAATTTTGTAAGTTGTTTAATTCCTTGTCTTATTTAATTCTTTTAAATCCTTTAGTATATTTTCATCATATCTATATTAATTATCCACTAAGATCCTTTTATTGGTATCAGAGCCCTAAAAATCAGACTTGATCGAGTGGAACTCAACATTCTTACCGAACAGGTCATTAAAAAATCCTTCCCCAACAGTTTATAAATCGATTCACCGATTTCTGTTCAAAAGAAGGGTGTGTAACCCTCCCAGAGCATATTCAGATGTGCAAGTTCTTTATCAAGAACTGAGTTTCTTACATTATCTCTTAGAATTTCGCTAAAGGAGAACAAGACAGAATGAAATATTTATCCAAAGAGATAAAGGTCTAAGGATGGACTCCCAAGCCAGTAGCACCAAAAACTCCAGATAAGGGGAAAACAACGTCATCCTCAACCAGTGCTTCAAAGAATAAGAAGGCATTCAAAGAAAAATTAAAGAAGGCTTTACAGGATATGGAAAGCCAAGAAACCAATGAAGAAGAAGTGTTACAACTTCTAGAAGAAGCTTCCTCCACAGGAAGTAGTGATAATAATGGTGATATTCTAAATCCTAAGGGGATAGCTATGGCCTATCTGTACCCCTATTAAGAATAGGGAAATGACCCTTCAAAGAGGTAGAGGTTCAAAGAACTGGAATTACTTTTGAGAAAGCGCATTCTACTATTCCTAATTGGAATCTCTAGGACCAAGATTTACCAAAAGTAAAAGGACAAAGCAATCAAAAACCAGATTTTTAAAAGCTAAAAGCATTGGCCAGCTTTTTCAAAAGTAAAGGCATCAACACTCAAGGATTGTCGGCCGCTAAGGATTAATCTTGGCATGAACTTTTGTTGTTGATATTGTGTTGTGGGTTATAAGATTGAAAAGAGTGTGTTTGATTCCTTGAGGTTCATGTGAGGTTTGGTCTTCAAACTTCTATTGAAGGTTTTTGTTGTTCTAGACCAATCTTCATGTCTAGTTGCAAGAAGACTCTTCAATAGTGTTGTTTTTTTTATCCAAAAGCCAAGTAGAAAGAAGTGAAGTGTTTGTTTTTCTTGAAAAAAAGTCCCAAAGACCTACCAAAAGGGAAGGGGGAAAAATATCTACCAAAAGACTTGTTTCCAAAAGGGAGTAAGAACAATATCCTAGGTGTAGAAAATAGGAAAAATCCACTAACCCCTCAGAAAGGTGTCTTTCCAAAAAGGTGTAAGACAAGTCAAACCTTTTTGAAAGGTGAAAAGGGCTCCAATCTTGTTGTTTTATTCTCATTGGCCAAATTATACAATTCAAGAATTGAAAATTGATCCAAAATTTTAAAGTTGGGAAAGATAAGAACCTTTCAAAAACCGCAACCAATTCTAGACCGCCATATCACCAAATTCCGTACAATACCAAAACTTTTGGCTTGAAATCTTGGATTCTTTATTTCTTGTTGTTGATTCTTAGTTTCATTTTTTTTGATTCTTATACTAATTGGAAACTATTAAATACCTACTAAGTTGTAAATTAGTTTTTTAATATGTTTCTTCGTGTTAGCATTATTTTGTGCTTTTCTTGTTTTTTGAATCGTAGTATTTCTTGGTTCAAGATTGTATATTCTTTACTTGATTCTTCAAAAAAAGAATCCATTCCGACCAAAGAGTAGACTCACCCCTCGAATCATCAAGAACTACAAGCCAACTTACAACGCTTGTGAATCCAAGTATGAGGCAATCAAGTGTGTGAGAGTGTGGTGAGGTTGTTTTAAAGTAACTTGTGTTTTGTTTTGTAGGCATTTCTTTTTTTCTTTTAGGTATAATTAAATGTAACCCGCGGCTTCAACCTCTTAACCCATGGACAACAATGTCACAAATGTCATTTTGGCCTACCTTGACACTATTTCCCAAGACATAGATATGATAAATGAAAGGTTGGATCATATGATAGGCCAAAAGGAGCCAGTGGGATGCCCGAAAACATGTCAAGAGAAAGGTCGTATCTCCTGTGAGCTATAAGGTAAAAATGTTATCCCCTACACTCCTATGAACTTAGAATGTTGTGTTGTGGCTAGTAGTATCTAAGTGGGTGTAGTTATGGTTTTTCCTAGGGTAGAGGTGCTTGAGTCTTCCTTTTATGATAATCTTGGTATTGTTAGGCCGCATGAGTACCAAAATCTTGTTGTAGGTATGAAAGCAGTAGTTGATCCTTTAGATGACGAAAATGATTCTTCTCGTGAGAATGATTTGTGTCCATCTAGTGCTACAATTATAACTTGACTAAGGTTCCATTACCAAGTGACGAGAGTAGTCACAAACCAGTTAACCCTTATGACAACCAATGTGATTCTACATTGGTATATGAGTTGCCAATAACTAGTGAGGATATGGACAATGATCAATCGGGTGGATATCACCTTGATGTGCTCGATTGTTTAGAAACCTGAATTGTGATTGTCTTGGTAAATATGGTTTTACATGTAATCCCTTTGTTGCTCATGGTGGTTTGTGTCTAAGTGAAGACTTCTCCTTTTAAAAAGAAGGTGATATTTTCTTAGAAATTCCATCTACTTTTTCTTTATTGTTTCTTATGTTGGGCATACTCCTAGTGAAGATTTTGAAACTAGTAGTAAGTGCATGCATGAGAACCCTTTGCTTGAAGTTGACTTGTGGAACACCTTTCTCACCTCTCTTTTTGTTCATGATATTTCCAATGGTGATAAACAGGGTATGCTTAAATTTGAGGATGGCACCCTAGGGGAGAGTGATAGTGGTCGAGACCTAAGCCCTTGGTTACGCCATCCATTTGACCCCGGTAACTTCTTAGGGTGTGAAGGACGGATAGTTATTGGTTGGTCCACTTGTTTGAATAACATTTCTATATGTGTTGCATGGACTTTACGTTCAATTAAGCCCCCCCCCTAATGGTGATTCCTTTGTCTAACTCCTTTGTAATATTTTTACTAAGTTTCTCGTGATTAAAACAAGGGATGCATGGTTATATCTCAAGTGTGTACCTCCTTGGCATGTTGATGTTGTTTATTGTGCTAACTCTAACCATAATGTCATGAGGATGTGGTTCTTTTTTGTCTTCTCTTTGTTATTGCAAGGTTTGGATTCGAGGTCGAATCATTTTCAAGAAGGTGAGGATGATACAAGACAAATGTCCAACTTAGTTTTTGATGACATCTTTGGAGGCCAACCCATAGAGACTCAAGACTTGGTCACCTCGAGTATACAAGAACATTCATGGAGGACTGGTTTTGAGCATGCCATTAAGAAAGGCCGTGTGTGAAAGATTGCATGGAGAATTAAACACTTGCACGGTTTTGGACCACACTTAATGGATCACAGTTTTTAGAGCAATGAAGAGCCTTAAAACACTCCAAAACCGTCACTCTACTTTAGGGTGCTTTGGTTATTTTGTACCCTTTCCTTACGCTCTATAGGTATTCCTTTTATTAAGGGCATTAGGGTCATTTTGTCTTCTTTTGTAATAACTATCAGTAGGCTCTTTAGGGTTTATTTCATACTTGGTTGTTTATTGATGTAAGACATGAAATACTTGTAACACATAAGAATCTCTATTGAGAGTGTATCACCTTAGAGTAGGTCTTAGAAAATCCATCCCCACCGTAACTAGGGCTACCCAAGTGTAGAATCACTTGAGTTGTATTTTGGCTTGAGACGTTGGTGCTAGAGGAGGTAAAGTCCCTCTTGTGTCTTCGTAGGAATTAGGTGATTGTCTTGTGTAGTTGTTAAGGGTCCTTATATTTGATATATCATAGGTTTATTAGGATTTACATCTTTATTTGTCTAACTATCTATCCATTTATCTATTTAAAATTGTGTGTTTTGTGTTTGTATTCTTGTTGTCGTTTGTGCCTAGTTCTAGTGGACTGTTTGTAACATTTTTGTGGATATTTTGTGACTTTGTTGGTTGATCTTGTATCAGTGTTTCCCATTTAGTGCTTCACCCTTTTACCATTCACCTTGAATGAGGCTTCACCATCACGCTTCAGTTCTATAGCACCATATGGGAACACCCTAACTTCGGTGAATGGTCCATACCACCTAGACTTCAATTTTCCAGGAAGCAAGAGAAGTCTCGAATTATACAACAATACCAGATCACCGGGCTCAAACACTCTTTTCTTGATTGTTTGATCATGAGATAACTTCAATTTCGCCTTATACAGAGCATAATTCTCGTATGCTTGAAGTTGGAACTCATCTAACTCATTCACCAGGCTCATCCTCAACTTGACTGCATCATGCCATTCAAAATTCAGCTTTGTCAGCACCTATAATGCCTTGTGCTCAAGTTCAATAGGCATGTAGAATACCTTTCTATACACATGCTGATAATGAGAGGTATCTATGAATGCCATATAATCTGTTCAGTAGGCCCACAACGTATCATCCAACTTTTTGCACCAATTAGTCCTATTGGCATTCACAGTCTTTGCCAATATGGACTTGATCTCTCTATTGGAGACCTTAATATGTCTGCTCGTCCGAGGATGGTAAGGTGTTTCCGCCTTATGCTTCATGCCGTATTTTCAAGCAGACTCTTGAATAGAAAATTATAGAAATGCAACCTACCATCACTAATTATTGCACATAGAGTGCCAAACCGAGAAAAATATGTTTCTTTAGAAAGGTGGTGATGCTTCTACAATCATTATTGGGGAGCGCAACTACTTCAACACATTTTAATATATATTCTAGCACCAAGAAAATATATTTCGTACTATAAGAGTTCATGAATGGGCCATTGAAGTCAATCCCTCATACATCAAACAACTGTAACTCTAGAATAGGGGTCGGGGGAGTTCATGGCATCGTGAAACATTGCCATTGGTCACAGGAGAATGCAAAATCACGAGAATCCTTGAGATTGTAGTCCAGTTATACCCACATTGCAATATTTTATGGGTTGTGTAGGTTCCTCCATGGTGACCCCCTACAGGTGAAGCATGACAAGCCTCAAGAATACTCATCATCTCCGCCTCTAAGATGCATATATGAATCACACCATACATACAAATCCTTAATAGATAAGACTGATCCCATAAAAACTTCCTCACCTTAAGCATAAAAGTTTTTCATTGATGGAAGGATAGGTCTTCTAGGATAAGATCATTTGCCAAGTAATTGGCAGAGTCAGCAAACCAGGGGATAGGTCTTGCTATGCCTCTAAAATATGCTCGTCTAAAAAATTATCATGGATTTAAAGCCCATCCCCAACTTTCTGTATTATTTCTTCCTCAAGTCTAGATAAATGATCTGCAATATGATTTTCCATGACTTTTTGATCCTTCACCTCGAAATCAAACTCTTGCCTCAAGAGTACCCAGCAAATCAATCTCGGATTTGCATCTTTCTTAGCCATTGGTATCTCAAGGATGCATGATCTGTATGAATAATGACATTAGACCCAACCAAACAGGACCAAAATTTTTTGAAGGCAAAGACCACTTCTACCAACTCTTACTCGGTAATAGTATAGTTCTTTTATGTAGGGTTTAATTCCTTGTTGGCATAGTAAATTGGGTGAAGGATCATTTCTCTCCTTTGGCCTAAGACAAAAACTATGGAAACACCGCTCGCATAACACATGATCTCAAATGGCAAGGACCAATAAGGGGACACAATAATAAGAGTTGACACCAATCGCTCCTTCAAGAACTCAAAAGCCTTTAGACATGCATTATCAAAATCAAACTTCAACTATTTCTCAAGAGGCTCTCATAGATGGTTTACAATATTTTAGAAATCCTTGATGAATCTCCAGTAGAGCCTAGCATGATAAACTTTGAATCCCCTTCACTAAGAATGGAGAAGGTAATGTCTCGATCACTTTAATTTTTTCCTTATCCGTCTCTATTCCCCTTTTTGAGATTTTGTGCCCAAATATAATATCTTCTTTCACCATGAAATGACACTTCTTATAATTTAGCACCAAGTGGCATTCCTCTCATTTATGAAGAGCATTGTCCAAGTGGACCAAACTTTTATCAAAAGAGTCACCAAGCATAGAAAAATCATCCATAATTACCTTAATGGTGTCTTCCATTATGTCAGAAAATATCAACATCATACATATCTAAAAGGTATCGAGAATGTTTCACAACCCAAATTACATTCTTTTCAATGCAAAAGTTCTATAAGGGAAAGTAAAGATTGTCTTTTCTTGATCTTCATAAGCAATGGTGATCTGGTTGTAACCTAAATACCCATCAAGAAAATAATACCAACCCCTTCCTGCTAACCTATCCAGCATCTTATCCATAACTAGCATAGGAAAATGGTTTTTCTTAGTCCATGTATTCAGCTTTCTATAGTCTATGCGCACTATTCAACCTGTGATTGGTTTCATTGGCACCAACTCATTTTTCACATTTGGCATTACAATGATTTCTCCTTTCTTTAGGACGCATTAAACAGGGCTGGTCCACTTTCTATCCGCAATGGGATAAAATTTACCAGTGTCCTACCACTTGATAATTTCTTTCTTTACCACCTCTTTCATAGGAGGATTTGTCCAACGTTGATGCTTAATACGAGGAATTTAGTTTGGTTCAAGATGGATCTTATGAGCATTAATTCCTGGAAGAATACCCATAATATCTGGAATGGTCCATCTGATAGCTCTCTTGAATCTATGCAACATTGGTAGTAATTTCTCTACCTCTTTCTCTGCTAAGTCAACTACAATTATCACTGGTAATGTATTTTTAGCCCCAAGAATGCATAGGTCAAGTGGGATTAGAGGGCCTTTAATTCTAAGACCGATGGTTCTACAATAGATAGTTGAGTAAAATGAGTAGTTCAATTTTTCCGATCCATAACGAGCTTCTTTGTAGCATAACTGTAAGAACCTCTCCCATACAAAGCGCCCATTATCTCATTATATTCCTCAATACCATCACTATCAAAATTCATAATCAGTGAAGCCAATGCCTTTTTTCTAAGTCTCTTTCAATAGGCACTGCACCATGATCAACACTATCATCAATGGTGTCTAACACATACACAACCCACATATCATCAAGCTTCTTTATCGACTGGCACATATTGAAAATCACATGCTCATCATTTAGTCTAAACCTTATCTATCCCAATTATATATCAACCAATGCCCTACCTGCAGCTAGGAAGGGCCTACCCAAGATGATAGGGACTTAGAAGTCCACCTCATAGTCAAGAATAATTAAATCAACCTAAAATATGAAGGATGATACCTTCACCAACATATCACAAAGAATACCGACCGACCACTTCACCGTTTGGTCAGCCATCAATAATCTCATCACTATTGGTTTGGGTGCCCCTAACCCAATGTTTATAAACCACCTATGGCATTAGATTTATAGTGGCTCCTAAGTTACGCAAAGCCCAAGAAAATTTGAAAGACCCAATAGTACATAGAATGGTGAAGTATCTTGGGTCCTCCTTATTCTCTAATAATTAAATAGAAGCCACAACACTAAAATGGTGCACATTGTCAGCGGGCTAAAAACATACCGTCCACTTCCTAGAGACCAAATCCTTCATGAACTTAACGTATCCAAGCATTTGCTCTAATGCCTTAACAAAGGGAATATTGACAGACAATTTCTTCAACATTAATTAGAACTTCTGATATTTACCTTCTTCTTGCTTTTTTCAGCCCTCGAGGAAAAGGTGGGGAAGATCTTAGAATAATTCTCAACACTGACTCATCAATCATTACCTTCCCTTTATCCTTATCACCAATATGGTCAACATCTGTCAATTTTTTAGATTTTTCTACAGGTAGCTCATTAACATCAACCTCATCACCATCATTCCTTGGCTCTTCTTCAATAGGCATAGGTGGATCCATGGTGGTTTTACCCCTTCGAGTGGTAATAACATAATAATGACTATTTTTTGAATTTTGTGATGTATTATTGGAAAGAGTGCCATGCTTTCTCTAATTTAATATGGCTTAGATTTTGCCAAACTGCTGCTCCAGTTGTTATATAATAGTGGTATACGATTTAACTTTTTGGTTCAATCCTGATATGTCCACATTAATCTCCTTAAGTCAACTTTCCTAACTCTTTTGGCTATTCAACATCTTGGACAATATTACTTACATTCTCGACTCGGTATCTCAACTACCTAATGGAACATATATTTCACTCTTCTCTTTATAGTCATCTTTTTGCCTCCAATCACCATCTCGCTCTCTGGTTCTATCTCGATACCTATTATCATAATAGTTTTGACCTTGGTTTTCTTGACACGTAGCTTAGGAACCCACCATTTATTAATCCAGATACTTAGATTCCTCATCCATGTAAGACTTATAAGCCCTAGTAGTTAACCCTTGTGCTTATTATGTTCATCTTTTTAGAATTCATTACTATAAATTATTTTGTAAGTAACCCGATATTTATTCTAAGCTGTGAAATTTCTTGTGCTACAAAATTATAGCCAACTCTATAGTCACTAGGAGATCCAATGGAATACGTACTAGCACCCTATCAACTCCTGTGTGTGTCATTCTCGATTAGTGACAAAGATTTTATCTAGCGTTTCATATGCCATATCCCTAGCAAATGCATAAATGCACCTCCAGATATTATGTCTATCATCACCCTAAAACTTATATTCAAGGATCTGTAGAATATCTCCCACAAATTAGACCCTAGAATTTGGTAATTAGGTACCATGCTTTTTTTACCCAAAATCACACGTCATACATGGACTCAGTAGACAATTATCAAAAGTTATAAATCTTATCTTTTAGTTGTATCATACTAGCAGGAGAAAAGAAATGGTTCAAAAATCATCTACACAACTAGTTTGAAGTTATGATTGATCCTCTAGGAAATTCCCCAACCACAATGATTCTTTTCTGATCAATGAGAACAGGAAGAACCTCAATCTTATTGCTTCCTGATCCACCCCCAGAATGGTATATAAAGTACAAATCCTAGTAAAATTTCCAAGATACATGTTCGCATCATGTGTCGATAACCCTAAAAATACACCCTTTAAATTTAGCAGGTGTATCATTACACAAGTGATATCAAACTTAACATTTAAGGGTAAAACAAGAGGAATAATGGCTCCTATCTCAATAAGCTCAACATATCCCATATCCTCATCTTCATCATATAGTAGTAGATACTGATATGCTAGGATCACTCTAGCTCGACCAGCTTGTACTCCATCTCAATTTTCATTGAGTACTGCTCGATGATCAACTACCAGCCTTAGCCTGGCTAGTTCTACCAATTGAGCTAATTGGGTTTCCTTAACCGTTTTTCTCTATTCAGCTACCTTAACTAGCATTATATCCATCTGTCTATCATCAATATTCCACGGATCACCGAGAGCAGGGGAAGTTTTTCATGTGGATCATCCCGAACCCCTTCTAAATAGCCTGCATGTATTGGTTTTGTCACTGTATATTTTGGCTATATTATTGTCTCTGGTTCAGGATTCAATGAGATGAAGGGATTTCCTTGACTAGGACTCCTAGTGTTAGGCATACACCATCATATACCCTACTAATAATAGAAAATAAAAACCTAAAACTTTAGCTAATCCAATCAACAACTCAATACTATATTCCACGACAATGGAACCAAAATTTGATTTCGCCTAAATCTACTCACCAAAGAAGTTTGATGCAGTTTATGCCAAATATAGTAACCTAAACTAGTTTGGGGTCGAACCCATTGGGAATGGGTAGAATTATCACTCAAACTTGATAAAATCACGAGAAGAGTAGAACATTAAATGATGGTATTTAAAAATTAATAGTAACAAGTAACTGTACTTGAGTACTTGAGGTTGTATACAATAGATACTATCACTAGACCTGTGTTCCTCCTGGTTTCCTAACTCCGTAAGTTTATCGTGTTTAATTCACCTATCCTACTGCTCTGGATACAAATTCTAATAAGTTATATATTATTAACTAACTTGTGAACGTGTTGATAAATCTCAACCTTCACCTTTTGAGTATCAGGGTGTCACCTTACTATCTCTTATCCTTGAATCCATTACAATAGGGTATCACCTTACTATCCCTTGTCCTTTACTCCAGTACAACTATCATCTTTTGGGTTTCAAGTTGATTAGATAAGGGTTGAAAGCCTTGAATCATAAACTTTTTTTCCAAATATCGAACTCCCTTGTGAGGATGATCTCAAATACAGGTAATTCCTAAGATTCTGCAGTAGCTTAGAAGATAATTAATATGAAGAAGATTACAATACACACCGTCACAACAATCTAGATAAATCTCACACTTTTTCTACGTTGTTAATCCACCAGTGTTGCCACAACTCTAGTGAAACACCCTGGGTTTTAGAACCTTAGAAAATGTCCTAGATTTTTAGATTGTGGACATCATACGACTTGTGGGTACCGGTTGTATAATGGGGTATGATAGGTATGGGTTAGTCGTATGATAACCAATGTTAGTTGGTGGGCTGGATTGGTTTTTGGAATGGGTATGGTTTGGTGGGTATGAGACATATAGTTTGGGTTTTTCCTTTATTTAATATGGGAATTAATAACTTAAATTGGATCTGAGTACGAGTGGATCACCATAATTCATAAGTTAGGGTGAGATCCGTACCATTGACTTATACGGTAGACAGGATTCAAACTTCCTTTGATTCTATTTTGCTAGGGATATAGTTTAGGGGTACAAATCATATGGTTGGATATGACTTGGTTTGGGTAAGTCATATGTTGGATAGTGCTGGGTGCAAAGGTTAGGCCTAGGTTAGGAGTGGTGGGTAACACTTGTATTCGAATGTATGGCTGGTATGGGTGAGTCGTACAATCTGACAAGAAATTTAAGCAGTTTAAGTGGGGGTAATATGGATATTGCCCCTCTTAACCTCTTAAGGTCCCACAACTTATATCACTATTAGGATATTATTTAGCCTATTATTCTAATCTAAAACACTTAGAAACACTCTTTAATTCTCTCTAAGGCTCTTGGGAAAATGAAGGATAGGGATTCATTTAGAGGATCAATTTGAGGCTTGTATAGGTGATTTATCTTCATTATCTTCATAATCTAAGGCATGTACTCCTCCATCATTGTTAGTTCCAACTAAAGACATGTTTTATACAATTTTTTCATGGCATGATTATTGTATGGTTTTTCAAATATATGTTGGGTTTTGGTATTAAATGCTTGGTTATGGTTTCCCATGTTTTAATTATGTTTTTACATGCTTTAATGGTGGGCTGGACAATTAGTTGTATGGAAATGGTTAATTGGAAATTGGTTTTGGTTTTGGAAATACTATGCCCCCAACATGTTTTAAAATACCTATGATAATGCTTTTACTATATTATTAGACTTTTAATAGAACTATTGCATGGTATGGTTTAGTAATGGAATTTTAAATGGTTTGGAATGGCTAAATAGTAAGGTTGGTGGTCATGGTTATGGTTAATTAAACTTTCTTGGGGGGTACATGGGATTCCCCCAAGTAAACATAATAATGAAATACTTGTAAGGTACGTTGTATTCCCCCAAGTGAACTTGATAATGTAATTATGGGTACATAGGAATCCATTTACATAAAAAGGTTGGATAAGGACATTGCTTGCAAGATATAGTTGGTATGACTACTTATATCCTTGGTTAATAATAATGGAATAATGGTTTGGTTGGATGGTAATGGTTTTAATCGGGAAATAATGGTGGAGTGTGATATCTAACCGTGAAGGTGCGAGTCCAATAGATGGACAATGGAAACTCATGTTTGCCGACATGAGGGTTGGTCATAGTAACCATATATGATACTATGAGGTATATGGGAATCCTATAAGTACACTGTACATATGTATCATAGATATCAAAAGGCACTTTGGAATTCCTTAGTCTTATGGTATCTTTGGTTTGTGCGTCTACACTTATCGGGACTCGTTCATGGGGTTACACTGGTCCCATATAGCACGTGGGTGGTTCTAGGATGGTTAAACTACACATACACAAGTTAATGGTTTTAAATTCATACTAAACCCTATTTTCTTCCCCAGCATGGTTAAATATATATATATATGGTTATATACATATTGTTGGTTTACTTGGTTTTACTAGATGGCATTATTTTATCCTTATTTAGGATCAGCTATGGGATTGAATTGGTGAGCTTCAATATTCTGAAAGGCTCAATTTCATATCATGGATATCTTTACATACTTTAGTTTATTTATCGATATTGCTTTTGTCTATGATTGGGGGCACATCCCAATCGGATATTGTTTCTCTTTTGGTTAGAGGCTTTTTGTGACTACTATGAGTTGGAATGGGTGGTGTTAGTATGGGTGTCAACCTTAGTATTAGCATTATTATTGGGGTTGATACCATTTGGCCGAACATATGATTGTTCCATCCTCTTTTATTTTGGATTATACAATTTTATTGGAACTCATTTGGTTTATGGATTGGTTTATGGTTAGTTCGATAATGGTTGCTGGTAGGTACTGGATGGTTAGACTTGATTGGGTTGGTCACGATTACGGACCTATCCCATAGTCTAGATTGGTATGTATATTCTATCTAGTTATACGTTTAGAATTCATCCGACTTAGGGTATGCATATTTAGAGGTTAGGTTAGGTAGCGGGGGTGGTCCCCGGTCCTGGATGGACTTAGGATGCCTATTACAACAAGGCCCTGGTTTGGGTCATATCACCTTTTTAAGAATTTATCCGCTTATGGTTATGCAACAATCCATGAAATAAAAAGAAGAAAGCATTGAACTAATTGCACAAGAATGAAAAGAATAAAATCCAAAATCTCCAATTGATTACGAAGTCAAAAATTCAAGAACAAAACTATCGAGTATCAAGAAGCCAATGTATGTGAAAAAATATCAAAAGTGTGTAACATAATAAAAGTATAACCCAAGGGTATTTATAGTATCTAAAATAACAAAGGAAACCTAATTAAAAAAAATTGGAAAACTGTGTAGGCGGTGGTTACACCTCTGGCAATGAGTCGTTAGGACTGGTTACGACTCATTGCTAGGTATCGTAGCTCTTTTTTTGGCTTCAGTTGCTATGACTTGTAGGGTCACCTAACAATTCATATGCTGCTAATTATAGTCACTCCAGTAGCTTTTCACCTTCAGGGGTCTTAAGTCTATTATCATTATGACTCCTTACCACAAGTCATAGTCAATCATTACGACTCATCGTCTTCACTTGTCACTATTAGAGAATCAATCCTCAAGACTTTTATCTACTATTCATAGTACGACTTCACGCTATGAGTCGTAGTCTGATCTTATGACTCGTATTCTTCTATTACCTTACTCCTGGAACTCACTTTGTCCATTATGAGCACTACGGTGCACACCACAACTCGTACTCACTCTTTACGAGTTGTGCTCATTCTTTACTTATCTTCCTCGGTGCAGCTTTTGCCTATATTATCCTTATGAGTCTGGCTACGAGTCGTAAGGTGTCTTGATGACTCGTACCCTGACCAGTACTTCAATTTTCCAGTGCTTTTTCTTCCATTCTTCATTCCAGGCCACCTTCAACCCAATGTTCCTATAATACATACAAAACACTCATCATATCTGATGAAATAACCTAAGTTAAACATAATTTCATTGTTTTAAGAATTAAATATGCCATGAAACCATGGCACATCAATGGTGTGGGCTACCGTTTGGAATGTTTTCTAAATGTGGTTGACATGTTCACAATGTGTATTTTATAAAATTTATTTTCTACTTTACTCAGTCGGCCTATGATATCTACTGAGTACAAGTGGACCACACCCACCCTTACTGTGCCCTTTGGTCGAGATTCAGGTACTAGTGCGTCGCATGATAGCTGGTTCAGGATATGTTTGGAGTATTTTTTAGGTAGTGGTCAGTCAATGCTTCCAGATTTGATCTACTACCTCTTCTCATTTAGTTTATGTCTTATTTTTATATTGAAAAACAAATTATGTTCTTTTTGGACTATCAGATGTATATTTGGACTTTGAAATGTTCTTAGTTGGTTCTTACACTGTGACAGGGGATTTTGGGGTGATTTATGGTACCATAGTTATGTATTTATCTTCTATTATTATATATGTGTTGTTTGGATTCATTCTAAAAGTGTTGCCTTAAGATTGGTGTTTCTTTTCTCATTTCATATCTGTTTGGATGATAGTCTTACTTGTCAAGGCTTGTCGCAACAAGTACCACATGCCTTCAGTTTTTGGGTTGTGAGATTGGCCTTTAAGAAAATACATTTTTAATATAATATGTTTGGTAGGAATTTAAATAGTTACTGTAATGAACCAAAAGCTCAGGTCATGATGGTACTTATCGCAACTAAGCCTTTACAAGTAAGCCAATCACCAAAACTAAAAGGTGAAGGAAAATCATGGCACAAAATCCAAAGGCAAGACATCTAGAACAAAATCTAACCATTCATGCATGGTAATAGCAGATGTATGAATAACTATAATTCCATAAACCATCCTATCAGGGTGTAAGAACAATCTACAAACAACTCGAAGTCAAAAAATACAATTGAAAATCCAAAAAGAAACCACAAGTTTATCTCTGAATACAAAATTAGGGATAAACTAGATAGAAGGAGGTCAAAGGTTGACTGTGAAAGCATAGAGCGATTATTACCTCAAATGTATCAAATCACAACCCGAACTCAGGTCCCACATGGCACACTCGTACATAAATCTGCACTAAAAGGGCACAGTAGGGATTTGTATGGTTCATTTGTACTTAGTAGGTATCATAGGCCGATTGAGTAAAGAGAAAATAAGGTATATAAATACATACTATAAGCACATCACCTGCAAGCAAAAAATGTCCTAAACGGTAGCTAACACTGTCTCCACTAATAGTTCTTGATATAGCACATAAGTAGGAAATTGGTATGTAAAAGAAACAAAATAGATAGGTAGCAGATAAAATACAGGAATTTGACAATGAAGATGCATAAATGAATGAAATGCAATGAGGATGATAATGATGACAATGTGATATGATCGGGGTTATCGCATAACCATCGTATATTCCTATCGAGCATTAGTGCTTCCAAGTAGGACACAAGTAGGGTTAGAAACCCATATACTATCTCAATACTCAATATCTATCTTAATATACATATCTCCTCTTTGACTCGTGGACTACGACAGGGGATTTTGTAAAAGTGTCTCATTTTTGTCAAAAATTAGTGTTTCCCCAATTGTACCAATATCTCAAGAATTTATGTATGATATTAGGAAGTAATGCTCATAACCAAACCAGTATGAAGATCTCAAATTAGACAATCCACACGCACATGAGCTCAAAATGTACTCAATGTGTCAAGCATTCAAGATTCAATATATGCCATGTACCATTAGGGTGAAATATGTAAGTAAGACCATTAATATCACAATAACCCCAACTTAAGCATTTATATCATAAATAAAGTTATCAACTGTATACATAAGGTCAACATTATTAGATAAGACCCCACACGGGCCACACATAGCAATTATCATCTTAGATCACCAAAAACAACATAAACCCCCCACACTGGCACACAATAGTAATAACATTATTTTCAGGATTATTACTCATACCCATGATTATTAACCATACTTGTAGCATACTTTTAAACAAATATTAACTATCCCACCTATTTTAAAGAAATTTAAACCGTAACCTATCTTGTGAAATCAAAATCCAAGCATAAAACCCTTCACGCGGAGTTTCCCCCTCTTGAATGGCCTAGAAATTAGCTAGAACATATAAATATAGAATCTACGCATCAAAAGGAAGCCAATGATACCTATATTGACTATTTTCAAATTGGGGTCAAAACGGACCCCGAAATGGGTTTTCAAAATAAAGCGGTAAATTAGAATTAGTTCATAAGCACATCAACCATGATAAAAGAAAGCCATATAAGAAAATCCAAGTTAATTTAGATTGAAGAAAAATCATTTTAGTCCTTCTAGGCTAAAATCCCCAAATTCAACTTTTGAAATCACAAATTAACGGGTTTTAGATGACAAGAGTCGAAGTAAAATAATTGAAATGGTGATTTGGAGCTTACCCAAGCTCGAAAATGGAAGAATTCTTCCAAAATCCTCTCAACTCAAAACTCAAAGTCTAAAAAATGGAAGAAAAATTGAGAAAGGATATTTTTAAAGTGAGCCAGCGTTGACCGCTAAAGTGATCATCAATTAAGCGCGGGTCGACCGCTAAGGCATTCCTTCCCTAAACCAGTTGACCGCTAAAACGGTCCCCATACCACTAAAGTAGAGCCTGCTAAAGCGGCCAAGGACCATTTTAGCAATACCTGGATATTAGCTGGGCTCTGCCTTAGCTGCGCTTCGGCATTTTTATTCTTTAAAAATCACAAACCCGCTTAAATCATTTTGAACCACATTGGGAACCTATAGTCAAAATACATAAAAATAAAAATTTCACCGAATCAAGCCCTGACAATATCCACTAGTAAAAATTTAGTTCATCCTTAAACTAAAGGCAAGGAAATACCTGAATCAAAAAAATGCTTTGAATAACTGCTACTTATGTCAGACTTAACCTCCCAAGTAGCCTCATATATAGAATGGTGTATCCACTAGACTTTAACTACCAAAATATCTCTATAACGCAACCGCCTAAAATCCCTAGCTAAAATAGAGACTGACTCCTAAACAAAGGACAACCTCTCATCAAACTATACTGTGTCCCAGCAAATGACATGGGACTCATCCGAAATATAACACCGAATCATAGAAATATGAAAAACTGGGTAGACAGTTGATGAATCTAAGGAAAATGCTTACTCATAAGCTATATCTCTAATAGTCTAAAGAACCTCAAATGGCCCAACATACCTGGGGTTAAGCTTGCCTCTCATCCTAAACCTCATCATCTTTCATGGGAATAACACAAAGGAAGACTCGATCACCCATACTAATGTCACGACCCGAGCCTAGGCCCTAGCCGTGACGAGCATCCCAAACCATGAAGGCCCGGAACACCCATTCTCTATTTGGTTATCATGCACAACATTCGTAATCATAATAAAATGCGGAATTGAAACTGAGTACGGAATACATGGTCAATTTCTGCAACATTTGTGAATAATACTATCTGACATTAGTCTGCGAAATCTCTACTAAGAACACAAACATCTGTCTGAAAAGAAACTGGGACAAGGCCCCCAGTAAACCAAAAACATAATAAATAAGATAATGTCTGACATAATTAGGCCTTCCGAATAATAGAAAGCTCACCACTGCGAGATTAAGTCTACAAATCCGAGAATGTCTACTGAGTAGCTGGACCCCTAGACTGTGCCTCAGGACCTGGAAGGAGGGGGGGGGGTCAGCACAAAAGTACTGGAACGCGAAGCAATCCAAAAATAGTATAATGGAACATAAATATATATATATATATATATATTAAGTGAAAGCAATTTTTCATCAAGACATCATGTATAAAACTATTTCCGAAAAATACATGGGCACTTTCTGAAAACATGTAACCTGCCTGTTCATTTCAAATCAAGATCTGTGTTTTACTTCTGAGTTAGGTGGTATTCCCCTACAAGCCTGATATTCCACGGGCTGTATGGAATCCGCCATTGACTCGGCGGGGAATCCCCCAACCCAAGTGTGCCGCAAGGGTAGGAGTATCTGAGTCTGATACGCCACAGGACATTTAAGTCAGCGCATAATAGTATACCCGGGTCGGCAAACCACGGTTTTAGGCAATAAGTCGCTTGAACTCAAGCCCTCTTCAGGGAACCACCTAACATCTCTGTATGCCCATTTTTAACTTTTTCTGTACATGCAACATTCTGAATGTCTAAAATCATGAAAGTTTGAAATGTCTGTTAGTTTGAGTCTGATATGGCGTTAGTCTGAATTGGTATCGTCATACCAAGACATTGCAAGTCATGATTTTTATGAGCCATAATGTATTAAGCAAGAGCTTTCATTCAAAACATAGTTTAGACCACCAAAACATGTAACTGATGTAAAGGATTTCATATTCTGAAACTTAAAGTTTAATTCATGCAGAAATTTCATCAAACACCTGGTGGTCAAATGTCTTTAGCAAGTTCATGTATTCAAAATTGAAACACATTCATTCATATATGTATATAAACTGTCAAATCGCTTTGGAGATGGTCAAAAGACCAAAACAATGATGTTAAAACATCTTATACATAAATATATATATACATAATTTAAAACCCCATTCTAAAACATGATTTTTTTATGCCCATGAGAATTTAGAAAAAACCCCGCGTTCCTCTATTTCCAAGGATAATAGATGTTTCTTGAAGCTTGCGGATTGGTGATTCTGAATATGTAATTATCTTCGAAAACCTACGGTCGAATCTTGAACTATTTGGGTTTTTATTTTGAAACCCTAAGGAGAATTCTTGAGCAATTTTGGAAAAGTATGTGTATTATGGTGTTTGAGGGATTAAATCCCGTGTTGGTGGTATATATAGGGGTGGAGGATGACCAAAATACCCCTAAGGAACAATTAAGGTCAAATCTGTCCCTCAGTTGACAGTTTGATAGGCTGGAGTAAATCGATTATAACTTTTTACTCATATATTCAAATTGGATGAAAACAACTTCATTTTAAAGAGGACTCAAATAGCTTTCGTTTTATATATTATAGCTCACACAGTTCATTATATACAGGGAGTTATGATCGTTTGAAATTGACCCAGAAATACTGAAAATTGGGAAATAGGCTATGCGTTTTGCTACTGTTTTGAAATCCAAACGCAGCCTTATGCATTCCGAAAAATTTCAAAACTTATCCGAGATGTACTATGAGCTTGCCCGATCGTAACTCAACATGAAAATCTAAAAACGAATATCGGAAAGGTTCAAAAGTTGTATCCCGAAGATTGCCAGCTAAAATGACACTAAGTCCTCATTACACTCACAAAAAATTTCAAGTTTTTAAGTCTAAGGGCACTCTATTAAAGGCTAATTCATGCACGACTTTTACGGGTTGTTACAACTAAATCTCAAGGTATGAAGTCTATGATCATAGCACTTTTGCATACTTTAAGCTGCTTAAAGTCTATTCTAAATAAACTAAACCCTATCAAAGGACCCAGAAAGCAAGTCCATACCTAGAGAGTCTAATCTCAAAAACCTCAAACTAAATAACCAGAGAGCGATAATGCCTACCATATAATGCCTTAAATGGTGCCATCTCAATACTAGAATGGTAGTTATTATTATACTCAAACTCTACCAAGGCTAAATGTTTCTTCCACTGCCCTCCAAAGTCCATAATAGAAGTGCAAAGAATATCCTCTAAAACCTTAATAGTCCACTCTGACTAGCCATCGGTTTAGGGTAAAAGTTATGCTACGATCACCTCGAGTACCTAAATACTCCTAAAATACCTTCTAAAAGTGAGAAGTAAACACAAAACTTCTATCTCAGATAATAGACACTGGTACCTAATTGAGACAAACTAGTTCACAAACATAGATATGGGCCAACCTCTCAATACTGAAGAAAACCTGATTGTTAATAAAATAGAAAGATTTGGTTAATATATCCGTGATGACCCAAACATTATCAAAACCATGATAAGTAAGAGGTAACCCCATCACAAAATCCATAGCGATCTATTACCACTTCTGATTTGGAATGGGTAACCTCTGAAGAAAACCACTAAGCCTCAAGTGCTTATCCTTAACTTGCTGACAACATAGGCAATGAGACACAAAGTCTGTTATATCCTTACTCATACCACCCCTTCCCCCAGTAGTGTTGCCCAAATCATGATACATTTTGGTCACTCCTAGATGAATGGTATACCTCTAACAATAAGACTCCTCCAAAATTAATATCACCCAATCACCCACTGTCAGCACACAAACTCGGCCTCTAATCCTTAAAATGCCATGCTCCTTTAGCCTCTCCAGTCAATACCTTATCCTAAATCACTCTCAAACCAGCATCATCAAACTAATGAGACCGAATCTACTCCATCAGAAAATACCTTACCTCTACAAATGCCAAAACATACCCAGGTTTTAAAGTATCAAGCCTAACTACCTGGTTAGCCAAAGACTGAACCTCTAAGGCCAAAGGCCTTACGTGGGTTGAAAATGTGCCAAGCTACCCATACTATTTGACTTTCAACTCAAGGAATCTATAACCACAATAGCGTTGCCTAGATGATAGAGAATAGTAAGATCATAATCCTTAAGCAACTCAAGCAATTGATACTGCCTCATATTAAGATCCACTGGGTGAAGAAATACTGTAGGCTTCAGTGATCCGAGAAGATCTCACAATGGAATCCATACAAATAGTACCTCCACAACTTCAAAGCAAATACAACCACACATAACTCCAAATAATAGGCAGAGTAATTTTTCTCATGGGACTTCAACTGATGAGAACCATATCCAATTACCTTACCCTTTTGCATCAACATGGTACCTAACCCAACACCAAAAGAATCACAAAATATAGTAAATCCTATGCCCTCCTTGGTCAAAGTCAAGATAAAAGATAATGTCAATAAGTCCTTGAGATTTTGAAAGCTCATCTCAGAAGCATCAGACCACAGAAATAAAATCTTTTTTTGCGTCAACTTGGACAAAGGAGACATAATAGATGAAAACCTCTTAATTAAGCATCGATAGTAGCTTGCTAAACTAACAAAACTCTAAAACTGGGTAGGGGAAGCAGGACTAGCCTAATCAAGAACCACCGTAATCTTGGCTGGATTGACCATGATACTATCCTTGGTCACCATATGACACAATAAAGTAATAGACTCCAACTAAAACTCACATTTGGAGACTTAACATACAACTTCTCATCTTTCAACCTCTAAAATACAATCCGCAAATGCTCTTTATTGTCTACCTCACTCTTGGAGTAAATAAAGAAATAATCTATAAATACAATGATAAAAGAGTTAATATATAACTAAAATACTCAGTTCATAAACTCTATCAATGTAGCTAGACAATGATCAACCCGAAAGATATGACCAAGAACTCATAATGATCATATTGAGTCTGAAAAGTTGTCTTCAAAATATCTAAAGTTCTAATCTACAAGTAGTGAAACCTGGACCTCAAATTATTTTTTTTTAAAACCAAAGAACCTGCAAGTTGAGCAAACAATTCATTAAATAACACAGATACCGATCTAAAACAAATAAGGATGATACTTGTGATAACCGCATTGGAAGCCTCTACTTCAGGGCTGAAGAGTATATCATAGCACTATCCATGTCTCCTACTTATCCAAATATCTTTATGACTAGCACCACGGGTATTACTACCTCTATATCTCACACCTCTAGCATTACTTCTATTACCCTGAGGGTCACCCCTCACTACCAATATAAGAGTGTTCCTGAAAATATGGTAGGGGAAATCGTTAGCCACATGGATAAACTTATCACATATATAGAAACCTATAAAACCTAATTCAATCTAAGGTGGTAAGGCTGAGATAGAATGACCATCCTAGGATGATGCCCGACTACCCAAAGCCACTTTACCAGAAGATATACTACCTAAACTCTAGAAATCTATCTATATTGATCTACCATGGTACCCTCTAGAACCTCTAAAATCTCTACCTCGGGGAGTATGATAACTAAACTTAATCTAATAGTGCACCCTCTTAGTGCTTCCTTGAGTAGATTAAAGAATAGAATAATTCATTTTTACATAATCCACCATATTCTGAAATGACACCCCTGACTCCACCATCTAGGTAATCCTTTTATGAACTTTTGAATCACCTCAGACTCAGTGATGATATTGGCAATAGAATATCTGGATAGTAAATGGAAATATGCCTTATACTCGACAATAGTTATGGAGTCTTGCTCCAAATGATCAAACTTTTCTCTCATCTGATCCCTCAAACTATATGGTACAAACCTATCCAAAAAGGCCTCATCAAACTAATCCTAAGTTATCTCAGGAAAACCAAGATGTTTTCAACTAACAAGTGATCTCCATTAATCTCTAACTACATATTTCTGGTAGATAGTGTTAAAAACTCCATGTAACTTAAGTAATCCAAAGTTATACAACTTCTACTGATAATCAATCAAGAACTCTTAGACATTCTCGCCCACAACACCACTAAACCTAGGCAAAACTAAAAGAGTTGAAACACCCTAGGTTTCAGACCTTGGAAATTTTTTATATTTTTAGTTTTTTATCATATGACTCACCATATGAATCATATAGTAAGGGAATGGGCCAGGTGAACCAACTCATAGAATGTCTAGTATTTGGTGGTCAAGTTTTTGTTATGGTTATAGTTTAGTGGTATGGGTCGTATGGTTTAGTGATGGGTTACTTGGTTGATCCTTTAATTAATTTGAAACTTACTGATATGACCTGGCTCTGAGTATGATTTTCTCACTATAAGCTATGTGGATTGGTTACGTGTGGTATAATGGAGTTGTACGTTGCTCGATGTCTAACCTCTTTGATTATGTCTTGGATATGAATTATGGGTATAATATATTATGGGTACGAGTGGGGAACGGGGAGTTGTAGGGTGGATAATATGTGGATGTACAACCTTATTTAATGGGTACGACTTAATGGTACCACTTATATGGTGTGGGTACAAGTGAAGGGGTCCAATCGTACCCAGCTGCAGGAATTTTTGTAGTTTAAAATAGGGATATTCTAGACATTTCCCATCTTAACTTCTTTTGACCCCATGACTTAAAACATTCTTGGGACTTTATTAACCTACTATTCCTAAATCAAACATTCATAAATCTCTCTTAAGCTCTTGGTTCAAAAAGAGGTAGGGTTTTCTCAAAGTGGTCAATTAAGGCTCTCAAGGGATGTTTCTCTCTGTCTTATTTGGTATCTAAGGCATGTTGCTTCTCCCTCATTATTAGTTAAAACTAAAAATATGTTTCAATTAATGGTTATCATGGCATTATTATGGGTTTATGTTGGTTGTGAAATATATGTTGGGGGTTTTTGTTACTAATAGTTGGGTAATGTTGTCCTATGTTCTGTTTTTGGTCTTTTTATGTTAGAATGTTGGTTTGACAATTTTGTTGCATGGAAATGGTTAATTGGTTCTTAGTTTTGGTTTTGAAAATTATGTTCCCTCAATATGTTTGTTAAAATGCTAATGAGAATGTTTTTGTTGCATAGTTTGACTTTCATTGAAAACTTTGCATTGTATATTATGGTAAAGGAACCTAAATTGGTTTGATTGAATTAAATAATTTGGAAAGGCCTTGGTGGCCATGGTTTTGATTAATTTGAAATCCTATGGGGTATATGGGAATCTCCTAAGAGTTGGCTAATGACACTACTTGCAAGCTATAGTAGGTATAAAAATACCACTTCATAATGCCTTAGTAATTAACTCCTAAAATTGGTTGGTCGGTTTTGTGCTAAAGGTTGTAATTGGGAAATAATGGTGGGTTGTGATAGCTAACCATGAAGGTGTGAGTCTGATGAATGGACATTGGAAACTTATGCTTGCCAATATGAGGGTTGGCCATGGTGACCATATACTTGTGGGGTACATGGGAATCCCCTAAGTTTATACTTTTATATATGTAGTATAGAGGGCGAAGGGTACACGGGAATCCCCGACCCCTATGATATCTCCGGTTCGTATGGATTCACACATTGGGCCTATTTAAGGGGTAACATTGGACCCAAATAGACCGTGGATGGTTTTATGATGGTCAAGCTACATAGCCCAGGTTAGGGTTTTCAATGCAAGATAAACCCGATTCTCTTTTCCATCATGGTATATATGTATATATGTATGCGATTGCATATGGTTATTTTTTTAGTTTTAAATATTGGTATTATTTTATCCTTATTCCTGAGTACATGCTAGCGTTCACCTACTAACCCATCTTTCAATGTCGTATCCCTACACGATGTAGGTATCGACCATACTAATTCTCTTGCTCTGTGACTTAGATTCGGGGATAGCTTTGTGTTAGATTAAAGGGTGAGCTTCCATACTCCGGAAGACTCTATTTCATGTTATGGATATCTTTTCATACTTTGGTTTATTTCTTAGACTTAGGTTTTAGATATAGTCGGGAAAATGTCCCGACTGAATGTTCTTTGTTTTTTGTTAGAGGCTTTGCGTGACTACTATGGGCATGGGTGGAGTTGGTATTAGTGTCATCCTAGGCATGGTATTGGTATTGAGGCTGACATTGGTTGGATGTTTGGTTGGAAATTTGGATAATTATAGTTTTAAGATATTGGGGGTGGTCTCCGATCTCGGTTGGGCTTGAGATACCCAACACGACTAGTCCCTTGTTTAGGTTATGTTAGATTAGTATCAGAGCCCTAAGTTCATGGTCTATTAAGAGTCCACAAAGTTATTTCAGGTTGATTCTCTTTTAAGGGTGTGTAGAGTGCCACACTCATAAGGGAGATACTACAAGGTATTTAGGAATATTTCTCTTTCTTATGTTTTGTTTTTGAGCTGTAGAGTCTAATGTTCTGAATTCTCCTCTAATTCCTATTTGTTCACTTTTCGGAGCATGCCTCAGCAATCTGAAGATCATGGAAACCCCTCTATCCTAATTGGGGATAATGTTGATAGAACACATCTACTCATGGGATCCATACCTGGTTTAGGGGTTCAATTACTGATTGTTCTCCTAGAGTTCCACTAATTCCCTCTAGTTTTTTTCAAGCTCCTCTGGTTAAAGTGGCAAATACTGAGTTTCATCAGTCTATTCATATGTTGGCACAATAGTTATCTTTTCAATCTGAGCATGTTTTCCTGTTACTCCATCTTACAGCTTCTCAGTTTGAGTGTGGTATTCCTGTTACTTTATCTTTTAAGGCCATAAGGATTGGACAGTTCTTAAGGTTGAATCCTCTGATCTTTACGGGTGTTAAGGTTAAGGAGGATCCTCAAGGTTTCTTGGATGAGATAAAAAAGATCTTTCGTGTTATGCATGTCATGAATATGGAGGGCGTGGAGTTTGCTGCCTATCATTTGAAAGATGTGGCGTATAAATGGTATGAGAAATAGGAACAAACAAGGGGTGACAATGTTGAGTCATCTCTATGGGTGGAATTTTGTAATACTTTTTTGGACCGCTTCTTTCCTCAGGAGTTGAAGAAAGTAAAAGAAGAAGAGTTTTTTAATCTAAAGAAAGGTAAGTTGTCAGTCATGGAGAATGCCTTAAAGTTTCACCAGTTATTGCAGTATACTATGAAATTGGTTTTTGGTATGAGGGCGAGAATGAGGAAGTTTTCTTCTGATTTGTCCCGAGACTTGATTTTAGAAAGTAAAGCAGCCTTGTTGATCAGGGACACAGATATCTCTAGTTTGGTGGTATACATGCAATAGGTAGTGGAAGAAATGAAGAAGAAGGATAATATAGGGAAGAGGTAGGGCAAGAAATTTAGGTTCTTTGAGTAGAGTGGCATGGATGGAGGTAAGTAGCCCCAGAAGTAGCGCAATTCTGGGTCTTACTTGATGGCTAGTGCTCCCTACCCAAAGACATCGAGTGATAGGCATTTCCATAGTAGAGATAACTTTAGGACACAAGATGCCCAATCTCAAACTAGTGAGGTTTACTCAGCTCTATCATATCCTCTCTATAGGTTATGTTGTAGATTATATTAGGGTTTCTATGATGATTAAAGGGACAAATGATTTAACTGTGGTTAACCAGGGCACATGCTTAGAAACTGTCCTATTGGTAAGGTTGCTTCAGGGGAAAACAATGTTCCAGTTGTCTATTCTTTCGCTATGGCACCAAAGGGTGTACTATCTAGTTTTGACACTTGTCGGAACCATCTCTATGCTCTCACCACTCGCTAGGATTCTGAGTCATCGCTTGATGTCATGAAAGGTATATTGAAACTTTTTTCTCGTGATATGTACTATTTACTTGATCTGGGATCCACTCAATCTTATGTGGCCCCATTTGTGGTTGTTCATTTTGGTTTTGGTACTGAGTATGTTTCAGATACATTTTCTATTTCTACCTTGGTAGGTGACACTGTGATTGCTAGAAGAGTCTACAGGAGGTATGTAGTGTATATTGGTAGTAAAGAAACTATGGTGGATCTGTTTGAATTAGATATGGTGAAGTTTGATGTCATATTAGGGATGGATTGGTTGAACTCATACTATACATCTCTATACTATCGTACCTGTAAAGTTGTCTTTTAATTCACTAATGAACCGGTTATTAAGTGGTAGGGTGGTTCCCCAGCTCCTAAGGGGAAATTCATATCATATCTTAGAGCTTGAAGATTAATCTCCAAGGGGTGTCTCTATCATCTAGTCTGGGTTAATGATTCTAACTAGGAGGGTCCTTCTTTACATTCTGTCCCAGTGGTGAATAAATTTCCTGAGGTCTTCTCTGATGACCTTCATGGTGTTCCTCCTAATAGGGAGATTTAGTTTAGGGTTGATCTTGTTTCGGAAACTCATCCAATTTTTATTCCTCCGTATAGAATGGATCCAGCTAGGTTTAAACAGCTTAAGGAACAACTAAAGGATCTTTTAAATAAGGGTTTCATCCATCCTAGTGTGTCCTTATGGGGTGCACCAATTTTATTCGTGCGTAAGAAGGATGGTTTTTTTTGGATGTGCATTGATTACCGATAGTTGAAGGTGAGAATAAAGAATAAGTACCCTCTTACAAGGATAATGTCACACCTCAAATCCTATTGGGGCGGACTGACATCCATAACCGAGGAGGCCCGGGAGAACCAGCTCATAACCTTATACTTCCCATGCATACCTCTATGACAACTTGAAATTCGGACAGCATCATGTTGCATATAAAAGGAAATAATCACCTGTATAAGCTCGAGCACACATATATATGTATATACAATACTTGGCCGTTGGAGCCATTACGTCTATTAACAAAACACACCTTGACTGTACATTAGGTCTACAAAGCCTCTAGACAATACACAGAGTTTAACTAAGGTTGGAACACACCCCGCCATATAACTAATTTCTATACAATACCAAAAGTGACTGGATATGACACGAAAAACCCCAAAGCAAACTGGAGCTCACCAAAAGCAGCTGGATATCCTGGCTCCTACTTGTGCAGTGTATGAGTTGAGGTACCTGTGCCTGCAGTATGAAATGTAGGTCCCCCATGGGGGATGTCAGTACGAAATATGTATTGAGTATGTAAAGCTGTAGATAATCATATATGATATAAGAGCTCAATAGAAATCAGAAACAAGTGAATAAATCGTAATAAGAGTGGACCACACTTATTAGAACTTGTGATAACTTGTACATTGTATTTATTCAATCACTTTACCTTCGTTCTTATCATCTTTGTAATCATTACTGTACTATACTGTAACCATTAGGCTGCCTCTAGTACATATCAAATGGGATCGACCCATGATAGGTTTATGCCCCTGGGATACCACCCATAAACACATAAATAGGGATCGACCCATGATAGGCTTATGCCCCTGGGATACCACTGATGATAGGCGTATTTACACGCCTAAAGTACTATAATTGACCCATATTTTAAGGAAAAATTATATAATTCATGCACTTTTAGTCCTTTTTTCCTGTAAGTGAGCTAACAAACATGATTAGCAAGTTTTCAGGTATAAATGATGAAAATTTCAGCATTTTATGGATAACTTGACGCCAAAGGAAGCTTCACGAAAGAAGGGAAGGAGAGCTTGGACGCCTAGGACCAAAAGTGACGCATGGGAAACCTGTCCCGGGCAAAAACAATATTTTCCAAGACTTTAGGGATCAGCAGTAACCTATTAGGATTAGGATAATGATGCAGTAATTTGTTAGGATTAGGATAAGTACGCAATAGCCTAGTAGGAGTAGGATATAGGTATTATAAATACCCTATTTTTCTGCAGCTTTTTTAATTATCAACTCATTCATAACACACATCATTATTCTCATCATTCTACTTCTAATTCATTTATCTACTATCCGAACAATTTTAATCTTTTCAACACTTTCAATTCTTATTCTCTTCATCTATTCAATTCTTAATTTCCACAACGAGAGAAAAGCTAATCTAAAAGGAATTCACGCCTAAAGCCATACCACACCATATTACACGTGAGATCTTTATTGTGGTATAATGATAATGTCTATTGTGATTTCCATCACACTCATGAGTAGCTAAACTTCTCTGTTGGGGTTATGGAAGCCGTATGAGATACTATCTATTGCTATGAGTTTGTGAATTCGCGACACGTATGCTGCTTATATCATTATTCTCTTCATCTTAATGCAAGTTCTTGTGGTTGTAAATGCATAGAATACGCCAGTATAGCATTAACTTGTTCGAAAAAAAAGTTATATGTCTGGAAAAGAGATAATGTCAAGGTAATAGGACACCTACCCCTGTTAAAAATTTAGTGTCGTAACTGGATTAACCTCTTGGAGAATTTGTACCATTAGATACGCTTTAAGCTCGAAAGAGTTAAAGTGAAATAGTCCTTGTTAGGTCGAAAGACACTTGAATTTACCATAGAATACAATTCTCTATAAGCACATGCATGTCTGAATTCTGCATAACTCATAGCCAATAGAGACGTATAACTCATAAGATGGACATAACCCCAACTCTCAATTCTCATTGGTTAAACATCTTACTAAACACTCTTTCTGTTTACTTTGCTATTTCTGTTTTTACTTTACTATTTCGTTTACATTAGTTGCACATTAAAATCCCCCATTTTTTATGAGACTTGCACAAAAAGTCTAATAATCTTTGCTTACTTATTGACCGGCTATTTTCTGTGGGATCGATACCCAACCCAGTTGGGTTCTATATTTGACAATGACCGCTTACACTCTTACGAGAGCTGTAGTTTGAGCGTTATCAAATCTTGGTGCCGTTGCCGGGGAATACAGTTGTCTACTAAGTTTGTGATAATTACTAGACCCTTTGGTCAAAGGTTTTCGTACTTTACTTTTAGTTTTTGTTTTTGTTTTCTACAGGTTTTTATCCAGTGCATGCCCCATACTCGAAGTTTTGGTCAACCATTATTACCTTTCAATCCTAAACCACATCGTATTGGCAGAATGGAGGCTCAACAGGAAATTGAAAGAAGGGCTGCTCAATTGGAACAGGCTAGACTAGCTGCTCTGGCCGCCGCTCAAGTGCATCAACAGAATATTGATAATCCTGGGCGAGCAACAAATCCTGACGATGAGAATCTAGGTGATGATGAGTTACTAAACCCTAGGTGTGATGCTGAGATAGCGACACCAGCCAACAGAAGAGATCGTCAAGCTAGGTTCAGGCATGAATGCCGAGCTATACCATTCGATGATGATGATGATGATTTTGATGGAGCAGGTGCCACAGGAGCCATTATTCCTCCGCCATTGGCACCCGGAGCCAAGTTCAACATCACGAGCACTATGATTCAGTTATTTCAACTCAAAGGATTATTTGGTGGACTAGCAGGCGATGATCCAAATATGCATCTAATCAACTTTATTTCTACATGCAAATCATTTGACAATCCTGGCGTTGGTCAGAATGCAATTCAATTACGCTTATTTCCATTGTCTCTGTCTGGGGAGGAAACTCTATGGTTGAATGGGCTGACTCGTGATTCTATTTCAAATTGGAGGCAATTGAAAGACGCTTTCCTTGAAAGATTCTTTCCGCCATCCAAGAGAGCACAATTGAGAGATGAAATCAGCAATTTTCGATAGCTTCCAACTGAAGCCCTCCACGAAATATGGGAGAGATTCAAGAAGAAGCTTATGAGGTGCCCAAACCATCACATGACCAATGTTCACTTGATGGAGATACTATATAGATCCTTGAATTCAGTAACTAAACCAGTGGTGGATAATGTAGCTGGAGGATCATTTATGGACCTCACCTTTGTTTAGGCAAGTGATATGCTTGACCGGATGACGAAGCAAAGTAGGGCGTGGCATACCAGAGATTCTGAGGTAGCAAGCCCCACTTTTTCTATAGTCATGACTGCAGAACAAAAGAGAAGAGAAGAAGAACGTGATCAAGATTTGGCGCACATGAAAACACAATTGGATCTTCTTAGAAAGCATCTACTATCAGGGAAGACCAAAAAAGTCAAAGCAGTTGCGTCAAAAGGAAGAGAGGAATCCGATTCTGAGGAAGAAGCCAACTACGTGAAAAATCAGGGGGATTTCCGAGGCAATGCCCAAGGAAACCAAGGTCGGAACTATTATGATAATTCTGGCAACAAGGACCGAGATCAAGGTAGTTGGAAGAACAAGACTGACAGGAGTGGCGTGTATATTCCTCCAGGACGACGAGAGGCCACTGCATCAGGAAATATGTCAATGGAAGATATGATGGCTAAGCTGTTAAAAGGAGTGGAAGCAACCAGCACGGGCGTAACTGAGGTAATAAATAACTTGGCCTCAATGAAGCAATTGGTTGACTCACATTCCACTTCAATAAGACATCTAGAACAACAATTGAGTCAAATTTTAGCCACATTAAATCAAAGAAAAGCTGGCACCCTACCGAGCAACACAGTGCAAAACCCAAGAAATGATGGAACATGCATGGCTGTTACTACCAAAAGTGGTACGGTGCTGAAAAATTCATCCCAAAGCAAGCAAGTGGCCGAATATATCATAGGAGATGACGTCGTGGAAACTAATGACGACGTTCATGACGTCAGTCCTCGATGTCCTCAGCCCGAAAAGATCACCAATCCAATGATAGAGGAAAAGAAAGTCAGGGAGAAAACTATTCCCCTTCCACCACCACCTTTTCCTCAAAGATTAAAGAAGAAAGTTGATGACACAAGGTTTAGCAAATTCATGACTATGTTGAAGTAGCTGACCATTAATGTTCCGTTGGTAGAGGCGGTCGAACGGATTCCTAGGTACGTGAAGTTTATGAAGGATCATTTAACAAAGAAGCGGGCAGCAAGTGGTGAGTTGACAGATACTATTCATCATTGCAGTGCAATCGCTACCAGATCACTAGTACAAAAGAAGGCCGATCCCGGTGCCTTCACTATTCCGTGCACTGTTGGATCTATGAATTTTGTCAAGGCATTGTGCGATTTGGGAGATAGCATCAATTTAATACCACTATCCATCTACAGGAAGTTGGGATTGGGTGATCCTACACCAACTAATATGCGACTTGTGATGGCAAATAGGTCGGTAAAATGACCTGTTGGTATCTTATATGATGTATTGGTGAAGGTTTCCACTTTTATCTTTCCTGCAGACTTTGTTATTTTAGATTGCGAGGTGGATTCTGAAGTTCCCATAATCTTGAGATGCCCTTTCCTTACAACTGGAAGTGTGCTTATTGATTTACGAGCCAATGAGCTTTTATTTCGGCTGAATGATGAAGTGGTTCATTTTCATGTATGCAAATCAATGAAGCAGCCCAAAGATATGGATGTGTTCTCTATAGCTGATGTTTATTATGAGGTTGTGAAAGAATTATCTGTAGAGAAGCAGTGTACTGTTGAGCTATTGTCTGCTGCGCTGTTGAAGTTTGAGCGCGAGAATGTTGAAGATTATGAAGAAACTATTTGTGCTCTAACAGGAATAAGGTCCTATTCTCATGTTCCCAAGCAGATGGACCTTAATCTTACGAATCAGCCTTCACAAACAGCGAAGACTTCCATTGAGGAACCACCAATGCTAGAATCGAAAGAGCTACCAAGTCACCTAAGGTATATGTTCTTGGGATACGGAAATACACTTTCGGTGAGTGTTGCAGATGATTTAAGTGAACAGCACATAGAGTTTCTCATCTCTGCTCTGAAGAGGTACAAGAGAGCTATGGGTTGGTCTATTGATGATATAATTGGTATCCCTCCTGGGATATGTATGCACAAGAGTCATCTCGAAGAAGATTGCATGCCGACAAGTAAGTATCACTGTCGTCTGAATCCATTCAGAAAATGATGCACCATCTATCTCGATGAAGTCTAAGTAATCGAGATAGCTATGTCGTGCCGCGATAATAAATCAAGCGCTTGATGGGAGGCAACCCATCGTTTTTAATTGTTTTTGTTGTTTTTGTTTTCTTAGGATTTTGTTGAGCCACGACCAAAACTAAGGCGCTTGATGGGAGGCAACCCATCGTTCTAATTGTTTTTGGTTGTTTTTGAGTAAATGTAGGTGCAAGAGGTGTAAAAGAGGAGATTGGTTTCAAATTTCGATTTGGAAGTATTGCATGGTGAAGGTGGTAAGTTAGGAATGAAGAAGCAAAAGGCTATGGGTTAGGCATTGCTTATGAAAATATAGGCTAAGAACAAGGCAAGGCCTATGCAAATCTAGGCCACGAACAAGGCAAGGCCTATACTATGGCCTAAGCTCTCGGATTCTAGAGTGCCATAGCATAGGCGCCGCCTATGCTCAGCAATGCCATAGCATAGGCGCCGCCTATGCAAAAGCATTTTGTCTCTGAATCTCATATGCCATGGCATAGGCGCCGCCTATGCCTAACAATTCCATAGCATAGGCGCCGCCTATGCCCAATAATGCTTTGCAAAAGGCGCCACCTATGCCAAGCATAGGCAAAGCATTAGGCGCCGCCTATGGTCACTTTTTGTCTCGAAATCCGATTCTAAATGGGTCAAAACCCGACCCAATCTTTTTCTATAAATAAGAACTTAGTTTTAGAACAAAAATGCATTGCCAATCCAACCTAAGCGCCGCCTACCTCTCCAAATTCTCTCAAAAATTTTCCTTTTGCTCTTTTACTTTGCAAGAACACCTTCCGAGGCCATCAACCAAGTAAGTACTTTGGTCTTCTTTTATATTCCGTAAGTACTACACTACTATGCCTATAATGAATTGTTAAATCTTGAAATAGTAGTAGTGATTTGAATGTGCTTGGTTTGTTATGATACATCTAATTGAGTGAAAGAATACATGTGGGTGCTCTTGACTTGGTTCCAACTTGTATTTGATTTTGATACACTGTCATACTTTTGCTAAGTCGACATGGTGAAGTTAATTGCATAATCTTCAAAATTGAATGCTTGAATGTTTGAATGACTCATTCATCGAGATAGAGATCATGATTGAATACAAGCATAAGATGGTGTGATTATTTTCTATACCATAAACTTGATTCAATCTCTACATGGTCGTCTTGTTCCAAAAATGCATTAATCCAAACCATAAAGGATGGTCAAGATTACATGACATAGAGTTGAAAAGAATAGTTAAAGACAACATGCAAGTATGACTGTGCTGAACATATTGTTGGATCATATCGCCTATATGTATGTTGATGAAGTCTGAGTAATCGACATCATTCACTTAATTAGTTTGAAAAAACAAATTAAGTGTGGGGTGGTGCCACTATTGTTTGTTTGTCGATTATGTCTTCCAAGATGAAGCTAACATGACTCTATTAAGATCTCAGGTAGAATGGCTTCAAAAAGGACGACAAGGAAAAGAAAAAGCGTCCACCTCACAAAAAAGTAAGAAAAGAGGAAGAAAAGAGCAAGCTGAATCCTACTCGCTGCAAATACCTCGACACACTCTTGGAATCAGTTTTTTTTTATTTATTTTCCACTGAGGGCAGTGTGTCCCGTCTAAGTGTGGGGTGTTGGTATTTGTATGCTATACTTCTTTTTCTGCATTTGCTTATTTATGTGTGTTTTGCTTATTTATGTTTGTTTGTTTTAATTTTTTTAGGAAATTTTTTTTGTTACAAACTTTGCATAAAATTGTTCTGATAGGCAACATGGTATTATGACAAGACTCTGTGATAAAATCATTACTATTGAGACGTTTAGGCTCTAGGTGTGACTCACTGTGTGATAATTGTGTGGTTTAATTCTTTCATACGTTGGGTCAAGAGTCTATATTGCTGCAAATAAAGTCAACCATGTGCCTTGTGTGTGTGAGATGATAGTATATTCTATGTTTGTGGCTGATGCTAGAACTTCCCTGGTATGTATGTAAAGCGAAATAAAGAGTGTGAGTTTAGGAGATGATTTAGGCATTTCTTTGGCAACCTATGATTGTTTACCTTCATTTTCAAGACCATAATTTGATCCAAATTCCTAAGTGCTTTAAATTGTAAAGTAATGTGACAAAATAAGAGGAAATTGGCTGAGAATAGTTCCTTAGAATGTATTGGTGCTTGAATTTGTTATGAAAATTAATCGCTATCATAAGAGGTGTGTTATGAAAAGAAAAATAAAAAGTTAATTCTGTTCGAAATTGAAAAAAGAAAAACAAAAGAGGTGAGAAGGGGTGGTAGATTAAAAGAAAGTAGAAAGGTTGGTTGAAAGAAAGCATAAATGGCATAATGTGATGTATTAAAGCACTTAGGAACATAGTCACTATTTCTGGCCAAAATAGTCCTACCCGTCCCTTAGCCTACATTACAACCTGTAAAGACCTATTTGATCCTACGCTTAGCATTCTGATATTTAGTGGAGCATTACACTAAGGGCAAACCTATGGTCATCAGTTGCAACATACGAATTCTTTGTGAGAGTGAGAGCAAGGATAATCTTATACCCATGTTCGAAATATATACAATACTTGTGAGTGATTATGGGTTATATTTTGTGATACTCACATGGTTGATGAGTTTTGGGTGGTTGTGTATGATTCTCTGTGCCTTAACTTTTGAATACGAATTAACCATCATCACGAGTCTATATTAGAGGTTGAATTGTTTCTAGTAAAGGTCAGAAAACTACTCTTTGTTAATAATTGTCGTGCCTGTCTTGATGAATATTTTGTGTTGTTACTGTGAAACCCTAAGTGGATGTTTAGAAGGACATGATATTTTGTTCGAGGACGAACAAAGCTTTAAGTGTGGGGTGTTGATGATAGGCGTATTTACACGCCTAAAGTACTATAATTGACCCATATTTTATCTAAGTTTTGAGGACAAATTATATAATTCATGCACTTTTAGTCCTTTTTTCCTGTAAGTGAGCTAACAAACATGATTAGCAAGTTTTAAGGTATAAATGATGAAAATTTCAGCATTTTATGGAAAACTTGACGCCAAAGGAAGCTTCACGAAAGAAGGGAAGGAGAGATTGGACGCCTACAACCAAAAGTGACGCATGGGAATCCTGTCCCGACCAAAAACAGCATTTTCCAAGACTTTGGGGATCAGCAGTAACCTATTAGGATTAGGATAATGATGCAGTAATTTGTTAGGATTAGGATAAGTACGCATAGCCTAGTAGGAATAGGATATGGGTATTATAAATACCCTATTTTTCTGCAGCTTTTTAATTATCAACTCATTCATAACACACATCATTATTCTCATCATTCTACTTCTAATTCATTCCTCTACTATCCGAACAATTTTAACTTTTCAACACTTTCAATTCTTATTCTCTTCATCTATTCAATTCTTAATTTCCACAACGAGAGAAAAGTTATTCTAAAAGGAATTCACGCCTAAAGCCATACCACACCATACTACACGTGAGATCTTTATTGTGGTATAATGATAATATCTATTGTGATTTCCATCGCACTCATGAGTAGCTAAACTTCTCTGTTGGGTTTATGGAAGACATATGAGATACTATCTATTGCTATGAGTTTGTGAATTCGCGACACGTATGTTGCTCATATCATTATTCTCTACATCTTAATGCAAGTTCTTATGGTTGCAAACGCATAGAATACGCCAGTATAGCATTAACTTGTTCGAAAGAAAAGTTATATGTTTAGAAAAGAGATAATGTCAAGTTAATAGGGCACCAACCCCTGTTAAAAAGTTAGTGTCGTAACTGGATTAACCTCTTGGAGAATTTGTACCATTAGATACGCTTTAAGCTCGAAAGAGTTAAAGCCAAATAGTCCTTGTTAGGTCAAAAGACGCTTGGATTTACCATAGAATACAATTCTCTATAAGCACATGCATGTCCGAATTTTGCATAACTCATAGCCAATAGAGACGTATAACTCATAAGGTGGACATAACCCCAACTCTCAATTCTTATTGGTTAAACATCTTACTAAACACTCTTTCTATTTACTTTGCTATTTCTGTTTTTACTTTACTATTTAGTTTACATTATTTGCACATTAAAATCCCCCCTTTTTTACGAGACTTGCACCAAAAGTCTAATAATATTTGCTTACTTATTGACCGGCTATTCCCTGTGGGATCGATACCCAACCCAGTTGGGTTATATATTTGACAACGACCGCTTACACTCTTACGAGAGCTGTAGTTTGAGCATTATCAAGTATCAGCCTGGGATCATGTCTTCTTAGGAGTATTCTGGATGTACAATTCTCATACTTCTACTTTTAATTCTTATTCTCTTCATCTTAAGTCGACTCTTAATTTTCACAACAAGAGAAACGCTATTCTAAAAGGGAATTCACGCCACAAGCTATACCAAACCCTACTACACATGAGATCTTTATTTTGGTATAATGATAATGTCTATTGTGATTTCCATTGCACTCATGAGTAGCTAAACTCCTCTGTTGGGGTTATCGAAGCCTTGTGAGATACTATCTATTGCTATGAGTTTGTGAATTCTTGACACGTATGCTGCTTATATCATTATTCTCTTCATCTTAATTTAAGGTTGCAAACACATAGGGTACGCCAGTATAGCATTAACTTGTTCGAAAGAAAAGTTATATGCCTGGAAAAGAGATAATGTCAAGGTAATAGGGCACCAACTCATGTTAAAAAGTTAGTTCCATAACTGGATTAACCTCTTGGAGAATTTGTACCATTAGATACGCTTTAAGCTTGAAAGAGTTAAAGCGAAATAGTCCTTTTTAGGTCGAAAGACACTTGGATTTACCATAGAATACAATTCTCTATAAGCACATGCATGTCTGAATTACGCATAACTCATAGCCAATAGAGACACATAACTCAAAGGTGGACATAACCCCAACTCCCAATTCTCATTGATTAACATCTTACTAAACATTCTTCCCTTTTACTTTGCTATTCTCCGTTTTTACTTTGTTATTTTATTACACTATTGCACGCTACAAAATCCCCCCTTTTACGAGACTTTCACCAAAAGTCTACTAATCTTTGCTTACTTAGTGACCAGCTATTCCCTGTGGGATTCGACACCCAACCCAGTTGGGTTCTATATTTGACAGCGATCGCTTACACTCTTACGAGAGCTGTAGTTTGAGCGTTATCAAATCTTGGCGCCGTTGCCGGGGAATACGGTTGTCTACTAAGTTTGTGATAATTACTAGACCCTTTGGTCAAAGATTCTCGTACTTTACTTTTAGTTGTTGTTTTTATTTTCTGCAGTTTTTATCCAGTGCATGCCCCATACTCGAAGTTCTGGTCAATCATTATTACCTTTCAATCCTAAACCACATCGTATTGGCAGAATGGAGGCTCAACAGGAAATTGAAAGAAGGGCTGCTCAATTGGAACAGGCTAGACTAGCTGCTCTGGCCGTCACTCAAGTGCATCAACAGAATATTGATAATCCTGGGCGAGCAACAAATCCTGACAATGAGGATCTAGGTCATGATAAGTTACTAAACCCTAGGCGTGATGCTGAGATGGTGACACCAGCCAACAGAAGAGATCGTCAAGCTAGGTTCAGGTATGAACGCTGAGCTATACCATTCGATGATGATGATGATGATCTTGATGGAGCAGGTGCCATAGGAGCCATTATTCCTCCGCCATTGGCACCCGGAGCCAAGTTCAACATCACGAGCACCATGTTTCAGTTATTGCAACTCAAAGGATTATTTGGTGGACTAGCAGGCGATGATCCGAATATGCATCTAATCAACTTTATTTCTACATACAAGTTGTTTGACAATCCTGGCGTTGGTCAGAATGCAATTCGATTACGCTTATTTCCATTGTCTCTGTCTGGGGAGGCAACTCTATGGTTGAATGGGTTGACTCCTGATTCTATTACAAGTTGGAGGCAATTGAAAGACGCTTACCTTGAAAGATTCTTTCCGCCATCTAAGAGAGCACAATTGAGAGATGAAATCAGCAATTTTCAATAGCTTCCAACTGAAGCCCTCCACGAAACATGGGAGAGATTCAAAAAGAAGCTTATGAGGTTCCCAAACCATCACATGACCAATGTTCACTTGATGGAGATACTATATAGATCCTTGAATTCAGTAACTAAACCAGTGGTGGATAATGCGGCTGGAGGATCATTTATGGACCTCACCTTTGTTCAGGCAAGTGATATGCTAGACCGGATGACGAAGAAAAGTAGGGTGTGGCATACCAGATATTCTAAGGTAGCAAGCCCCACTTTTTCTATAGTCATGACTGTAGAACAAAAGACAAGAGAAGAAGAACGTGATCAAGATTTGGCGCACATAAAAACACAAATGGATCTTCTTACAAAGTATCTACTATCAGGGAAGACCCAAAAAGTGAAAGCAGTTGCGTCAAAAGGAAGAGAGGAATCTGATTCTGAGGAAGAAGCCAACTACGTGAACAATCAGGGGGGTTTCCGAGGCAATGCCCAAGGAAACCAAGGTCGAAACTATTATGATAATTCTGGAAATAAGGACCGGGATCAAGGTAGTTGAAAGAACAAGACTGACAGGAGTGGCGTGTATATTCCTCCAGGACGACGAGAGGCCACTGCATCAGGAAATATGTCAATGGAAGATATGATGACTAAGATGTTGAAAGGAGTTGAAGCAACCAGCACGGGCGTAACTGAGGTAATAAATAACCTGATAAGAGAGAACTTCCATCACTTAGTTCAATTAATCTTTGAGATTGTTATTTTGGTTGCCACAACATTTTTGATACTTTGAAATAATGATACATCAATAAGAGACATATAAATAGGCCATCAATGCAATAACAATGAAGTAAGAACTCATTCGCATATCAATAAAGTGTTTTGGAGTCATCAATGCCATAACAATGAAGTAGGAACTTATTGGTATATTAATGAAACGTTTTGGAGTCATTAATAGAACATGGATCTTGTTTGAGTAACCGGATACCTTCTGACATTCATTAGAGCAATAAACATGTATGATTTGGAAGACAAGTATTGGAATGTCTTGACATCTTGTAGGGTGGAAACAAGTTCATTGGTAACGTAGGACATCATACAAAACCATTATGGATCACATGTTATTCAATAACTTTGGAAACTTTCTTAATAGAACAATTATTCACTTTCATTCCAAAGATATGGTATAGAGTATTCTTTACATACCTGACTGTCAACCTTCAATACTAGTCCCAAATGGACATCCTGTCTTTTCGGATTACTTATCTAGAATGAACATATATAGCAATCTAATATTAGCAACCAAACATCACAATTCAATTATTTGAATTCACCAAACTAGTGGTTAAGTAGTAAGCCTTAATTACACCATAAAGGGTGTCACTTTAACCCTCTTATACTCCAATTACATTCACATGCCATGCATATTCATACAATATCCTCCAATATCAAGTTTGGATTCATTTATCCTTCCAACCAATCCATTAAATCAAATTGGGCCATAGACATAAACAATCATCAATTCAATATTATATCACCATATCCACCTTCCATAACTCAATTACCATATCCACCTTCCACAATTCAATATAACCAAACCATGCAAAATAGTCCATAACCCTATTTCCATCACCTTTCAATAACAACCAATACATATAACCCTCTATCACACATATACATATGGAAAAGAACAAAAGCAAACAATATTCATACCTTATAATCCACCTCTTGATTATGCAATCCTGTTTGCACAAATAATATGTGTCGTTCGAAGCTCTCGAGATCACAAACGCAGTTATCCGATTACTTTAGAATTTCTACGGTTGAATCAAAAGTAGTTTAAAGGTCAAATTTGGCTAGGTTTTGTTCTTTCTCAATGATTGATGATGAAAATGAGTTTTTGAACTCATATACATGTATATATACACATATTCCCGTCCATAATATAATAGGAAATGACCAAAATGCCTTTAAAATTTAAATAATGTTAAATCTGTGATAAGCTAACTCTTTCCTCTGTTATCGTATTTAGGTGAAATTGGTATCGTTGGAAGGATAATTCAAAGGTCTTTCATTTCATAGAAAGTAGGCCACCCAGTTCGTCCTGTACAAGGATTTATGGTCATTTGAAGTTGACCCTAAAAATCTATTTTGATAGGCTGAAGTAAAACGAGTATAACTCCTTAGTCAGATGTTGGAGTTGGATGAAACCAATTTCATTGGAAATAAGACTCAAAGATCTTTCTTTTAATAGGTCTAAGCTCTTCCAGTTCATTATATTAAGAGAGTTATGATCGTTCGAAGTTGACATAAAAATTCGACTGGCCTCAGTAGTTTGTGTGCAGGAAATTTTCCTACATATTTACTATTCCCAAATATCTCTGGTATTCCATGTTTCTATATTAAAAAAGTTTATGGGTGATCCATCTCGAATCATGCCTATCAAAAATATTGAGATTTTGGACTCCTTATCTTATCAAGAAGTCCTAGTTGAGATCTTGGATTGGTAGGTTCCTCAATTGCGGACCAAGGAAGTGGCCTCGGTAAAGGTTCTATAGAGGAAAAACAAGGTTTAAGAGTCTAGTTGGGAAGATGGATAGGACGTGAAGTCCAAGTATCCGTTCTTATTTTCTACTCCAAAAAATTGTGCGGAATGTATTTGATCTTCATCATACATTTATTTTCTAACTTAGTTAAAGGAAAGATTGATCACCTTGCATATTTGTTTTCTAACTTAGTTAAAGGCCAGAGTTAAAATGTTGGGGGTAAATCGTACTTGTACTGCCTTGTTCCATCATTTGAGGATGAATAATTAAAGTAGGGGAGAATTGAAACACCAAAAGTTTTGGCCCTCGGAAATTTTCTAAGCTTTTAGCTTTTTGTTGATCATATGACTCACCATACGAGTCGCATGGTTAGGGTACGAATCAGGTAGCCCAATTTGTAGGATGCCCAGTGTCTGGTGGTGAAGTTTTGTTCTGGTTATATTTTTGTGGTACAGGTCGTATGATTTGGTGACGGGTCGTTGGGTTGATCCAACTGTGAGAATTTTTACAGTTTATGTTGGGGGTATTCTGGATATTTTCTCTCTTAACTTCTTTTGACCCCATGACTTAAACCACCCTTAGGACTTCATTAACCTATATTCCCAAATTGAACACCCTCAAAATACTCTCAAATCTCTCTCAAGATCTTGGTTCAAAAAGATGCTAGGGGTTTCCTCAAGGGGTCAATTAAGTATCTCAAGAGTGGTTTCTCTCAATTTTCTTTGGTATCTAAGGCATGTTACTTCTCCCTCATTGTTAGTTCAAACTAAAAACATGTTTTACTTAATGGTTTTCATGGATTTATTGTGGGTTTGTGTTGGTTCTAAAATATATGTTGGGGTTTTTGGTTACTAATGGTTGGATGATGTTTTCCTATGTTCTATTTATGGGGTTTTCATGTTATAATGCAGGTTTAAACATGTGGTTTCATGGGAATGGATAATTGGTTCTTGGTTTTGGTTTTAGAAATTTTGTGCCCTCAACATGTTGTTAAAATGCCAACGAGAATGTTTTTGTTACATAGTTTGACTTTCATTGAAAACTTTGCATTCCATAATATGGTAAAGGGACCTAAATTTTTTTGATTAAATTAAATGATTTGGAAAGGCCTTGGTGGCCATAGTTTTCATAATTGTAAATCCTATGGGGTACATGGGAATCCCCTAAGAGTTGGCTAATGACATTGCTTGCAAGCTATAGTCGGTATGACGATACCAATTCATAATCCCTTGGTAATTTACTCTAGAAATTGGTGGTTTGGTTTTGTGCTAAAGGTTTTAATTGCTCAATAATGGTGGATACTAATAGCTAATCGTGAAGGTGTGATTTCAATGGATGGACACTGGAAAGTCATGTTTAACGACATGAGTCTTGGTCATGGTTACCATATACTTGTAGGGTACACGGGAATCCCCTAAGTTTATACTTATATATATGTATCATAGAGGGAAAAGGGTACACAGGATTCCCTGGCCCCTATGATATCTCTAGTTCATGCGGCTACACGTACTGGGGCCCGTTCAAGGGGTAACACTGGACCCATATAGCCCATGGGTTGTTTTAGGACAGTTAAGATACATATTTTAGGTTAAGGTTTTAAATGCATTTTAAATCCAGTTCCCTTTCCCGGTATAGTTTATATTTATATATGTATGTGATTGCATATGGTTATTTACTTAATTTTAAATTTTGGCATTATTTTATTCTTATTCCTTAATACATGCTAGCATTACCTACTAACTCGTCTTTGGGACCTGTATCCCCACGCGATGCAGGAATAGGCCATACTACTACTCCTACTTAGTGACTTGAATTTGGGGATAACTTTGTGTCAGACTGAAGTGGTGAGCTTTCATACTATAGAAGATTCCATTTCGTGATATGGATATCTTTTCATACTATTGCTTATTTCATGCACTTTGGTTTTGGCTATGGTCGGGGTCATGTCCCGACCGAATGTTCTTTGTTTTTGATTAGAGGCTTTGTGGGACTACTATTGGCATAGGCAGTGTCGGTATTGGTGCCAGCCTTGGCATTGGTAATTGTATTGGGGATGAAACCGATTAGATGTTTGGTTGGATGTTTGGATGGTTGTAGTTTTGAAAGTTATTAAATGTCTTTCACTTATAATTGTTATATCTTGTTATATGATTGGAATTTGACCGACATAGGGTGTAGGGCGATTATGTTTGGGTATTGGGGATGGTCTTAGGTCCTACTTAGGCTTTAAGCACCCGACACAACTAGGCCCTAGTTCGGGGTGTGTCATAAGTGATCTCTCAAACCTCTTTTTATCTTTAGAAGACATAATAGGACCCAAAGAAACAAGAGACATAGTGAATCTGGTAGGATGAGATCCTACCTGAGAAGGTAACATAGATGAAGTTTTAACCTCTGGACTAGGAATACCATTCTCGGATACTAGTACGTAAGAAAGAACAACACTTGAAGCCTTTGGAATAACATAGGTAGGTATCGGTACCGATTAAGGAATCACACTGGGAGCAAAGGAACACCATAAGCTAACTATGTAACAGAAAGAGGTTCAAGTATCCGAACAAGAAACCCTATAAATGAGTCAACAATGGAATAAATAAGCCCTCCAAGAATGGGGTAGAAGAACTCTATGGAAATTGAGAAGGGCGCACATTTCTAGAATTTTAAAGCTCGGGCTCAAGGGAGATCCCCTTAGCATTTCTTATGGAAGGGGAAGATCCTTGTGCCCATCCTCTACCCAATCCCATCTATGACCCCTGCCATATCTCCTAGGTTGGGTTTTCTTCTCGAGTGTTAGCCCTGCATCCCTAGTCATACTGGATCTAGTCCATAGAATTTGTGCAAAAAAGAGTGAAACTCAGATTAGAACATAGGATATGAAAAAACCCACATAATAAGGAACAAAATAAGAGAAATTTCATATAGATATATTATAGCCTCTCAAAGAAAGATACGGATATCTAGGTACCGATCAGCGAGACTCTAATAGAATCTATGTTCTTACACTAATGAGACCCATGAATCTGGCTTCTTTGATACCAATTTTTCATTATCTAAACACTTAGTTCATGATGGCACTTATCGTGACTAATCCTTGAACAGTAAGCCAATCATCCAAACCAATATGTAAAGAAAAATCATAACACGAAATCTAATGTTGAAACTTCTAAAATGAAGTTTGTCACAACCCAATTTATGAGTCATGATGGCACCTGCTTTATCCCGCAAATATGTAAGCCAGGCCATAACCTGAAGCTAAATGCAATGGGCTAACTTTGTGGAAACGGCCCTAAAAAGGCAAAATAGACAATCCAATTTAAAAATAAGTAAGGCAATAGAAATAGTCTAAAATGTAACCATAACATAGATAACCATCCCATGACCTGGTAAGGCCAGTATAAGAGTTATCATAAATACAACTCAAGTTCTAAAAACTGCCAATACAATAGGCTCGAAGTGAAACGCTAAACATAAATAAGATAGAAGGAAATAGGAAACTCTAACTCCTAGAGCTCACCCTCTCTCCGGTATCCAGTACAGCATAATCAATGAATCAACAATGGCAACTAGTACTTAGATCTGTACCAAAAAGATACAAAAGTATAGTATGAGTATCAAAACCATGGGTACTCAGTAGACATCATTGGACGACTGAGCTAAATCATGATATAAATTTTTTATAAAATGCAAGATAACATAAGTCAAGGTAGAGACAAACCTGGATCACCTCCAATATCTTCATACATAAATAAGTAAATAATTTAAATAATAGCATAACAGACACATGCCGTTATAACTATAAAATTGGCCCCATAAGCCAATAAGTGCAGAAAGTAAATAACCCAATGCAGGCCCCCATAAGCTTAGAGGGTACAATCAGGTAAAGCATAAATCGAATTGTCGTCATTTTCTATTTTCCATAATACTACTAGAATCCATCTATGTCATGCCACACTATAGTAAATTTCTCATTGTAGGACTTGAACCAATACCCATTTATCAATATCATACTCCATTATCATACTTGAACTAGTATCATATAATGTATATCATAAGTAATAACCAAACTTAAATTGGTAAATATATCATCAATATCATAATCATTATCCAGAATCAAATCGGTATATATATCAGTAATAGAATAATCATTATTTGGATTCAAACCAATATATATGTAATCAATATCATAATCAAAATCACCACCATCGGGTTTTACCATATTTAACACCCAACTCCCTATATCAAACCATTACTCCCATTAGGTCTCTAGCTTCATCAAGTCTCATATTAAGAATTTCAAGATACATCACGAGGGCATGAAGTTCAAATAACTATCTTAAGTATTTTCCTAAGGCGGGCTCGAAGGGCCCACTTCTAATCTCCAAAATCATTTTTAAGGCAATTCTACTCTAGACTAGACTAAAGTATCTAAATATACTTTTAGGAGTTAAATAATCCACAATCAACCCTAATATAAAAATGTTACCTAAAGAACGAGCAATTAAGTATTTATGCCTAAACTATTGTTTTTGAATAGTCTAAACGGTCCCACTAACCCAAGAATTGCAAATCACATCATCAATGCCTACAAACATCCTAAATCTAACATGATATCATAAACATACTATATACTAGCTCAGTCTATAAGAAGGGTGAAGCCTATCCAATCTGGATGCCCAAGAATGTTAAAAAAAATCTACTAAATCACAGATTTTCTCTTCTAAGAAGCCTCCACTAGATACCAAGCTATCAAAATAACATTCTACTCATCAATATGCGAATGATGATACCCATATTTCACCATTGTGCTTCAGATCCAAAATTACTTTAAAATCCCATGTGGGTCCTATTTATGAAAATCGCATTTCTGAAGACGATCCAGCATTCTTCTATGCTCAAGGAGTAATTACCCTAAAAAATAAGTGAAATTTAAGCTATAGTGGTGCTAAAATCAAGTGACCAATTCTTAGGAATTCTAAACAAGAAATGGAAGAATCTACCATTAATTTAAAGGAATCTTACCGCAAATTCAAAGGAGAATCATGAAATAATCATTATCCAAGCTCCCTAAATCACCCACAAGCTATAATCCTAAGTTTTCTCAATATTTAGGGTTTAAGTATCTTGATAATGGGAAATAAAAAGGCTAAAATAGGTTATTTATTCGCTTTACATGTATCCAAAAGTCGCTATTACGATCTGGCCATCGCTATCGTAGTATCTGGTGGTTGTCAGGGGAGTTTATGTATAGTGGAAACACAATTCTTTTGATGCTTAAAACCATGAATATATGCATATAATTATGTTGTTTTAGTGGTTATGATGGACTATTTTGTGTATTACAGGTAAAACAGGTCTACTAGAGTGTTGGGATGAAAATGGAAGAAAAAGACCTGAAAAGACCAAGTTGCAGAAAGGTATGAGTTTTCTCACGAGTCGTCAACACATCACATAACTCGGAGGCTGACTCATATGAATAACAAAAAACTAAAAGAAAAAGAAAAATAAAGTATTGATAAGATACAACTCGAGCATCGATTCATAAGCAAAGATACGAACCGTATGAACAAATCTGAAGCATACAAGAATCTAAAGCTACCCTCCAAAGTTGAAGTCTCAAAAGTATACGAGTCAAAAGTATAAGTACGAATCGTATAGGGAAACCATAAGCAGACGAGTGTCTAACTCTTAGAAAAAAAGATGTCCCAGGTAGATACGTGTGAAGGACATGAATCGTATGGTCAAGGTACGACTAAATAGCATAAGTCATATGAAGAACACAAAGTTGAAGACTTTGGAGATCACACACTGCAATGGATATAAAAGGCATAACACTACTCGTATGATTATTATATGAGTGGATGAGAGAGTCGTACCATATGCCGACTTCACTTTACATTTACCATTTTTGTTAGGATTTTTGAGTATTTTTTAGATACTATAAATGCCCTAGGGTTCATATTTTATTAGGTTACACACTTTTACATTCTTTATTACATACTTTTTCTTTGATTTTAAGATTTTGTGTTTTTATTCAATAATAGATTCCATATTTGGTTCTTCTCATTATTATTCAATTAATTACATGCTTTCTTTATTAATTATCATGGATTGTTGCATGAACATGAGAGACTAACTTCCCTAACTAGGGTTGTGGAAACCCTGGTGGATTAACTATGTAAGAGAAGTGGGAGATTCATCTATTCTAAAGTAACTTGCATGTATCTTCAAGGACTTTCTTGTTTCAAGGTAAGTTGAAGTCTAGATGGCATGGTCCCTTCACTGTGCTAAGAGTGTTTCCATATGGTGCTTTGGAATTGAAGCGAGATAGTGAAGCTTCTTTTAAGATGAATGGGCAAAGAGTCAAGCACTATATGGGTAACACTAGGGAATTAATATGATTTTTGAGATGGACCTTGGTGAAGGCTAAGTAACAAAGGTAACTGAGTCGTGCCACGATGTTAAATCAAGCACTACGCAGGAGAAAACCCATGAGGCTAGTTAGTGAAATCTGAATACCCAACTTAGCCATGTCGTGTCGTGATATTAAATCAAGCATTTTATGTGAGGCAACCCATGTTTTTGTACTTATTTATAGGGTAATATGTTTGTTCAGTGTGCAGGACTAAAGATTGAAGAAAATATTCAAAACATTTCAAGAGGTTTGGTCATATGGACTCTTTACGAGTTGTATCTATATGGTATGACTCATGAATAGGAGTTGTAAGGACCTAGATAAAAATTCAGAATTAGGTAAAAGTTTCAGGAATGGATACGATTCTCAAAATTAGTCATACCCTTAAGGTACGACTCGTCACTTTGAGTCATATCCACTCCAGAAACTAGGTAAGGTTCTGGGCCTATACAAGTCAATGAAACGACCCCTAAGCCTGAGTACGAGTCATACACACAACTCGTACACAATCTTACCAGGTTAGGGTCACGAGCTAACCAAGCCTAGTTCCAATGAAATAAAAAGAGAGGACATCCATCGGGTACCCGATATTTAAAGTTGAACCCACCTCCATTGTTGATAAAATTTTAAGCTTCCAACTCACAAAATCAATCGAAAACACTCTAAATTAACTACCATCTTGCTCGAGTTCTTTACTTTGTACTAAGTTAACCACAAATTTAGGGAAGAATAATTAAAATCTTTATCAACCTAATTTCTCAATCATTCAAGTAAGTTTCAAACTCAAACTCTTTTTATTTTAAGACGATATTGTCAATATATGGTATGGTAAACTTACTTTGAGTTTATTTTACATGTAGGCTACCTTTTGGTACCCTAGTTCATGGATTTAGGTTGAAAATAGGAATTGGGGGTGAATGTAGTTTTGGGTGTTGATATTATATGTTGTTGGGACTAGAATTAGGTAATATTGTTGCATAAAGTATACGGGTATTTTGGGAAATTCGATTTGGAATCAACTCTAAGGTTGACCCTTTATGTTGCAGTGGATACGAAACATCTTATGACTCGTACCCATAAGTAACGAGTCGTAATATGACTCTCACCCACTGACAACATAAAATTTTAAATAATTTTATGTTCTGGTATGGGTATGACTTGCCTATACGAGTTGTACCCAAACCATATGACTCGTATATTAAAATTGTAAGAAGCTGGGTACAAATTATATTTTAGAATTATGTTTCTGACTTCCTTATGAGTGTTGGTAATGAGTGATACTCTAACTTGCGAATCGTTAAGAGGACTCATAAGAAAGCCATTAAACACCCTTGAATACACTGAGTATCATATGACTCGGTCATACAAGTCATACCCAGTCCATACTACTAGTACCCTAAATAGTAGATGTACACTAACAACTTACTTTTTTTTTTGCTTTAGTTTCATTATTTACTGACTAATGAATATGTACTTCTAGGTACAATGCCTCCTAAAAATGCATCCTCGTCCAAACAAGTGCCTAAAAAGGGAAACAAGAAGGCACAATCTTCCAGTTCTGAGGCTACTGAGTCTTCCACCAATAGCAGTGAATTATATGACTGCCTATAGAAGGGCAAGGTTAACCCAAAGGAACATAAGGGTGCAAAGGGAAAGAATATATCAACTCCAGAGAAAACATCTCAATGTGGTTCAAGGAGAAAGAACCCGACTATCTTACCTCCCCATACACCTTTACCATCAGATGCCAAAGATGATGTAGAATCTAGTTCTGAAGAATAGAGTTCTGAGAATGCTCACGGTATAGAAGAGGTCGATGCTACACCAATCAACATAAAGGACCCTCTACTTGCACTTACCACTTCTTCGGTGCCCATCATTGAACGATGGGGGTAGCCCGATATACAGGAGATATTTAATGATGAACTGTGCAAATTCCCGATTGAAAAGATCAAATGGGAGTTATATCTGGAGCGAAAGTTGACGACTACTGGTATGATGGTTTTACCCAAGTTTGATAAGTTCTTTAAGAAGTATGGCTTTGAGTGGATAACGAGAGAGCCCAGAAAGTATAGTGAGTTTGTTGTAGGAGAGTTCTATGTGGCGTATAAGGGCGAGCTTAAGAGACAAAATCAATGGGGTTAATTGTGGAAAGGTGGTGATCCTATCCCGTTATTGACTATTCAATGAGCGGGTAGACATTTTCCTATGCACCATTAGGTGATTCTTGTACGGAATAGATTATCAACTATCAATCAACACTAGGGAGATGGACTACTTACTGGAGGAGATGAGAAATGTTACTCAGAAATAAATGGGTTCATAGGAGAAGATGGGTTTCCTTAGGTAGATTATAGATAGAATAGTATCAAATAGAGAGAATGCTATATGGGTTGTTAGTGGCCCCGGAGTGATCTCCCAGATGATCAAAAAAATACCCTTACATTTAAGGCCAAGGCGTGGTTGACATTGGCTCGACACAAGCTTTATCCCACCATAGGAGATAATATGTTGAGCTCGATTCGGGCTGCTATGATAGAAGAACTCATAGCCAGATACAAGTTTTATATTAGAGAGTTTGTAGTTTGGTAGATAAGGGATCGAGCTTTAGGAGGTAAGAAGACACTGAGGGCGTACCCATGTATGATCACACAACTTTGTTTAGCTATAGGGGTACAGGAGATCTCCGGGGTGGATGAGATGATCGAGGCCACCAATATTACTGACCTTGGGATGATCTGAGATACAGCCAATCTATTAGCTAGACAAGCGAGATGTGTCGCTGATATGGTAGTTGATATATTTAGACAGAGTGGACGGCCGGATATAGCTGAGACAGTCGATGCTGCTGAGGTTGGTGGACAGGCTAAAACTACATAGACCACGGATGTAGCAGGTACATCTAGTGACCCACCTCTAATGTAGTCTGTACCACCCCACCTGAGAGGTACGCCTGCTGGTTTGATAATAATTTTGCAGTCCATGTGTACTGAGGCGATGTTGAGATTGGGTACACTGGAAGCCAAGGTCCACCATATGGAAGGGAGCATAAAGCCCTATGTTGACTGATAAATGGCGAGCCAGGAAAGATAGGTCTAAGGGCGACTTGATAATTTTGAGTCGAGGATTACTCGATAGTTGGGTAGCACGCAAACACCTGATATTGCTGAGATCAAGGTCAAAATTTCTTAAAAAAAAATATGGTATAAGAGTTTTATGATAGACAGTGATTCTGAAGTTCGTTATTGATATGATGGTGCCCATAGTCTATATTGATAACATTCGGTCTATTCTGGACCCGATAGCAGTACCGGGTGAGGAAACCCAAAAAAAAAGTAAGAGAGAAAAAAGAGAAGGCTTGAAATAAAAAAGGCTCAGGGGAAAGCTAAGGCAGATAACATTCAGGATGAGTAGGATTGGGAGACACGGTTTCGTGAGATGTCTGCTGGAGCCGGTGGTTCGAGACCATAAATATTGATGTTAAGGAGGATGGTATTATGCCCCGGACTACTATTATTGATTCAATCCCGATTGATGAGACAATTACTGAGGAGAGAGGGACCCGGTCTGAGGGACCACGTGTTGATGTTGGTAAGCCGACGCCTTGAGTGCCCAGGTATGACCTTTTATCATTACTTTACATTTTTTTAGCTCTGGAGATAGTGCAAGGATTTTAAGTTGAGGGGGGGTATATCTAATTTCGAATATCTGGCAAAAATTTAAGTATTTGAATGTTTGTTATGACTTTCAGGTTTGGTGCTGACAGCTGAAATAAGGAGAGAATCAACACATATGGCCGAAGATTATTTTTACGGATTTTTTGTTGATTTTGAAATTGATTTGTAATTATATGATACTTTTGAATTGATTTTATATTAAATTGATTTGTTATTCTGGAAACATAAATATAGTGGATTTTGCTGAAAGTATTTGTGTTAAATTGAATTGTGTTGAAAGTTGAGACCGCTCCTAAATTTTTGTTAACTGTGTTAGACTATTGTGAATCTGGTAATGGCCTTAGGATTAAGGATAGAAAAATTAGGGGAAAACAATTGCATAATGGGATAAGTAGTACTTAGTAAAGTAACCCGGCATGTGTGAGGTATTACTGAGTTCCCCGTGGAAAGAAATCTAGAACTTGCCTGGTTATTTTTACCTAGGTCTAGGATAGTCAAGTAGGAAATGATTATAGGCCCTTTTGTTGTAAGTACACATGAGCCTAAATGTCCAAACCAAATGAATGAATCCTTTTGATCAAAATATTTGAGCCTTAATTGACTGAATTTTGTTGTTTAAACCAATTTCACCTTCCTGTTTCCCTAGCAATAAACCTATTTTGTCCTTGGACCTCCTTCGATACTGTTCACCTCAAATGAGGCAAATCGCCTAAGTTGAGGGTGGCTATTATAGGAGTGCGTAGAAGAAAAATGAGTATGAAGAAAAGTCATGTAGAAGAAAAATTTGAAACTTGGACAGGTGCGGTGAAAGCAAAATAAGAAGAAAAATTGCAATGAAAAAAAAAAGAATAGAAAAATAAAGTTAATCATACCTTCCCCATCTGAATATGTCAAGATAAAAAGGGAGACATAAGTGCAGAAATAAAATTGAAGAATAAGTTTAAGAATAAATGGAACACAAAGAAAGCGTAGTGTCAAGGAGGTGTAGTCACTAAATAAATCCCAAAAGGATATCATACTAGTCCCCAGCCTACTTTACAAGGCAAATAAAGTCCTGTATAGATCCTACCTCGACTGTCTGAAACTTAGGAATAGAGCATAAGAACAAGCCTATGGTATTTTGTATACACTAGTGATTCTTGTTTATGAGCGAGAGAATCATTTTTTATATCTCTGAATAAATTAATTGAACCATACTGAGAGTGAAATGGATTTCTTTGACTGTGAGTGCACAGGAGTTATGTTGCTAGGTTACTAGATTGTTTAATGAATGTAATTCGTGTCAATGCCCAATTGTCTATTTCTAATGTATTGACATCATCAGATTCCCTCGTGTTTCTCTATGTGCTAAATCGTTATACACAGTTTGAGTCTTGAAAAGTTAAAACTAGGAGGGTAGTAACATGATTGAAAATTGAGTTCAAAATCACTGCCATGGGTAGCATAAGATCTTCTTGTTTAAGCATCGCTTCTGTGTTCTGAAATGCTTTTTTATTTTTTTGGACTGAGGACATGCAAAAGTCAAAGTTGAGGGTGTTGATGTGACATGGAAGCACAACACTTTTGATGCTTAAAACCATGAATTTATCCATTTACCTAGGTTGTTTAAGTGGATATGATGAACTTTTGTGTTTATTATAGGTAAAACAAGTCTACTAGAGTGTTGAGATGAAAATGGATGAAAAATACCTGAAAAGACCAAGTTTCAGCAAGGTACGAGTTTCCTCACGAGTCGTCGACACATCATACGACTCGGAGGATGACTCGTATGAACAACAGAAACCTATAAGTAGAAGAAAAACAAAGTATTGAGAAGATACGACTTGAGAATCTAAGTTGTAAGCAAGGATATAAACCATATGAAGAAAACTTAAGCATAACAAAATCTAAAGCTACCATCAAAAGTTGAAGTCTCAGAAGTATACGAGTCGAAAGTCTGAGTATAACTCGTATAGGGAAATAATAAGCAGACCAGTGTCCAAATCTTGAAAAGAAAGAAGTCCCAGGTGGATACGAGTGAAGGCCACAAGTCGTATGGTCAAGGTACAACCCATGAGAAGAGAGTCGTATGATGAATAGAAAGTTGAAGCCTCGGGAGATCAAACACTGGAATAGATACGAGAGGCATGGTATGACTCATATGATGGGCATACGAGTGGATGAGCGAGTCGTACCATGTGCCGACTTAACTTTACCTTTCCCATTTTTATTAGGATTTTTTAGTATTTTTGAGATACTATAAATACCCTAGGGTTTATCTTTTCTTAGGTTACACACTTTTACACACTTTTACATACATTTAGTTTGTTCTTGAGAATTTGGGTTTTTATTCAGTAGTAGATTTCATATTTTATTCTTCTAATTATTGTGCAATTAATTACATGCTTTCTTTATTGATTATCATGGATTGTTGCATAAACATGAGCGACTAACTTCCCTGACTAGGGTTGTGGGAACTCTGGTGGATTAACTACGTAAGAGAAATGGGAGATTCATTTATTCTAAAGTAACTTGCATGTATCTTAATCTTCTCCGTATAAATTGACCTCGAAGCTACTGCAAAATCTTAGGGATAGCCTGTATTTGCATTCATCCTCACAAGGGAGTTTGTGATTGGGAAAAGAGGATTAAGATAGTAATTTGAGATTCACTTCCATCATTATTATTCCACCATCTCATCTAATCAACTCGAGACTTAAAAGGTAAGAGTTGAACTAAATTCATAGGCAAGGAGAAATAAGGCAACGCCCTAAGACTCACAAGGTAAAGGGTAAGATTTATCAACATTTTCACAAGACTGTTAATAATACATAGCTTGTCGTCTTTACATGCAGAGTGTCAGAATAGGAGGATTGAACACAAGAAATTTACGGAGTTAAGAAACTAAGGGGAACATGGTTCTAGTGTTCATCTTTTATTGCTTACAATTCAAGGCACTCAAGTTCGGTTACCACTTACTAACTACTTCCAGAATCCCCCATTTAGTTTTCTGCATTTCTCATAACTTACATCAAGTTAAGCAACTATTCAGCATCTTCCTTCCAATGTAGTTGGGTTACTATATTTGGCATCGATCGTAGCATACTACTTTCAAAGGTTAGTTTTGGGCGACATCAGGAGTCGCTATCATGCATGCCCCTCGCGATCACAATACTTGGTACCCTGCCAAAAGTATCGTGATTATGACCTATGGCTCGTTATTAGTGAGTGCACCAATGTGGAAATAGACTATGCTACCACACCAAATTTGAAGTTCTAAACTCTTTGAAGCAGTCAAAATTCCCATCCAAGGTCATTTCAATGAAACGTGGGTCCCAAAACCATATTTCATTTTCTTAACTTTCCAACCAATTAGTTAAAATAAGCTCGGGTGCCTTGGGACACAAACCAAGAGTCCACCTAGCGTAAAATTGACATTTCAGGGCTGTTGGAACAATTATAATTGGCATATAAGGTCATTTAAGCAAAGTTTTCACTCGGTAGCCTATTTGAACCAATAAAGAGTTCAAAATAAAGAATTGACTCTAAGAACCAAACAGACTACCCGGTAATCGAACTGCCAGTCCTAGTAAGTCATAAATGACCTAGGGAAGCTATAGGAAAGCTTTAACAGTAAAAATAAGCAGAAATATGGAAAATGACCTAAAGATTCACTACGAAGTCCAAACATTCATGCATATTAATAGCGGAATTCTGAATAACAATACTATCATAAATCATCCCAAAACCTGGTGTCATGGTTTAAGAACAATCTACATACAAGTTGCAGTCTAAAAATACAACTGAAAATCGAAAAAGAAATCACAAGTCTGTCTCTGAATATATAAAATAAAAGAGAAACTATACCGGATGAGGTTGGAGGTCGACTTTGAAAGCATAAAGTGTCTACTACCTCGAATGTATCAAATCACCACCCAAACTCATCTGTCGTAGGGTGTACTCATATTTGGATCTATAACAAAAGGGAAAAGTAGGGATAAGTATGATCCACCTACACTCAGTAGGTATCATAGGACGACTGAGCTAAGTAGAAAATAAGGTATATAAATACTCACTATGAGCACGTCACCTATAAGCAAAAAATATCCCAAATGATAGCTCACACCGTCTCCACTAATAGTTCTATATATAGCACATAAACAGGAATAGGTATGTAAAAGAAACAAAATAGATATGCATCAGATAAAACACATAAATTCAACACTGAAGATGCATTAACGAATAAAATGCAATGAGGATGATATTGGTGATGATGTGATATGATCGAGGTTATCGCATAACTTTCGTATATACCTATCGAGCATCAGTACTTTCAGGTAGGACCCATGGGTATTTTACAACCCATATACTATCTCAATACTCAATACGAATCTCAATATCCATGTCTCATATCCAACTCATGGGCTATGACAGAGAGTTTTGTAAAAGTGTCTCATTTCAACCAAAAATTAGTGTTTCCATAATGGTACCAACATCTCATGAAAGTATGATATGAGGATGTAAAGATCACAATCAAAACAGTATAAAGATCTCAAATCCAATCAATATACACACATGTGAGCTCAAAATCTACTCAATATGTCAACCTTCCTGGATTTAATATAAGCTATGTATCATTAGAGTAAAATACGCGAGTAAGATATCATAAATTTCACAATAACCATGACTTAGGCATTTCTATCATAAAGAAAGCAATCAAGTGTATACAAAATTCTAACAATATCAGATAAGACCCCCACATGGGCCACACATAGAAATTATCTTCTAAAATCACCAATAACAACAACATAAGCCCCCCACACGGGCACACAACAACAATACTATTATTTTTATGATTATTATTCATACCCATAGCAGCTTTTATATAGATATTAACTACCCAGCCCATTCTTAAGAAAATTAAGCCTTAACCTACCTCACGACATCGAAATCCAAGCCTAAAACCCTTCGTGTGGAGCTTTTCCCCTCTCAAACGACCTCAAAATTAACTAAAATATACTAATATAGAATCTACGCATCAAAAAGAAGCCAACGATACCCATATTACTTGTTTTCAAATTGGGGTCAAAACGGACCTCCGGAATGAATTTTCAAAACAAAAGAGTAAGATTGAAATTTTAATTCATAAACACATTACCCATGATTAAATGAAGCCATAGAATAAAACCAAGTGAAAATGGGGTTTAAATTGAAGAAAAATTATTTTAGCCCTTCCGGGCCAAAATTCCTAAATTTACTTTTGAAAGCATAAATTAACGAGTTTTAAATGACAAGAATCAAAATAAAATAATTGAAATAGTGATTTGGAGCTTACCAAATCTCAAAAATGGAAGAAGTCGTCCAAAATACTCTCAACTTGAAGCTCAAAGTCTCAAAAATAGAAGAAAAATCAAGAAAGGATATTTTGAAAGTGACCCAGCGATGAATGCTAATGCAACCAAGTGACCGCTCAAACGGTCACCACTTTAGCGTGGGGTCGATCTCTAATGAGTTCTGACCCTACATGTGTTGAATCCTAAAGCGATCCTCATACTGCTAAAGCGAAGGCCGCATCACTTTAGCAGTACCTAGCTACCAGCTGGGCTCCGGTTTAGCGGCGCCTGGGACGCTAAGGTAGTCACCACTTTAGCAGTCCCATGGCCGCTAGAGCGGCTGCACCAGATAATTGGTGCCCGAACAACTTTGCTTAAAATGTAAAGTTGTGGGCCAATCCCTCGAAACTCTTTTAGAATCATATGTAGGCAAATGAAATACGCTACAAGACTAAATTTGACATTCTGGACTCAATGGTGACATCAGATTTTCAAAAAGAGGTTGTTTTCACAAAATTGACTTTCGAGACCTAATTTCACAATTTTCTAAACCAAGGGGCATAATGAAATCCACAAGCCATAAATTCATACCAACCACCCTATCAACCCAAAATCGACATTTCAAATTTGCTAGCGCAGTCTATTTTGCCATCCGACGGATTAAATAATAAATATTGATCAAAATTAACTACAAGGCATTTTTATCCTTTAAAAAATACAAAATCATACAAATCATTTTTTTAAGAACTTTTTGTTCTTTAAAAAAGATATATTTTCATTATAAAGTATTTCAACGGTTTGAATAAGAAAAGAGATTAGTTTGCTTAACCTAATTTAATATGTTTTAATAAATTTAATTCTTTACTTTGTCATGTTTGATTTTTTAAAGAAACAATTTGGCCTTCAAGAAAATAATTCTCATTAGAATATGTTTAACTGCAATTTAAATAGTTACTTAGCACATTTAACTTCTTAAGAAATTTTTTTAAAAACTTTTCTCATTATAAAAAATTTCAAATGGTTTTTATTAATAAAAAAGATAGTTCCCTTAACCTAATTTCGAGCCTGTTTGGATAGAATTACAATCTGGTTAAACCAGTTTTTAATTTCTTTTTTTATTTTTTTTTGGTGTTTGGTAAAATTAAAATCTTCTTAAAAAGAGATAAAAATTGAATAAGAGAAGCAAAAAGTGAGAAGTCGGATACCCCTGGTTTTTTACTTTTTAGATTAAAATTCTTTTAGGTTTGACCAAAACATTCATTATTTTATCCCTGATATTTTCCTTCAATTTCAATAATACACTGAACTTGTAACGCTTAAATGCATAGTTTTTCTTGCTTTTTCTCTTTATTTCTTCTCTTCGTCTCTTCCTTTCAATTTTTTCTTCATCTTTGTCCTTTATTTTCAGCGAATCCATCATTATATCAGAGGTTTACGTATTTTTATCACAACCAAATTATTAAAAGCTTGCAATAGTACAATATAATACTATTTTTTTTATGAAAAATATCCTAAATTTTTTAATGACATTTAAAAATAAAAAAAAGTAACTTATATTATAAATTGACATCACATAATCACTTTACGTTGAAAGTGCATTTAAATAGAAATTACTTGTGAATTATTAGATTAAAACTAATTTACTTTATTGTGGTGTTAACAGTTTTAAGGACATTTAAGCCATTATGACAACAAAAAAGTGTTTAATATCACTTGTTTACCAAACACATCAACAATTTTTTTTCAGTTTCAACATTTCTATCCAAACACTATCTACTTAATTTATAAGAATTTATTTTTATGTTTTTAATCAGTTAATCTAAAAAAACTATTTTTCCTATCCAAACAGGATCTTAGTATGTTTGAATAAAATTTGGCTCTTAATATGTTTGAATAAAATTTAAATTTTTACTTTATCATGTTGGAGAGTTTTAAAAAAAAAATTGGCCTTCAAGAAAATTAATTTTTCTTAAATTATGTTTGATTAGAATTTAAATGGTTACTTAGAAGATTTAATTTTTTTAAGAATTTTTAGTTCTTCAAAAAATATATTCTCATTATAGAAAAGTTCAACAGTTTGAATAAAAAAGGGATTAGTTCCCTTAACCAAATTTAATAAGTTTGAATAAAATGTAGTTTTTACTTTATCATGTTGGATTCTTTTAAGAAAATTTTTCCCTTTAATAAAATTAATTTTCATTAAATTATGTTTGACTGGAATTTAAATGGTTACTTAGCAGATTTAATTTTTTTAAGAATTCTTTGTTCTTTAAACATATATTTTCACTATAAAAAACTTCAACAGTTTGAATAATAAAGTAGATTAGTTACCTTAACCTAATTTAATATGCTGAATAAAATTTAATTATTTACTATATAATATTGGATATTTTAAGAAAAATTTTGGCCTTCAAGAAAATTAATTTTCATTAAATTATGTTTGATTAGAATTTAAATGATCACTTAGAGGATTTTATAGTTTAAGATCTTTTTGTTCTTCAAAAAATATATTCTCAATATAAAAAACTTCAACGATTTGAATAAAGAAAGGGATTAGTTCGTTGAACCTAATTTAATATGCTTGAATAAAATTTAATTTTACTTTATCGCCTTGGATTTTTTTTAAGAAAACTTTTGGCCTTCAAGAAAATTAATTTTTATTAAATTATGTTTGACTGAAATTTAAATTTTTGCTTAACAGATTTTATTTTTTAAAAATATTTTGTTGTTCAAAAAATATATTCTCATTATAAAAAAAATTTCAATGGTTTGAATAAACAAAGATATTAGTTCCCTTAACCTAATTTAATGTGTTTGAGTAAATTTAATTTTTTACTTTGTTATGTTTGATTTTTTTAAGAAAAAATTTGGCATTCAAGAAAATTAATTCTCAATGAAAACGTCAATCGTATGTATAAAAAATTACTTCAAATACAAAATAATCGTCTAAAGTTTAAAAGATTAATTTCTTCTAGTATATTAAGAAAAATTATGTCAAATTCAACTCAAATAATTGAGACTCAATTTTGGAAAAACTTACTCAGTCTATAAAGGGGTCAATGCATTGAGTCTCAATGTGATTTTAATTACTTGATCTAACCAAAGAAAATTGAAGGAAAGGTGTTTTTAAGTCTTGAATGAAGGATTGACGACATTCACCAACAGATAGGGTCAAACATCATTAGGAAATTTGATTAAGTTAATTGTGAACTTTATTAATATTTTTAAAAATTTCTAATCTTTTCAAAAATATAAATCAACCCAACCCACACCCCTCTTCAATCCTAATCAACCACTCTCTCTCCAGCTTCTCCTAACCAATAGTTCTGCAAAATTTCTCCCTTCAACCTACAGCGACAAATAGTTGGGCGAGATTCTTTTTGACTTTCAACCATCAATTGACGTGAATACTTCTCCGGCGACAACAACTTCAAGTTCTTCGTCCTCCCATTTCCTTTTTCACAGGTAAAAAATTATGAAGAAACTGAGGAACTTAAGCCAACTAATCTTCTGGTATTGAAATGTGGATTGAATAAAACTCTAATTTCTGGTATTTCTGCATTTCTTCTTCTCATTGTCGTACTATTGATTCAAATTTATTGGTGGTTTTTGGTCACAGTTGATGTTCTTAGTGTGTATGTGTTTATGTGATATATTGATATTATTGGGTTGATTTGTTATTTGTATTGGTAGAAATGGTATTGCAACAGTTGAAACATCTAGTGTAATAGATGAAACATATGATGTAACAGGTAAAAATCCGGTGTAACAGATTAAAAATCTGATGCAACAGATTAAAAATTTGATGCAACTATTAAAATTTGATGCAATAGGTGAACAATCTAACAGATCATTCATCTGTTGCGACAGATGAATCTTCTATTTGCAAGAAATCTAAACAATATTAATCCAACAGATAACTGATTAGTGATCTGTTTTTATTCTTTCCAACGGTTTACTCTTCATTTTAAAATCTGATGCAACGATTAAAAATTTGATGCAACTATGAAAATCAGATGCAACAGGTGAATAATCTAACAAATCATTCATCTGTTGCGACAGACAACTCTTCTGTTTGGAAGAAATCTAAACAATATTGATCCAACAGATAACTAATTAGTGATCTATTTTTATTCTTTCCATCAGTTTACTCTTCATTTTACAATAGATTAGGACTGTTTTTATTCTTTCCAATAATTTACTCATACAGGTCGGTTATCTGTTGCAACAGATAACGTACCTGGTACAACAGATTAGTGATCCATTTTATTCTTTCCAACGGTTTATTCATCTGTTGCAACAGGTTGGTTATATGTTGCAACAGATAAAATACTTGGTGCAACAGATTAGTGATCTATTTTTATTATTTCTAATGAATTACACATCCATTGCAACGGGTCAGTTATGTGTTGTATCAAATAAAATACCAGGTGCAACAGATAGTGCTGTTTTATGGTTCCCACATTTTACTCATCCATTTCAATAGGTTGGTTATATGTTGCAACAAATAACATACTTGGTGCAACAGATTAGTTGTTTGTTGGAACTGTTATATTACTGTTATGCATTAATCAATTATAATCTGTGTTATGTTCCTGTTAATTTAAGATAACATGGCTCCCAAAATAAAAGAAATCGAATCAGTTTCAAGTAAAGGAATAAGTGCAGTAGCGTAGCTACATCCACCACTCTATGATCTTGCTTTACAAGCGTTATCTCAATCAGAAGCAAAAGATAATGAACACGGGGAGGAGGAATCTTTCAAAAGAGATGATCCAAATGCTAATAGACCTTCCATCAAAGAGTTGGTCAAAAACTTCAGCATTAATCATTACCCTGTGAGAATACAGTGCGATGGTGCCACAGATTTAACGAGTGATCTTGTTGTTAAGTTAGTCATGGGAAAATCTTTCGATGCCTTCAGAAAAATACTTCGAGAAAAAAAATTAGATTCTTATTTTAGGGAAAGCTGCTTTGGGAAATATCTTGATTTGCCTGAGGACAACAATGCTCGTTTCTAGATGAAAATGGTATATTATCTTCTCAAGCACAGGTTTATGTATGAAAACAAAGATACGATGGATGAGGTGTGGATAAATTACTGTGGCATACCTATTTGTTTTGGTTGGGAGGAGTTTTCCATAGTTACCAGACTAAAAATGTTATCCTTCTTCTCCTTCTCAAGTTATACCTACTCTGACCCAAAAAAAGAACCCCGCATACCCCAAAAAGGAAAAGGCAAGTCGAGTGATTGTGATGACCTGGTGTCCATCGTTGGTCCAAGCTTCAAAAACAAAAATCTGATTGAAGCATTGAAAGGTAAAGGACTTTCAAAAAAGAACAAGGAATCATTGTGCTTGGTTTGGTTTGTACATAATGTTCTTTGGGCGAGAAACATTAACAACAACATAAGCCTCGGTTTAATAAATCTCTCCGAGGATCTTGAGGAATTTAATATCTATCCTTGGAGTTATGAAAGCTTCAAAATGACTGTCGAATATTTGTTGACTCTGTTAATGCCAAAAACAGTCAACTTAAATGGTTTTCCATGGGCCTTCATGGTAAATATTTCTTTTATCATGATATGATTCATTATTTTTTAATTCAATAATGCTTTTGATTTATTAGCGTTATGTTATAGGCTTGGGAATTTGAAGCCATTCCTCATTTGAGAGAACAAGTGAACTACCAAGAAGAAGTTTTCTGTCCAAGAATTTTGAGATGGTTGTCGGCCAAAACTGATAAGAATACAAAATTTCTTGATCTTTTCAATCCCCCCAAGGAAGCAGTAAGTTCAATTATAATCAAGTTTTTGTTTTAATTAATGATTAAATGATTTCATCATCATTCTTAATATATGTACTGATTTATTTTAGATTATCCATCCGTGGCTTGTTTCGACCAACCGAGAGTTGAAGATGCCATTTTTTCTTAATTTACGGTCTGTGCAAACTTTATCGGACCCTAAGGTCATTGATGGAATAAAAATAGAATTGTTTGGAGAAACAACCATCACAAGAAAAATAATTTTGGAAGGTGGGGCTAATGATGCTCCTCTTACAGTTTTGAAACAACAAGCCAATATGATTATGATCATAAAGGTTGTACAGATTTTTCTCCAAATTTTGTCGTATCTAGCGAATGTGCTTCATGCAAATGTCAAGACTGCAAAACAAAACACAATGGAGTGATTAATTTTATTAATGCACTAACTGCTTCTGTAAAGGAAATGACATATAAGAGGGGTGTCATTCCATCAAAGAGGATTTCATATCCAGACACTCTACTAGAGATCAAGGCGGCTAAGAACAGAAGGAAAGACACTTCCAAGGCATTATCAATCATAAAAAAAAGTAACATTGCAACACCTCTATCTTTGTCTTGCACCAATGTTCAGTGTGCAAGGGCCACAGAAGAGCAGCATGAGCTGAAGAAGGTGAGTGTACATCATCTGTTCCAAAAACCAAACAAGCACATATCTATTTCAATAGATGATACATCTACTGAAAATTATCAAACAGATGTATACATCTGTTGCAACTGTTGTCTAACCTGTTGCATCAAATTCGTTATCTATTTCAACAGATAAGTCTTATGTTGCAACAGATGGGTTATCTGCTTGAAATTATCGTACTTCTCTGATTTACCTAGTCGAATTTGTCCCATCAGATAATCTATCTGATGCAACATAAGAATCATCTGTTACAACAGATGGAAAATCTGTTGTATATCTCTACTTAGCATTGGCAATTCTAGCTTTCTAGGTAGATGTCCCAGCTACTGCCGAAGATCATAATATGACAGTTGATAATCCATCAACTATTTCCAAAGATGAAGAAAAAGTACAGCCTGTCAGTATGGGAAAATTGAATAATTACCCATTTGAAGGGTTTAACATCTCGGACAAGGCTCCAAAAAAACTAATACAGTTGATAAACGACTATTCAGAATGGATTGCCGATAGGCTGTTAAAGCATCATGCCAGCACGTACATAAATAAATTTTATGGATATTGGTTTATACAATTCTTGTTGTAAGAACTTGACATTAACACATATAAATCATCATGTAGAAAATAAAATGACGAGTGCTACAAATTGAATGAATTGAGTCTTGGTTTTGATATGTTCGACTTTGTTGTTGCACATCCCGAAATGAAAAATTAGTTCTATTTGATGTCACAGCCCCAAACTTGCTGGAATGATGGGGTTTAAAGGCCATACATATTACTATTAATTAATACTTTATTTAATTGCATCTGCGTATTAATATTTTCATCACGTAATCCTAAATATTTGATAACATGTGCAGCACATTGATGTTATTTTTTACTACCTTCGAAAGAAGTCCAAGTTTCAATCACAAAAATAATACAGATACACAACAGGCAATTGTTTGTACAAAGGTTACATCAGTAACGCCTATGATAGGTATTGTCAACAGCAGCCGAAAATTTCCCAAAACAATGAATGCTTAATCAACATCATCAAAGGTTTTAGCATTCCGGCTGGCTTACCTTGGCATTAAGTCGACGAAGTATACATCCCAATCAATTATGGTGTTGAATTCCATTGGGTGTTAGCTGTCATCATTATAAAAGAGAGGCACATCTGAGTTTACGACTCGATGTCGCGAAGAAGACATTCCGGACCGTCGTATGAGATACAAAAGATGGCCAAAATATTACATACTTACCTTGATATGAGTGTTTTTTTGGATCAAAAGTTTCGTACTGATTGGTCGGCGATTGAAGCATACCGGGATAAAATTGCTAATCCATTTGACGTATAATATGTTGACAAAATTGATCAATAAACCATTGGTAGCCGGTAAGTTTAAGTGTCATGATTTAGTTTCATTTCACAAATTTCACAACGCTTGCATGAACTATAAGATATGGATTATCTATTTTTTTATAACTCAGAGATTGGGGTTCTTTTGTTGCCACCTATGCTGAGTATTTGAGCGATGGATTACAAGTACCAAATGATGAACTTGATGCCGGATTACTCTGCAATAGATATTCTACTCTTTTATGGAAATATGGAGAAAAGAAAACTCAAAAGCCGTACGCAACCGACGTTAAAGATGCACAACGACCAAAGCCGAATTCCATAGCACTGGATGAAGAACAACTTGTTCATATTGATTAGATATTTATAGCTCGAGTCTGTCAATGTAATACCTTATCCTCTTTGGTTTAACTTGTTGATTTATATATAGAGTAGATCGTTTGTACTCATAATGATTTTTTTGACATTTCATTTATTTGTTAAGTTATTTTATTTCATATAATTTCTGAAGGCTTCAATTTATTTTATTCTGTCTATGAATATAATTAATTCTGAGTTTTGAACATGTTAATTGAAATGGAGTACTAGATTCAAATATCGCAACAGATAATATATCTGTTGCAACAGACGACATATCTTATCAGACAGATTTAAACATATGTTGCAACATGAGATGCAACATGTAGGTCATCTGCTGGAAATTATATAACAGGTCTTCCTATTTTTTTGATTTTCTACAATAGATTATAAATTAGTTGCAATAGATAAGTTATAAGTTGCAACAGATAGTAAATCTGTTGCGACAGACAGATGGGGAATATCTGCATAACGCAACAGATGACCAACCTATTCCAACAGATAATTAATCTGTCACAACAGGTAATATATCTATTACGACAGATATAAAATCTATTGCATTATAAAATTTCAAATTTGCCAGACAAAAAAATTACTACCCCTATATGTATAGTGAATTGGCTTGAAATGAAAATTTGTTATCGTGTTCGTCTCTGTCTTTGTACATATACTTTTTTATACATGGGATCCAACCATTTATTTAGTACCCCATATGCCCAGACCCATTGCATCTTTCCCAAAATGGTGTCACACACACCGATCATTTGTGTCCCGGTCAGCAAACACTCCATGTATGCAAGCGAGTATGGCCCGCATGCTGCACCGGTTGTATTTTTGGCAGCTGGATGTTCTTATTTCAACCTTAAAAATCCCATGATTCCTTCTTTAAGACTTCAGCTGGCAAATGACCCATCAACTTACTCTGCATCAACAACTTGGGCAACAACTTCAAGAGTAGTTGCATGTTGGTTAAAAATGTCTTCTTTCTAAACATAGGTAAGTTACAATCATAAACCTTAATCTTTCCCTCATATAGTAGTATCTCAACAATGAGAAAATAGGTGACATCCACATTCATGACTGCAAGGATTTTCTTTGCCTTGGTCCAGCTTTTGTCGTATGGATATGGCCTCTTCCTTCTAACATACTTAATCGCTTCTTCATCCCATTGGAACATAAAAACTAATTGATCAAATCCCAGTCCACCAAAATTAGCTAGATTACGAAGATCAGCATACTTGAAATTATTATAGAAGTTGAGGTCCATTATCCTATCAGCAGCATCATAAGCATCTAGGTACGCTAATTGCCTGCCCCTTATAAGGCAGAGAATTTCATCAACATACTGTGGTATGAGAAGATAATTTTTAAACAGGTTAGTAATTGTAAAGGATAAAAAAACAGTGGAAAGAATCCAATGCAGAGGGTTCTCTGAATCAGTTCACAGATTACCCAGCCAACGCAAATTATGCAACAGATGTGTATTATGTTGCAACAGAATACCAAGTTGTTGCAACAGATTACACATCTGCTGCGTAGATTCTTCTTCATGGATTAGATTGGAAAGGTAGGTTAGCAAAAGTAAACTTACCTTGTCCTCATACCATACCCACATATTTTTCATATTGAAGAAGTCTTTGGTGGCAAATGAATGCATGGTGTATTCTTTTTGAACCTTCATCTTGATGAATTCTTCTAGTCCCTTCTTCTTTTTCTTGCCAAGTGCCGCAAATATGTCCACCTTCTTCGGCGGTCCCTGAACTTCAACAACTATTGGAGCGGGGGAAGTTATATGTTTTGCTGATTTCAGAACGGAGAGAATTTGTCTAATTTTTATTCTCTTCCTCCTAAACTCCACCGTAAGAGTGCATGGCTCCCTCACCTCATTGGATGGTATGACACCCCTTCTGGATTTCATTTCTTCGAAAGCTTCAGCAATATTCTCTAGCTTGTCGAGGAGTTTATCCTCTCTGTCCTTACATACTTTGCATTTGCAATGAGAACATGAGGGTGAGAAGGGGTGAGAGGGCCCACTGTAAGGGTGGAAGGGATTGGTGTAGGGGTAAGAGGGAAGACCTATGCAAGGGGTGTTTTAAAACATATTTATTTTTTCCTGAGCACCAACATGCTCATGATCACGACTAGCAGCAGAAGAAGAAGCAGAAGCAGGATGGATGCCACCATCATAAACAACTCCACCAGCAACACCCTCAGAAGAAGCACCCGAATCTGTTGTAGTTTGAGTTAGGTTGTGAAGAGCTTCAACATTAGACTGACCTTGCCTAACTGCTCTTCTTATGGATTTTTCTCCATCCAATTCCTTCTTTATTAACTCCACCGTTAGATCTTCTTTTGTATCAACAAGACCCAGAGTAAGAAAAGAAGTCATCCCTAGCTCATCAATGGTAGTCACGATCCAAGGATGCACAACCTATAAGAAAATGATAGGAGGAATTTAAATCATATAATAATAATTTGCAGTCAATTGGGTTACATATAGCTCGAGTTATGTTAACACAGCCAACTTATGCAACAGACGATCTAGCTACCGCAATAGCTATTTTGTATGTTGAAATAGATTGATAATATATTTTATCATAATACCCATCTGTTGCATAATTTACAGTTGATGGGTAATCTGTTGAGTAGGGTTCAGATAACAGAGCAACATATGGTTAATCTGTTGTGAAATATGGATCTTCTGTTGCAACAAATTACCCATTGCACCAGTTGCAGTTGATGGGTAATCTCTTGCAACAAATGGAACATTTGTTTCAATATATTTTTTTTTTTGGCAAATTATTTTAGTTGAAAGAAGATGTACTACATCATTCAAAGGGTTAAAAAGATCATCCTCATTAATATTTTTTTTCTCTCTACTGCAGCCAACCACTTAAGGATCCTTGGATGAGAAACCTTATCCGGGTAATCCGTGAAATGCTTTCGAAGGGGAGGAATGGCTTCACATGCCCAAGCCTAAAAATTATAAACAGGAAGCAAGCAAAAATAAAAGTCACTAGTGTATTCAATATAAATTAATGAATGACTAAAAATAGTGATCAATTTTACCTTGAAAGCCTAAGGAAAGTCGTATAATGTGGTTGTCTTTGGCTTTAGCTCTTTCAGTAAATATTTTATAGTCAAGTAGTAGCTGTCATAGCCCCAGGGATAGTCATTGAATCTCCTAAAATCATCAACAAGTACCAACAAATCATGTTCTATGACTTTATTGACGTCTCTTGCCAATAAAACAGAATGGACAAACGAAACTAAGCACAATTTCTCCCTGTAGTGCTTTGGTATGTCTTTATTCTTGAGATCCGCTATCAAATCCTTCACTTTGTAGCTAGGTCTAGCAATGCCCAAAAACCCATATTTTTTTACCTTGCATTTGTTGGACCCTTTGTGGGGTGTTTTCTTGATGGAAGGTTCTTCTAGACGATCGCATCTCAAGCCCATCATAATGGAAAACTCTTTCAATCCAAACAAATCGGCATGCCACAATAGTTGATACAGACTTCATCCATCTTATTTATGCCCTCCTTCGAACCTTTATCATCCCCCACATATATGATCCTACGCTTGAGAAGGCCATATATCATGATCATTGGGAAACAGAGAAGGCGGGGCCTAGACAGCTCAAGAAAGTGGACAAAACCGCGCTTCTTAAAAAGTCTATCTATGCTTTTCTTCTTCATAATACTCCTAAGTTCGTCAAAAGGTTACCCCAACTGAAATTTATGTACAAGATCACCAAATACTGCATTAGGGTTATTCATCGGCATCGCAACTCGAAACTTGTCAATACTATTTGTTTTGACAGAATCATGCTGGAATTTTGATATTATTTCATGCCCCATTGGTGAGGAGGAGTTATCACTTTCCTCGGCTTTATTTTTCCCTGTCTAAGATTGTTTTGGAAGTTCCTCCAAATCTATCTGTACTCTAGCATTTTTTGTTTGGTGATCAAAAGTTGATCCACTTTCTCCACTTTTTGTTTCTTTTCTTTTGGGAGACATCTTTTAACTACAAATAAAATAAAAACAAAAAATACATTGCATTTGATGTCTGCATAATTTTTTTAAAAAAGGTGAGACAAATTTCAATAAATTATTCTTACCATATAACCAAAAAAATACTCCAACGGATGGTAAAGATAGGGAACCCGAATTTGTTTGAATACCTATTTAATATCTCCCCACAGATATTCCACCTGTTGCAACAGGTGGAGAAATTTCAATAAATTATTCTCTACCACATTACAAGAAAATACTCCAACGGATAACCCATCAGTTGGAACAAATGGGGAATCTATTTGAAGACCTATTTAATATCTCCCAACATATCTTCCACCTATTGCAACAGATGGACCACCACCACCAAAACCAATGCCATGACCAATGGCACCAAGAACACCACCAATGCCACCAATACCAATACCAAGACCACCGACACCACTGCCATAAAACATAAATACCAACACCATCAACAAAAGCCACCAACAACACCACAAACACCATCCAACAATACCACAATAATAAAAAATACTGAGAGAAAAACTAGGGTTTTCTCGGGTGCTTCCTACTTTTTTAGCATCAAAACTCAAAATTGTTAACCCATTCTCCAAGATAATACAACTAAAAGTCTTCTTTTTTATCATTAACTAAAAAGCCCTATTTTTTAGAATAAAGAACAAATGTAGAACTCTTCTCAAACTCTATTATATGCAAAGATAGAGAAAGCCACGGATACAAGTGCGAATGAAGTCAAAAAAATAACTATATGTAGTCGTAAATGGGAAGAAAATTGACCTATTTTGAAGGGTTGAGCAAAATGTTGAGTAGTTGTTGTTTGTATTATTGAGAAGGCGAAGACACCCTGAGAGAGAGAGAAAGATGAGCGAAAACTTAAGATTTTAAATAAAATGTTTTTCGTGCAAATGGATAATTTGTATGGATTTATTTGTAATTTTGGAAAAGAATGACAAGTTTTGAAATTGCTAATTTGGTCCGAATTGATCTTAATTAATTTTAAAACATTTAAAAGATATAGTTTTAAAAATATTTAGTTGATGAGAACTCATTTCTACTTAGAGTGATCGATCGACGACTCTGGTCGGGATGAATGCAGTACCAACGCCATGCAATTGCAAAGAATCAATTAGATTTGTAGTTGACCCTGCAAGATCATTCATTCATTCCTAGTTCCATCTAAATCAACTTAGTTACTATCACTATCCTAACATTGATTTAATGAGAACTCATTTCAACTCAGAGTGATCGATCGACGACTCGGGTTGGGATGAACACAATACCAATGCTATGCAATTGCAAAGACTCTATTGGATTTGTAGTTGACCCTGCAAGCTCACTCATTCATCCCTAGTTTCACCTAAATAAACTTAGGTACTATCACTATCCTAACATTGAGTTTATGAGAACTCATTTCAACTTAAAGTGATCGATCGACGACTTGGGTCGAGATGAATGCAATACCAACGCCATGCAATTGCAAAGACTTGATTGAATTTGTAGTTGACCCTGTGAGCTCACTCATTCATCCCTAGTTCCACCTAAATCAACTTAGGTACTATCACTATTCTAACATTGAGTTGATTAGAACTCATTTCAACTCAAATTGATCGATCGACGACTCTAAGAGAGAGCTAGTTCGAGAAGATCATAAGTTAGCTAGATTGAGCGTGAGAATGGTTGACTCAGCTGAAGGAAATGTTTAGGTCCAAAGTAGTTTTGAATCTTCTCGAGTTTCTGAAGTGAAATAGAAGCAAGACAAGGATCCTAGTTTGGTCAAGCTGAAGGTTTTTGTTAAAGAACGAAAGGTATAAGTTTTCTCCTAAAGAATAGATGGTGCGTTGGGATACCAGAGTAGATTATATGTGCCATGTATTGATGATTTCATCCAGTAGATTATGGAAGAAGTGCATGGTGTGCATTATTCCATTCATCCAAGAGCTACAAAGATGTACCGTGACTTGTGAGAAGTCTATTAGTGTAGTGGTATGAAGAAAGATATAGCAGCAATTATAGCCAAGTGTGCAATTTGTCAATAGGTTAATGTAGAGTACCAAAGACCTGGTGGCACCTTGCTGGAATTTGGTATTCCCACTTGGAAGTAGGAAGAGGTAAATATGAACTTTGTGACTATATTACCCTATTTAGTCGTCAACGTGATTCGATTTGGGTTATTATAGAAAGATTGACCAAGTTAGCATATTTCTTGCTAATTCATACATCCTACACAACTAAAGATTATTCTAAGCGATACATTAGAGAGTTGGTTATATTGTATAGAGTTCCATTATCCATCATCTTAGATAAGGGTACTCAGTTTACCTCTCAATTTTGGAAAGCCTTTTAGAAGGGTTTTGGTACCCAAGTTCATCTCAGTTCAGCTTTTTATCTACAGATAGATGGTCAACCAGAGAGGACCATGTAGACTTTAGAAGGCGGTTCATATGACTACTTGTTGTTGATTGAGTTTTCCTATAATATCAATTAACATTCTAGTATTTAGATGGACTTGTTTGAGGCTCTTTATGGGATGAGATATAGATCACCAGTCAGTTGGTTTGAAGTAGGTGAGGCTACTTTGATTGGGCTAGATATGGTGTTTGAAGGCATGGAGACAGTTTAGTTAATTCAAGGGATCTTGAAAGTAGCTCAGAGTTGTTAGAAATATTATACAAATGTAAGAAGGAGAGATCTTGAGTTTGAAGTAGATGACCTTGTGTATTTGAAGGTTACACCCATGAAGGGGGTGAAGAAATTTGGCAAAAAGGGGAAGCTTAGTCCCAGATATGTATGCCCCTACAGGATTTTGAATCGCGTTAGAAAGGTAGCGCATGAGCTTAATTTACCCGCAGACTTGTCGTCAGTTAACCCAGTGTTCCATGTGTCCTTATTAAAGAAGTGCATGGACGATTTAGACGTTACAGTCCCTCTAGAAAGTACAGATATTCAGAATATCCTCTCATACGAAGAAGTTCCAGTAGAGATTCTTGATTATCAGATTCGTAGACTAAGGAACAAAGAAGTTCCCTTGGTTAAAGTTCTATGGAAAAATTAGTTAGTTGAGGGTGATACTTGAGAAGCAGAAGTAGATATGTGTACCTAGTATTCTCACCTTTTACCCATGAACTCAGATTCAGTCAAAGTTAACAATCTTCCTTAATTCAATTTTTTTCTAGTCTCAGATTCAGACATATAATTATCATTATATAAATTCATGCACTCATAGACTAGTTCAGTAGCTGAGCATGTTTAAATTAAATTTGTTCAGTTGTGCATGTCAGCATATAGCCTCAGTTCCTTAGTATTTCCAGATTAACTAGCCATGTTTGAGGACGAATGTTCCCAAGGGGGAGATATTATAATACCCCATACTTTTTCCTAGCTCAGTTTATCTCCTAGAATGTCATGGGTTAGCTTTGAAAATGAATAACTCTTAATACATGTAGAATTTTCAAGTTCTAGAACCACAAATATATAGATAATTGGCTCAACTTTTAAATGATACCAATTTCTCATTAATCCAATGCACAGTTGAAAAGTTATGATATTTTTAGTAAAACAATATGGCATTTTGACAGGCATCGCATCATGGTGAAAGATGATTTCACAATTGTCAAAATCCAAAGGAGCACCGCGATTACATTGCGATGCGGTGAAAGTCCAGTTCCCACTCGTCCTTTTTCTAGTGAGGCAACGCGATTTTAGCACATTGCATTGATGGAAAAAATAGGAATCGTTCCTTTTCTAGTAACCCAACGCGATAGACCCACGTCGCGTTGATGGGCAAAATCAGGATCGTCCCTTTTCTAGTGAGCCACAACGATAGTGGCACATTGCGGTGTGTGGCAAAATTGGAGTTTTTCCAGTTTTTGAGTTAAATTTTAAAAGGGAAAGTTTGACATTCTCAAGCCCCCAAGTCATGAATAACACAGAATTAAACCTACTTTAAGCATTCTATTCTCACTTTTCGCCACTTCTGTCTATAGAAAACCCTAGAACCTCAAGACTTAACCACCAAGAAATCAAATTTCCTCCATTCTTTTTCCAAGATAGCTTAAAATTAAGGTTTGCCAATTCAACAGATTCAATAATTCATCTTCAAGAGCAAAATTAGGGATTTAAGTTCAAGCGATCTTAGTAATTGCATCAATTAAGGCATGTGGGGTTTATAGACAAGGACCCTCTTTTATCCTTGTGCCCAAAACTTGTTTTAATTACAAATTCACATTATTTTGTATGAATATTCATAAATTTCAAATTAGGGTTCTTACCCAATATTACTAATTGAAGGATTTTGAGCTTTGATGTAATTTAGGTGAGGATTTTCATGTTTACTTTCGTATTTTCATACGTATTGTAGTAATTTCCAGATTTTGAGTTAAATTATCAATGCCTTCATTATCAAGCATGAATATTATTATATTTCTACATAAATTTGATGCATGGATATTAGCCCTAGTTGTTTATTGGCATTTCAAGATTAATTACTCTATGAGCACCCTATGACTAGAGTATTTTCAAATTTTCAATAATGATTTAATTTTTTGATCTTAGCTTCGATATGAAATCCACTTTTTAGTTTCAGACTATAGTTTAACTTATCAAATATACAGTTGGTTTTCTTAATGAACCATTATACTAGATTTTAAAGTGGATTTCTAGCATAATGACTATACAGATTAAAGGTAGTAGTATTTAGCGCCTAGTTGGGTATGTTCTCATGCCCCAAAATTATGAGCCAACGTAGGATCAGATTATCAGATTATTCCCATTTCTATATGGATGATAGATATAAATGTGAACACTTAGATTAGGTTATACTCCTTGTAATGAGTATGACACCTCTCCCCAACTTGAGGTTTTCCTATATGGGAACTAGAGTTTGGACTCCGTGGTAGCTCACATGGTTTATGTTGGTTAAAATAACCTCCATTATAGAAAGCTTTTAAAAGAATTCCCTATAGCCTAATAGTAAAGTCCTTCAGAATAGTTTTTTTAAAGTATTTCCCTACTAGTAAAACCTTACAGAACAAAATAATTTTAACAAAACAACTTTTAGAAACTAGGTGTAAAGGATCATAATTTTATTCAGATATTTCTTTACATATGGCTTTAGCTATGATATTTCAGATTTTAGTTTACAAACAAAGAAGTGAATTTTTCAACATTTACACAGTGTGATTTAAAGACAGAATACCAGTACAACTTTTAGAAACTAAATGTAATGACTTACTAGATTTATACAGTATGTTTTATCATTCAAGATTCTTGCTTTTCAACTTTCAGATATTTCAGCTTATTTGAGTCATTTACATTTAGCATGAATTATTTTATCAATTATAATGACATTGAGATGTGATTTTACTTATTCATTTACCACCATATACTCAGTACATTCTCAAAGTACTGATCCATATATATGTCTCATAATGTAGGTTTAGGTGTTCAGTTTCAGCAGCGTGAGTGATTTTGAGCATCTTTATCTACATCCCGATAGTTGGTGAGTCCTCATAGTTTGGGGACTTAGTCTTTTAGTTTTTTATCTTATTAGTATATATGGTTCAGTATTTTCAAAAAGTTCAATTCAGCTAAGGGTTTGTCCCAGTGACTCTCTAGCATTAGTTGTAGAGGCTTGTCTGACTACTAGATTTTGATTTGGATCTTCAGTATTGATTGATCAAATTCTTGAGTTTAGTATTTTTTAGAGATTATGTTCAGATATTCTCAGTTAGCTCAAATAGATTTCCGCATTCTAGTTTTGATGTTATATCTATATTTCCTTATTCTTAGATTTAGATTCAGTAGAAGGCAGACAAGGTTAGCTTAAGGCTACTTGGAGTCTTGAGCACCGTGTGACATCTCATGACCTATTTTTCGGGTGTTACAATGTATTACACAATAAATTGCTCATTTTACATTCATGGTATCACATATCAAGCATTCATACATATTGGGCCAGTGCCTAGTTAAAATGATCATCATCATGTAACTAAACATCTTTCTTAGACATTTTCACAAACTCCTTGGGTACATGGGTTTACCAAGGACAATTTCATGGTAGAAATCATCAAGACTAGGGTTACTCAAGACCCACATGTTAGACCACATACAAAAAGCATTCACATGTGAAAACTATTATCAATAACATGTACAAACATAAATCTAAGAAAAAATCATCATTATTCATCATTAGGAAACAAAAAACTTTTCATTTGATTTTAAAACCACCATGTAAACTTAGTAATCAAAGATTTAAATACATGGGTTTAGAGTTATTTATCTAGGTAAAGAGTTACATGCCTTAGACAACTTGAATCACAAATAATATTGACTTCACTTAGCATCTTGAAGATCACCCTTGAAACCCTAGCCTCCAATCCTTCAAAGATAAGCTTGAGAGAGTATTTAAGGTGTTTGATCCATTAAAAAGGATGTTCAGGAGGATACAAACACATATATAGTAAGAGGGAATAGGGTTTTTAGAATGGGAAATAACCACAAGGCCCGTAGATAAAAGCTGGATATTGGACCCATCCAGAGGTACGACTCACTTAAGGGACTCATGCCTTAGGGTAAAAGTGGTACCCTGAATTACCCTAGGATTTTCCTAGGTCACACACAATGTTAAGGGTACGACCATACACCCTTGAGTCATATCCAAAGGGTATGTCACACCCCTAACCCGTACATATCTCCCGTACCAAAAATAATCCACTTTTGATCGACGCATCACTCTATACGATTGGTCATGGTACGACTCATACCTTGAGGTACGGTTAGTTGGAGCCTCATTGGTAGCTAGGATAGTGAGTTACCCTTACCACATTGCCTAGGGTACGATAGGGGGTCACCAACTTATATCCAAAGGGTACGAGTTGTACCCTCAGTCATACCAAATCGAGAGAAATCAAAAGAAGGAATTTTTTAATAGCTCAAAGCCTAGGTGTTTAATACTCCTTACCCAAAATAGTAAGGTGATAGGAATCAGTAGGGTGGTGATAATTTTTGGAATAGGGTTCCCAATCTCTGCAAAGTGGGGATTAGTTGCCCTCATTATGCTCTCCTTTTCTTTTTTATGGCAGGTTGCATAGGGTTTTCTATGATGAGGGGAGGGACAAATATTTCAATTATGGTTATCCATGACATATGCTTAGAAACTGTTCGGTTGGTAATAGTGCTTTAACAGTGAGTAAGGCTCTAGTTGCTTCATCTTCTGCTTCAACACCAAACGGTGCTGCTTCTGTATTAGTTTGTGCTTCTCATATCGGTTGTTGGTCAGAATAGGTTATATTCTCTTTTTACTCATCAGGAATTTGAGGCATCCCTAGATGTCATTACTGGTACATTACAACTCTTTTATCATGAAGTATATTATTTACTTGATCCAGGGTCCACTCTCTCTTATCTTACTCTATTTATGGCTATGTATTTTTGTTTTGATCCCGAGGTTATTTGGGATACTTTTTTATTTCTACCCAGTAGGTGACTCTTTGATTTCTAAAAGGTTCTATTGGAGATGTATGGTATTTTTTATAGTAGGCAGACTTTGGAGGATTTGTTTGAACTTGATATGGTGGATTTTGATGTTATTATGGGATGGATTGGTTACACTTTTGTTGTGCATGCTAAGATTGTCAGACCCTTAAGGTTGTATTTATATTTCCTGCTAAACTAGTTATTGAGTGGGAGGATGGTTCACTATCTCCTAAGGGGAGGTTTGTTTCATATCTTAGAGCTTAGAGGTTAATCTCCAAAGAGTGTCGCTATAATTTTGTCTGGGTTAACCCAAGGTCTATCCGTATGATCTTCCTGGTGTTCCTCCAGATAGGGAGATTGAGTTTCGTATTGACATGGTTCCGAACAATCGTCCAATATCTATTCCTACTTATAGAATATCTCCAGCTAAGTTAAGGGAACTAAAGGAGCAACTTAAGGATCTCTTTGATAAAGGTTCCATCATTCTTGGTGTGCCCTATTGGGGTGCACCGATGTTATTCGTACGAAATAAGAATGGTTTTATTTGGATGTGTATTGAATATCGACAGTTGAATAAGGTGATGGTTAAGAACAAGTATCCTCTTCAAAGTATAGATGAATTGTTTGATCAATTGCAAGGTGCTAAGTTCTCTTCTTAGATAGATCTTTCGTATGGGCATCTTGCACGACCCGAACTTTGGACCATGTTGTATGGGCACCTCAAGCTCACATAAACCCGAGATCACCCCGATAACCCAACTTAAATGTCTCAGCATACCATAGGAGTCGAAGGAACTCCAACTCGTATATCAGAATAGAGAAAATAATAATATGTCAACATTATAATCATTATAATAGCTACGCCCAAGTTCACAGTTGTTCATAACACCTCTATACAATATTGAAGTCAACAAATGTATATGTTTGGACAAGCCCTCAACTATAGCCAAACCAAGCCTAAAGATAAGGAATAAGAAATGAACATCTTCCAAATTAAGGAAGCTCCCCACTCCAAGTCAATGCACGAACTGCTTCAATCTACTAATCATTGCATAGGTAAGTAAAGGATGCTCTGGGGCCTACGTCGCATTGGGACGTAGCATCCGGATATGATTAGTGGTTGAAAACTAGTATGTAACTAGAGGATAAGTGATAAAATAAAAACATCATTCAACAACAAGTAAATATATCACATTTAATCTTATTTAGACACTTATCCATACATATAGATATATCACATGCTAATCAAGATATCATACCAAGGCTCATCATCATTCGGAAGCATTCATTCATTAGACACAATGTGGAGGAATACCAGCTCCCACACTCATAGATTCATTATTCTTAACATGCTAAGGACCTTAACCATAATCACAGTATCATTAGATAAGGGACTTCACTCGTGCACACACATTGATCATTCAACAAGGGACTTTAGCCATACACATTCATCTAGGCATGGTAATTTAACCTTATGCCCATTTATTTCACAAGGGACTCTAACCTTGTGTCATACATGGACTTTAACCATAAGCATTTTTATTAGTTGAGGTACCGTGACATCAGGAGATCTCATTAGGCATGGGACTTTAACCATATAAAATTACATTAGGCAAGGGACTTTAACCTATATACATTTCATAAGGTAAGGACTTCAACAACAAGCTATCGCAACCACCATAATCGACATTGGGACGTTAACCCTTTACTCATGCATCATTATCAATTCAGTCGATTTTAACAAATTCAAAACCATTCATAACCACAAGGTTGTTATGGGAGCTTTCATTTCTCAACTATTTCAATAAGCCAATACCTTTATTCAATTCATCGCATAATTTATTTTATGGTCCTCAAGATATTCACATTTCAATAGCATCTTCACGCGACACTTTAGTTCAATACACCATTCAAGTTCATCTTAATATTAAGGGATTTCATTATCTTATTATCCATTCGCTCAACAAGATCATAAATTCCACATAACATGGCTCTAAATACTCTTATCACAACATTTATGAAACATTCATACTCATTGGGCCATTGCCCTAGTTCAACACATCATCAACAACTACCTAGAAAATTCACTTAGACATTTTCACAAACACCTTTTGTGCATACTTATGACAAGGTCATTTTTATGGTAGATATCATCAAGGCTTGGGTTACTCAAGACCCTCATATTAAATAACATTCATCAAGCATCCACATATGCAATCTACCATCAATAACATATATCAACACAAGTACAAACAAGAATCATCATTAATCTTTCTTACATGGGTTTAGAATACATGTGTTTAGTGTAATTTAAAGAGGGGAAGAGATACATGACTTAAACAATAAGACACACCAACAATCTTGACTCTTCTTCTTGCCACAAGATGAACACCTCCAAACCGTAGCCTCCAATCTTGTTCTAAGAGCCTTTTTAAGTGTTTTGAATGTTTAAGTGTTGCAAATTAAGATTTGGGAGGCTACCATGACTTATATAGGTCAAGCACTTAGGTTTTTAGGCATGGGAAATGACCAAAAGGTCATTTATTAAAATCTGGAAAACACACACATGTAGCGGTACGACTATTAGTCTGTGAATAAAGGGTAAAGTAAGCATAAACACAAGTTAACACATAAACATTCCTCAAACCAAACCTTACACAAGTTAGAAATAAGCAAACGACAAGTATGCAACACAATACATATCATGATCATCATTAATCAACTATTTTACTTCTGTGGTCTTAGGACTCCAACCCATTTCATTCCAATACCTAATCATTTTACGACTTAGGGACTTCAACCCATCATTTATCAATGATATAAGGCAACTCAAAGAATTGGAGACTTTACTCCATCATCTATCAAGTACATGAATTAATTCAAAGTATTAGGTACTTAAACCCATCACAAAAAAGTCACATACCATTTCATAGAATTAGGAAATCTAATCCTTGGTCTAACAAAGAAATAAACTTATCTCAATTATTGGAGACTTTACTCCATTCTCTATCAAACAAATACATCAAAGTAAGGAGATCAACACATACCTCTATCACAAGCTTCTATAATGGGAAATAAATGTGGCTACTTGGACTTCATGTCCTTTTCCACCTCCCAAGTATCTTCTTCAGACTTTTGGCTACTCCATAGAACCTTCACCGAAGCCATCTCTTTTGTTCACAAATGGTGAACTTGTTGATCCAAGATCCTTATTGGGATCTCCTAATAGGACAAAAAATCTAAGATACCAATATCTTCCGAGGGAACAACCAAGGAAGGATCACCCACATATTTCAGCAATATTAACACATAGAAAACTAGGTGAATGAAGCTCATACTAGGAGGCAACTCCAACTCATTGGCGACATTGTTAAATTTTTTCATAATCAAGAAAGGGCCAATATATAAGGGACTAAGCTTCCCTTTTTTACCAAACCACATTACTCCCTTAATAGGAAACACATTCAAGAATACCTAATCGCCCACATTAAACTCTAAGTCCCTATGCCTCACATTCGCATAAGACTTTTGGCTACTTTGATCTGTTTACAATCTATCACGAATTACCTTTACCTTATCTAAGCCTTAGTGAACTAAATCAGGACCAAGCAACTTACCCTCGCCAACTTTGTACGACTCAATACGAGATTGACATATCCTAGCCTACAATGCTTTAAAAGGAGCCATGCCAATAATAGAGTGGTAACTATTATTATAAGTAAAATCAATCAAAGGCAAGTGATCATACCAATTACCACCATAGTCAATTACAAAATCCCACAACATATCCTCCAATATTTGGGTAGTTCTCTCAGTTTGACCATCCATTTATGGGTAGAATGCGGTACTTAGGCACACCATAGTTCCTAAATCTCTTAAGAATGACTTGTAATAGTAGAATGAAAATAGAGGACCACGATCCAAGTTATTAGAAATCGAAGCACCGTGCAACATCACCATCTCTGCGAGGTACAACTTAGTATAGTAATCCATCGAAAAGTTTGTTCTTACGGGAAAGAAATGGGCGAACTTGGTCATTCTATCAATAATGACCCAAATAGAATCACAATGGTTCATGGATCTAGGAAGATCGATAACAAAATTCATATTAATAGACTCCAACTTCCACTCGAGCAGCATATTCTCTTGGTATAGGCCATCGGACCTTATATGTTTGATATTCACTTGTTGATACACCATACATTTAGCCACATAGATAGCAACATCATGCTTCATATTATTCCACCAATAAAAATCTCTAAGGACATAATAGATCTTTGTGGAACAGAGATGAATAGCATAACGCGATTCATGGTTCTCGGCTATGACCCTTTCCCTCGATCCATCGACATCGGGAATGCATAGAATACCTTGGTACCTTAAGATACCATAACTGCCAATCATAAAGTCTGTGGTTTTGTGTTGACCCACAATACTCTTTATTTTTATCAAGTCAGGGTCCAATACTACTTTTTTTTATCTCAACAACAAGAGACAATTGAGATACCAAATTCATAAACACACTCCTATCATTGGAGTCCATAAGTAAAACTCCATGATTCACCAAATAGTGAATATCTTTCACCAATTTTCTCTTATCCTCATCAACATAAGCCAAACTCTCTATAGATAATCTACTAAGAGCATCAAATACTACATTCACCTTATTGAGATAGTAATAAAGACACATAACGTAGTCTTTCAATAGCTCAACCCACCTTTTTTGCTAGAGATTAAAATCTTTTTGAGTAAATACATATTGGATTCTCTTATGATCGAAAAAGATATCAACATAAATGCCATAAAGATAATGCCGCTAAATTTTCAAAGCAAAGACCATGGCTAACAACTCTAAGTTATAAGTGGGGTATTTCTTTTCATGAACTTTCAATTGCCTAGAAGCATAGGACACCACCCTACTATATTGCATCAACACACGACCAAGACTAACAAAAGAAGCATTATAATAGACCTCAAAACCAACACTACCTTTGGGAAAGGTCAAAATCGGAGCCGAAGTCAATTTATCTTCCAACTTTTTGAAATTACCCTCACACACATCGGACCACAAGAACATGACCTTCTTTTGGGTCAACTTGGTTAGCGGGGCAGTTATAGTGGAAAACCTTTCCATAAACATTCTATAATAACCAGCTAGACCTAAGAAGCTCTGAATATTAGTTAGAGTCATTGGTCTAGGAAACTACTAAACCGTCATAATATTTTGGGGATCTACCATGATCCTTTCATGTAACGCCCTAATTTTCTATAACCAGAACACCATATGGTGCTCATGACCCTGATGGACCACAAGCTAACCGTTTTTGATATTTGTATCGGAGCACTACATAATATACTAAAATAAATACAAAAAACTAGCGAAAACTTTCCATAAGGTTTAAATTCAAAAAAATACATCTGAGTAAAGTCTGTTAATATTAAAACTAAACATCAGTGTGAATAACTAGTCTAAAAACTCTATAGTCTAAAAGACTTTAAACTGTCTTAATGAGGAGTTGTGGGACATTTCCCCAACTAACTCCAACTATTGATATACTAAAACTAGTAATAAAATGAAATAAGAACCATCCTCGAATGATGAGGACTCACTTCTAGGCCTACTCTTACTGACTGAACTGAGCTGTTAAGGGTTCTCTGGATCTCACGCTTCTAAACCTATGGTGCAAAGTAAAACACCATAGCATAAATGCATCATTACGCGGGAATGTACTAAGTATGCAAGATGAGGTAAGGATAAATACAAGGTCTTATGTATGAACAATTACTTAACTAAACAATATGAGAGTATAGAATGAGGACATACGTATGAATGCACAAACCATAATTGAAATCATCATGACACTAAATACTGAGATTCGAATACTGCTTTACTGATGTCTGAGCTCACTACTAATACTGAGATATTGAATAATTGAATCTTCTGGTATTGTAGCTGAGTACTGTAGTTAAGATCAGTCCTCTCTAGCAAGTGACCTCTTAAAGTTAATGATAATAGAAATACTCAACTGAATCATATATCATTCCTCTCTAGAGGGTGATCCCTATATATACTGATAATGAATATGATTTGAGTTAATCTGATATCAGTCATATCTAGCGGGTGATCTCTGAATATGATTAACTGAATCTGAGACTAGTCCTATCTAGAGGGTGATCTCTGAGACTGTTGATAATTATAATACTAGACTGTATCTGACAGTCCTTACTCTGTACTACTAAGCTAAGTTCCTTTACTAACACTAATTTTAAAACTGAGACTGTGGGAAGTAGTTATCTAACTGACATGCCTCGAATCTTAACTTGTGGAGTCCAACCTTTAACCCTAGCTAGAAGGGTATCAGTACCGTGCCAAGGGTAAAGACACTTCTTCTATGGAGTCAGTCCTGTCTAACAGGTGACCCCTAGGATCAGTCCTATATATATAATATACTAATGGGTGATCCCTGAGAATGTCATTCCTATCTATCGGGTGACATCTCATACCTATACTATCTACGTATTTCTGGAACTTAGGGATTGCTCCTAGGGATCTCAGTCCTCTCTAATTGGTGAGTCCCCATCTCTAGGTTCGCTGGGTGCTAAGTTCTATTCCCAACTAAAAGACTATGAAAATATTTGTTTTCTTAAACTGTAATAGACTGAGTTGAATCTATTACCGATCATACTGAGTAACTGAGTTAAGCTGAGTTCACTTGAAACTGAAGACTGACAAAATATTACTAAATCTCGTTATCTGACTTAATGATACTGATTTCTAAATGTTTTACTATTCTATCACTGAGACCTAAATTGAATTCTTGAACACTACTAAGATCTGAGCTGAGTACTGAAATGATGCTGGAATGCTAATAAGACTAGATTACTAAGATTTCTTAAATTCTATAACTGTCTGAGAGGACTGAATTCTATAACTGACTGAGTTCTATAACTGGCTCTAGACTTGCAGCTAATTTGTCGGGTATAAATACCCCCAAGACTCGATAAAATAGAAGTAAAACATAACCATCTTAAATAATCATGACCATGGACTTTCATCCACCATTACAATCATTAAAGCATCTCTTCAAGTGCTTGGAAATCATAAACATGTGATAGTATTGGGAGACATGCTATTGGTTCATACTACATTCAATAAGGTCTTACAACAAACACTTAACATGCATTGAAGAGCACATAATTTGGGGATTTCATGCTAACATGTCACAATTCATTCACTAAGGCTTTTCAACAAACACTTTGCATGCATAAACTTACACATAATTGGGGATTTCTTGTCAACATGCTATAATTACTCTAATTCCTTCACATAAGCATTTTATCACACATATAGGGATCATGCATTGGTTATACAACAAATACTACATTAACCAACTTGCAGATTTAGGGATTTAACATGGACTTAATTCAATTAAACTCATAGAAAGATCAAATCTTGCAACTTGTATTCTAAAGCCTGGATTATAACTCAACAATAACATAAACATGAACTTCAAGTCACATGAATCATGAAAAACCCATAAAATCATAATTTTTAAATTTAAAAAGGGATTCTTGAACTTCTCTAGTGGAAGGAACCCAAGAATCAACATCTGTATACCTTACTACTTGATCCTCAGAAGTTTAATGGTGAAACCTTGATGATTGAGGTCTTGATTTTGGAACCCTAACTCTTTTCTTTGAGGAAAATTAAGAGAAAACAATAATATTTGGGTTTAATGTGGCTGAATGTTGTGTTAAGGAGTATATATAGGGGTAGAAAAATGACCATTTTATCCTTGTAATTAAAATCCAAAACTAGAAAAATTGTGATTTTACACAGTGGTGCAACGTGACATAATCTCCCCAGCTTACTGGAAATTAGACAATTGGAAAAATGGGCCTTGGCGCGACGTAGTAGAAATTGCATTGCCAACATGGTTGCAAACTGGAAAGACACCGCGACGTGGTGGAATCACAAAGACTCACTGGAATTTGACAATTGCCAATTTGGCTGGCTCAGTGATGCGCTAAAGTGCCAGGTGGTACACTGTCTTACTAAAATAGCTATAAGTCTTCCCCGAGTGTCGAATTTGGTTGAATTTGGTATTGACGAAAATTTTATTCAATTTCACACAAGATAAAAAAGTCAAAATCTTGGAAATACCATAGGATAAAAGGTATTTTTCTATGAAGTAAGATCTTTGATGTTTTAAAGATGAATCGAAGCTAGATAAAAATACGGGGTATTACAATATCTCCCCCTTGGGAATATTCATCCTCAAATGAGACTGATTGAGCTAAGAATACTTGAAGGATAAACTTACTTACTGGACATGAGCTACTAAAATATGACTATGTGACTAAAACTACTAACAGGTTGAATTTTTACAGTGGACATGCATATCAGATGCATGGATTGATGACTGAATTGTTCTCATAAATACATGACTGAATACGCTAATAAGTTGAGATTTTCTACTGAACATGCATATCTAATGCATGTACACTTGAGTAAACTAAATTTTGAATGCTTGACTGATTATGTAATGATAACTGATACTAGCTTTGTGAGGAACATTTGAACATGCAACTAAATGGGTTAATGAAATAAAAGCATCAGGGAGTTATATGGTATCTCCCCCTTGGGAAACTATGTCCCTCTAAGAATTCTTAATTCACCAAAATATTGAGCCGATACACAGGGCATCTACAAACTAGATCATTACTAAACCTCGAGAATTTGAAACTAATGCATGACTCATGAACTTAACTTATCTTGCAACTACTATGAATTTATACCTTTCAATAGTTACATTCGTGAGACTTCTGATAGCATGAATAGATGGAAAGATGAGAAAACAAACTACATGGATCTAACTATCTGACTACTAAACTGACTTGCTGGCTTTACTGACTAACTCATGTTGAAACTTATACTTAACTGAAGTACTTCTTCTGCACTCTTTCAACTATACTCCCCTTTTTAGCTTCAAGTCATCACCATAAGTCTGAGAATGCTTTACTAAACTCTGAAATGAACTACAATCAATCTACTCTAGAGTCTGGGGCATAATAATGCACATGAATGATAAACTCATTCAGAAAGTCTACGCCTGAAAGTATAAAATTCACTACTAATACTATCTTCTGGAATACAAGTCTTAATATTCTTTAGTTTCTGCCATCATCATCATAAACCTACACCCCTTTTTGACACATGCTTGTCTCACTAAACATATTATCTATTTTTGTTCGTTAATCAATTACTAGGATCACAACTCCTAATTCACATCCATATCTCCGAACTTAGATTTCAATCAATAACTTTAAATTCTTGTATGCACTATTCAAGCCTACTGATTTACCTCTTATACAACTATCCCCATGAATACATAATCTGCTCGATATGGTTAACGCTATTCCAACTCTACTAGTGCTAAACTCCTAGGTCCATGCTTCTAAATCTAAGTCATATGCTATCATAGGATTATGAGAAAGGGTCTTACGAAATACTATTGAGCCTGTGGGTGATCCCATAACTGTCTGCAGGGACGGTCTGAGAAAGCCCTATCTCTAGGACTTTGAGCTTCACTGTTTCTATTACCTTAAAGGTAAGGTGGAGTTTACATGAGTGGAGCATGCTGTGAATCTACATAACATTCTTAGAGGACCTTTCTATAGCACGATCTTAGACAAAAAAAAAGGGAAACTTTTCCTAAAACATCTTATAGCCTCCTGTACATAAATGTGGAGCACAATACACCCACGCACAAGGCTTTACTAGATGTAGCTTTTCAGATTTTGTAGGACACTATTTAACCTTAGACTCTGATACCAAGTTTGTAACACCTTGATTTTCTGGAACCGAAATGCCACACGGTGTTCATGACCCCGAGGGACACAAGCTAACCCTTTTTGATATTTGTATTTAAGTACTGCATAATTTACTAAAATAAATATGGAAACTGGTGGAAACTTGCAATAAGGTTCAAATTATGAAAATACAACCTAGTAAAATCTATCAATATCAAAACTGAACATCGGTCTGAATAACGAGTCTGAAAACTCTTTAGTCTAAAAGCCTCAAAACTATCTGAATAAAAAGTTGATGGGATATGTCCCCAATTAAATCCAACTACTGATATACTGAAACTACAAAATAAAATGAAATAAGAACTATCCTTAAATAATAAGGACTCACTGCTAGGCCTATTCCTGCTGACTGGAACTGAGATGCTAAGGATTCTCTGGATCTCGCGCTTTTGAACCTATGGTGTAAAGTAAAATACCATAGCGCAAATGCATCAGTACGTGGGAATGTACTAAGTTTGAAAGATGAGGTAAGGCTAAATGCAAAGGCTTATGCATAAACAATTACTTACCTAAATAACATGAGAGTACTAAATGAGGACATATGCATGAATACACAAACCATGACTAAAAACATCGTGACACTGAATACAGAGACTAGGATACTTCTTTACTAGCGTCTGAACTCACTACTAATACTGAGATACTGAATAACTAACTCTTCTTATATTGATAAGTGAATACTGTAGTTGAGATCAATCCTCTTTAGTGGGTGACCTCTTAAACTTAATTATAATAGGAATGCTCAACTGAAATCTGAGATCACTCCTATCTAGCATGTGATCTCTATAAATAGTGATAATGAATATGATTTGACTTAATCTGAGATCAGTCCTATCTAGAGGGTAATCTCGAAATTTGATGATACTGAAGCTGATTAACTGAATCAAAGACCAGTCCTATCTAGTGGGCGATCTCTAAGTCTATTGATAATCATAATGATTGACTGTATCTAACAGTCCTTATAATCATAATGATTGACTGTATCTGACACTCCTTACTCTGTACTACTGAGCTGAGTTCCTTCAATGATATTACTTTTGAAATTGAGTCTGTAGGAGGTAGTTATCTAACAGACATGACCCAAATCTAAACTTGTGGGATCCAATCTGTAACCCCAGCTAGAATGGTATCAGTACCATGCCATGGGTAAAGACACTTCTTCTAAGGAGTCAGTCCTGTCTAATGGGTTACACCTGGGATCAGTCCTACATATATATAATATACTAACGGGTGATCCCTAAGTATGTTATTCCTATCTAACAGGTGAAATATCGTACCTACGCTGGCTACGTAGTTCTGGAACTTAGGGATTGCTCCTAAGGATCTCAGTCCTTTTTAACGGATGAGTCCTCCACACTAGGTTCGCTCGGTGCTAAGTCCTACTCCCATCAGAAAGACTCTGAACTGATTCTTTTTCATAAACTGTAGTAGACTGAGCTAAATTTGTTACTGACCATACTGAGTAACTGAGTTAAGATGAGTTCACTTGGTTCTAAAGACGAACGGAATACTACCGAATCTCATTATCTGATTGAATGATACTGAGTTCTAAATTGTTTATTGGAATATTACCGAGATCTGAACTGAATTCTTGAATACTAATAAGATCTGAGCTGAGTACTAAACTGGAGCTGGAGTGCTAATAATATTAGATTACTAAGATTTCTTAAATTCTATAACTTTTTGAGAGTACTGAATTCTATAACTGACTGAGTTCTACTAATTATAGCTTGATTTAGAGTATCTTGAAACTGACACTGGCTATAGACTTGCAGCTAATTTGTCATGTATAAATACCCCCAGGACTCAATAACATAAAATTAAAACATAGCCATCTTAAATAATCATGTCCATGAATTTTCATCCACTATTCAATAATTAAAGCATCTTTTCAAGCACTTGGAAATCATAAACATGTGATAGCATAGGGAGACATGCTATTGGCTCATACTCCATTCAAAAAGGCCTTACAACAAATACTTAACATGCATTGAAGAGCACATAATTGGGGGATATCATGCTAACATGTCACAATTCATTCACTAAGGCTTTTCAACAAATACTTGGCATGCATAAACTTACACATAATTGGGGATTTCTTGTCAACATGCTATAATGACTCTAATTCCTTCACATAATTGTTTTATCAAACATATGGGGAGCATGCTTTGGTTATACAACAAATACTATATCAACCAACTTGAAGACTTAGGGATTTAACATGGACTTAATGCAATTCAACTCATAATAAGATCAAAGCTTGCAACTTGTATTCTAAAGCACGGATTCTAACTCAACAAAAACATAAACATGAACTTCAATTCACATGAATCTTGAAAAACTCATAAAATCACAAACTTTGAATTTGAAAATGGACTCTTGAACTTCTTGGGTGGAAGGAACCCAAGAATAAACATCTACACTCCTTACTACTTGATCCTCGGAAGATTAATGGTGAAACCTTGATGATTAGGGCCTTGATTTATGAATCCTATCTCTTGTCCTTGAGGAAAATTTAGAGAAAACAACAATATTGGGGTTTAATATGGCTGAATGTTGTGTTAAGAAGTATATATAGAGGGAGCAAAATGACCGTTTTGCCCTTGGAATTAAAATTCTGAACTGGAAAAATCCCGATTTTACATAAAAGCGCGACGCGCCATAATCGCATCAGCTTACTGAAAATTGGACAATTGGGAAACTAGGACTTGGTGCTACAAGGTGGAAATCATATTGCCACCTTGGTTGCAAACTGGATTGATGCCACGACATGGTGGAATCGCAAAGGCTCACTGGAATTAAAAAATTGGCACTTTGGTAGGATCCACAACGCGCTAAAGAACCAGGTGGTTTACTGTCTTACTAAAATGGCTATAACTCTCAGCTGGAGTGTCAGATTTGGGAGAATTTGGTATTGATGGAAACATTATTCAAAAGACGAATTGAACCTAGATAGAAATATGGGGTATTACACTTCACTAGAGATGACATGACCAAGAAAGGCTAGGACTTTCAACCAAAACTCACACTTAGAGAACATGGTGTACAAATGATGATTTCTCAAATTTTCCAATACGATACAGAGGTGATCTACGTGATCCGCCCCACTATTATGATAGACCAAGATATCTTCAATGTAGACAATAACAAACATGTCCAAGAACGGATGGAAGACTCTCTTCATCAAATCCATGAATGTCGCTGGGGCATTGGTTTACCAAAGGACATGACAAAAAACTCATAGGGCCATATCGGGATCTAAAGGCTTTCGTAGGGATATCTGCATCCCTGATTTTAAGTTGATGATAAATCGATCTAAGATCAATATTAGAGAAACACTTCGCACCTTGAAGTTTATTTATCAAGAAAATCATTGATCCTAGGAAGGGTATATTTATTCTTTACGATCACTTTGATCAACTGATGATAATCAATGCACATACGATAGTAACCATTCTTCTTGCACACGAAAAATACGAGAGCACCCCAAGGAGACAGGTTAGGCCAAATAAAACCTTTATCTAAGAGGTCTTTTAATTTCTCCTTAAATTATTTTAAATCCGCTTGAGCCATTCTATAAGGAGGAATAGAGATCCAACAAGTGTCCGGAACAAGGTCACTCCCAAAATCAATCAATCTAATAAGAGAAACATAGGGGAGATTATCGGGAAATATATCAAGAAATTCGTTTACCACGGGAACAGATTCTAGAGATGGCTCTTTCGAGTTGAAACATTTAACTCAGAACAAACGATACAAGCACCCCTTCGAAATCAACCTTCAGTCCTTAAGATAAGAAATAAATCGTCGCTTAGGCACTAAGGAACCACATTCCCATACAATGACCGATTCATTACTGAATTTAAACATGACCGTACGGGTCCGTCAATTTCAGGAAGCATAACAAGAGTGTAACCAATCCATTCCTAAGATAACATAAAAATCAACCAAGTCTAACTCTATCAAATCAACAAGAGTATCTCTACCATAAAAAGATATCACACACCCTCGATAGAATCTTTTAACAACTATAAAGCATCCAACTAGGTAGACATAAAAAATGGAACCAATAGACTCTTAGGACCAGAATCAAGATGCATAGCCATATACGAGGTAACATAAGAAAGATTAGACCCTGGGTCAATCATGCATTAGACATCACGATAGAAAATTCTCAACATACCCGTAACAATATCGGGAGACACCTCAAAATCCTATCGAGTAACAACTATATACAAGTGGTTTCGACTAGTATCGGTTCAAGAAATAGAAGCACTAGCAGACATAGTACCCTTTCGGTATGGAAGGAGGAGCAATAGGGGCCCTGTTTGCCGAAGAAGCTGCTTGAGAGGGGCACTCACACTACATGTGCCCAATCTGACCACAATGAAAACAGTTGTTCCTCTCTTGCTTACACTGACTACGGTGACATTGACCACACAATTTGTAAGGAGGGTATAGTGGAACCGACAAAGCACCACTAGTTTGAAATTAGGCACCTTGTTCTCGAGAACCACCATTGAACTAAAAGCAACAACCACCTGAGAACTAACAGTAAGAAGGGCGAATACTAGCCGAGGAGAACAAACTCGAACTCTTGTACTTCTTTCGTCGCCACTTGCTACTACTTTTACTGCTACTGTTAGAAGGCCTCAATTTCCTTCCTTGCTTAACACTAAGCTCAACTTGCTTCTTGATCTTATCCTCTACTTGTTGCGTTTACATAATCAACCTAGAGATATCCACGTTGTCAATCAAAAGGACGCCTTGCTCTCAAGGACTAACTCACAGGGCCACTCCGAGACAAACTTGTACATTCTAGCCCTCACGCTAGAAACCATCTGGAGAGCATACCTTGACAATTGGTGGAACTTCAAGGCATACTCTTGAACTGACATTCTCCTTTACTTTAAGTTCACAAACTCTTCCACCTTTGCCTTCCGCAAATCTTGAGAAAAGAAGCGGTCAAGGAGGGCCTCGGAGAAATCCTCCTAAGAAGACGAGTTAGAATTAATACCCCTAGATAATTCCCATCCTTCATACCACTGGTATGCTCCATCTTTAAATTAGTAGGAAGCAAGCGCTACACCTAAAATCTCTGAAGCATGCATGATCTGGAAGATCTACTTCAATTCATCAATAAAACCTTAAGGATCTTTCTCAACTTTCGTACCAGAGAATATAGGAAGGCTCAACCTCATAAATTCTCCTACTCTTGTAGTCTCAGAACTATGGTTGTCTGAGCACCATGCTCTACTTGAGAGGCTACCAATTGAGTCAAGAGATTTTAGAGAAATGAAATTCATCATTAGTAGCATCATTTTGAGGAGACCAAGAAGGAATCCCACTCTCATTAGTAGGGTTGGTGGGTAGAACCCTATGAGGATGTCTAGATGCCACAACCCTAGCCTAGGCCTGAAATCCAGAAGTTGGACGGGCTTCATCCATAGGACCCTCATTAATGTTTTCCTGAGTCTAAGACCTCCTTCAAGGCATGATCTGAAAGATAGGAAACAGAATCAGAGGAAATCAAATAGCTTGAGATTGAATCACAAGAAAGGGAAACATTCCTAAAATGTCTCATAACCTCTCATTTTTAAGTATGGCACACTTTACAACCATAAAAGAGCCTCTACTTGACAAGGAATTATGAATACCCTACTGACCATGAACCTTGGCTCAGATACCAACTTGACATGACCTAAACTTTGGACCATATTGTAAGGGCAGTTTAAGCTCACATGAACTGGAGGTCGCCCCGATAACCGAACCTAAGTGTCTCCACATACCATAATAGTTGAGGGAGCACCAACTCGAATATCGAAATAGCATAAATTATAACAAAAGTAAATGTTATAATCATTATAATACTTACGCCCAAGTTCACAGTTGTTCACAACACCTCTAGACAATACCGAAGTCATCAAATGTAAATGTCAGGACAAGCCCCTGACCATAGCCCAATGATGATTTAGAGAGAGAACAAGCCAAAAGATAGGGACTAAGAGAAGAACATCTTCCAAACTAAGGAAAATCACCACTCTAAGTCTATGCACGAACTACTTCGATCTACAAATCACTATGCTTATAAAAAAGAGGACTCTTTAAGCCATACGTCCCACAGAGACATAGCATTTGGAGATGATTAGCGGTAGGAACGCAAGCATGTAATTCAAGGATAAGTGATAAAATAACATCATCATTCAACAACAAGGAAATATATCATATTTCATCTCATTCACATACTTATCCATACATATAGATATATCATATGCCAATCATGATATAATCTCAAGGCTCATCATTATTCTTAAGTATTCATTTATCATACATAAAGTCGAGGACTACCGCCTCCCACAATAATAGATTTATCATTCTCAACATTCTAAGTACTTCAACCACAATCACATTATTAGTAGTTACGGGACTTCACCCGTGCACACACATTCATCATTCAACAAGGGACTTTACCCATACACATTTATATAGGCAAGGGACTTAACCTCATGTCCATTTATTTGACAAAGGAGTCTAACCTCATGTCATACGTGGACTCTAACCACAAATATTTTGATAAGGTGAGGTACCTTGACCTTACGAGATCTTATTAGGCATGGGACTCTTACCACATTTAATGTCATTAGGTAGGAGACTTTAACATCAATCTATTTTAGAAGGCAAGGGACTTCAACCACACACCATAATAACCATCATAATTGACATTGGGATTGTAACCCTTTACTCATACATCATTATACATTCAATCGATTTTAACCAATTCAATACTATTTATGACCAAAAAGTCCTTATGAAAGCTTTCATTTCTCAACCATTTTAATAAGACAATGCCTTCATTTAATTCATCACACAATTTATTTTATGGTCCTTATGACCTTCATAAGTCATTTGACATTTCAAAAGCATCCCCATGCCACACATTAGTTCAATATACCATTCAAGTTTATCTTCATATTAGGGGACTTCACCCTCTTATTAGCCATTAGCTCAACAAGATCATCAATTAAACCTAACATGGCTCACAATAATCATATCAAAACATTTCTAAAACATTCATACTCATTGGGGCAATGCCCTAGTTCAGCACATCCTCAACAGTTGACTAGACAAATCATATAGGCATTTTCACAAACTCCTTTTGTGCATACTTTTGATAAGGTCGTTTTCATGGTAGATATAATCAAGACTAGGGTTTCTCAAAATCCTCATATTAAACAACATTCAACAAGCATTCACATATGCAATCTTCCATCAATAACATATATCAACATAAGTACAATCAAGAATAATCATTATTCATTATTTGGAAGCAAAAGCCTTTCCATTTGTAACACAGTCCAACTTAGGGCCTTGTTGTAATGGGCATCCCAAGTCCAACTAAGACCGAGGACCACCACCTTAACCCAACCCTACCACCTTATACATCCTTAGATAAGCTAAATTTTGAGCATATAAAAAGATTGCTCAATTCTCTCATGAAGACTTTGGGATAGGGTCACAACCAGGACCAACCCAACCAAGTATTTCGATACCAAACCAATCATCCATACCATGCTAAACCAAAGAGTATATGAAACATATTATGAAAGTCAAAACCAAAAGGTTATACGATGGAATAGTGAGAAATTATATCCGATGATGCCAACCTTCAAGCTTATTCCAATGCCCAGGCTGACACTAATACCAATCTCGCCCATTCTAACTCCTAAAAGTACCACAAAGCCTTTATCAAAAAGAATAAAAATATCCATTTGGGTCATGCCCCTAACCATGGACAAAACCAATATTTGAAAAGAAAATAAAAAGTCTAAGAATGTCCAACATTAAATAATGCCTTCCACAATGCTGGAAGATCACAACTTTGGTCTAATAAGCTATCCCCAAATCAAGTACTATGAAGAAGGAGTCAAACATCTGATTCCTGTAAAGCATGGATATACAGCCGCTAGTAGATGAGGTAGTGGGTGAACACTAGCATGAATCTCAGGAGAAAGATAAAGTAATGCCATTTATCAAAACCAAATGAAAGCCATCCAATGTAAACAATTATACATATACATAAGAGACCGGGTTTAGCATGCCATTTAAAACCTTAACCTGGGTCATGTAGCTTTGTCATCCTACCATCCATGGGCTATATGGTTTTAGCTCTCCCTATTGAAAGGGTCCCACTGCTTGTAGCCACACGACCAGGCAATAACCCTAGGATAAATAGTACATCCATTCAATATAAATATGATACTCGCAATGGCCATCGAAGATCCCTCACATCATCAAATAAGAGTTTCCAGTTTTGATCTCCCTGGGATCGCCACCTTCTAAGAATTAGTTTTCACTTTCCTCTACTAATTCCAATTAAAACCAAGTCCAAACAATTCAATTATCCATTTATTCACCAAGGGTATTTGATAAACCAGTGGTATCCTCATACCACCATACTTGAAATCGTTATCCATAGCCAAATTATGTAGATTAAGGAGACTCTCAGTGCCCTTTTAATTTACCATATTAACCTCTTGGGATAGTACCACATGTTCTCCACAAGTATTACCAATTAGCCATTAACCTTTATAAGCCATTAAAAAACATTTAAGGTTTTATACGTAAGCTGAAAACATGAAAAAGATCCATTAACATAAGTCAATGCAATGAACATATCTTTATCTGCATTTTATCAAACACCTTGGGGGCATAGTATAACCAAAACCAAATTTCATTACCATTGAACCATTACCATGCAATTCCATTTTCCAAAACCACCATTAATGTACAGAGAGCATAATTAAGACCATAAGAAATCATAACCAAGCCTTTAACCTCAAAACCCCTAAATCATTGATTCAAAACCAAAACTATGAAATCAACCATATAATGATACATTTAATTGAAATTACAAGTAGGGAAGACAATCATGCCTTAAACCAAGAAGATTGATAGAAAGAATTCACCAAGAAAATCCCCAAAGTAATCCCTTAGTTAAAACCCTAGCCCTTTGCCCAAAAAGATCTTAAGAAGAATTATGATGGTTTCGGATGAGATTCTAAGTATTTTAGTGTAAAATAATATGGTAAATAACCTCGTAAGTGTACTAGAAGTTGTGGCTCCTTATTAGGGTAAGTAGGAAAATATATAAAATACCCCTACTTAAATCCCATAAAAAACACAACACAGGCTCACAACTGACCTCCTTATGAGTCATAACCTAGCTTATAGTTGATACCCACCCACTCATAACCAATTAATAATAGTTCAGACATTGTCAAGTATACGACTCATCCAACCAAATCGTAACCTCAACATACATCCGTACCCATGATCCGTATCCTTGACTGAATGTAAAACCAGGAGGATCAAATATTGGCCACCTTACCTGTCACCTATATGAAATCATACCCTCAAGTCGTATCCATTCCAGTGTCCAAGACCATTCAACAAAATAATACTTGTCATCTCAGGAAAGGTCTTCAAAACATGTACCCCAGTTTATGGATCGTACCATGAGTCGTAATAACTTTGACGAATGAGATTTCTTGAAATTTTCTAAGGGTCCAAACTTAGGATACTTCAGTCTCCCCCACTAGGAACATTCATCCCCGAATAACGGATAAGGTATTGGTAACCACACACAGAGTCATTTGAATTACCAAACATCCCTTTAACAAAGTTTGAGGGATAATGTGTTCAAGAACACATACCTTACGTACAAATATCAGGAGCAGAAAATAAGAGCCGATACTTGGACTTCATGTCCTTCTCTAGTTCCTACGTCGCCTCTTCCACCCCGTGGTTCCACTTTAGAACCATAACCAAAGACACATCCTTGGTCCACAACCAACGAACCTTCCTATCTAATATATCAATCAGGACCTCTTTATAAGACAGAGAATCAGAGATATACAACCTTTCTAAAGGAACAATCAAAGATGAATCATCAACTCACTTCCTTAACATAGAAACATGAAATACTGGATGAGACAAACTTAAACTAGATGGAAAATCAAACTCATACGCAACATTGACCTCTTTTCGTAAAATCTCATAAGGACCAATGTACCGAGGACTGAGCTTTCCTTTTTTGCCAAACCGCACTACTTCCTTCATAGAAGACACCTTAAGGAAAACCTTATCCCCAACTGTAAACTCCAAATATCTATTCCTAACATCTGCATATGACTTTTGACAACTTTAGGTGGCCTTGAGCCTATCCCAAATCACTTTCTCTTTTTACATAGCTTGACGAACCAAATCCAGACCAAAAAAATTAGACTTACAGAGCTCAAACCAACCAATAGGAGATCTACACCTCCTACCATACAATACCTCAAAAGGAGCCATCCTAACACTCTTATGATGACTATTGTTGTAAGAAAATGCTTTCATAGGTAGATGCTCCTCCCAACTTCCAGCATAATCAATCACACAGGATCGAAGCATATCTTCAAAAGTCTGAATAGTTCTTTCTGCCTGTCTATTTGACTGTAGGTGGAAAGCCATAATCAAATTCACCTTAGTCCCCAAACCTTTCTAAAAAGACCATAAGAAGTAAGATGTAAACTACATACCATAATAAAAAATAATAGAAGTAGGCACCCCATGCAGTTTTACAATCTCTTGAAGATAAAGCTTTGGATAATCTTCTGCCAAAAAGCTAGTCAGCACAGAAAAGAAATGTGTAGACTTTGTCATCCTATCCTCAATAACCCAAATCAAATTAAATTAGTTCTAAGATAGAGGAAGACCATTAACAAAATACATATTGATCTCCTCCCGCTTCTATTCAGACAACTTAATCTTTTGATACAACCTACTAGGTCTCATGTACTCAACCTTAACTTGTTGATACACCAAACACTTAGATACAAAATCAAGCACGTCCCGCTTTATGCCACTTTGCCAATAGATCTCTTTGATATCATGGTACATCTTAGTAGAGTCAGAGTGGACAACATAGAGCGACTCATGCGCCTCAGCCAAGATCTTTTTCTGTAAACTACCTACCACGGGAACACACAACCTCCCTAGGTATCATAAAGTAACATCGCTGGTAATCTCAAAATCTGCAACCTTTTTCTCACCAACGCTCTCTTTGATTTTTATTATGGTAGAACCAACACTTCTTTCTCCTTAATCTCCGCACCAAGTGATGATATAACCACTTCTTTAACCATTACACCACCATGATTGGAGTCTAAGAGACAAACCCCATGATTTGGCAGGCAATGAATATCCTTCACCAATTCTTGCTTTCCTTTTTCCACATGAGCAAAACTACCCATGGAAAACCTACTAATAGCATCAGAAACCATATTGCTTTACATAGATAGTAGTGAAGACTCATATCATAGTCCTTGAAAAGCTCAAGCCATCTCCTTCGCCTGAGATTAAGCTTTTTTTTTGAAGATAAGATATTTATCTATAAATCAAGAGCTTTGATGTTCTAAAGAAGAATCAAAACTAGATGGATATACAGGGTATTACACATCACTAGAGATGACATGACTAAGAAAGGATATGACTTTTAACCAAAACTCACACTTGGAGAACTTGGCATACAAACGATAATCCCTCAAAATTTGTAATATGACACGGAGGTGATCTACATGATCCGCCTCACTCTTATAATAGACCAAGATATCTTCAATAAATACTATAACAAGCATGTCCAAGAATAGAAAAAATACCTTATTTATCAAATCTATGAATATCACTGGAGAATTGGTCAACCAAAGGAAATGACAATAAACTCATAGGGCCATATCGGGTTTTAAAGACCATCGTAGGGATATTTGTATCCTTAATTTAAAGTTGATGATAACTTGATGTAAGATCAATATTAGAGAAACACATCGCACCTTAAAGTTGATAAAGAGAATCATCGATCCTTGGAAGGGGATATTTATTCTTTACGATCAATTTGTTCAACTGATGATAATAAATGCCAATACGATGAGAACCATCCTTCTTTCACACGAATAATACGGGAGCACCCCAAGGAGACATGTTACGCCAAGTAATACCTTTATTGAAGAGGTCTTTTAATTGCTCCTTAAGTTCTTTCAAACTTAAACTCCCCACTTCTTTCATGGCCACTTGTTACTACTTTTACTACTACTCTCGAAAGGCCTAAATTTCCTTCCTTTTTTAACACTAAGATCAACTTGCTTCTTGTCGTTATCCTCTACTTGTTTCTTATACATAATCAACCTAGAGATATCCATGTTGTCAATGAACAAGGCCGCCTTGCTCTCAAGGACTAACTCACAGAACAATCCTGAGACAAACTTGCGTATTCTAGTCCTCATGGTAGAAACAATCTGGAGAGCATACCTTGACAATTCATGGAACTTCAAGGCATACTCTTGATCAGACATTCTCCCTTTCTTTAAGTTCACGAACTCTTCTACCTTTGCCTTCTGTAACTCTTGAGTAAAGAATCGCTCAAGGAAAGCCTTAGAGAAATCCACCTAAGATGATGAATTAGCATTAATACCCCTAGACAACTCCCATCCTTCATACCACTGGTATGCTCCATCTTTTAATTGGTAGGAAGAAAGCACTACACCCTCCGTTTCTAAAGCATGCATGATCTGGAAGATCTTCTCTATTTCATTAATAAAACCTTGAGGTTCTTCCTCAACCTTCATACCAGAGAACATAGGAGGGATCAAACTCATAAATGGGCCAACTCTAATTGTCTTAGAAATATGGTAGCGTGAGCACCATGATCCACTTGAGAGGCTACCAATTGAGTCAAGAGATTTATTGAGCAATGAAATTCATCATTAGTAGTACTCTTTGAGGGGACTGAGGAGGAATTCCACTATAATGAGCAGGGTTGGTGGGTAGAACCCCATGAGGATGTCTAGATTCCACAGCCCTAGCCTAGGACTGAACTCTAGAAGTTGGATGTGCTTCATCCATAGGACCCTCAGTAATGTCTTCTAAGTCTCAGATCTCCTTCGAGAAATGATCTGAAAGATAAGAAATAGAATCAGAGAAAATCCAAGACCTTAGACTTTATAGCTTAAGAATGAATCACAAGAAAGGGAAACGTTACTAAAATGCCTTATAACCTCTCATTTATAAGTGTAGCGCGCTTTACAACCATAAAAGAGCCTCTACTTGACACGGTATTGTGAACACCCAACTGACCATGAACCTTGGCTCTGATACCAACTTGACATGACCCAAACTTTGGACCATGTTGTATGGGCACCTCAAGCTCACATGAACCGGAGGTCAACCCGATAGCCCAACCTAAGTGTTTCAACATACCATAGGAGTTGAAGGAGCACTAACTCGTATATCAAAATAGCGCAAATAATAACATAAGTCAATATTATAATCATTATAATGTTTATGCTCAAGGTCACAGTTATTCACAGCACCTCTATACAATACCGAAGTCAACAAATAAATATGTCGGGAAAAGCCCCTGACCATAGCCAAATGATGTTTTAGAGAGAGGCCAAGCCTAAAGATAGGGACTAAGATAAGAACAGCTTCCAATGTAAGAAAAATCACCACTCCCAGTCAATGTACAAACGACTTCAATCCACTAATCACTGTGCATATAAAAAGAAGATGCTTTGACCCCTACGTCGCACATGGACATAGCATTTGGAGACGAATAGTGGTTGGAACGCAAGCATCTAACTCAAGGATAAGAGATAAAATAACATCATCATTCAAAAACTAGGAAATATATCACATTTCATCTTATTCACACACTTATCCATACATATAAATATATCATATACTAATCAAGATATAGTTTCAAGGCTCATCATCATTCTTAAGCATTCATTTATTAGACATAAAGTCGAGGACAACCACCTCCCCACACTCATAGATTTATCATTCTCAATATTCTAAGGACTTCAACCATAATCACATTATTATTACATCAGGGACTTCACCCATGCACACACATTCATCATTCAACAACGGGCTTTACCCACACATTCATCTAGGTAAGGAACTTTAACCTTATTCCCATTTATTTGACAAGGGACTCTAACCTCGTATCATACCTGGACTCTAACCACAAGCTTTTTGATAAGGCGAGGTACCTTGACCTTATGAGATCTCATTAGGCATGGGACTCTAACCACATGCAATTTCGTTAGGCAGGGGACTTTAACATCAATCTATTTCATATGTCAAGGGACTTCAACCACACACCATCACAACCATCATAATTGACATTGGGACTGCAACCCTTTACACATACAATATTATACATTCAATCAATTTTAACCAAATCAACATTATTCATGACCACAAGGTCCTTATAAGAGCCATCATTGCTCAACCATTTCAATAAGACAATGACTTCATTTAATTTATCACACAAAATATTTTATGGTCCTTATGACCTTCACAAGTCATTCACAATTCAAAGGCATCCCCATGCAACACTTTAGTTCAATACACCATTCAAGTTTATCTTTTTAATAAGGGACTTCACCCTCTGATTCGCCATTAGCTCAACATGATTATCAATTACACATAATATGGCTCACAATAATCTTATCACAACATTTATAAAACATTCATACTCATTGGGGCATTTCCCTAGTTCAACACATCCTCAACAATTGACTAGACAAATCACATAGACATTTACACAAACTCTTTTCGTGCATACTTATGATAAGGTCATTTTCATGGTAGATAACATCAAGACTAGGGTTAATCAAGACCCTCATGTTAAACAACATTCAACAAGAATTCACATATAATATCTACCATCAATAAGATATATCAACACAAGTACAAACAAGAATCATCATTATACATTATTAGGAAGCAAAAGCCTTTTCATTTGTGATGCAGCCCGAACTGGGGCCTTGTTGTAATAGGCATCCCAAGTCAACCTAGGACCGAAGAAAACCACCATAACCCAACCCTACCACCTTATACTTCCTTAGATAAGCTAAATTTTGAGCATATAAAAAGATTGTGCAATGCTCTCATGAAGACATTGGGATAGGTTCACAACCAGGACCAACCCAACCAAGTATGTCAATACCAAAACTATCATTCTTACCATGTTAAACCAAAGAGAATATTGAAACATATTATTAAAGTCAAACCCAGAAGGTTATATGATGGAGTAGTGAGAAATAATATCCAATGATGCCAACCTCCAAGCTTATTCTAATGCCAAGGTTGACACTAATACCAATCTCACCCATTACAACTCCCAAAAGTACCAGAAAGCTTTTATAAAAAATACAAATATCCGGTTGGTTCATGCCCCAAACCATGAACAAAACCAATATCCGAAAAGAAAATAAGAAGTCTAAGAATGTCCAACATTAAATGATACCTTCCAAAAGGATGAAAGCTCACCACTTCAGTGTAATAAGTGATCCCCAAACCAAGTACTATGAAGGAAGAGTCGAATGACCAATTCCTGCAAATCATGGGTATACAACCGCTAATAGACGAGGTTGTGAGTGAACACTAGCATTAATCTCAAGATGAAGATAAAGTAATGTCATTTATCAAAGCCAAGTGAAAACCACCCAATGCAAAAAATTGTACATATATATAAGTGCTTGGATAAGAGACCGTGTTTAGCATCCCATTTAAAAACTTAACCTGGGTCGTTTAGCTTTGTCGTCCCACCATCCACGGACCATATGGGTTCAGCTCTCCCTATTGAAAGGGTCCCCGTGCGTGTATCCAGGCGACCAGTCAATAACCCTGGGATAACTAGTACATCTATTCAATATAAATATGATACTCGCAAATGGCCATCGAAGACCTCTCATATCATTAAATATGAGTTTCAAGTTTGATCTCCCCGGGATCGCCACCTTCCACAAATTAGTTTGTACTTTTCACTATTAATGCGCAATTAAAACCAAGTCCAAACAATTAAACTATACATTTATTCACCAAAGCTATTTGATAAACCAGTGGTATTGTCATACCACCATACTTTTAAGAATTATCCATAGCCAAACCATTTAGATTACGCTGACTCTCTGTTCCCTTTTAATTTATCCTATTAACCTCTTGGGATACTACCACATGTTCTCCACAAGCATTACCAATTATCCATTAACCATTGTAAGCCATTGAAAAACATTTATGGTTTTATAATAAGTTGAAAACAAGCAAGAGATCCATTAACATAAGTAAATGCAATAAACATATCTTTATAAGCATTTTCTCAAATAGCTTGTGGACATAGTATAACCAAAACCAAATTCCATTACCATTAAACGATTACCATGCAATTCAATTTTCATAAACCACCATTAATGTATATAAAACATAATTATGACCATAAGAAATCATAACAAAGACTTTAACATCAAAATCCCCAAATCAATGATTGAAAACTAAAACCATGAAATCAACCATTTAACCATGCATTTAATCGAAATTACAAGTAGGGAAAGGAATCATGCCTTAAACCAAGAAGATTGATAGAAAGAATTCACGAAAACAAGACCCAAAGTAATCCCTTAGTTAAAACCCTAACTCTTTGCTCGAAAAGCTCTTGAGAGAATTATAATATGTTTTGGATGAGATTCTAAGTGTTAAGAGTAAAATAATATAGTAAATAACCTCTTAAGGGTATTAGAAGTTGTGGGTCCTTATTAGGGTAAGTAGGGAAATATACAGAATACCCCTACTTAAATCCCATAAAAAACCCGGCACAGGCTCATAATTGACCTCCTTATGAGTCATAACCTAGCTTACGATTGATACCCACCCACTATAACCAATTAACAAAAGTTCAAACACTGTCAAGTATACAACTCATCCAACCAAGTTGTAACCTCAACATACGATCCGTACTCATGATACGCATCCTTAGCTGAACATAAAACCAGGAGGATTAAATATTGACCACCTTACCAATCACCTATACAACTCGTACCCATACCTTACAAATCATACCCTTAAGTCGTATCCATTCCAGTGTCTAAGACCATCCAACCAACTAACACTTGTCATATTAGGAAAAGTCTTCCCAACTCGTAACCCAACTTACGGCTTGTACTATAAGTAGTAATGGATCTGACGAATGAGATTTATGGAAATTTTCTAAGGGTCCAAACATGGGATGCTCAGTCTCCCCCATTAGGAATATTCATCCCCGAATGACGGATAAGGTATGGGTAACCTCAAACAGAGTCATTTGAATTATCAAACATACCTTTAACAAAGTTTGAAAATAAAGAGGCAAAGATATTAATCTTTTCTTTAACAAACTCGGTAAATAATGATGTATTCAAGAACACATGCCTTCTGCACAAATATCAGAAGCAAAAAATAAGAGCCGATACTTGGACTTTATGTCCTTCTTAACTTCCCACGTCACCTCTTTCACCTTGTTGTTCCACTATAGAACCTTAACCAAAGCCACTTCCTTGGTCCACAACCAATGACCCTTCCTATCAAATATATAAATTAGGACCTATTTATAAGACAAAGAATCAGAGATTACAACCTTTCTAAAGGTACAATCAAAGACGAATTATCAACGCACTTCCTCAACATAGAAATATGAAATACCGGATGAAAAAAACTCAAACTAGATGAAAAATCCAAGTCATATGCAACACTCACCGTTTTTCATAAAATCTCATAAGGAATAATGTATCGAGGACTGAGCTTTCCTTTTTTTTGCCAAACCATACTACTTTCCTAGAAGACACCTTAAGGAAAACCTTATCCCCAACTGTGAATCCCAAATCTCTTTGCCTAACATCTGTATATGACTTTTTATGACTCTAGGCAGACTTGAGCCTATCCCAAATCACCTTTACCTTTTACATTGCTTGACGAAACAAATCCAGACCAAAATAATTATCCTTACCGAGCTCAAATCAACCAATAGGAGATCTACACCTCCAACCTTACAATTTCTTAAAAGGAGCCATCCCTAACACTCTCATGATGACTATTGTTGTAAGAAAACTCTACCAAAGGTAGATGCTCCACCCAACTGCCATCATAATCAATCACACAGGATTAAAGCATATCTTCCAATATCTAAATAGTTCTTTCTGCCAGCCCATTTGACTGTCTGTGGAAAGCCGTAATCAGACTCATCTTAGTCCCCAACCTTTTCTGGAAAGAACACAAGAAGTGAGATGTAAACTGCATACCACGATCGAAAATAATCAAAATAGTCACCCCATGCAATTTTATAATCTGTTTGAAAATAAAGCTTTGCATAATGTTCCACCGAAAAGCTAGTCTGCACAGACAAGAAATGCATAGTCTTTTTCATCCTATCCTCATTGACCCAAGTCCACTCAAATTAGTTTCGAGATATAGGAAGACCAGTAACAAAATCCATATTGATCTTCTCCCACTTCCATTCAGGCAACATAATGTTTTGATACAACCTATCATGTCGCATATGCTTAACCTTAACTTGTTGACACACCAAGCACTTGGATACAAAATCAACTATGTCCCGCTTCATGCCACTCCACTAATAGATCTCTTTGAGATCATGGTACATCTTAGTAGAATCAGGGGTGGACAACATACAACGACTCATAGGACTCAGCCAAGATCCTTGGTCATAAACCATCTACCGCAGGAACACACAACCTCCCTTGGTACTATAAATTAACATCGTTGGTAATCTCAACATCTGCAACCTTTTTTCTCACCAATGCTCTCCTAGATTTTCATCAATGCAGAATCCAACACTTTTTTTCCCCTTAATCTTCGCACCAAGAGAGAATATAACCAATTTTTACACCATCGCACCACCATACTTGGAGTCTAAGAGACGAACCCCAATATTTGGAAAGCAATGAATATCCTTCACTAATTCTCGCTTTCCTTCTTCCACATGAGCCAAACTACCTATGGACAACCTACTAAGAGAATCAGAAACCATGTTAGCTTTACTTAGATGGTAGTGAAGACTCATATCATAGTCGTTGAAAAGCTCAAGCCATCTCCCCTGCCTCAGATTAAGCTCTTTCTCTATGAACACATACTGCAAACTCTTGTAATCAGAAAGATATCCATGTAGACCCCATAAGAATAATGTTTCAATTTCTCAAAGTAAACACATCGGCAAACAACTCCAAATCATGAGTTGGATAGTTTCTCTCATGCACCTTTAATTGCCTGGAAGTATAGGACATTACCTTCCCATGCTGCATCAACACGTAAACAAGAAAAACCCGAGATGCATCACAATAAACTATGAATCCAACATTGCCTTCTGACAATGACAAAACTGGAGCCAAAGTAAACTTATCCTTAAACTTTTCAAAACTCTCCTCACACGCATCCAACCAAGAAAACTTAATCTTCTTCTGTGTTAACTTAGTATAAGGAGCAGCTATCAATAAGAAGCTCTCCACAAACTGCGTATAATACCCGACTAAATCCAAGAAGCTCTGAATATAGATAGTCATAGGTATAGGCCACTTCTTCACTACAACCACCTTCTATGGATCCTCTATGATCCCTTCACTAGAAATGATATGACCCAAGAAAGTCATAATATTCAACCAAAACTTGCATTTATAGAACTTAGCAAACAACTGATGTTCCCTTAAGGTCTGCGACACCAAACAGAGGTGATTAGCATGATCCACCTCACTCTTTGAATACACAAGAATATCATCAATAATTATAATGATAAAGAGATCAAAATACTATTAAAACACCCTGTTCATCAGATCAGTAAATGCTGCCATGGCATTTGTCAATCTGAGTGGATAGCACCAAAAAGTCATAATGTCTATACCTAGTGCGAAAAGTCATCTTAGGGATATCCACCTCCCTAATCTTGAACTAATGGAACCCAGACTAAAGAACTATCTTAGAGAAGAACTTTGCACCTTGTAACTGGTAAAAAAGATCATCTATTCGAGGGAGAGGATATTTATTTTTAACTATTGCCTTATTTAACTACCTATAGTCAATGCAGCATATAAAGAGAAACATCCTTATTGAACATGAACAACACCAGTGCACTCCATGGGGAACACTAGGACAAATAAACCCTTTGTCTTAAAGATCCTTAATTTACTTCTTGAGTTCCCATATATCAGCTAGATCCATTCTATATGAAGGAATAGAATTTGACAACTTTCCAAAAGTAAATCAATACCAAACATTATTTCTCTATCTGGAGCAACACCTTGAAAATCATCCAAAAAGACCTCTGGAAACTCATTAACCACCGAGACCAAAGATAAAATAGGACCTTCCAATTTAGAATCTTTAACCCATACCAACTGGATCTCCTACTTGGGTAGAAATAGAAAATAGATCCAAAATAACTTTCGAATCAAAACCAAAAGACATAGCTGCATAAAAAGTCATATAGGAAAGGGTAGAACCTGGATAAAGTAAACAATACATAATACGAAAGAAAAGTTCTAATGTACTAGTAGCAACATCAAGTCATGCCTCATATTCCTGATAGGACGCCAATGCATACAACTTGTTCCAACCAAGAAAATTAACAAAACCAGATTCCATACCATCGGGAGTAGGAATAGAAGATGAAGCCACCAGAATCTTATTCTCCCCCATAGAAACCTTTGTTAGATGGACAATCCCGAAGACGATGGCCTAATTTGCCATAGTTGAAGAACTTATCCCTACCTTTCTCATGGAATCCTCGATGAGGAGAAATGTAAAACTGGCAAGGAGAAACAGGACAAAATAGATTGACCTTTGCTTGCTTGAGACTAGGATCCCTATTCTCAAGAATTATCAATACTATAATTACGACTGTCGCCCGGCTACTAGGGTTAAGGAGCACTGAAGTAGAGAAGGAACCAAAACTCCCCCACTTCTTTTTCTACCATTTCCCACAATCTCTAGCACCTTTAGACTATGCACCTCCCTTATCAGAAAACCTACCCTGCTTACCCTGCCTGTCTCTATATTCTACCTGTCATTTCTTCTTATGCTCACCCTGCTACATATGAATAGTAAGCCTTGACATATCTACATATTTCATGAGCAAAATATCCTGCTCTCCAGAATCAGATCTCTATTCAGCCTGAAAGCAAACTTTCTCATTCTCGACCTCATATCAGCAACCAAATTTGGAGCATGCCTAGACAACTAATGGAACTTCAAAGCATACTCCTTCCTAGACATTCCCCCTTGCCCTGAGTTTCATAAAATCCTCCATATTGACTTTTCTCAACTCTTTAGGAAAGAACTGATCCATGAAGGCTTCAAAAAAGGCCTCCCACAAACCAGCCTCTTCTACATCACCCTTATCTCTGTTCCACTCGTCATAACATATATAAGAAACTTCTTTGAACTGATAATCTATAATGTTTACTCCTTCCACAGTAGTAGCCATCATTACCTAAAATTTCTTCTGCATCTTATTAAGAAAGCCTTGTGGGTTTTCCTCCACCCTAACTCTTGTAAAATTTGGAGGATTTATCTTTACAAATTATCCAATCTTAGCAGCCTCAGCATATACAACGTTGGCTTGTACCCCACTCGACGTAAGTAGCAACTAGTTGGGCAATAACATGCATAGACTAATGAAACTCTACATTCATCACATTACCCTGAGGGACCTGAGAAGCAGTAAGAGGAATGAAAGGAACTCCGGTACACTCAAGAATAGGACCATAAGATCGAAGATGTACACCAGATGCAGGAGGTAATATTTAAGCATTATCCCCAGATAGATTGAAGAATTTCCTTGTGTTCTTGATCTAGGAGGTATGATTTGAAATATGAACAAACAAGGATTATAGAAGATTCCAGGACTACGAAGTTAATCTTGAAGAAAGAATACCAAGAAGGTGAAACATTCCTAGATGTCTTCCAACCTCTTCTTTATGAGTGTGGCGCGCTACACACCACAAAAACAGACTCTACTCAACAAAGCTTTGATACCAACTTGACACAGCCTAGATTGTGGCCCTATTGTAATGGTCATCCCAAGTCCACCTAGGACTGGGGACAACCCCTTAACCCAACCCTGCCATCTTATACAGCCTTAGCTGAGCTAAATTTTGAGCATAAAGTAAGATTTTACAATGCTCTCATAAAGACTATAGGATAGGGTCACAACCATGACCAACCCAACTAAGTCTATCCATACCATCCCAACAAAAGAGAATATCAAAACATAATATGAAATTCAAACCCCAAATGTAATACGTTGGAATAATAAGAAATTATGTTTGATGATGCTAGCCTTCCAGCTTAATCCAAGGCCAAGGCTGACACCAATATTGATCCTACCCATTCTAACCCCTATAAGTATCAAAAAGACTTTATCTAAAAGAATACAAATATCCGGTAGGGATATGCCCCAACTATGTCCAAAACCAATATTTGGAAATAAATAAAAAATCTAAGAATGTCCAACATGAAATTATACCTTCCGAAAGGATGGAAGCTCACCACTTCAGTCTAATAAGCTATCACCAAATCAAGTACTATGAAAAAGGAGTTGAAACTTCTAGTTCCTGCATAACATGGGTATACAGCCGCCGAGTAGACAGGTTAGTTGGTGAACACTAGCATAAATCTCAGGATAACATCAGGTAATTTCATTTATCTAAACCAAGTAAAAACCATCCAATGCAAACAACCGTACATATATATAAGTGCTTAGGATAAGGGAATGGGTTTACCATTCCATTTAAAATAATATTTTGGGTCGTGTAGCTTAGCCATCATGCTACCCACGGGCCATATTGGTTCAACTCCCTCTACTAAAAGGGTCCTAATGAATGTAGCAACCCGACTAGGTAATAGTTCTAGGATGACTAGTATATCCCTCCAACACAAACATCACATTCGTACGTGGCCATCGAAGACCCCTGATATTGGTAAATATGAATTTCTAGTTTTGATGCCCCCAAGATCGCCTCTTTCCATGGCTTAGTTTACACTTTCCACCATTAATGCTCAATTAAAACTAAGTCCAAAAGATCAAATTATCCATATATTTACAAAGGCTATTTGATAAACTAATGGTATCATTATACCACCATACTTGCAACCATTATCCAAAGCCAAACCATTTTGACTATAAGGACTCTTGATGCCCTTTTCATTTACCATATTAACCTATTGGGAGACTACCATGTTCTCCACAAGCATTACCTATTAGCCATTAAACTTTGTAAGCCACTAAAAATATTTAAGGTTATATATATACAGCTGAAAACACACAAGAGTTCCATTAACATAAGTGAATGCAAAGAACATATCTTTATAAGTATTTTATCCAACACCTTGGGGGCAGAGTATAACCAAAACCAAATTCCATCACTATTAAACCAATACTATGCAATTCCATTATCCAAAACAACCATTAAATGCATAGAAAAGCCTAATTAAAAGCATATGAAATCATAAACAAGCCTTTAACATCAAAACCCCAAAATCAAGGATGGAAAAACCAAAACCATGCAATAGTAAAAACCAGAAAAAAATCAAACAATTTAACTATGCCTTTAATTGAAATTACAAGTAAGGGAAGAAAATCATGCCTTAAATCAAGAAGATTGACGGAAAGAATTCACCAAGACAAGCCCCAAAGTAATTCCTTAGTTGAAACCCTAGATTCTTTACCCTAAAAGATCTTGGGTGAATTATGATATGTTTTTATAGAGAGTAAAAGTATTTATGAGTAAAATAATAGGGTAAAAAACCTCATAAGTGTATTAGAAGTTCGTGGGTCCTTATTAGGGGTAGAGTAGGAAAATATCCAGAATATCCCCACTTAAATCCCATAAAACACCCAACACAGGGTCATGACTGACCTCCCAAAATATCGTAACTTAGCTTATGATTGATATCACCCAATTATAATCAAGTCCTCAACCATGGATCAGACGCTTTCTAGTATATGAATCATCCAACCAAGTCGTAACCTCAGTATACAATCTGTACCCATGATCCAGGTCCCCTGGTAGAATGTAACACTAAGAGGATCAAACATTGACCACCTTATGAGTCACCTATACGACCTGGTACCCATGCCTTATGACTCATACCCTTAAGTTGTATCCATTCCAGTGTCTAAGATAATTCCCACCAACTAACACTTGAAACTTATGAGAGGTCTTCACCACTCGTGCCCTAGCTTACGGGTCGTACCATGAGTCATAATGGGTTCAATAAACAAGATTCCTAGAAATTTTCTAAGGGTTCAAATTGTGGATACTTCAATTAATTCAAAAACACCATGTACACCTTATAATCCAAGTATGAAATACAAGTTTTTAGAGTTATTTAAAGTGGAGAAAAGATACATGCCTTAAAACAGAAGACACACCAACAATCTTGGACTCTTCCTCTTGCCTCAAGATCAACACCTCTAAACCCTAGCCTCCAATCTTATTCTAAGAGGCCCTTTTGAGTGTTTGTAATGTTTTAATCTTGTAAATAAAAACTTGGGAGGCTACCATGACTTATAGTAGGTCATGTAATTAGGGTTTTCCGGCTATGGGGAAATAAAGCAAAAGGTCCTTGGTTAAAAGCTATAAAACACACACATGTAGGGTATAAACTCCCCATCATGGTTTCACTTGGAAATCATAACTAACCTAACTCATACCCAAGGCTTCCAGTAGGTCAACCACATTGTTGTGGGTATGAAAAAGACCTTTGATTTGTAAACAAGGTTATGAATCACAATCCAATCGTGAGATCAAGTCATGACTAAATAGTCCTCTCTAGGTTTGAGACTTTACTTTATATGGTTGACTAGTATACGAATCGTAAGCATGGGTACGACCAAGGATGATCTTTTCATATGGTGGATAGTATACTAACCTAAAATACTATCTAGGACACAAAATAGGAGGTATTGGTAGGTATGATTCATGACCTAGGGTACGACTCAAAATGCCCCTACTGTATCCACTCCAGAGACATCAAAGGTTGATGTTTTTCAATAGTTCAAGGTCTGGTTCTTCAACTTACTTCAACTTTGATAGGTAAGTGTGTATACAAGTTAATACCCTAATATGCACCTAATAAGTCTTACACAATTAAAAAACACATACAACAAAGATATAACACAACAAACATATCAAGATAACTACTAATCAACCTAAAATTTTATGAGGCCAAATTATCAAGTGTTTCAGTATCATCATATTAGATTAGGGATATGGATATCCTAAAAACTATTTTTTGGACTCGGTATGGGTACTTTGAGTTCTTGGTTATTTCATTTATTTTGACTAATTCCCCCTACAAATTTTATAGATCTGATGAAAAGTTTTTTCAGAAGTTTTTTGATCTTTTTTCTCATTGTGTTCATTATTGTATCCTTTTTATATTCTAAGACTGAGGTGGATTAATGGCAATCCACCTTTGTGTTATGTTTCATACCTTGAAGGAGCAAAATTTATATGCCTAATTTTCTAAGTATAACTTTTGGGTTTAACGTTATAAATTTTTTGGTCATATTATTTCAAGTAAGAGGATCATTGGTAGATCCTTAAAAGCTGGCGATGGTTTAAAAGATGGCCTAGACCAAATAATCCAACTGACATTCAGAGCTTCTTGGGTTTTGGCTAAGTATTATAAGCAGTTCATAGAAAGTTTCTTTATAATAGCTACCAATATTAATAATTTGAATAGAAGAGGGGTAATGTATTCTTGGTAGGATTCTTGTGAGGGGGTGTACAGAAGCTTAAGGATATGCTAACTTTAGTTTCATTTTTGACTTTTTCTTGAAGGTAATGAGGGATCTGTGGTTAATTATGATGCATCCCAGGAAAGACTTGGTTGTGTTTTGATGCAACATAGGATGGTGATTGCCTATGCTTCCAAGCAGTTGAAGCAGCATAAGGGGAATTATCCCTACTCATGGTTAGGAGCATTTAGCAATGGTTTTTTGCTTTGAAAATCTGGAGGCATTATTTATATGGAGGGCACAAGGACATCTTTTCTACCTCATAAAAATCAACATTTATGTTCACTTAGAAGAGCTAAATCTTAGATAGATAAGATGGTTGGACCTTTTCAAAGACTGATATGAGTCTTTACTACCATCTAGGTAAACCTCATATTTTTTTCTAATGCTCCTAGACGGTTATCCATGGGGGAGTTTTAGCTCATGTGAAAAGAAAAAACATGAGTTGGTGAAGGATATTCACCACGTAGATAATCTTGGAGGTTCGTTTATTGGACTTTGAGAATAGCGGTGTAATGGTATAAGAAGTGGTTCGGTCATTTTCTTAGTGCAGAGATCTAGGAAATTAAAAGGTTGGATAGTATCCTGATGAAAATCTATGATGATGTAGGTGGGCAAAAGGTGTTGGTATTTGGGATTAATGGTGCTGTTACTTTGTGTTACCAAAGACGGTTAGTGTGTTTTCGATATCAACAGCTTGGGACAAAGGATTTAGGCTAAGGTGAATAAATCAAGCATATTGTTCATCCCTAATTGACTAAAATGCATTATGATATCAAGGAAATGTATTAGCAAAATGGTATGAAGAGGGATGTGGAAGATTTTGTTGCCAAGTATATGGTGTACCAACAAGTTAAAAGTTGAGAACATGAGGCCTAGATGGTTGTATCAGAAGATTGATTTTACCTAAATGGAAATGGGGTGGTAATAAAATATGAATTTTGGTTATTGGTCTTCTGTGATCTCAAAACTAATTTGATTCGGTTTGGATCATCATTGATAGGATAAACAAAGTCCGCTTAATTCTTGCTAGGGTAGGAATAACTTTTTAGCTGAGGACTATGCAAGGTTGTATCTTTCATAAGATTGTGAAGCCGCACAGGGTACCAATTTCGATTATATCTAATCGAGGTATCAATTTTCATCTTATTTCTAGTGGGTCTTTTTAAAAAAGGTTGGGGGACTAAGGTTAGTCTGGGTACTTCTTTCATCTGCATATGGATTGGAAAGTATAGAGTACTACTTAGACATTATAGGACATGTTTCGTTTATGTGTGATTGAATTATGGTGACATCAGGTTGAGCATCTACCTTTGGTAGAGTTTGCTTACAATAATATCTATCATTCTAGCATGGGATAGCCCTTTTTGAAGCATTGAATAATAGGAGATATAGATCTCCTATTATGTGGTTTGAGGTTGGTGTGGTGGATATTTCGATCGGGATTCAGTTATTTAGGATATGGAAAAGGTAATGGTGATTCAAAATAGGTTTAAGGCTGCCCAAAGTGCCAAAAGTCCTATACGGATGTAAGGCGTAGAGACTTGGAGTTGAGTTTGGGATAAAATTGTTCCTAAGGGTATCTCCCATGAAGAGAGTGATGCATTTTGGTATAATGGGAAGGCTCAGGTCCCTCATATATTGGTTCTTATATTGTTTTGTGAACGGTTGATAAAATTGGGGTATGAATTGGAGTTTCCAAAGAGTTTAAACCTCCACTAATTAGATATTTCAAATCTCTATGTTGAGAAATTATCTTGGTGATCCTTCTTTGCAGTTCTTTTAGAAGGATTGGGTATCTCAAATTCTCTGTCTTATCAAGAGGTCCTAGTTGAGATTTTTAATCGATAGGTTTCGTCAGTTACGAACTAAATATATGGCCTCGATTAATGTTCTAAGTGGGAACCATAAAGTGAAAGAGGCTACTTGAGAAGTGAAAGCGGTACATGAAGACCAAATTTAACACCTCGGTATTTCACTAGCAAAATTTAAATCCCAATTGCATGAGTTATCATATATAAAATTTCTGATACGCTCATTATTTTTTCAGTTTAGATCCTGCCATTGCGTTGGAAATTCAATTTGCTTTTTAATGATACAAAATTTGCTCAAATCCAATATCCGGGTAAGAAGTTATGGTTATTTAAGGTGCAGTTGCAAAAACCCCTGTTCCATTTAGATCTTAGCACGTCGCAGAGCAGGCCAATCTCCTAATAGCAAAATACAGTAAGGGTCCATGATCCTAACACGTTTCTCAATAGGCCAACTTCCTGTTTGTTATTTCCATGGGGCTTCTGCGATCATGGCGCATTCACGGAGATGGACAAATTGGCACCCACAAGATTACCGTGATAGTGGCGCATCACGACATTTGTCCAGGTCCCTACTTGTCCTTTTTGCAATGGCTTGGCGAGATAGTGGTGCATCGTGCCAAGGATAAAAATTGGGAGTTCCAGTTTTCATCTTGTGTTTTTAAATTCATTTAGGGGTATTTGGGTCTTTTCCCCAAGCCCTAAGCTCGCCCTAAATACAAAATTTAACCCCTAATTGACCTAAATACTTATCCTTATTCACTTTCTCTCAAATTAAAAATCCCCTCTTTCAAGATCAAGAAACCCTAGATCTTTAGAATCAAGGTCAAATCTTAAGAACTCTCCATCAATCCTTCTAAATTCATCATCCCAGGTAAGTTAGATGTTCATCCATGGATTCCTTTCATCCATGGATCTCAAGTAACCTTTTTAATTAGAAAGTTATGATCTTTTTAAGTTATTTGATTTTAAATCATGATGTCATCCATTAATTTCCATGAACTTTGATTTAAAACCATGCTTTAATGAAGTTATTATTGTTATCCGATTCCTCATGTTTCAGTGTTATCATTTGTTGAATTAAATCATGACGTAGTGTTTTCCATGGTAATTTCATATCAATTATGCCGGTCCTTTAGTAATTCTATGATTATCTTAAACCAAGAACTATAAGTGTTTGATAAAATGCTTAGAAAAGCAATTGATTTAGTAAGAGTCTTCATGCTATGTCCTTCAATGTTTTAGTGTCATGCTACTACTATTGTTTTGAGTGTTGGGGGTATGGAAACCCCAAAACTGTAGCGGTTCACTTAATGTTGTCTCAGTATCTTCAAAATAACTTCAGATTATATCATGAGCATTATCAGAACAGTCAGTCAAACTCAAAATAGTCTAGCGTTTCTGTGTCATTCAGTTGGAAGTAGAATTTAGCACCGAGCAAGTGTAGGGATGGTGGCTTACTCATCAGATAGGTAGAGTCATTAGTAGAAGTCCCTATACTCCAGAACCACATAGATAACATAGGATAAGAGTAGTTACCCGTCAGATTAGGCTTGATTATTTTGTAGGGGTCACCTTTTAGTTCAGGCTTGACACCCTTTCCCACTGCGGTTATAAGTTGGACCCCAATTAGCTCAAATTGGGGAATGTCGGTTAGATGATACCTCCCATAGTCTCAGATATAGTCTCAGTTACAGTCCCAGCTTAGTTATTCAATCTTAGGATTGTTTTGCCAAAGCATACAAATTTTAGTTATTTAAGTATTTTAGTTTATAGATTTTACTCAGTTCATGTCATATGCTTGGTAATGAATCCTCAGTGTCTACAGATTTTCATGTATTTTTAATATATTATAGACTTTCATGCATGTTCAGTATCTACAAATTTCATGCTCTCTATTCAGTATTCCATGCTTTACATGTATATTTAGACAGATCAATACACCTATTCATGAAACCTTGCATGTTAGCCTACCTTATTCAGTATACACGTACGTTCAAAGTACTAATCGCATACTTTTATTTTGCTCTATGAGGTCTCATATCATAGGTGCTGACACTTACTTCCCAGATCGCACTTAGTCCCTTAGATTCTCAACAGTATAGTAGCAGTGGTGAATCCTAATCACCCAAAGACAGACTATCTTATTTCATGTCTTTATTTTAGTAGTCAGTAGAGTTAGTTGGGGGCTAGACCCATCAACTCTTAGTCAGTCAGACTTAGAGGTTTTTCAGACATTACAGTCTATTAGTTGTTTAATTTATCAGTACTTTATCAGATTCATAAATTCATTTTCCTAGATTTATATTTCAGTTTAAAATCATATTTTTAAAACATTGTGACACTTCAGTTATTCTTCTGCAATTCATGATTATATTATTTAGTGCCCACAGAAGGTACCAGCTCAAGGGTTAGCTTGTCTCTCAGGACCGTAAGAACCATGTAATGACTAAGGGGTAGTCTCGGGTCGTTACAAACTTGGTATTAAAGCCTAAGGTTTTAAAGTGTCCTAGCAAGTCTGAAAGCCACATCGCGTAGAGTCTTGTGCATGGGTGTGTAGCGCGCCACACTTATGGAAGAGAGGCTACAAGGCATTTAGGAAAATGTTTCCCTTCTTTCAGTATTCATGACAAGCGATTGAGAATGAGCTTGAGTTAAACTCTCATTCTAATCCGTTTCCTTATTTTATTTACAGAACATGCCTCCTATGAAGAATGGAAGAAGAACAAGAACTCAGCCAGCCCCTCAGCCCATCTAGGCAGATCCTCAAGACTAGCATGTCTCCCACACAAAATTTAGGGGTGCGTTCACTACTCTAGCAAACTTCGTAGCAGCATAGAATAAATGGCCAGATTTTGTTCTAGCAAACCTAGGGGCTAATACTACTGTAACCAAAATTTGGGATTTCACCCAAATGAATCCTCCTTATTTCATGGGATCAAAGTCTTCGAAGATCCACAGGAATTTTTAGATATGGTTCAGAAGGTAACAAATGCTATGGGGGTAACATCTAGCCAGCGCGCTGAGTTAGGAGCATATCAATTGTAGGATGTAGCCCATACTTGGTTTAAGCAGTGGAAAGTTGATAGAGGGGTTGATGCAAGGCCTATTGAATGTAAAGAGTTTTCCATGGATTTCTTGGACAGATTCTTTCCATTAGAGTTGAGGGAGGCCAAAGTGTTAGAATTTATTAATTTGAGAAAAGGAAGAATGAGTGTGAGGGAGTATTCTCTCAAGTTCACTCAGTTAACTAGATATACTCCTTATGCGGTGGCTGACACTAGGTCGAAGATGAGTAAGTTTGTGTATGGCGTGTCTAATAGTGTGGTCATGGAGTGTAGGATCGCGATGCTGATTAGTGAGATGCACTTATCTAGGCTGATGGTCCCTGCTCAACAGATAGAGGAGAAAACGATTATAGAGAGGGAGAGAGGAAACAAGAGAGATAGAATAGGTAGTTTTAATTTTAATCAGCCAAAGTCAGAAGGTGGTAGCCATCCTCAGTTTCATCAGAGGTCTTTATCCCTAGTACCATCTTCAACCAGTTTCCCTATAATGACCTAAAATCACCCCACAAGATGCTACACGGTCCCTAGGGTCACGAGTGACCCCAAGCTAACCCTTCACTCAGCATAACACATAAATAACTGAATAAAATGCATAATCTAGAAGAATAAAGTAGAAGATAACTCTATTATGAGTTTGCTCAATACAAAACTGAAGTCACAAGGTTACAACTCTGGTTTTACATCAAAATAAAACTCAATACAACAACTTCTATCGACTATCTATGAATCCTCCACTGGTACTGACTATGGGTAGTTGGGTCATGACTCCCAACCACACCAAATCAATACAACTGAATAAGTGAAATACAATACTTTTCTACTGTATCACTGACTCGTGGTCCTGAATCAAAGGGACCCATCACCTGATGACTGGAAGTGGTGAACTGACGGAATATGGTACATGCGCTAAAAGCTATACCTACATTATGAGACAATCTAGCATATAGACGTAAATATGAATCAGTTTTGGAATGTACTGAGTATGCGGGGGTGAATGCATATGTATAAAATAGTGTCGATCTTCTTCAATCAAATCATGTATGCAGTATGATACAACTCACATGGCTTGAACAAGTATAAAATATAAAGCTTATAAATCATTAATAATGAGGCATGTAATACAAATGTAGTGAGTCACCATTGTTTAACTTCAAATTTGGAAATCTTCTCTTATGCTCAATACCTAAAGGCAACAGGGATTTTAAACAACACATTCAACTTATGTATATGCCTCATAAAGAGTAAAACTTCCTCAATGCTCAACATCTCACAATCATTTAGAAACTCATATACTTGAAATTCCGAATCATTAACCTTGAAAAGATACGTGAAGGCATTTCATTCACTTTAGGAAAATATCTCATCTCAAGTCAATACCTTGATTAGGGAATATCTTTGCTATTCAACCATTTAGGAAAATAGCTTATACGTAAGGAAAATAAGTGTTTAATTTTGATGTTCGAAAGGCAAGGGAGGTTCTCGTAACTGACATAAACCATGAAAGCTACATGGAGTCCAATGATTTTTCCTCATAAGGAAGAGACCCGATGTTGGGGAGGAGCATCATACTCTTCCCAAGGAGTATAACCTAGGTCTAGTGAGCACTAAATGAAAATTGGCCTCGGGCCCACATAATCAAATCAGCCTCAGGCCTACTCATAATCATAATATAATCAGCCTCAGGCTCACATCCTACGGTGGCACATAGTTTTTGGGGTAAGAAACTGTTGTAGCTTATCTGTTCGGTGCTAAATACTACTCCCTTTAGATTACATACGCTCATCTCATAAAAAAATCCAATTTTAGAACTATCTCATTGTTCACCACGAACCCATTAATCAAATCAATAAACTCGTATAGTAAAGTGGATTTCAAAGCTTTCAGACCATTAGGTCAATTAAATTTTTCAACCATCTCAAAATACTCAAAGCATGGGTGCTTATAGCATGAGATTTCATAATTTCATAAGTCTGAATAGGGCTTACTAACCCATAGTTCAATTTCAAGTTAAAGCATATCAAAATCATAATATATAGCATATAGATTCATAAACCATGTGGAAATTAGGAAATTTCAGCAATTCATCTCAAAATCACAATGTAGTCATATGCTTCAATATCTCAACAATTCAAATATAAGCTTATTAAGGAGTAAAGTCATGGAGTTTATCCAGATGTAAAAACTCAAGAAAACATATTGAAATCAGGCCATTTAACTCTCAATTCATGAGAAATATCAACATAATGCATTCAATAAATATGGGTGAAAACCCCTATTCAAACTCATGTATAAACTCCATAATTTCAGCAAAATAATGATGTAAATAAACATTTTGGGAACAAGGGTGAAAGGGTTACCCTTGTTCAAAACTCCACATGCCTTGAATTAGAAGCTTTGGGTGAATTCTCACTTTTGGAACTCTATTCTTGCTCTAGAATAAGGGATCTTGAGGTCCTTGACTTGGGAACCTTGAATCTTGACTCAATTTAAAAAATCCATGGTGGATTCTTGAAATTCATGGAAGAAGTTTTAGATATTTAGGGTTTTTGTTGAGAGAAAGCTTGAGAAAACCCTAGTAAGATACTTGTAAATGTCTTTGATTTAGTGTTTCAACGATTTTATAGGCTTGAAAAAAATTACAAAATTCCCTTTGAAAAATTTGTGTGAAACTGGAAAATTGAACTAGAACCCAATTTAACTAGCCTCTGTGACGCGCCACTATCGCGCTGGCTTGCTGGAATTTGACAATTAGAAACTTGGCAGCCTCTGCGACGCGGAGCCATTACATTTCCCACTGGTTGGGACCTGGGACTTCTCCGTGATGTTCTACAATTGTAGAGTCCCACTAGAAATTGACAATTGCTAAATCAACTATCTCTGTAATGCGCCAATCACCTAAATGGTGCAGTTTTACAACTAAGGCTTAAATTGGCCATAACTTCTTACCCGATAATCCGATTTAGGAAAATCCTACATCAATGGAAAGTTTATTAGATTTCCTACGTTGTAAACATTAGAAATTAGGGAAATCCTAAATAGTTAACGTGTTACTCATTTAGGAAACAACTTCTCAATCTTTTAGGGTCGGAATCATGCCTTACTTGACACACCCTACGACTTAAACTACGAGGTAACTTTATGAGGACTTATATCCCCAGTACTCAAATTCAAAAATGATAATAGGGATAGGGCAGCAGTATCTATGTCCCAGGTCAGTGTTAGCAGTGCTCGTGCCAATCCTTTATATCAGAAATATGGAAGACACCATCAGGGTAAGTGTACAGCGGGTAGTGATGTATGTTTCAGGTGTGGAAAGCAAGGCTATCGAATTTTAGATTTTTGAGTAGTTTCTCAGAAAGGTAGGGATACATGCCAATAGGGCCAGTCCAATCAGTCATCAGTTCTATTCGGCCGCCCAACATATTAGGGTGCCGCTTCCAGTGCTACTAGTGGTCAGCGTCCGAGCAGAATATTTGATATTCAATCCCACCAAGATCAGTAAAATTCTCCCGACGTAGTTACTGGTACGTTGCAGGTCTTTCACTTATATGTTTATGCTTTACTAGACCCTGGAGCTTTTCTTTCTTTTGTAACTCCATATATATTTGTCAATTTCAGAGTCAGTCCTGAAACTCTAGTAGAGCACTTCTCAGTGTCTACCCCTATAGTGTTTCCATTTAATCTAAGAAAGTATACAGGAACTGTCCAATCATAATATCTCAAAATGTTACCACAGTTTATCTTGTGGAGTTACAGATGATGGATTTTGACGTCATTCTCAGCATAGATTGGTTCCACTCATGTTATGCCTCAGTTGATTATAGAAATAGAATAGTTCACTTTTAGTTTCCAAATGAACTAGTCCTTGAATGGAAGGGTTCTACTATAGCTCTTAGGGATTGGTTGATTTTGTACCTTAAAGACAGAAAGATGATATCGAAGGGGTGTGTTTACCACTCATGTAAGTCAAAGGCTCTAACTCAAAAAATCCTACACTTGAGTTAGTCCCAGTAGTAAAAGAATTCTCAGATATATTTTCTTAAGATCTTCTCGGAGTTTCTCCTAAAAAGGAAATCAACTTCGGAATAGACCTTCTCCCAGATACTCAGCCTATATTTATTTCGCTATATAGAATAGCTCTAGCTGAACTCAATGAATTGAAAGAATAGTTAAAGGATCACCTAGATAAGGGATTCATCAAGACCAGCATCTCCTCGTATGGTGCACTTACTCTATTCATGCATAAAAAAGATTGTTCTCTCAGAATGTGCGTATACTACTATCAATTGAACAAGGTCATAGTCAAGAATAAATATCCACTTCTTAGAATCGATAATTTGTTCAACCAACTTCAAGGTTCCTATTATTTTTCTAGGGTAGACCTCAGATTAGGCTATCATCATCTTAGAGTCAGAGAATGTGATATTACAAAAATAGCTTTCCAAACTCGGTATGGTCAGTTCGAATTTCTAGTCATGTCCTTTGGTCTTATGAATGCCCCAGAAGCCTTCATGGACTTGATGAACCAAGTGTTCAAGCATACTTGGACATGTTTATCATAGTCTTCATTGATGACATCCTTGTTTACTCCCATAGAAAAAATGAGCATGTATACCACCTTAGAGTAGTGCTTCAGAATCTTAGATCTTATCAGTTTTTTGATAAATTTAGTAAGTGTGAATTCTGGCTAAGATTAGTAGATTTTCTTTGTCATATTATTTCTGATGATGGAATTAGAGTTGATCCTTATAAGATTAAAGCGGTGAGAAACTGGCCTAGACCCATCTCTCTATCAGATATAAGGAGTTTCATAGGTTTAGCTGGCTATTATGATCAGTTTATTAAAGTGTTTTCTTCTATTGCATCACCAATGTCAATATTAACTCAGAAGAAAGTTATGTTTCAGTGGTCAGATTCATGTAAGAAGAGTTTTCATGAGTTGAAGACTTGACTCACCTCAGCTCTAGTTCTTAATCTACCAGACGGTTCAGATGCTTTTGTTGTGTACAATAATACATCCAGAGTAGGTTTGGGTTATGTCCTCATGTAGAGAGATAAGGTTATAGACTACTCCTCCTAATAGCTTAAGCCTCATGAGAAGAACTATTCGACTCTTGATCTTGAGCTAGCAGCTATAGTGTTTTTTGTAAAGATTTGGAGGCATTACTTGTATAGGGTGCATGTAGATGTTTTCAAAGATCACAAAAGCCTTCAGTATGTGTTCTCTTAGAAATGTTTGAATTTGCATTAGAGAAGATGGTCAGAGTTATTGAAAGATTATGACATGAGCGTTTGGTATTATTCGAACAAGGCCAATGTAGTGGCTGATGCTCTCAATAGAATGTCTATGGGTGTTTAGTTCATGTTGAGGATGGTAAGAAGAATTTAGCTTAGGAAGTCCATTAGCTTACCCGACTACGTGTCCATTTAATTAATCCATTACAAGGTAATGTATGGGTGCAGAGTACCTCAGCGTCATCTCTAGTTTTTGAGGTGAAGGAAAAGCAGGATAGAGATCCCAGTCTAGTTAAGTTGAAAGATTGAGTCAGAGATTAGAAAATAGAGGTTTTCTCCCATTGGAGAGGTGGTATTTTGCATTGTCAGGGTAGATTGTATGTGCCTGATATAGATAAGTTGAGGCAATGAATTCTTGCAGAAACGTATGGTGCACATTACTCTATTAATCTAGGGGCCACTAAGATGTACAACTATTTATAGGAGATTTATTAGTGGAATAGGATGAAGAGAGATATTGCAAAGTTTGTAGCTAAGTGCTCTACATGCCAGCAAGTTAAGATTGAGCACCAGAAGTCTAGTGGGTCCATACAAAACTTCAATATTCCTATGTGGAAATAGGAAGAAGTGAACATGGACTTTGTGATAGGTTTACCTCGTACCATCTTCAGCATAACACTATTTGGGTTTCATAGATAGGATGACTAAATTAGCCTATTTCTTGCCAGTCCATACCTTTTACTCAGTCGAGGACTATTCCAATCTCTATCTCAAAGATTTGTTTAGGTTATACGGTGTTCCCTTATCTATCATCTCAGAAAGAGGTACCTAATTTACCTCTCATTTCTGGAAGGAAATCATTTCAAAAGACTCTTGGACCCAAGTTTCACCTTTGTACAGCCATCCACCCTTAGATAAATAGTCAAGCAGAATGG